>CM046880.1:45925398-46591296 GCA_025667525.1 Glebionis coronaria | reverse complement strand
TAATATATATATATATATATATATATATATTATATATATGTATATATATACATATATATATATATATATGTATATATATACATATATTATATATATATATATATATATATATATATATATATATATATATATATATATATATATATATATATATATATATTATATATAATATATATATATATATATATATATATATATATATATATATATATATATATATATATATATATATATACATATATATATATATATATATATATATATATATATACATATATAATATATATATATACATATATATATATATACATATATATATATATATATATATATATATATATATATATATATATATATATATATATATATATATATATATATATATATATATATATTTATATATATATATATATATATATATATATATATATATATATATATATATATATATATATATATATATTTATATATATATAATATATATATTATATATATTATATATATATATATATATATATATATATATATATATATATATATATATATATATATATATATATATATATATATATATATATATATATATATATATATATATATATATATATATATATATATATATATATATATATATATATATATATATATATGTATGTATATATATAGATTTAGGATCATATGAGAACTTTTTATAGTTTTAAAAATAAGAACCCAATCAAACATTGACAAATGAAAATAGAGCATTTAATTTTAAAATTAAATTTAAAATAAAACATAAGGGAAACTTCGGTAATCACATCTCTAATTAAAACCTAAACTTTTTTTCTCCTATTAAACAATTCACCTGCTTCATTTACACGCTTTAAAAAATCATCAACTTTTGAGTCGACGCTTATATTCATCTTCACCATAGGTTCATATAAAAAGCACAGACCCGTCTCCATTAAATGAAAAAAATAGATCGACCGTTATAAATGTCTCGTGGTCTGCTTTCAGCCGTCATATCGGTTATTCTTGTCGGGTATCGTTGGTACATAAGTTTTCCGCTACAGTCGATGGTCTACCGGATATATAAAGAAACCGCCATGCCGACGGTTGCCGCTGCTCTCGCTGGTGTCGCTGATACATAAGGTACATAAAAAAGCTGCAATGACGCTGCTTTCGCTGGTATACTAAGGTACATAAAAAAGCTGTAATGACGAAACTGTCGGAAACCCCTCAACACAACCACCGCTGATATTGTCATCGGTACACCGGTAGTAGGTACGTACCAAAGTCACGATGTGCCAGGTCGTCAAAAACCTTGGATGTTTTTAGATTCCTTTATGTGTCGTTATTTTTGCTGGATTTTAGCATGGCGGCGACGTGTCGTTGTTGTCTCCGGTACACCGGTAACATCTTGGTATGTGTTACACAAAATCATAATGCATAAAATCACGATGTGCCATCTAGCATGTGTGCCAGAATGTTCGGTTTCAATGTGTATCAAGAACTTGGGGGTTGAATAAGTATTAAGTAGTTATTTAAATTATATGGTATAACTTGTATACGTACTACTAGTGTTTATGCAACAGATGGCACAATTGAAAAAGTGTTGAGGTGTACCAGTGTTTATGTTTAAGTAGTTACTGTAATTATGTAAATAATTTGCATTGCAATTTAAAAATATTTGTAATTATGTAATTAATTATGTATGTGTTTGTTGTCTAATTATATAAAAGTAGTAAGTGAAAACCATGTATAAAAAATGTACCAATATGTTGTATTAACCAGCAGGTAATATAGAATTTTTTGTTAAAAATTATTTCTAGAAATATTATTAGAAGTCTCTAAAATACCCCTGAGACTTTATTTAATAAATGAAATATCTTTCATTTAATGTTAATCCAATCTAACATTAATCAAAAGATCCAATGGTTTATAATGGTTCTTACTTTAATAATTTTAAAAACTCTCTTACATTAACCTTCCTCTCTCTCTCTCTCTCTCTCTCTCTCTCTCTATATATATATATATATATATATATATATATATATATATATATATATATATATATATATATATATATATATATATATATATATATATATATATATATATATATATATATATATATATATATATATATATATATATATATATATATATATATATATATATATATATATATATATATATATATATATATATATGTACATATTTAAAGTTATTATAAAAAAGGCATGCCACACATTAAC
Organism: Glebionis coronaria; assembly: GCA_025667525.1. NCBI lineage: Eukaryota > Viridiplantae > Streptophyta > Magnoliopsida > Asterales > Asteraceae > Glebionis > Glebionis coronaria. Next base: position 46,589,059 of record CM046880.1, on the reverse strand, counting down.
GAATCTTATAGCAATCAAACCTCAAAATATCTTCTTTAAAAACCAAAACCGCAAACAATCAACACCACCTCAAATCTAAAGCTGTCAAAATAAATAACCAATACATGCGCATGTGTATTAAGAATGAGGAAAAGAAACCTGAAATATGAAATGGTAAATGTACATAGGTATTATGATGAAATGACATTAGAAAACCAAATAGGTTTATGCCATGCAATCCAATTAAGTGACACATGATCAAAACTTACTAAAACCTATTTTGTAATCCTTGAATCCGTTTTCTCCACTCGACTCACCTTGTGAATAGTGCTGCCCAAATTACTACGTAGCGGAATACCACTTTGGGGCGCTACTCATAGCACATCACACACAATCATAGAAAACGACCTCAAAAGAGACGTTAAAAATATTATAAAATCTTGTCTAAAAAGGTTTCCATCCCAACATATATAAATCAGAGTAGCGTTTAGTTCGAAAAACCGTTACCAATCACAATACATTTATTAATGACTTAAAAGTCTTTTATTCTCTTCAAAGGAAGGAAAATAATATAATCACAATACATTTATTAATGACTTAAAAGTCTTTTATTCTCTTCAAAGGAAGGAAAATAATATAAACTTTAGACAAGTAAGCACCAACTTCCTCATCACATGCTTCGCTGCTATCCATCTTGATTACCTGAAATACATGCTTAAAATCATCAACACAACGGTTGAGCAAGTCTATAGGTTTTACAAATCATCATTTGAACACAAGAATTTTAATCATCTCAAGTTTTTCACATAGACAAGTCATATATATATATATATATATATATATATATATATATATATATATATATATATATATATATATATATATATATAATATATATATATATATATATATATATATATATATATATATATATATATCGATAAATGCCTTAAGCTCATGCAACTGAACGTTAACCAACACGTCAAACCGAGTCACTTACGGCGCCCCTACAACAGGTAATATTGTCATATACCAGTGACCTCTTATACATAATATCCCTTTCAGGTGATCACAAGGATACATACCCTAGGATAAGGCTGTCAAACCAAATAGATCTATCAAATGTATTAGCGTTTACCTCGTAAGGTAATTAACAGTTCACGAAATTCAGGGACTTCATAAGACAATGGTACATAGGCATTTATCATGATATTCGGGTCCAGCATACCGAAAACAACTTGTGTTCATTTCATAAAAAAACATGTATTCCCCCTCGCAGGTTAAAAATCATTTACAAGATAATATAAAAGTGAGGCTATAGACTCACCTGATATAGCTATCATACATTTATCGAGGAACAAACATCCAATAGTCGATACAAGACTTCACGAGATATCAGTCGCTCATTGTTCGAGAATGAGATGCCCAACGGTCGTCATATGACCGAACGAGACCTATTATGACGAGACGCGTCTTAGGTTCGAGACTATACATAAGTCATACATATATGTAAATAGTTCACTTTAGTAAGTTTGGACATTGCATAAGTTTTATAAAAAATTTCATAAGACTTTGATAACAATCTATCATGTATTCATTATGACCTTTAAGGCCATTAAAGCTCATTAGTGGCCCATTACAAGTTATTATGATTTTAGACCATTTCAATCTCAGTATTAAACTCTAAACATGTTATAAATGTCAGGTCCAATAATGGCCCAATAGCCATTATTAGTGTAAGTTGGGCTTTTGTGGCCCAAATCCACTTTATAAGCTTTTCGGGTTCTAAAATGCCTCCAAACAGTGTCCACTTAATATCTCACGTTGGCCGGGTCTCGGTTCCCTAGTTATCAGTATAAAAAGAGTACAATTCCCGACAAATGGGTCATACTACTTTGGGTTTTTATAAAAATCGACACGTTTTACGTTAATTCAATATGGTTGAATTCTTACAATTTCCTGACACGCCTTCTAGATTAGATCGTTTCTCCTAAACCGTAAATAATCTAGATGAGTTCTTTTTACCAAAGTCATTCTTAACTTATGTAGTTTACTTATTATAAGTTCAGTTGCCCCTAATTTATATTTATCATAACTCATTTACCCATTTTATCACTTAGAAACGTTGGCTGTTTTAGACAGCCGACTTTGTTTCCACCATTTTGGCCGCCATTTACAAACCGTAAAGAATTGGTGGACTATCCAATTGATTCTAGTTCTTCATAAATTTATCTACAACTTATAGTTTTACTTTTTTCAATGGTTCTGAGTTCTTATAAGACTTTTCAGTCCGTCTACACAGCATGTTCAGATTTTACACTATTTACTGTTTCGGCCATATCTAATTCATCAGATATCGTTACGACACGAGAAAATCGACCAAATCGCCACAAAACAAGAGCCTATCACTCTATATTATTTTATAATGTTAAATACCTAATGAGTTTTACCATATCACACATTTTGCCTACTGGTCAAATTCTACAAATTATGATCAACACGTAGGGTTGTCTTTGGCTAGTTTATCAAAATTTAATTCATCACAACACCTATGCAATGTCTTCAAACCACTAAATCAACTATTAAAACATTATAATATGTAGAAAAATAATTATTATACATATACAAAAGTTAATACAAACCAAAAATTAAAGGATTTAAAAGAAACCTTAAAAATAATAATAAACAACAACAAATGATGTTTGTTTATTATGGTGGAAATAATAACCTCAAGAGTATATATTGACACAGTAGATCTTCAATATGATTAATGAGAGTTAGAAATTCATTTGATGATTTATTTTTTGGTCTTGGTATCTACGACAGAAACAAGGAGAGTAAAAGAAATATTGTGATATCTATGTGTTTTTATTTTTTATTAAATGAATAAATGAAGTAGTACAAGGGTTGAACAAATGCAACGCATGCATTACATGGGAGACTGGAAGAGCACGTGTGCAAGCATAAGTCTATGTGATACACTTGTTAAATGAAATATATCAAGATGTTAAAGCGGGTATTATCGAAATCCGATATTTTAAAAGTTGCGCGATTAGAAAGATACGCGTTAAACACAAAAAATAAACGCTCAATATAAAATAAAAACATGACATTCGGAGAACGTTTATATTTCGATATATAAATGAAGAATATGGCTTAATAAATATTAACGCGTTATATAAACAAACGACGCTTAATGGTTTAGCGTATATTACAAAGAATACTCATAAAACGAAAAATTAAAATGACGACAATAGAAAATATTTATATGTCATAACGAGGATATTTACTATCGATGAGTGACATAAACTTTCCAAAAAATAATAATCACGTATTCGATACGCTAAATCCCTACCCTCGCTGCTTAGCCTCCGAGAAATCAATATTATTCATCAAACGAACATGCATATAAAGTGGATTTGAGGCACAAAAGCCCAACTTACACTTATAATGGCTATTGGGCCATTATTGGACCTGAGATAAACTATATATTTAGAGATCAATAGTGAGTTTGAAATGAACTTTAGTCACATGAACTTGTTATGGGCCTTAATGGGCTTAAAGGTCATAGTGGGATAATACATGGTAAATTGTTCCAAAAGTCTTACGAAAAGTTTTATAAAATTTATCCAATGTCCAAACTTACTAAAGTGAAATATTTACATATATGTATTACTTACTTATAGTCTCGGACCTAAGACGCGTCTCGTTATTTTAGGTCTCGTTCGGTCATATGACGACCGTTGGGCATCTCGTTCTCGAGCAATCAACGACTGATATCTCGTGAAGTCCTGTATTGACTATTGGATGTTGTTCCTCAATAAATGTGTGATAGCTATATCTGGTGAGTCTATAGCCTCACTTTTATATTATATTGTAAATGATTTTTAACCCGCGAGGGGGAATACATGCTGTTTTATAAAATGAACACAAGTTGTTTTCGGTATGCTGACCCAAATATGATGATAAATGCCTAAGTACCATTGTCTTATGAAGTCCCTCAATTTCATGAACTGTTAATTACCTTGCGAGGTAAACGCTAATACATATGATAGATCTATTTGGTTTGACAGCCTTATCCTATGGTATGTATCCTTGTGATCACCTGAAAGGGATATTATGTTAAGAGGTCACTGGTACATGACAATATTACCTGTTGTAGGGGCGCCGTAAGTGACTCGATTTGACGTGTTGGTTAACGTTCAGTTGCATGAGCTTAAGGCATTTATCGATATATATATGACTTATCTGTGTGACAAGCTAGAGATGACTAAAATTCTTGTGTTCAAGTGTTGATTTGCAAAACCTATAGATTCACTCAACCGTTGTGTTGACGATTTTGAGCATGTATTTCAGGTAATCAAGATGGATAGCAGCGGATCATGCGAGGAGGAAGTTGGTGCTTACTTGTCTAAAGTTTATTTTATTTTCCATCCTTTGAAATGAAAAATGACCTTTAAGTCTTTGATGAATGTGATGTATTGGTGACGATTTTTGGGACTAAACGCTACTCTGATTTAATATATATTGGGATGGGAAACTTGTAAACAAGGTTTGTATTATTTTAACGTCTCTTTTGAGGTTGTTGTCTATGATTGTGTCCGATGTGCTATTAGTAGCGCCCCAATGTGGTATTCCGCTGCGTGGTAATTTGGGGGTGTTACATCGACGAATTTACGATAGTTCCGAATCCTATAAATTGAATAATTTTATATACTATTTCGTACGTCCCAAATTTATTGTCCACATTCCCTTGTGTGGTGTCACAATTTAATTTCCTACTACTAAAAATAAATAGAGAAGTTTATCAGGTTAATCATATTAGCCTTGCTTGAAATTATTATTACAAACTTTAAAAAGACTTTAATTCACTATATAAAAGTAAAACTCTGATTATACTAAAAAGTAAAAATAACATTAATAAATGCATTTTTTATTAATGCATGTGTTTTTTTGTCTAGAATGATTATTTTAAGAGAAAGAGGTATAAAATTTATATCACATTGTTTTTCGTAATGACATGGAAGCTAACATATTAAATTAAAGTAGTCCGTAAAATAAATACTCAGATGCTTAACATAATACAAACAAAATTACGTTTTACGTGATTTTCTAAGTGCATGTCATATAATAAAATATTTTTTAAAAAATATGTCTCTTATACAGCGGAAATAACTTAATTATATAAAGGCCTGTTTGGATTGTTAACAACAACCACAATAGGATTGGGTTCGGTAATCAGGTGTAATGGAATTAGATTTGGTTCAGGATATGGTTTTGAAAACGATCGTTTAGAGCATTTACTATGAATGGTTGCACAAATCGCTAGGTGCTAGTCGGCGGTTGGTCACCTTCGAGGCATAATTAGTCTAGACGGATTGGAATTTTATGCATATAAATATTATAAATAATACACATATCATAAAAAAATACTTTTAATTTCAAATAATCCAAAGCTTAAAAAGTTTGAAGTTGCAAAATAGACAAATAAACATAACAGTTTAAGTACTTCAAACTTCAAATATGAACATATAATTTCAGTTGGTTTGAATTTCATACTAGAATTCATTACTTTACGTTTACAATCATTGGTTTATCATTTATTTTAAGATGGTATGCTAAATAAATATGGGCACTTTATATTAAAAAGAAAACACTAAATTTTTTGTAAAAAATATTGACTTTTTTGTTGACTCTCGTTAACTTTGTTGACCGCCTAGGCCGCCTAGCTCCGCCTAAGCGGATGTTTGACCGCTTTTTGACCTTTCTGCCTAACTTGTCCGCCTAGCCATAAATCGAGGCCGAGTATGACCGCCTAGCGCGTAGCCGCCTAGCCCGCTTTTTACAACAGTAAACCTTTCCAAATGTTTATAATAGTGCCAAATTACTAAAAAACATTAATTCATAAACTTTTTAATTTTATAAACATTTATCCACTATACTTAAACTTGTATAAAGTTTTAGAAAAAATCTCATTAACTCAAATGCATTAAATTTTAAAGAAGTTTAAGATGTTGGATCTTTTCATTCCAAATAAGCATAAACCTCATCTCCACTATGGTTAATAAAATGGTAAATCTTTTCATAATTTTATAAACCTTTTCATAATTTTATAAACCTTTTCAAAAACAACTATAGTGAATGCTCTTAGTCTAATCAATTTAGATACCAAGATTAGAGTCCGGTTATTTAAGATACCTTGTATCCTTTGGATACAAGGGGACAAATCTGGACCGTCCATCTCATCTTATCCAACAACCCATATTAAAGACAAAAAAAAGCGGAAGGGTAGTTTCGTCATTTTACCCCTTCCAACTAACACCACCTACCACTCTCACAGATCTGGGATCGATTTCTTCTTCTTCTTCTCTCTAAAACACACACAAACACACACACACACACACCCACACATATTTACATCTTAATTTATCAACACAAACATCAAATCCATCGATCATCACCGTCACAAATCGATCATCCTCTTCATAAATAAGGTAAAGTTCATTCGATCTGTTTTGACTTCATCTTTTTTAGCTTATTCGATGTGAATAAGCTTATAACTCATCTTATTTTTTATAGCTTATTTGATAAGTTACATGAATTTAACATGTCAAATGATAAGGTAACTTGATGCTTAATGTGAATAAGCTTATTGATAATCATCACCTTTATTATGATGAATTATAAGCTAACTTATTAGCTTATTTTCATGAATTATAAGGTTTTTTAGCTTAATCTCGCTGAACATATTTAGTGTAACCTGTTTGTGAAGTATCATATATGATATACTATATCATATATGATATAAGCTAAAATATCATATATGATGAGATATATCATATATGATAATGTGGTTGAAAATTGAATTAACTCTTTTTTTAATGGATTAATCTGGCTGAACATATTTAGTATGACTTGCTAATGAAGTATCATATATGATATGCTATATCATATATGATATACGCTAAATATCATATATGATCAAATATATCATATATGATTATGTGCTTGAAAATTGAATTAAATCTTTTTTTTTGTGTAGAGAAGGTTGTTTACAAGGCGTGTTGAACATTACAAGCATCCAAAAGGCCAAGAAGCTTAATGAATAAGCTCGTGAATTTTTCTTTTACGTTTATTGTTTGTTTTTTTCTTGTAATCTCCTAATGGAGTTTTGAAGTATATGGACGATTTTGTAATCAATTGGTATCTCGTACAACATCTTGTTAATATGATTTAACTTTCTTGGTATTATGTCATGATGGTTTTTATAAATAAGTCATACGGAGTATATGATCATGCATTATCATATATGACACTCAAGAAAAACTTGGATTTATTAAATAAAGAATCTGATGAATTCATGATTACAACAAAGAGTATGCACAATTAATAATCAAACACTTGTTCATAACATAAAAATGTACTTTTGAACAGAATCATATATGATAATTCAAACCGAACGTAACCTAATGTAAAATCATATATGATATACCTCTGATATCATATATGATAACAATTTATACAAAATCAAAAAATGCAAAAAAAAACAGATTATCAAATGATGAATTCATGAACAACGCCTACTCCGTCTTGATCCTTAAAACATATCCATGCACATCCTCTTGTTATAATCAACACCCCTCTCTGCTTTGCTACAAAGCTGCCAATCGCACCATCTCTGTCTGACTGCATTTATAAAATATAAAAAGAACATATTATGCAACATTTTAACACCAAAATAAATTACTCATATATATGATAGAAGACAAGTTTCAAGAGTTTATATTGATTTTCTAAAAAATACTCATACATAATCTGTTTTTTCCTATGGTTTATTTGATATATCATATATGATAGTTATATCATATATGATATATCATCAGTTATCATATATGATATATCTATCATATATGAAAAGTGATGATATATCATATATGATATATATATATATCATACATGATATATCAAGCTTATTGCAGCCTACATCAGCAAACTTAATCCAACTTACATAAAATACCTTACGATTTGTCAACATAAGCTAATAAGCTAGCTTATTCATAACTCTCGTGTAATTTGTAAGCTTATTCACATAACTCCTATCTAATTCTCAAGATTATTTATAACTCTCATCTAATTAAAAATCTTATTCAAACAAATAAGCTTATTCACATAAATCACCTAATTAAAAGCTAATTAGAATAAATTGATCAAAATAAGAACAATCAATCGGAATAATTCGATCAAAATAAGAACTATCAATCGGCATATTTCGTTCAAAAAAGCTAATGAAAATAAATTAATAAGCTTATTCAAAATCAAATAAGCTAAAAAAAATAAGCATAGATTATAAGAATACAAACCTGAAATGAATTCGTGTTAAGTAATCGATCTAATTAATCGATTGTGATGGATTCATGATGATGTTGTGATTGTTCGCTTCAAATTTTAGAGAGAGAAAGTAGATCGGGGTAGAGAGAGAGAAGTGAAAGAACGGGGTGTGTGTTTTTATGAGAAAGAAAGGAGAAAGTTGTGTAAATTGGGGATTTAATCTCAGCCCTTGAATGAGATGGAGATGGATGGTGGGGATGAGTCCCCTTGTATCCTAGAAAACTTTGGTATCCAAAAGAACTTAAATCACCAAGATTATGAATCAGGTAGTAAAAAAAAGTAAAAAAGCAAAAAAAGCATACAATTTGATTTATAAAATAGGCAAGTAGTAGTTTACAAGTTAAAAAATACCGCCTCAATGAATAAGAGAGGAAAATAATAATTGAATAAAGTAAAAAACTAATCAATTTAATCTCACATAAATTTGTGAGGTTTCTACGAGCACTTTATTCTTGTAAGTTTAACTTTTGTAAACCAAGCATTTAATTTAAATACCATTTTATGTCTTTCATTATACTCATACGCAACAAACAGCTCCTAAAAGTTTTGTCAATAATTTTTATGGTTTATGTCTTTCATAATTTTTGTTATTTGTTATGTATGAATACTATCAGTATCATATGAAAATAATAATGGAAGTCGAGTGAGGTAACATAGATGACAAGTTACTTTGGATTGGCTATTAAATACGATAGGCAAGGTTATTCATAGCATGAGATGTGGCATGTTAGCATGGTCACGCTTCAAGTTTTCACGATTAAAACGAAACTTTTATGTTTTTAAAGTATGTTGTAAGGCAGCATACACTATAAAAATAGATTTGAATTATTATATTAACATCATATTTTAGATATATTAAGTGTACAAAAAGTATCGTACATAAAAAAAATACATATCTAAGTAATCTTTTTCATTTCTGCAAATGAAGTCTAGTTCAGTTGGATGGATGCATTTGGTTATAGTCTTCATGTGGGAGAGGTCAGGGGTTCGACTCCTGTCATTCCTCATGTGGGGGATTTTCCCAGAATTGGCAGCCGGGTTTGAATCCCATCACAATGCCTTGAAGCCCCTTAATGGGAAACTTGATGGCTAGCATGGGGGTTGATATTCTCTTCGTAAGATGATTCGAACTCGGGTCGAGAGACTTGGTGCCTCAGTGGCACGCAAAATACTCCGCTGCACCAAACTGCCGTTCAAAAAAAGTAATCTTTTTCATTTCTAATAAAAAAATGAGTTTATTGAAATTGAAATGAAAACAAAGCCTCTATGTATCATGACTCGTCATGCTTTATCATATTTTTTCACGTCTCACTTCATGTTAAGCCTAAACATACGCCTTAATATATTGCATAGCGTGAAGATCAAGATTTACGCGAAACCTTTGCGAGCCTCTTTAGAACATTGTTCATAGTGAACGAAGTTAATGCGAGAAATATACTATCTGAGTAGAGAAAATACAGTTTGTTAAGAGCACAAAGTACAGTGTGTTTTCAGCTCGTGTTATTGTGAAAACGTAGCCCGACGGTGTCAAAACCACGCCCCAACTGGCGTTTTCGTGTCTGCCGCCGAGGGGACCAGCCACGTTCTCGCGCGAAAACGCCAGGGTTGTACGCACTTCGCGTTTTCGCGTTTAATATATATATATATATATATATATATATATATATATATATATATATATATATATATATATATATATATATATATATATATATATATATATATATATATATATATATATATATATATATATATATATATATATATATTCGAATGTTTGAATTTTTTTGACCGTTTTGTTTGAAAAAAAGAGGCGTTAGGCCTTACCTTTTGTGTATTTTTGGGACCAAAAACCCCATTTTCACTTATATAAACTCCACAAAACCTCATTTTTTTTATAAAATTTCAACATACTTGTTGTTGAAAATACATTTTTAACGTATCTTAAAAGTATCGGTCACTCCAACAATATTATTAAATGTAATTAGCTCGTAGTTAGTTTATTGTATCAAAGTTAGTAACAAACCAACCCATGGGCTTGTTCATGGGTTGAAGGCCCAAGCCCACAAAGGCTTGGGTATATGAACCTCTTTCCTTCATGGAAATGGGTGTTGGTTGTTTATTAATTTTCAATATTACACATAGTTTCTCTCCATATTTCTCTCTCTAGTTTCTCTTTCTAGAAACAACAACCCTCTTGATAGGATCATAGATTATCATACTTTTACAACTGGTATCAAGAGCCATGGGGTGATATAAGGTATTTGATTCGTGTTATTTAGTTTTTGATTGGGTTAGTAGGTTTTTAGGATAATTCATCTCAAATCTTGAAATTTTTGTGATTTTATGGTTTAAAGTTGTCAACAAATCATTCGGTTTACTCATTTTGGTAGAAATCACAAAAACATTTCGTGTTTTTGGGTAATTTTTGGGTTACGGGATCATATAAATCGAACATATTTTCGGAACAGGTTGATTATTCCGAAAATCTTATTGGGAATAAAATATAGCAAAGACACTTGGACACTGACAAGAGCAATTTGGACGTTGATAGGAAGAAATCAAGCATTGACAAGACAAGCGTTGACTAGAAGAAGTCAAGCGTTGATGAGAAGAAGTCAAGCACTGATAGGATATTCTAGTCTACACATTTTATGCTTCTAGTATGTTTCTAGTAAAGATATGTTTGACAATGTATTTCTTATGTTTATCTTTACCAAGAATAGTTGATACGTAGACTCTTGTACAAGGTTCCTTAATCTATAAAAGGAGGCCTTTAGGTTTTGTTTTCATATATAAGTGTTATATGTTTTACACTTTCATTGTACGCAAGTTTGATTAATCAATCAAAGTGAAAGTTTGGTTTAACTTGTTTGTGTGTTCTTGTTTAAGTATTAATTCCGCATAATACTTAGATTGTTTCATATACAACAAAGTTTCTCTAAGTGTTTAACTTGATTTATTCTCGTTTACACAAGCTAAATCGACCTAAGTTTGGGATCAACAAGTGGTATCAGAGCTTGTTGAGAAACTTTGATCTAAAGAACACAAAAACCCTAAATCGCCAAAAACCCTAATTTTCAAGAAACCCTAAAATTCAAACAACATGTCTACTCCAGAGTTAACCTCCTCCTCCTCAAGTCATAACATCAAGATTCTCATGCTAGATCCAAACAACTTTGAGCTGTGGAAGTTCAATTTTGAGCAGTATCTTCAAATCCATGACCACACCCTACGGGAAATTATTGAATATGGAAACACATTCAATAAGGCTGCCAAGATCCTAGCTGCTATCACTCTAAGATCAACTCCAGGCTCAAGTGCTTAGGATCGAAAAGAAAAACCTAAAGATGGAAGAGTTGTCTCAGCTGAGGACGTTGCAAAGAGAAGGAATGATATGAAAACCCTAAGCATCATCAAACTTTCCTTGGGACAAGAAAATCAGCACAAGTATAGAGGCTATGATTCTGCAAAAGATCTTTGGGCATCCCTTCAAGTTGCTTATGGTGGTAATGATGATACTGCCTCAGAGAAAAAGAAGCAACTCTTGCATGAGTAGGCTGTATTTGAATCCCTTCCCAATGAAAAGTTAAGTGGAGTGAGAAGCAGACTTCTTGACATTACAAGCAAGTTTTCATTTATGGGAACAATGCATGATGATGTTGATATCATCACCACTTTCCTTAAAAGTCTTGGTGAGGCATGGAAGATTGAAGCAAGGTCTATGATTGCTAATAATACTCACAAAAGTTCCACCTTTGATGATGTTTACAATAAACTGAGGCTTGTAGAGAGTGAAATCCTTTTGGATCAAGGAAGCAAGTCTACCAATGGAAATATGGCCTTCTTCACACATAATGAAGGTCAATTTGATCAAAGGGAGTCATACATGCACCCCGTAACTGGATCACCTTGTGTCAACGTTAGATCAAGCTTTGTTAGCGCCTCACATTCAGACGCTGACACATACAATGTTGACTCACCAAGAGTTAAGCCTGCTGGTATTGATCTTGATACAGTGTGTGCATACATTGCTTCATTGCCCAATGGTTCAGTGATTACATATGAGGACCTTGAGCAAATTAGTGATGAGTACTTGGAAGAGATGGACATAAAGTGGAATATGGCACTTGCTAGCATAAGGTCCAATATATGGAATAGAAGATTCAGGAAGAAGATGACTTTTAATGCTATAGACACTGCTAGGTTTGATAAATCCAAGGTTGAGTATTACAATTTCCATAGAATGGGTCACTTTATGAGAGAGTGTAGATCTCCTAGAAGATATGATGCTGGAAAGCCTTCAAGCCAAATCGTCAAGGTTGAAGATACAAAAGCTATGGTTGCCATGTAAGACATAAATGGTGTTGGCTGGGATTGGAGCTTTTTGGCCAATGATGTGGAAGAGAACAAGGCCTTGGTTGCAGAAAAGGAGGAAGAGGAGCATGTTCACTATGCTCTCATAGCACATTCTTCATCTTCATCAGACAATGAGGTATATGATGATGCATTTTCTAGTAAGGGTTGTCGTCTAAACACTGAAAAGCTTAACAAAGAAGTTTTAAAATTAACATCAGATGTTTTTGATGAAAAATGCAAGTTATCTAATTATCAACTTGCTCTTACTCAAACTGAAAAGACTGGCTGAATATAAGAAAATGGAGTTTGACCTAAAAGATCAAATCAATGTTTCAACTCATGATCTAAATGCTAGCGTTGAGGTTAGGAACATCTTGAAGAGATCCAATGGTGTTTTACAAGCTAAGTTAGATGAGGTTATCAAAAACAAAGATAATGTAGATCTTAAAATTCAAAAATTTGATAAAGCTTCTCAAACCCTAGAAAAATATGTTAGTGAACAAAGGGATTCTAGGGATAAGAGTGGGATTGGGATGAAAGAGTATGCTGGTGTTCCACCACCTGCTTGGAACTTTTATGGTGTCCTTAGAAAGGATCTGTCTTGGACTGGTATTCCAGAACTCCAATAAGAGGAATACAAGCAGAAATTAACAGATTTAGACCAATGGAAGAAAGCCAACCCTACTTTGTTTGTTAGGGGTGGCATGCTTAGTGACAACCCAAATGAGTCAACACCCATAAAAGTGACCAATCCTAGTACTGGAAAGACTGTTGACCTTGGCTTAAACGTTGATAGAAAACCTAGAATTAAATATGCAGAAATGTATAGAAAACCTAGGTCACCAAAAGGTCAAGTTAGTAATAATGGGACAGGTTTCTTTTCATCTAGACCTAGAGTTATGTCTAGAAAAGCCTGTTATGCTTGTGGAAGCTTTTCACATTTGGCTTCTAAATGTGTCAATGCTTCAAAGGTCAACGCTAATAGAAAGTCAACCATGGTCAAACCCAAACCTTTTGTCCAACAAAGTCCACAAGTCATTAGAACAGCCCCATTCTTTACTAAAGGGTCTAATACTTATGGACAAAGGCCTTTTCAAAAGACCAATACATGGTCTAACAGACATTGGGTTCCTGTAGCAAACCCTTGGTTCAACGCTGATAAAGGTAATTTCAGCGTTGTCAAGAACAATTTTAACGCTGAAAGGAATGTTTCCAGCGTTGTTAGACAAAGTAATGCCAAATATTTGCAACCACATGGAAAAGGGTCTAAAGCTTCTTCTAGCTTGACATGGAGACCCAAACAAGACCAAAACCCTAATTCTGATGGGATTTCTATGACCTGTAATAGATTTCATTATATTTCAAAGGTCATAACTAAACCAATTGGGGTTAACTGGGTGTTTAATCCAAAAAGGGATGAACAAGGGGTTGTCATAAGGACTTAGTCTGTTCTTGTTGAACAACCAAATGAATCCAAGTCTGATCAGGCGTGGGTTCCCAAAGAAAACTAATTTGTTTTTTTATGTGCAGGGCATTCAAAAGCAGGTTAATGATTATGGCTATTGGGATAGTGGATGCTCTAGGCACATGACGGGGAAGGAAGACTACTTGACAAACTTCACTCCCATTAAAGATGGTGACAAAGTGTACTTTGGAGGCGGATATGGAACTATCACTAGCAAAGGCACTCTTATCCCCAACAATTTGTGTTTTGAGAACGTGTTTTTGGTAAAAGAACTTGTATCACAGGTCTGTGATAACAAAAATAAGGTTCTTTTCACAGATACTGAATGCTTGGTGTTGAGAAAAGACTTTAAAATACATGATGAGAAATTCATTGATTATAGAACACCTAGGTATAAGGACATTTATAATGTGAATCTTAATGGAATTAGGATGAATAAAAATCTGTTATGTCTATATGCTAAGGCTTCAGTTGATGAGAGTAATCTTTGGCACAGAAGGTTAGGGCACATTAATTTTAAGAACATAAATAGACTTGTGAGACATGGTTTAGTTGATGGTTTGCCTGAAAAGGATTTCCACAATGACCACTCTTGTGTTGCATGCCTTAAAGGCAAACAACACAAAGTCTCCTTTAAGTCTAAACCTGTGCATTCTAGTTCTAAACCACTTCACTTGCTGCATATGGACTTGTTTGGTCCAACTAATATAGAAAGATTAAATGGTAAATCCTACTTTTTTTTCATCACTGATGATTTTTCTAGATTTACTTGGACTTTCTTTTTAGCTTTGAAAAGTGACACTGCTGATACTTTGATTAACTTTATTACCCAATTAGAGAAAAAGACTGGGAATGAGGTTAAGATACTTAGAAGTGATAATGGTGGTGAGTTTAGAAATAAGTTGTTAGATGATTTTTGTGCCAAGAAAAGGGATTACTAGACAGTTTAGTATAGTTAGAACCCCACAACAAAATGGGGTACCTGAGAGGAAGAATAGAACACTCATAGAAGCAGCTAGGACTATGTTGGCTGATGCTCACTTCCCCATACCATTTTGGGCTGAGGCTGTGAATACAGCATGTTATGTTCAGAATAGGGCATTAATCAACAAAATTTACAACAAGACACCTTATGAGCTATTTTGGAGTAGGAAACCTAATATTGGTTTTCTTAAACCCTTTGGCTGTCATGTAGTTGTTTTAGACACTAGTGATGCCTTAGGAAAGTTTAGTGCTAAAGGTGATGAAGGCTACTTTATGGGTTATTCAGTGAAGAGTAGAGGGTATAGGGTTTACATTAAGAAAGAAAAAGTATACTTGAGAAGGTACATGTTAGGTTTTTAGAAAGTAAACCCAGTGATCCTGAGAGTGGACCAAATTGGTTATTTGACTTAGTACCTCTATCTAGAACTTTGAATTATATGCCTGTGACTAGTCCAGAAATTGTGAAGGTGACTTCAAATGTTGTGGAAGAACCAGTTGTTGAAATTTTAGGTATACAAGTTGACAAGGAGGTTGGATCACAAGCAGATAAATCAGCACCCATACTTGAGTATGTTACCATTTGTTAACATAGATTCACTAATAACACGGGTAAAAGATCTGGAGGTCGGGAAGGATAGAAGTGGTGTTTAGACAAGAAAGAAAATGAAAAGCCTCACCCCTCCATGGAAGTATGGAGGGGTTTATATAGCCCGGGACTTGGACTATTACATATGACAATATTAGTCCCTGCAAGTCCCGGCTATGAAACTAATGTAATTCCATTAGTCGCACACATTTTAAGGCTAACACCATTCCTATATGGACAGATGCATTTGCTGCTGCTAGAAAAGAGAAAGGTGGTCCACAAGTATCACTAGTTGAAAACATACATGATTCTTCAAGCATTGACAAAGGAAAATCTGGCGCTGACAGGACAAATTCAGGCATTGATGGCTCAAACGTTGACAACCCTTATTCAGGCGTTGACAACTCTTTTGACCATTTATTCTCTTCCAGTGTTTTTGAACAAGGTGAACCTTCAAACAGAAATGGAGAGGTTATTCAGATGATGATGGAAGAGCATTTGAAGAAGATATTGGCAACTTGGAGACTGAATTTGATGATAATACAATAATTAAAGGAGGAGTTCTTACATCTACTATGAAGAATCATACTTCTTCTCTTATTATAGGTGATGTGATGACTCCTGTACAAACTAGAAGGTCTCATAAGAATCATGGAGGATTTATTGCCAATATTCACAAGGTTGATACCCCTCTTGTTCAAGCATGTTTGTTTGCCTGTTTTCTGTCACAACAGGAACCCAAGAAGATTTTTGATGCTCTCAAAGAACCAAGTTGGGTGGAAGCAATGCAAGATGAGCTTCACCAATTTGCTATTCAGGATGTTTGGGAGTTAGTTGATTGTCCCAGGCATGTCAGACCTATTGGGACAAGATGGATTCTTAGAAACAAAAAGGATGAGAGAGGAATTGTGGTCGTAAACAAGGCACGTTTAGTTGCTCAAGGATATACACAAGAGGAAGGGATAGACTATGAGGAGGTCTTTGCACCTGTTGTAAGGATTGAGGCAATAAGGATTTTTCTAGCCTATGCTTCCTACATGGGATTTACAGTCTATCAAATGGATGTGAAGAGTGCTTTTCTTTATGGCATAATTGTAGAGGAGGTTTATGTAATGCAGCCTCCTGGTTTTGAAGATTCAGAACATCTAGACAAGGTCTATAGAGTGAAGAAAGCTATGTAGGGACTTCATCAAGCCCCAAGAGCATGGTATGGCACATTGTCCACCTATCTGGTGGAAAATGGCTTCAAAAGGGGCACCATAGATCAGACTTTGTTTACAAAGAAGACTAGTAAGGATTTCTTACTTGTTCAGGCTTATGTGGATGATATCATCTTTGGCTCTTCTAGTCCAAAGATGAGTGAAGACTTTTCTAAAATCATGACAGACAAGTTCAAGATGAGTGCAATGGGAGAGATGAACTTCTTTCTAGAGTTACAAGTTCAGCAGAAAGAAGATGGTATCTTCATCTCTCAAGACAAATATGTAGCAGAAATCTTGAAGAAGTTTAGCTTTTCTCCATATGAGAAACGGGCTAGCACACCCATGGATAGGGAACACCCTTGGGGAAAGTTAGGAGATGGAAAAGAGGTGGATGTCAGGCATTATAGGTCAATGATTAGATCATTGATGTATCTTACAACTTCAAGACCTGATATTATGTTTGCTGTGTGTGCATGTGCACGCCATCAAGTGACTCCCAAAGAGTGTCATCTTCATGATGTCAAGAGAATTTTTAGGTATCTTAGGTGCTATCCCACCTTGGGATTATGGTATCCAAAAGATTCTCCATTGGAACTTATTGCATATTCAGACAGTGATTATGGTGGTGACAAATTCGATAGAAAATCCACAACTGGTGGATGCCAATTTCTTGGGAGTAGGTTGATATCTTGGCAATGCAAGAAACAAACAGTGGTGGCCAATTCTACAACTAAAGCAGAGTATGTTGTTGCAGCTGCTTGTTGTGGACAAGTCTTATGGACTCAGAACCAGTTGTTGGATTCTGGGTATAATTTCATGCATACAAAGATTTTTGTAGACAATAACAGTACTTTATGCATTATTAAAAATCCTGTACATCATTCTAAGACAAAACACATAGAAATTAGACATCATTTTATATGAGATTGTTTTGAAAAATGTTTAATACAACCAGATAGGGTTGACACAGAGGAAAATGTGGCTGATTTATTAACTAAACCTTTTGATACTGGGAGATTTCAATACTTGGTAACAAGTATTGGAATGATCAATCTTACTTAATATGTGTTTTGGGAACTTATTGTAAAAGTATTTACAGGATATGCATTGTTATTGGTCTTTGTACAAAATTATATTTTGCGCTATATTTGTCTAACGCTGACAAAGGTTATTTTAACGCTGACAAGTGTTGAATTGACGTTGTTAGCAACATGTTAGTTTTATGGTTTTTGATCTAATTATGCAGGCGTTGTTAGCATTGTACAAATGGATACAGAGTTGCTTATGGATCCTTGGAGTTTACTTGGAGCATGTTTAAGTTTATGGATGATGGTTGGAATGTTTATATTCCTATCTTGACATAAATTTTTATTACATGCATTTTATTTAGCTACTTGTATATCATAGTTTAAGGGAGGTTTAGGAAACCTTTAGGACTTTTTGGGTGTTCCTATAATACTCTTATCACAATTCTAGATTGTGTCCACTGGTGAGTATGAATTAGTTTACTAACTCATGAGGCACTGTAGCATGCAAAGTTGATATACTATGCACGCTGCCAAGACTTTTTGGCCTAGAATTAGATGTGGTCTGTTGGGAGACTTGGGTATGACTTTTATTGGGCTTACCTGGGAAGTTACAAAGGATTTTATGAGATAACTTCACTGCTAATAACTTTGGTTAGCAAGGGACACTTGAGGACAATTATGTCTATCTTGCTTAAGCAAGTGTGCATGATTGGACAGTGCTTGCCACCCTATGGTAATTTTCAGTCTATAGGTTATCTTCACTAGGATAAATCACTTTGTTAAGGTCCTTTTTCATTTTTATTATTTTTATTTTTTGGACGTTAACATGTTTATTTCCAAACGTTGTTAGGACCAATTTTGACGTTGACATGGCATTTTCCAACGTTGACAAGAATATAGCCGTTGAGCGTTGATAGGTTATTTTTGACCGTTGACAAACATTGGGTCCTACCCAGTTGTTATTTTTAACGAAAATTTGGGCCGTAATTTTAGGAGTTGGTAACTTTTTATTAATGCACAAGATAAGTTATATATTTTTCAAGATTTTAATCATTATCTTTTGAAAATAACTGCCTCATTTTTACCAATCACATGTGCTTACCTCTCCTATATATTTGGCTCATTCTTTTGAAACAGGGTAACTGCTTATTCTTGTCTAACTAAATTTTCACACATATTCATCTTTCATAACATTTCACACAGCTTTCTACATCTATTGCGCCTAAGTTTAAACCGAGTGATTTGGTATTGGGGTTCAGAAGTCAGCACAACATGGTTGCCTATTTAGAGGCTCACAACACTCTGTTTCCTCAATATACTCAGATGGTGGAGTATTTAAATGCATCTCCTTTAAGGTATGCACTTTCTCATGCTCCTCTAATCCATGTCACTCATATTAAGCAGTTTTGGAATACTGTTACTTCCTCAACGATTAATAATGTGACTACATTGACTGCTATAGTCCATGGGCGTTCATGGGTAGTTACTTAAGCCTTGGTTCGGCAGGCTTTGCATCTTAATGATGTAGATGGTATAAACACCCTACCCATTGGTGAGCTAGAACAAGGACTTCAAGATTTGGGTTATCCTTTCCCTGAAGAGGACACTTTAAAAAAAATATTCAAAACAGGAATTTTCCCCAGCTTGGAAGTATTTAATACATGTCATTCTTCAATGTTTGAGTCCCAAATGTACTACACACAATGAAATTAACAGGTCAATTGGGAGTGCCATTGTGTGTATTGCTACTGGGCAACAAGATAATTTTTCTAAAATGATTTTTGATGGCATGTGTAAAAACAAGGGTAGCAAGGTGACTCTTTCTTACCCAAGATTTTTGAAAATGGTTTTTGATGAACAAAGGTATTGCACCAGGGATCGTGATGATTTTTATACGATCCCTGTGCAAAAGAAAGCAATTTTTAGAAAGATGAATTCACCCCCACACAGAGACATACCCCTTACCCAAGCCATGCTTGCTGTTATTGCAGCAGCAGAACCTCAACCAGACCCACAACCACAACCAGACCCATTACCTGAACCATCACCATCACCCCAACATATGGAAATTGACCAAGATCCCTACAACGCTGACACGTTAAATGTTGGAGTTGACACTTCAAATCCAAATGCTGACACACTTTTACAACAAACCTAAACACCCCTTAACCATCAAACTGCTACCAGTCCACATCATCTTCTACACCCCCTAAATTTAGGTTGGTAAAACGCCCAAGGATTACTAGAGTGTTCTCCTCTGGTGGTCCTAGCCATGTTGGAGAGAGAACCACCACCACCAGTGTGGTTGGTGACGTGGGTGGGGCTAGGACTATTGGTACTAGCTTAGATGCAGGCATAGCCAGTCCTAACATCATTAAGACCCCATCCATGCCTCATGAATCTACTTTGGGAGGTCAAATTCCCATTCTAGAGGAGGGCAGATTGGAACCCTATTGTTGGAATTGACGGCTGTCTGCATTAGCTTGCAAAAGCAAAATGCAGACCTTGTACATACTGTCTCTACACAAGGCCTTGAAGTCAAGCAATTGAGGGAGAGGATTATTATTTTGGAAGGTGCTAAACTTAGACGTGGAGTGGAGGATTCTTCCAAAGGGGAGGATGAGCAGATACATGTGAGTGACAAAGGCTCACATGGAGGAGAATCTTTGGGTATAGCTGAAGCTCTAACAGATTTGATGAGGCAACCAGGTTTTGATGTTTCATTCGTTACCCCTACAAATTTGAATTTATCTTTTACTAGAGATGATAGAGTAGTTCACAAGAAGCGCTGACAAGAGTAGATTAAGCGTTGGCAAGCATATTTTTGACACTGACAAGCCAAGCGCTGATAGGAGTAAGTTAGGCGTTGACACACAGGTTTTGGACGTTGATAGACCTGCAGGTATGGTTGATGTATCCCAGTCATCAGCTATCATCAAAGATGTGTCTACACAGGTACCATCATCATCTTTACCCATCATTGATATATTAGATAAGGGTAAAGGAATTATGGTAGAAGCAGTGGTTCCCAAGGATGTAGCCCAAGTAAAGTTTGATTCCATGTTGGCTGCACAACTTGAGAAAGAAGATAGGATGAAGGAGACTGTTGTTGAGAGTAAGGAAAGTAGTGGTGATGAGAGCACATATTCAAGTGTCATGATTATTGAAGAACCAGAAAGGCTTGAATATGGTGATGAGTTGGCAAGGGAAAAGCTTGAACAGTTGAAGAATCAGGTAGATTATGAGATGCCTGAAGTTGCTTAGATGTACTTTGCATGGGAGAATAAAGTAATGGAAAATCCAGACATGACTTTATCAGATCAAATTTGGGGTTTGGAGATTCTACTTAGAGTTCAACGAGATTGCAAGGTAATTCTGAAGTATAAAGCTAGCAAAGTTCTTGAACAGACCAAGACAGAAAGAAGGGAGCTCTATTACATGTTGCTCAGATGTCATCAAACAGGTTGGACTTTTAGAAAGTTGCAGGGATTGTCTTTTGATGAATTGGAATATAAGGCTTATCCTATATGGGCAAAGGTGAAAGAGCAGAATACTATTAGACTTCTTTCAGATGAAAGAAAGGAAGAACTTGCAGAAGAGATGGAGATCCAAAGGGCTTTGATTACACCAAGACCATTGAAGAAGGGAGTTCCACTTGAGTTTCCACCAAGTTTGGATAGAGTGAATCCTAGTGAAGCTGTTATTACAATGAGTATTAAGCTCCTTTGGAAGCTTCACATATGGTAGAAGTATTACCTCATGATTCCAGAAATCCTATAGTTAGCTATGAAGAAGATGCAAGTGGGATTTGGATGGTTGGAAGATATGGGAAAGAGGTACATACATTCAATACTTTGATGTCTTTGTTTGCAAGCCTGGATAGGGAAGACTTGGCAGACCTTTGGAGGTTGATGCAGGCCAAGTATGAGACTGAAGCACCTACTTCAGTCAATGGAATAAAGATTTGGTCAACATTCAAGAGAATGTGTGCACCAGATGAAGAAGATTCAGTTTGGAAGGATCTTGATGATGATATCAGTGGACTTCAATGGCGTTTATATTTAGCAGCTGGAGTGAATCATTTGAGTACTACTAAGTTTTCTGAGTATCTTCTTGCGGATGCTGAATATCCTATGTCCAAAGAAGTTTTGAAGAAAATGATGGCAACACAGCTAGAGATGGATTACTCAATTGATGTGGCCAAAGATTTGATTAGGTTTATTTATTTCCAGTTTGATAATATTTGTAAGAATCCTCCTAGTGCCTAGTTTTTATTCAGAAAACTTGATTACTTGAGTAGATATCAGTTTAGGGGAGGATTGTTGGGAATAAAATATAGCCAAGACACTTGGACGCTGAGAAGAGCAATTTGGACGTTGATAGGAAGAAATCAAGCATTGAAAAGACAAGTGTTAATAGGAAGAAGTCAAGCGTTGATGAGAAGAAGTCAAGCACTGATAGGATATTCTAGTCTACATGTTTTATGCTTCTAGTATGTTTCTAGTAAAGATATGTTTGACAATGTATTTCTTATGTTTATCTTTACCAAGAATAGCTGATACGTAGACTCTTGTGCAAGGTTCCTTAATCTATAAAAGGAGGCCTTTAGGTTTTGTTTTCATATATAAGTGTTATAAGTTTTACACTTTCATGTACGCAAGTTTGATTAATCAATCAATGTGAAAGTTTGGTTTAACTTGTTTGTGTGTTCTTGTTTAAGTATTAATTCCGCATAATACTTAGATTGTTGCATATACAACAAAGATTCTCTAAATGTTTAACTTGATTTATTCTTTTTTACACAAGATAAATCGATCTAAGTTAGGGATCAACAAATATATTCTTCAGAACAGGTTTTATAATTCCGAAAATCCATTTTCAGAACAGAGTTGATAATTCCGAAGAGTCACCAAATAAGTTTATCCGAAAAACTTATTTTCTCAATTTATCCGAAAATCACTGATTATCCTAAAATCACTTGTTATTTGAAAATCCAGATTTTATCCAAATATCCCATTATTCCGAAAATCCAGATTTATCCGAATCCTAGTTTTATCCGAATATCAACTTATTCCAAAAATCCATATTTATCTGAATCTTAGTTTTATCCGAATATCCAGTTATCCGAAAATCCAGAATTATCCGAATATCCAAATTTTTCAAGAAAATCCAACTTTATCCGAAGAGTTGTTTTATTCCGAATATATCTGTTTATCCGAAAATAGTGGTCTATTCCGAAAACAGTTCCGAAAAAGTGGTTTATTCTGAAGATAGTGGTTTATTTAGAAAGTGAAGACGGTTTTCTGATTGGTTTAACTTAGAAGATTTTTCAAGGATTTTTAGAGGATTTTAACATTGTTACATCAACACACGATCTACATCAACAACAACAATTTTCACAACCTTACTTCATTGCTCGATCAAAAGATAATCTTTTTCTTTCAAGTGATCAAAAATGAATCCTCATTCATTTAAGCCGACAATGACATCGCTTACTTATATCTCTATCATCTCGGGTACCGATACCCACCCACCGTTGCTCATCAAATAGCTATTTGAAGCTTGGCAAGGTCGCATGAGGACTTACATTATGGGTAAACCCAGTGGGAGACTTATGGTTCAATCCATTGAGCAAGGTCCACTCGATTGAGGTGAAGTTATTGTAGACAATGTGACACGACCAAGGTTATTTCATGAATTAACGGCTGCTAATTAAATCATTTCCGATGCGGATGAAAGGGCCGTTTAAACCATACTTCAAGCTCTTCCACCCGATATTTATCGAATGGTAAGCGAACATAAGATAGCAAAGGAACTTTGGGATCGCTTAACGGTTTTGTTACAAGGGACTTCACTCACCAAGAAGGAACGAGAGTGTCAACTAAATGACTTGTTCGATAGGTTCTCATACATTCCAGGGGAAACACTTCATGACTACTACTGGCGATTCACTACATTTATGAATGATTTGAATGTGTATAATCTAAGGATTGCTCAGTTTCAACTCAACACTAAGTTCTTGAATACGTTAACCCCAGAGTGCAGCCAATATGTCACTGATGTTAAAATGATTCGGGATTTGCACAAATCAAATCTAGATCAACTCTATGATTTCTTGCAGCAACACGAGAAGCACGTGATCCAGAAACGTATGTCTCAAGGATCTTATTCCGAACCATTGGCGTTAATGGCAAATCATCTAACTTTGTCATATAACAACTCTCCGTATGCTATGGGACAACAGTCTTCACATCAACCCTTGTATCAAACTCCAAGCTTTCCTTAGTATTAGATCTACCACAACCACCTACATCATATCAACAACAATATCAGCAACCAACATTATCATCACAACGTGCTCAACAACCATACTCTCCTTATCAACCACCAACAAATCCTGCTATCACCTACCAGCAACATGAAGTTCCTTAACCTCACTACTCACAACATGTCAGTACTCCTTCAAGTGTGTTTGTGGCTCTACCAGCACCGGTTTTCTACTGCGATGATGAGGTTCTAATTCCCGAGTCCAGACAAGGGGATAATCCTACTGATGTACTAGCACAAATGTCTGCCTAGATAACTCAAACGTTGAAGAAAAGAGGTTATAGAGGACCTTCTCCAACAAATAATCAGTTGAAAACTTCTTCTAACTCTTGTCAACAAGCAACAATTCAAGATGGTACAGTTACTATGCAACCACTTCAGGGGAGACCAAGCTCATCGAATACTGTTGCACGCCTATTCAACACTGCTTCAAGAGGAAACAACAGTGGCAAAGTGAAGATGATTATCTGCTATAACTACAAAGGGGAAGGACACATGGCTCGGGAGTGTAAGCAGCCAAAGAGGAAGAGAGATGGTACCTGGTTTCAAGAAAATATTTACTTGGTGAGTGCTCAAGAACAAGGTCGAGAACTCGATGAAGAGGAGTTAGCATTTTTAGCAGATCCAGGAGTTGCAGATACTGAAGGACTCACAACAGCTTCTACCAACAATTCAGCATAGCAATGTGATGATCTTGATGCATACGATTCAGACTTTGATGACCTCATTACCGCTAAGGCAGATCTCATGGCAAATCTTTCACTTTATGTGGCTGATTGTTGGAAATACATTTTACGTATTTAGGAAGATTCGGTCACTCCGACAATATATTAAGTAGTAGCTCGTAGTTTAGTTACTTTACATTAAGTAAACATGGAAAGGCCCAGTCTATGGAATGTATGGACGACCCAATATGTAAGTCCAAGCCCATCACAAGGCTTGGGTATATAAACCCTCTCCTTAGTTGGAGAGGGTGGTTGGTTCACATATTTCACACATAGTTGAAGGTGTTTCTTCTCACTTTCTCTCTCTAAGTGTGTGTGTTCTCACCATCTTTCTATCTCTTTCTCTCTTTAGAACATATGTAAGATTTACAATATCATAAAAATGGTATCAAGAGCCATGGGATGATTTCTTGGTTTATGTGTTTGTGTTCTTGATTCATATGCCTATTTTGATCCAAATACATTCGGACCAAGTTTTCTTTTGTGTTTTTATGGTTTAATCTTGATATACATCATCTACATACTTGAGGTAGTGATTTGGTATTGTTACTTTGGTTAAAAACATAAACTTTTTGGGTGTTTGATTCATTTGTTGGCTAAAAATCTCGAATTTGTTGTGTACTATCCGAGAACAGTGGTAATTTTTCTCCATCGCAAGTTTGAAGGGTTGTATATTCCGATCCGAATATTGCGATTACAAAAACCCTAGGGTTTCTACATTGTGATCGAATATTCAGATAGCTTATTGCGATCTAAACTTATGATCACATATTGCGATCTAGAGATATGATTACATATTGCGATCTAAACTTACGATCACGTATTACGATCTAGATTTACGATCACGTATTGCGATCTAAACTTACGATCACGTATTGCGATCTAGAGTTACGATCAAGTATTGCGATCTAATCTTACGATCAGGTATTACGATCTAAAGTTGCGATCTGAACATTACGATCTGAATATTGCGATCTGAACATTGCGATCTGAATATTGTGATCTAAACATTACGATCTCAACATTGCGATTGCATTCCGATAGAGTGACAAGTATTACCAGATTTTTCAAAAACATGTTTTTGAAAATTTTTAACAAACCGTGTGTAATTTTGTCTTGGAATTTTTGGTTTATTGAGAACAATTATTAGGGGATTTCAACACTATCTTCTCGAATTTAACACACAACAACAAACACATTTACTTTCTCTCTTTGTTTGATCAACATTTGTAAATCTTAACTTATCGAAATCGAGTACATCTCTCTTACGGATAAGTCCATCCTCCCGGGTATGGATAATCGCCCACCAATGTTGGAGAAACCATGTACGAGGACTGGGCTTCCCGAATGGAACTTTACATGTTGAACAAAGAGAATGGACATCTCATTTGGGCATCGGTGCTCAATGGACCATTGGTATATGGTATTGTGACAGAAGGTGCTGTTACTCGTCCTCGCACAACGGGTGAGTTAACTGGAGATGCTAAGATTCAAGACAAGTGTGATAAACAAGCAACTAACATCATTCTTCAAGCCCTTCCTCTAGATGTCTACAAACTTGTGAGTAAACATAAAGTTGCCAAAGAGTTATGGGATAGAATTCGTGTTTTGATGTAAGGTACCTCGTTAACTAAACAAGAACGAGAGTGTAAGCTATATGATACGTTTGATAAGTTTGTCTATGTGTGACAACACTAGATTTTGGATTTGTCACTTTTGACTGTTTGACTTTGATTATGTGCTTAGTGTGCGTTTACGTGCATTCTGTTTATATTTGAGCCTTAGATTGGATGTTAGACATCGGTTATGTAGTGCGTGTTACGTTATACGATGTTACGATGGGAATAGATGGTGTTCATGAGTTCACATGGATGTGACTGTGATAGGATATGGTGTTATTTTAAGATTTTATGTGTACGTATATGTATTATAGTAAATCGTAATTTTTACGATTTAGGGTTTAGTATTTTGAGGTCTCGGGTGAGGTATTTAGTCACGGGAATATTTTTCGGGATGGTTTTAAGTCATTTAGGACTTAAATATAAAGTTTATCTCAAATTCCAAGAGTTTTTATAAAACTGTATATTTTTGTGTCTTTTACGGTATACGCGTAAAACTGACTAGTTTTACGGTTTTAAGGTTTTAGAGGCTTTAGGAGCTGAAATAAATTAAGGTAAATTAAGGTAATGTTAAATATACTTTAATTAATAATAAAAGGAAAAAAATAATAATAAAAAAACGAAATTTTGGGTGTTTTGGTCGTTTATGTGACGCAAAGAAAGAAAAAAAGAAAGAAAACTAATTTTGGTAACTGGGCTTTTTGTATTGGGCTAGGATTTGTTTAAATAATCTATATAAGGATTTTAACTAAAAGCAAATCTCATAAAATCCCTGGAGACAAAATTCACGTCGATCATCTTAAGGGTTCTTAGGGTTTCATAAAAAATTTCTTGATTCAAGGGAAGTGATCAATTTAACTTTAATTTAATTCATGTTTTATTAATTAATCATGTTTACAATGTTAATTAACCATCATTGAGATGATTAGGGTTTCATTAATTTTATGAGAAAAAATAGTAATTAAGATCTATTAATGATTTTAGGGTTCTTGTTTAATAATTTAGGGGTAATTAATGATGTTTAGAAGGTTAGTGCATAAAGGCGTAAAACAGTCTGATTTTTAGGGCTGTCTTGTGTCGACTGTTTCGGGCAGTAGGTAGCACCTTTGGTCGAGTTTCTTTTTTTTAAGTTAATTTCAGAGAGTCTACTTTTCAAAAATGTAAGGTTGGTCGAAAATGGAGTTCGGGAAGGTCGTCAAACAATTTTTACAAAAACAGTGCGCTGTTCAGGAATAAATTAGAATTTCGGGAATTTGAGTCAAAACCTAACCAAACGAATGAGTTAGCCAAAGATTTTTTATTTTGGAACTCTTTATAATATATATGAAAGTACTGGAGGTTTTCAATAAAAGTTATGGTGTGTAGGTTGGGCTTTTGGTGTCAAACATTTAGCATGTACAGAAAATCAGTTTTGGTGAAAACGACTTTTAGCGTAGAGACTAAACGGAAGGGTTAAATGTGTAAGTTGGAAGTAAAATTGGTTTTTGGAGTTCTTAGATCATATATAAACATAACTCCAGTAGATTAGGAGCCAAGTGTAGTGTTCAGTTCACTTCATGTGATCGTTTAGTGACTAGTAAACCGTACTGGAGAAAAACTGGATTTTTACGTATAGAATAGCTTGTAGTGGAAGAACTAGAATAGTGGGGATTGGGGGATTAGATTCATATCCTTGATTGTTACTTAACTTGGGTGTTAAGACCTGAGCTAAGGGTGTCGTGTATGATTTTATAGGTTTGCAGGAGTGCTACCTTGCTGTGCTATCAGGTGAGTTAATAGTCCCATTTTCACTGATTTTTTTAAATGTTTTCTTCTAGTATGGGATGGAGATGACACTTGTGGTATTCTTAAAATGTGTTGGTACTATATTTTTATAAATGTTTGGACATAGATGTGTTATTGTGTGACTTGTGTGCTTATGTGTTCTCATATGTGCTTTGATATGTGTTCTGATATGTGAATCTTGATTGTGTTATGATTGGGATTGGTACATAGATGTATGGGCGTCTATGGGACCAGTTGTGATGTGTGTGGAGTGTGGGGCACGATCCGTCCTGAGTTCTTGGTTCTGAGTTTTGGTTCGGGGGGCACGATCCGTCCTGAGTACTTGTGCGTTTCTCTGCGGAGGCAAGATACCTCGACGGGGATATAGTTCATCTTCCACAGGTGGTGTGGGAAAGATCCGGATAGTGTGGTGTGTGTTCTTGTGTGTGTGACGGGATACTTCTTGATTGTTATAGTGTGTTTTGTGAATTGTAGATGTGATTGGTACTTGGATTGAGTTTTGTTGTGGATGCATGTAGCATGATTATCGCATTATGGTCCATTTCTATAAATTGTTTTTCTTGAACTTATTTACAGCAAATGTCAAGGTTTCTTATGATGTTCTAGATAACTTAAACCTATGTTCTCACCAACTTTATGTTGACAGATTTTAGTGTCATTTTCAGGTGAGGTAGTTGTGCAAGATGATGTTAGAGGTGGCTAGAGTATAGAGGATGCTAGGATTGCATTAGGAGGAATCCCTTTCCTCTTAGATTTTATTTTGTCTTTTGATTTAGTAAATTGTTTCATACATGTATGCTTGATGTGTGTTTTTTGAATGTCTTTGGTAAGAGGTAGGCATGTTACCTACTTACCTAGACGCCTACATTATTTGAGATATTGTCATGACATTGTGTCACCTTTTTATGACATTTCTATTTTATTTAGTTAACTCTATAGATACGCTATTGTTGTGATGATATCCATACGTCGCGCCCCATATTCCGCCATGGTGGGGTGTGACAGAATGGTATCAGAGCCATGGTTATAGAGAATTAGGTTGCCTAGTCGCGTAGCCTAGTCTATAACTTAAGGGTCCCTGCATATAGGCGTCATAGGAGTATGTGTGCATTTTATAGTAATTGATGTGTTTGAATGTTATTTTCGCAGATTTATTAGGTTATGAACTACTATGGTTCATACTTAGCTACATGTTATTTTCTTTTCTAGTTTTGAATAGTGCGGGTTGAACTATAGTCGTATACGCTAGTCATTGTTGGATTCTGTTTAATTACGTTTTCATGTTCTTTATACATTTTGAATTTTGTCTACGGTGGTTCAACTGGATTACGAGTTTATTTGTTTCATGCATTTGCTATGTTATTTTAATACATGTGATTTTGGACCTTATGTTATGTTGTGGATTATGTGCTTATATGAGTTGTAGGATCCATGTGCTATTTGAGTTGGTATACCGATATGTTATGTGTAGTATTAATTCTTATAAGTGTCATCATAGGAGGGAGTGCATTGGTGAAAGGGGACTTGTATAAGTATGGTGGCCAACATAGTTACACAAGTACCACGACATTAATGGATTCCTAAGTATGGTTGCATGAAAGAGGGTTAATACATGCTTGTATAGTATATTTTGGATGGACTTGAGTGTATGTACGCGTATGCCTATATATGTATATATCCCTTCTACTTATCGGTTGTGTTCTTAGGATGGTTTTCTAGCTCTTTTCTCTTTGGGATGTTCAACTTCAGTAGTAGCACATTTATCGAGTCCTCATTTCATGTGTTTGTTTGTACGATACTTTTGGTGCAGAAGCTATTGAGAGGGTGGAGATTTATTTTGGAATAACGATATCTTTTGTTTTGAGTCTTACATGGTAAAAAAAAAAAAACTTGCAAATAGTAAAATAAAAATAGTTGTTGGTATTCGATAAAATGAGGGTAAAGTGTCGAAAACGTGTTTGAAATAAGGTAAAATATAAATTCTTTAACATATAAGCATGGCTTATTTATTTTTTAAAATATTTTGGTTTTGATCACCTAAAGTTATTGTTCTTTAGTTAAAATTTTGTTCTGATTTAGTTAAATATGTTAAAATCATGTAAATAATCATATGATGGGTGAGAGTTTTAATTTTCTGGAATTAAAATAAATTAGGTTTTAAATTTGGTAATTAATGAGGGGTTTTAGGGTTTAAAAAAATCGTTTTTTTGGTATAAATCAGAGTAGGCAGAAACTGTCGCTAAACTGTCAAAATATGTCGCTAACTGTTAGAAACTGTCACTAATGCCTAAGCAGATTTTGAGTAAAATCGTTTTGGTTATAAATTATTCGTTTTTAAAGCTTTTTGGGTGATTCAAAAGCCTAAAATTATTTACTCGGAACATACTTTCCAAATATTTAGAAATTTTAGTAATTGGAGGTCAGTAGCTTGGTCGAATTAATTGTACAAATGTCGAGTTCAAGATTAATTTCGGACAACATGGTTTAAACTCGTGTTTTGGGTATTTTGGGATAGTGGACACTTAGAAGGCTAACATAGGGCTGCTTTGGGATAGGATTTTAGATATATCCATCATAGAGATTGTTACATTAATGAAGAATGTGGGTTCCGGAGTCAATGTTGACGCGTGATATTGTGTTGTGTGCTTTAGACAATTGATCGTTTGTGAAGAGACTATAGATTTTTTTATTTTTTCGTCAAATGATTACATAAATTACTAATGTGATACCATGGTTTTAGAACAACTAATATACATTACAGTACAAAATCCATTCTGCGGTAAAATTTGGTTTTGCACAAGGTTTTAATAGTATGTCACCGGTCGTAATACGTTTCGGTTGTCGCTGGGTGCTTCTTGTGTCATTGGTCCGTTTCCATGGTTCGTTAGGGGTCGATACATGTTTTATGTTGAGTATCTTTTGGAGTCTCATGGTTAAGGTTCATGTGTTGTTGGTTGAGATTATTTTAGTATAAACCGAGTTCACGTTTGAACGTGAAGGTTTTATCAGGGATATGTAACCTCGTTTGTTTGTTGAGAATAAGTTTGAGTTTGGGAGTAAATCTCGGGACGCGATTTCTATTAGGAGGGAGTGATGTGATAACCCTAGATTTTGGATTTGTCACTTTTGACTGTTTGACTTTGATTATGTGCTTAGTGTGCGTTTACGTGCATTCTGTTTATATTTGAGCCTTGGATTGGATGTTAGACATCAGTTATGTAGTGCGTGGTACGTTATACAATGTTACGATGGGAATAGATGGTGTTCATGAGTTCACATGGATGTGAATATGATAGGATATGGTGTTATTTTAAGATTTTATGTGTACGTATATGTATTATAGTAAATCATAATTTTTACGATTTAGGGTTTAGCATTTTGAGGTCTCGGGTGAGGTATTTAGTCACGAGAATATTTTTCGGGATGGTTTTAAGTCATTTAGGACTTAAATATAAAGTTTATTTCAAATTCCAAGAGTTTTTATAAAACTGTATATTTTTGTGTCTTTTACGGTATACGCGTAAAACTGACTAGTTTTACGGTTTTAAGGTTTTGGAGGCTTTAGGAGCTGAAATAAATTAAGGTAAATTAAGGTAATGTTAATTATACTTTAACTAATAATAAAAGGAAAAAAAATAATAAAAAAACAAAATTTTGGGTGTTTTGGTCGTTTATGTGACACAAAGAAAGAAAAAAAAAAGAAAGAAAACTAATTTTGGTAACTAGGCTTTTTGTATTGAGCTAGGATTTGTTTAACTAATCTATATAAGGATTTTAACTAAAAGAAAATTTCATAAAATCCCTGGAGACAAAGTTCACGTCGATCATCTTAAGGGTTCTTAGGGTTTCATAAAAATTTCTTGATTCAAGGTAAGTGATCAATTTAACTTTAATTTAATTCATGTTTTATTAAATAATCATGTTTACAATGTTAATTAACCATCATTGAGATGATTAGGGTTTCATTAATTTTCTGGGAAAAAATAGTAATTAAGATCTATTAATGATTTTAGGATTCTTGTTTAATAATTTAGGGGTAATTAATGATGTTTAGAAGGTTAGTGCATAAAGGCGTAAAACAGTCTGATTTTTAGGGCTGTCTTGTGTCGACTGTTCCGGGCAGTAGGTAGCACCTTTAGTCGAGTTTCTTTTTTTAAAATTAAGCTCAGAGATTCTAATTTTCAAAAATGTAAGGTTGGTCGAAAATGGAGTTCGGGAAGGTCGTCAAATAATTTTTACAAAAACAGTGTTGTTCAAGAATAAATTTGGATTTCGGGAATTTGAGTCAAAACCTAACCAAACGAATGAGATAGCCAAATATTTTTGATTTGAGAACTCTTTATAATATATATGAAAGTACTGGAGGTTTTCAATAAAAGTTATGGTGTGTAGGTCGGGCTTTTGGTGTCGAACATTTAGCATGTACAGAAAATCAGTTTTGGTAAAAACGACTTTTGGCGTAGGGACTAAACGGAAGGTTAAATGTGTAAGTTGGAAGTAAAATTGGTTTTTGGAGTTCTTAGATCATATATAAACATAACTCCAGTAGGGTAGGAGCCAAGTGTAGTGTTAAGTTCACTTCATGTGATCGTTTAGTGACTAGTAAACCGTACCGGAGAAAAACTAGATTTTTACGTATAGAATAGCTTGTAGTGGAAGAACTAGATAGTGGGGATTGGGGGATTAGATTCATCTCCTTGATTGTTACTTAACTTGGGTCTTAAGACCTGAGCTAAGGGTGTCGTGTATGATTTTATAGGTTTGTAGGAGTGCTACCTTGATGTGCTATCAGGTGAGTTCATAGTCCCATTTTCACTGATTTTTTAAATGTTTTCTTCTAGTATGGGATGGAGATGAAACTTGTGGTATTCTTAAAATGTTTTGGTACTATATTGTTATAAATGTTTGGACATAGATGTGTTATTGTGTGACTTACGTGCTTATGTGTTCTCATATGTGCTTTGATATGTGTTCTGATATGTGAATCTTGATTGTTTTATGATTGGGATTGGTACATAGATGTATGGGCATCTATGGGACCAGTTGTGATGTGTGTGGAGCTTGGGGCATGATCCGTCCTGAGTTCTTGGTTCCGAGTTCTTGGTTCGGGGGGCACGATCCGTCCTGAGTACTTGTGCATCGTCTCTTCGGAGGCAAGATATATCGACGAGGATATAGTTCATCTTCCACAGGTGGTGTGGGAAAGATCCGGATAGTGTGGTGTATGTTCTTGTGTGTGTGACGGGATACTTCTTGATTGTTATAGTGTGCTTTGTGAATTGTAGATGTGATTGGTACTTGGATTGAGTTTTGTTGTGGATGCATGTAGCATGATTATCGCATTATGGTCCATTTCTATAAATTGTTTTTCTTGAACTTATTTACAGCGAATGTCAAGGTTTCTTATGATGTTCTAGATAACTTAAACCTATGTTCTCACCAACTTTATGTTGACAGATTTTAGTGTCATTTTCAGGTGAGGTAGTTGTGCAAGATGATGTTAGAGGTGGCTAGAGTATAGAGGATGCTAGGATTGCATCAGGAGGAATCCCTTTCCTCTTAGATTTTATTTTGTCTTTTGATTTAGTTAATTGTTTGATACCTGTATGCTTGATGTGTGTTTTTTGAATGTCTTTGGTAAGAGGTAGGCCTGTTACCTACTTACCTAGACGCCTACATTATTTGAGATATTTTCATGACATTGTGTCACCTTTTTATGACATTTCTATTTCATTTAGTAAACTCTATAGACACGCTATTGTTGTGATGATATCCATACGTCGCGCCCCATATTCTGCCATGGTGGGGTGTGACACTATGTCCCCGGGGAGACTCTTAATGATTACTATTTGAGATTCACTCTTTTGATGAATGAGCTTAACATCTATGGCCTGGCAATCCCTACGTTTCAATTAAATACCAAGTATTTGAACACTCTCCCTTCTGAATGGAGCAAGTACGTGACGACTGTTAAATTGGCTAAGGATTTGCATCAAACCAACGTGGATCAACTTCAAGCTTTTCTTCAACAACACGAACGCCATGTGATCGAGGCTCGGTTGTATACACCACAAGCTCGTGATACACTTGCCATGTATGCTTCTCAACAAATGAATCCCCAACAAAACATGGCTTACACTTTCAACAACCATCATACTTGCAGCAGTCACCACCACATACCCATCAGCAACCACAACAACCACAACAACCATTTTATCAACCACTAATGATGCCACATCAAGAATTTCCACAAAGTGTTCTTCAACAGCCTTATCCACAGCAACCAATACATCAGGCATCACCATCACAAGCTAGCACTTCACCAATAGGCTATACTCCTCAGCAAGGATATTTTCCAATTGTAGCATCACCAGCACAAGGCTTCTACTCCAATGAACTTCCATCAATTCAAGCACCGGTCTTTACTCCGAATGATACACCTACTGATGTCTTAAACCATCTTACTGCCTACTTGTCAAAACTTGTTTCAACTAGAGGTTATCCACCAACGAATAATCAGCTCCATACTTCTAGAAATCCTCGACAACAAGCCACTATTCAAGATGGTCAAGTGACGGTGCAAACCATTCAGGAAAGGCAAAATTCATATGGACCTCCTACAAGGACCGTGAACACTCAAGCTATGACTTCTCGAGCTATTGGAAATGGAAGCACTATTGGTCATCAAAAGGTTGTAACTTGCTACAATTGGCGAGGACAAGGTCATATGGCTAGGGAATGCACTCAACCAAAAAGGAGAAGGGATGCAATGTGGTTTCGTGAGAAGCTGTATTTGGTCGATGCTCAATCAAAGGGAAAGATCTTGGATTCAGAGGAATTAGCATTTCTTGCAGACCCAGGGGCAGCAAATAATGAAGGCATTGCAGTCGTCTCTACTTCTAATGCAGCATATCAAGCAAATTATCTTGATGCATATGATTCGGATTGTGATGACATTCACTCGGCCCAAGCTGCACTCGTTTCTAATCTCTCTCACTACAATTCTGATGTCGTCAGTGAGGTACCAACCACCTCTAATAATGTTCATGATAATCCACATCATGTTGAGCATGAAAATGACAACCTCGAACAGCATTCGGGAACTAGTAACTCAAATGAGGTGGTATCCAATCCAACACATATGAGTGAACCTCAACCAAATGCAACGACGGGTATGTAATCTTATGATCAACGTGATTTGGTAATGGTGCCTAAACATATTATGGATAACATGAATGCGGCTGTTCGATAAACCATAGATTTGAATGCCAACCTAACCGCTGAGCTTGCGCTGTATAAGGAAAAGGTCAAAACTTTTGAAATGGTCCCTCAAGCAGAGAGAATAACTTATTCTGAATTTGACCAATTTCGTTTTAAAAAGATTGAACACTTAAAAGAAATAGAATCATTAAAAGCTAATCTTTCCAATGAATTAAAAGAAAAAGAGTCGGTTGTAAATGATTTTTAGAAACTTAAAATGGATTTCGAAACTCTCAAGTGTAAAAAGTTTGAATCAGAAATTAATGCTACCAAACTTCTTAAATTCAAGGAACAACAGCTTTTAAAACAATACGCTTCCACAGAAAAGGTTCATCTTTTAACTAAATCATTTAAAGAACTCGAACTTAAGCGTCTTCAAGATTTACCACCTAATCCCGGTTATGCAAAACAAGCTCAGGAATATATTCCTTGTCTTTATGATGTGACCCTAATTGGCAAATCGAAAGAAACACCTTATGTTCGTAGTAACGAGGAGACACAGTCACTTGCGGAAGAAACTCATTCTAAAATGCTTTCAAAATTCCATAAGCTTGATCATATTCAACATAATAAAGATCAATTTAATAAAAAGACACGTATTCAATTACAAACGGAATTAGCTAAATTATCAGTTGTTGTGCCCCAAAGTTTGTCAAATGAAAACCTTCCTAGTACGTCTCCTACACTTGTCAAAAAGGATTTAACTAAGTTAATTCCACCGACAAGTAAGGTGTCAGACAGCTTAAATGCGTTGCACCAACACTTTGCCAATTTTGACAAGGTCATTCAGGAACGTACGACGGCTTCGGCCATAACGGAAGGTGAATGGAACTTTGAGCACACTAGAGCTGCGTTTTGAGACGAAATTGTTCTGTTCGTAAACAATATTAAAGCTTGTTTTAGCAACATTGATCAAGATTTGGTTTTGGAAATGGATGAAGTTAAACGTGTTTTCAATGAAATGGATGATGCTTATGAAAACGGTTTAATTGAAATAGAACGACTTTCACATCAAAATGATCAACTTCTGAAGCAAGTGATGTAACATGATATTGTTTCCATCTGTGTGAATAAAAATGTTGATAATGATTCTATTTGTGCATAATGTTGAATTTGTGGATAATGTGGTAGATAGTAATTGTCACAAATCTGACGCTGAATTTTTAAAGCTTCAAGATTCGTATTCTTCGCTTTCAAAACGTTTTGATGAGATTCAAACACATTGTATTTCGCTTGACTGCAAGCAACAATTTATTCAAGAAATCTTTGAAACGTCATTCGAAGGTGTTAATATCGATGATGCAAATTTTCAAAAGAATTTTCGATTGATCTTACAATCAAAACAGCGTCAGCCAAGTGACAAGGTTACTAAATCATTACCGATAGACAGAGAAATCTAAGGAGATTAACTGTGTGAATGTACTTGAGGCCGCTGAGAATTTTAAACTTGATCTAGATAATCGAGTTTCCAAGATTTGTACAAAGTTGATAACTTAAAACAGAAAAATAAACAACTCTTCGATTCAGTAAAGCCTGCGAGTGCTAATACCACTGCAGAGAATAAATCATTGATTGAACAATTGAATCGAAAGTCGATGGAAATATCTGATTTGAGGGAACAAATTTGTGATAAAAATTTGGCTTTGACTGAGTTAAAGGAAACACTTCATACCCTAAAAGGTAAGAATGTTGTGGATAACACAACCACTGTCTCAACATCGTCCTCTAGTGCAATCAAAAGGAACCTCATCACCGTCACACAACTTAACAAGGGCCCTAGGACTAAACCATCTCAAACATTGGTCACTAAAGATAAGGCAAAATCAAAACCAGCTTCTAATATTCCCGTGTTGCCTTCTACAAGAGTAAGCACCCCTACTAAGGCTCAGAGATCTAAGCTTAAAAGAAATAAGAAGAATGATAGGATCTTGCCCCCATCTAGTAGTCAAGTGAAAAAGAAAGTAGAAGCCCATCCTAGGAATGTTATTTCTGTTTTGAATAAAAGAATCATGTAGCTAAACCTAAAGGCTCTGCGGTTGTGCAGCGTTTTAAGCCTACTGTGAATTCTAATTTGAAATGTTGGAATTGCAATGAATGTATGTTTTCTAGTCGTCATGATTCTTGCCTTATTGACCATGTGGATGAGATGAATGTCCGAAAAATGGTTTAGAATGGAAACCGACTGGGAAAGTGTTAACCCAAGTTGGTTGGATGTGGCGCCCCACTGGTAGAACTTTCACTATAGTAGGAAATACGTGCCCTTTAACTAGGATCACTCCCACTAAAGCTAAGAAAGCGTGCCCTTTAATTAGGAGTACCAAGGCTACCAAAACACAAGTGTGTCCTTTAACTAGGAACACTGACACTACTGTAGGAACAAAGTGCCCTTTAAATAGGTTTACTCTTACTGTAGTGCCCGCTAATACTCCAAAACCTTAGAAAGTTGGAACAATAAAACCTGTTAGTGGTAAAACTCACATTAGAAAACACAGGAAATCTAAGGGTCACACAAATGTTAGCAATTCTGATAATATTCTATATGTATCTGCTAACACTCCGGAACCAATAGTTTCCAATGCATTGTATACTGTCGTTGTTGAAAACAGGTGGTCCAAATTGTTCTTTGGTATTTGGACTCTGGTTTCTCTAAACATATGACCGGAGATCGCTCTCAGCTCAGAAATTTCGTCAGCAAGTTTCTTGATATGGTTCAATTTGGAAATGATCATATTGAAAAGATAATGGGTTACGGTGAATATCATAGTGGGAATGTTATAATTTCAAGAGTGTATTATGTGGAAGGTCTCGGTCACAACTTATTTTATGTGGGACAATTTTGTGATGCAAACCTAGAAGTTGCTTTTCGAGAGCATACATGCTTCATTCATAATTTGGAAGAGGTGTATTTATTGAAAGGTACTCGAGGGAATAATTTGTACACTTTATCTCTACAAGATATGATGGTCGCTTCTCCCGTATGTCTTCTCTACAAAACATCGAAGACTAAGTCATGGTTATGGCATCGACGGTTATCTCATCTTAACTTTGACGCTATTAATCAATTGGCGAAAAACGAACTTGTTCGTGGTCTTCCTAAACTTACATTTCACAAGGACCATGTGTGCTCCGCGTGTACAATGGAGAAAAGCACTAAGAAATCATACAAACTCAAGACTAAAGACACCAACCAAGAGAAACTCTATTTGTTGCATATGGATCTTTGTGGGCCAATGCTTGTTGAAATTCTTAGTGGAAAAAAGTACATCCTCGTAATTGTCGATGATTACTCTCGGTTTACATGGGTGAAATTTCTTACAACAAAAAATGAGGCACTGTTAGACTTACTTTTTGATAAGCTGGCGCCTTTCACGTGAGTTGGACTAGATATACATCATTTACTAAACACAGGGACTTATTATGTAAAGGTTGTATAGTCCTAGTTTGTTAGGCCTATAAATACCCCCATGACTCTCCATGGGGGTGTGGAAGTTTGTTTATTTTTTCTTGTTTTCATTTCACTTGAAATAAAACACATAACATTCCTTCACCTCTCTCTCACTTTCTCTCACTAGAACCAATCATGTCATACATGTTCTTTGATCATACCCGACCCCCCGATCTTAGGTGCCTTTTTGATGCTTGTCAATTGGTATCAGAGCTAACCGGGAGTGTCTTGTATATGTGTGTTTGTGTTGCGTATTCAGATTTGTGTGGGGTTTTCAGATTAGCGGTTTGTGCTTTTTGGGTTCATTTCTTTATCAGATTTTAACATGTCTTGT
Organism: Glebionis coronaria; assembly: GCA_025667525.1. Taxonomy (NCBI): domain Eukaryota; kingdom Viridiplantae; phylum Streptophyta; class Magnoliopsida; order Asterales; family Asteraceae; genus Glebionis; species Glebionis coronaria. The sequence continues at coordinate 46,549,573 of CM046880.1, read as the reverse complement.
TATTATCATAATTTTTGATTCCGTTAAGGCTACAAATTTCTTGTCCTAATCTGTTCAAGTCTCGTGTGTAAATCTCTTTGTCCAATATTTTGGGTATTCTCGTTGTATCATAGTTTTTGTTTTTCTTATCATTCACTTGATCTGTTTTTCCTTTTGGGTAAAAGACAAAAGCACATGGTCTAGAACATTTTTTCGAGGACACCAAATTATGTGTCAAAACCATATTGCGATGCTATTGTCCAGATGGGATATTACGATGCTTTCACATTGCGACAGCTTCTTTTTTGGATTTATTCTGATGGGGTTTTTTTTACATTCCGATGGGTTGGGCTGTCCTCATTGCGATGGATGGCCTGATTCATCGAAATAGAAGTTTAAGTCGTCATGCTGCCCAAATTTTTCCAATGATATTGCGATGGATGAAGTCTCATTGCGATGGACAGATAGTGAAATATTGCGATGGATGAAGTTTGACATTGCGATGGACTGAAAAGTAAAAGATTACGATGGTCTCATTTATTCATTGCGATGGGAGTTTAAATCAATTAATTTAAAATATCAGATTTAGACTCAATATTTTTTCTAAATCCATCAGTTTATATCTATCACACAAAACTTTTAACAAATCCACCATCTTAACTGTCAAAACCAATCAGGATCTAATCCCAGACTCAACTACTGTTTAAACCACTCTTCAACACAGACTAAACCAATCTTAAACCAATTTGCACTTCATAACATATCCTAACCAATCCTAACCAATCCTAACCGACTCTATTCTTTTAAAAATCCATCACGTCTAGACTCGTTTTCACTCACAATCATGCTCTCCGTTTTTTTTTCTTGTTAAACATTTTTTTAATTTATAAAAAGATTTTTACGGTTAACAATTCCCATATGTAACCATATCAAATCGACTCATTCTCATATAAACCTACCTCAGATCAATCAAATTGATCTTGTGGCCGTGTCATTCACTGCATGTATGGGATTCGACCCAAGATGTCAATAGTATGATGGTGTAAATTATTTTGGGGGTTATTGGTGTACGTGTTATGGCGATGATATGAATATTTGCGATGGTCGTATCATGGTTGGGTAGAAGATGATTGTGCTTCTTTTAGGTTTGAGTTAATGTTCTGAGATGGAGTTTTGGGAGTGCAGATTAATGAGGTTATATGGGTGTTCATGATCTGATTATCAGTCTCAGATGGGGATTCCATGAGCACGATTTTGATGTAATGTGATTAACGATTTGGGGGTGTAGTGATTAATGAATTGGGATTTGCTTTAGATTTGTTGATATGAGAGTTGGGTCTCTATGCTTTGATTGCCTCGACTGTTGAGGGAAGGTAAGTGGAGGCGGTCATTTCTATGTGCTATGTTTGAGTGAGTTTTGACTTATTACTATGTTATCTCTTACATTTAAAGGGTGACCAGAACTGCACGTGTCCACCTAGAAAAAAAAGAAGGCGGATATAACTATGTATGAGTTATTTTAATGTTGTGAGAAATATCCCACCTATCTTGGATGGACCAGGTATGCAAAATCAATGTGGGCCGCCTATTAATGGATTTTTTATATTAGGTTGAGCCACATATAATGGGCTTTCTATACGGATGGGCTTCGTTTCCTTTATTTCTTATCGGACTTTTGGTAAATATTTGGTCCGCCAGAATAAATATTTGGTCCAAATTTAGCAAACGGTTTGATTAGTGTTGACGGGCCGATCTCTACTCTATCGAAAGCCTTTAGTGGGTCGATTAATTTTTGCAATTTAATTCGGGATGACTGTTTAAATATCCGAATTGTGCAAAAAATAATCAGGTTGGTTATTGGATTGAGCCGGATATTTTCGAAAGAACCAAGTGATAAAATTTTTGCCGAGTTAAAGGCTTATGGGACAGGATTTTATTATTTTGGCTGGCCGTTTAAACAGTGACATTCTGGCCGGATATCCGTTTTCGCTCACAACACTTCTTCACGAACTACAATCACAACAAACACAACAAACACGATACATTACACTAAAACGATCCTTATCAAAAATTCACCTAACTTCCTAACGGCTATTACGGTTTATGTTATTACGAAGATGATTCGATGCTATTTATTTGAGGTTGAAGTGAGATTTTTCAGAGGCGTTCTTATTTTATATTTAAAGGAGTACTTACGACTTTATAAGATAACTTGCTCGAGCATATACGGTTATGAATAAGACTTGAAGTATCTAGTTTCCATTGTCAAGGGGAGGATGGACGACGACAAGGATAACTATCATTTTTGGGGAGCTTCGTTGCGGTTCTCAGTGTCACACGCACTTGCAGTTGTGGATTTCTTCAAGAGATGTAGTACTTTTTCATATACCGCCTGTTTTGGTATAGGGTACTTTAGAGAAATTGTACCTTTTTTTTATACCGCCTTTTGGTATGGGGTACGTTTAAGACTTCTCTGCATCGCTCTTCATTCTACAATAGTGCAAGCTTAAGTTCAAGTTTGGGGAATTCTACTTCAGTTTCAAGTTTGGATTATCGGGTTATCTTCACCAGTGGTCACTATCAATAGCCAACAGAAATGATAAGAGAATTCAATTTGGGGTGATCAAGAGAGAATTGTTAGAGAGATTCTGTTGACATCTTCTCACATAGTAATGGTTACTAAGTAAGCGGTTCCAGTTGGCATACCACGTACACACATGAAGGATGATTCCCTTAATAGGTATCATCCTGGAGGGAGAAATGTGTACATGCGGGGTCACTTGACTTTGGTGTTACTGTTTCTACATAAAGGGATAAGTTGACTACATTCGGGACTTAATTAACTTTGATGTGGCAACTTTTTATCATCACTGTCCTGTCAGGAGAAATGTGCATTTCCGGGACTTAATTGACTCTGGTGCTACAATTTGACTTCATGTTCGGGATAGAGTGTGTACTTCTGGTAATCTATCATAGAATCAAGACTGGGATTGCTTCAATTTGTGAGAAAATGTTGATGACGTTATCACCTCCCACAAATTTCCTCTGTATGATCTGTTTGGGAGGGAGCAGTCTTTACTGCTTGTTTTATGAAGGCCTTCTAGTTGGGAGGGAGTAAAACTCAACTAGATTTTACAAGTTGGAGAAATTGAGCTGGAGTATTCAAGAAGATGAAGGTCATTGAAGACTGTCTCAAGGAATGCTGGAATTCATGCTCACTATTTTCCGTTAGTTTTTTTTTTGCTTGTCGGAAACATTGTAACCAACTCACGTGAGTCACCATCTTGGAGGGAGATTGTTAGACTTACTTTTTGATAAGATGGCGCCTTTCACGTGAGTTGGACTAGATATACATCATTTACTAAACACAGGGACTTATTATGTAAAGGTTGTATAGTCCTAGTTTGTTAGGCCTATAAATACCCCCATGACTCTCCATGGGGTGTGGAAGTTTGTTTATTTTTTCTTGTTTTCATTTCACTTGAAATAAAACACATAACATTCCTTCACCTCTCTCTAACTTTCTCTCACTAGAACCAATCATGTCATACATGTTCTTTGATCATCCCCGACCCCTTGATCTTAGGTGCCTTTTTGATGCTTGTCAGGCACCTAAATTCATCATCGGATTTCTCAAGATGATTCAAGTGCGTCTCAACACTACTGTCCGACGCATTCGTACAGATAATGGAACCGAATTTGTGAATCAAATATTGCGTGATTATTATGAAGAAGTTGGCATATATCATGAAACATCCGTTGCTCGCACTCCACAACAAAACAGTGTCGTTGAAAGGCGAAATCGCACACTTATGGAAGCTGCTCGAACAATGTTAATTTACGCAAAGGCTCCATTGTGTTTATGGGCAGAAGGAGTATCTACCGCAGTTTACACCCAAAACCGATCACTAATTCGTAAAATCCATGGTAAAACACCTTATGAGCTTCTACATGGAAAAGTACCAGATTTATCATATCTTCATGTATTTGGTTCTCTTTGCTATCCAAATAATGATAGTGGCAATTTGGAAAAACTTCAACCAAAGGCTGATATTGGCATTTTCATTGGTTATGCACCCACAAAGAAGGCATACCTAATCTACAATCGTAATTCTCGTAAGATCATCGAAACTATGAATGTTGATTTTGATGAGCTGACAGCAATGGCTTCTGAGCAAAGCAGCTCTGAACCCGCACTTCATGAAATGGGACCTAGTAACATTAGCTCTGGTCTTGTCCCAAACAACCCCACTTCATCATCATTTACACCAACTTCTAGGAATGAATGGGATACGTTGTTTCAACCGTTCTTTGATGAATTCTTTACTCTGTAACACCCCAAAATGTGATATGCGGAAGCGGTGAAGCTCGGGGGCTGTTACGTCATTGTATCATAGTTCAAGGTACAAGAGAACAACTCTAAATGAGACGTTTTATAAAAATACCTCGTTGAATTTAATAAAAGCATCAAAATACAAAAGGTCTCGGTTTCAAAAGATAGCGTAGCGGAATATAAAAGTTTTAAACATCAACGAGATAACAGTTCAAAAGCATAGGTAAATAAATGTCCGAAGATAACCATGAAATGCATGCGGACTCCAAGTACTTCACACAGCAGATACAAATCATCATCAATTACCTGAGATAAATGCTAAATTGGGTCAACATAAAGTTGGTGAGAATATAGGTTTCAAGTAAAAATTCATAGTAATTCGATTTCAGATTTCATTTCATGTACACATGCAACTATAGGAGGTATAGTGCAAAGTGTAGGATAAATTGGGTGTTCACAATATTTATGATAGCTAAGCTCGTGACATCGAAACTAATGATCCAGTGCATACAATAGATTGTATACATAAATTTTGCCCCAATAGAGTACCTAGCCAAGATAACTCTGTTCACACAAATGGTATACACTCGTCCGGCGTTAGAATGCCCGAGTGGAGGTTGTCAACCCTCAATAGATCTATCCATATCATAAGAGCTTACTCCAGCAGAGTAATTAATGATTCACGATAGTGGGGACTACGGCTAAAGAAACTTAAGCTATCTCATAAACAGTGTTCACAAAACGTTCACAGAAATCTAGTTTTACTTGCATTCAGAAGCAAGCATCGAAAGCATTTATCACATCCCAAAACATTAAACATAGAAAGCAGTTTAATAGGGATCTATAAACTCACCTCAAGCAACGATTCAAACCGCACAAGTATGATCAAATAGTAGCGAGCAACTCTAGCAACAACCTAAATATAATACTATAGTTTAGGTGCTAGCAAATAAGTCACAATAGTTCGTCACGTACGTTACTCATCTATCATATATATATACATATATATATTGTTGTTAAAATCGTGACTTGTAAATATCATATCGTTATAAGCCTTATAGTATATATATATATATATATATATACTTAGACAAAAATATTTATTTTTGACTCGACGAAATTTCGACAGCCTTTCGGCGTAAATTTTAGTTTACCCAAATTTATCTTAATAAATTTTCCAACACGATTTCTAACGAAAATTCGGCAGCCTTTCGGCGTCTCTTTAAAATTTGTCATTTTTAGTAAGTACCCAAATCTCGTCCTAATACCCCTAATTTCAACACTTTTCAATCACAATGTTTCAACAAGTCATTTTCCCGCAATAGTATCAATTTCCACTTTCAACGCTCAAACTTTTAACGATACACCAAGTATTCACATTTCGCGCATATATCTCTTTACAAAATGAGTCCAACTTTTATACATACCATTAGTACCCAATTCGACACTTAAAACAACTCCGTTTAACTCGAAAACATCGTTTCGACCACTTTAAAAATCTAGACAGCAAGTACATTATAGTGTTTTTCACAAAAATTAAGTTTTCCGACAATGAAATTTAAACGTCCATATCTTACTCATTTTAGCTCCGTTTTTAGCCCATAATATATCGAAACGAAGGTATTAACTTATATTTTCATAATATCGTAGTAACTAGTGTCAAAACAATTTTTACGACTCTGTATGCCTCTTATAAAAATAGGACAGATTATATACTTTTCGTAAAAACTTGTTTTCGACCATTTTCAAGCGTACCCACTAGTAGTAACACTACTAGTTCCCTCCAATTATTCATAAACACACTCAAAATCAAAGATTTATCTTCAAGTCCACAAATCTAAAAATATACATTTTTATATTTTACAAGTCTTTCGATAAATCATTTTCATGCATGGATCTAATAGATCCACACATAATTTTCATAGATCTAAAATATTTCATGACCAAAAATAATTTTTATCATTTTATTTCAAGAAAATAGTTGATAAGTAACATGCATGCATAGATCTTCAAAGATTATGCATGAAAAATGAAAAAGATGAAAAAAGTTTAAGAAATAACCTTGAGTAACGACTCTACGTAACCACGACAACTCGATCTACGCTCTAACCAACTAATAATCAACAAGAACCCAACTTCTATAAACTACAACCAAAAGCTTCTCAAATCAACAAACCAAGAAAATCCATTCTTCCTTATGCTTGTATAAACCCTAGGATGTATTTATTTTGTGCTAGATGTTCTTAAAATGAAGCTTGTAAAAATCAACAATGGAGGTTTTGGTTATGGTGTTTGTGCCGTGTGTTTTAGAGAGAGAAGGGAGAGATGTGTGTTGATGAGACTGCTTTTATACATAGTCTCATCGTCCAAATCGGGCTTAAAATGCATTAAATATCATTAAAACTGCCAAATATATGCTCGTGTTTGTTGCTTGTGTATTTTAGGTACAGATTGAGGAAATGACAAAAAGATCACAAGAATCAATCAAAAACGAACACGGGAAACGAAGCCGCACAATGAACCGGGCCCAAGAATGGAATTTCCAAAAATGACCTTGAAGAATTGAAGATTGGCAACATTGGTCCCTCATCTTTGAAGACTTGGCAATTTATACCCTTGCAATACTCTCTATTTGCATTTGGGTCCCTAAATTATCAAGATGTTACAAGTTCAGTCCTTGAAGAATGAAGATATTGCATTAATGGTCCTTGTTAACAAGCTTGAAAAGTTATTGTGCCAAATTTAACAAGTCTTGCAAAGTTGTTATAAAGAGTTTTGAAGTTGTTGGCTGGTATTTACAAAGTAAACAAAGGAAAGGAGTATAAGGGCTACTATTGTCAAACATTCAAACACCTCCCAGCCAATCATCCTGCCACATCAACCCCACCCACCAATCACACCCCTCCACCTCATCCTTCCTCCGTCGTCACACCCCACTAACTGATTTAACTTAATAAATCAGTTATTTAAATCTTTCCCTCCTTAACATTTATTTAAATGTTATAATCCCCAAATCAGATTAAAACATCCCTTAATCCACCCATAAACCCTAAAAATCCCAGGTCCAATTAACCTATAATCAAAGGGGTTTTTGCTGTAATTATCCAGATCACTAATTCATTCCATCCTCACCCCATCCCACACCCAAAACGTGAACCAAGACCAACCCATGTGAGGGTAGGGCCCTCCCCTGCAACGTCTTTTTCTTCCCAAACCCAACAATGGGACAAGATCAACGTTGGATACTTACTACTTGGACCCCAAGCTCAAACAAACGTCCAAGATCACTCTTAACAGCTGGCCATCAACATCTATCACAAGAATCCAAGTTTGACTGATTTTGAAGACTGAAGACTTCAAGGGCATTTTAGGACTTTTATTCACTAGGGTTAAGCATTCTAGGACCTTCTATCACTTGTATAAAATGAGACGTATGTGTCTCATTTTTCGTTGTTCCAGAATTTTAGCAAAAATCTTGTAATTCCTTTTTAATCAATATAAAGTTGGTATTTGTTTAATGTAATTCCTTTTATGATTTTTTAAAAGTTGGTATTTATTTGAGCTAAATTTCCGAGTTCCATAAATATTTTATAACACTTTGTGTTTGAGTTTTCAAAAAAAGGTTTGAAAAAGGTTTGATATTTTCAGAAATTTCAAGGTTCCAAAGAAGTGAAAACGTATTTGGATTTTTGAAATTGTTGAAGTTGTTCTTGGTTAAAAACATATTCATTGGTTACAAGGCTTACTGTTTTGTGAAAAAGATTTAAAAAAGAGAAAAAATCAGAAAGTTGGATATTTGGTGTTCTTGTGTTGTTCTTAGCAGGAATCTATTTTCAAGCTTGTTTCCTAAGGTTCTGCTCAGGCCCGAGCCTGTTGGGAGATGGCTATGCAGCCATTGTGGGACCTGGATGTGGGTCCCACAAGGTAACCTCCTTGTGCCTTCTTTGAGTTCTCAAATATTTTAGTTCTATGTGATTTGATGAAATTTGTGAAATCTGTTTAGAAGTTTGTTTTATCTGCTTGATTAGGACTTATATTGTTTATTATGCATGTTATAAGTGTTTAAAATCAGTTTGGTGGAATTGTTGAATCATTTGGTGTGTTAAAATTCAATTTCAGTAAGTTAAAGGGGTGTTTGGGATAGGGGTTTAAGCCAATTGTTTGACAAGCTTATGGTAAATAACCCATCTAGACACACTTATAAGTGATAGTGGTGGTATATTGCTGTCATTGATTTCATTGTGGTAAGCTTTAAATCAGTTTGTGTGTTCAAAGTTTGATAAAACTTGGTCAAAAATCAGTAGCCTTAAAATCACCTTGTTTAGTTGAAATTTGTTCACCAATCTTGATAATATGTTAGGATTAAGTGCTTAGTAGGGTTTGTTATAGATTTCATGTCATTTTGTTGGATTGTGTGCAAAATTTGAGCAAGTGAAAGTCACTTTTGTGCAAGTTGCATCAGTAAAATACTCTCAGGACATATAAGCTTAATCAGAAACATTTTGGTGCTTGATTGTGATATTTTTGTGTAAGACTTGTGTTTTTTATGTTGCTCTTGACTTCCCACAACCCAACTGGTTGTGGGAGTGCCCCCATCGTCCAACAAACATCAGTAAAATCCAGGAACAAGCCCTGTTGTTCATTTCTTCACAAGTGAAGATTTAAATTTTTGTTCATCACTTATTTTGTAAACTGGGCACGTTTTTTATTCTAGTAGCTTTTAATCTAGCTTAAATTGTATCAGATTTGTGTTTTAGAGTAAGTAAGGTTACTGTAACTGAGTTTTAAAGTTTTAAAAAGAAAAAAAAAAGTTTTTGTAAAAAGGACGTGGCCAGGACTCGAACCTGCGCCACTCCTCTCACACACCAACGTGATAACCAGTTGCCCTAGGGTCTTTGACTGGTTATCACTTGGTTCGTTTAATATATAAGGAGTCCTTGTTTCTAGCTTATTAAACCTTTCAGCTTAGTTATAAGCTGATTTCAGCTTATTCTTTTTAGCTTTTTCCCTTTTAGCATTTTTCTATTGTTATTTAATAGGTTTAGGACTTTTTGGTTCAAAAAGTTTATTTTTCACGTATTTATTTAATTTACTAGGATTATTTTAAGTTTAAATTTTGAAAAGTAAATTAAAAATAGGAAAAAGCATTTTAAAAATCTGAAAAAATAGTTTTTAGGTTTTTGACTATATCTTTGAGGTTTACAGCCATTAAAGTTTTCATTTTAACTAATTTTTGATTTTATATGATTTTAGGGTTTTTAACCAACTTTAGAATTTAATATAAAATTATTAAAAAGGTTTTGGAAACTTTTGATTGCATTTCTGTCTTAGTTACATTATTCTAGATTTTTGGTAATTTTTTAGAATTTTTTATAAACTTTGAATTTTTTTGAATATTTTAATATTATTTTATTATTAAAAATTAAAAGTCTGATTTTCTAATTTTTTACATTTTTCCTAGATTGTAGACACTTAATTAGGAATTTTGTAACTTTCCAAATATTTTTAGGGCTTTTCAATTATTTTCTAGAATTAATTTAAGTTTTAATTGATTTTAATAGTTTTTAAGTGTTTAAAAATAGTTTTATTTGGTTTTAAAATTTAAAAAAAATACTTTTTAGCTTAATTAGGGTATTTTTGAGGTTTACAAACTTTAAAATCTTGTTTGGGACTTTTTAATAATTAATTGTGATTTTTAGGGCTTTAATTAGCATTAAAAAGTCATTATCTAATTAATTAAAAGGTTTTAGCGAGTTTGGATTTTTTTGTAATCTCTTAGAATATTATTTTAGATTTTTAGTAATTTTTAGGAATTTTTAGGTTAAAAATTTAATTTTGGTAGTTTTACGGTTTTACGTGTACGCTTTTTTTCGTCTTAGTTTAATCCGTCTTCGTAACCGTCATTCTTTTCTCACCCCATTTCTATTTTTTTTCTCAATATAATCACAAACACATTAATCAATTCATTACACAACACACTTGCCTCCTTGGGAAACGAACTTGAACTTATTTGGTCATTAGTGCTCGGTTTTCCTAAACCGACACTTAACGCTTACCACTATTTTGCCTTCCTTTTCCTAAAGGGGTAAAAACTCTACATAAATTTTGGCGTCGCTGCCGGGGAGGCGTGTTGTGTTTTGATTGGCATTGTTGTTTTTATATACTAACCATAATTAGTATTTGTATTAGTAGCACTCTACTAATACGTATTATCGGTTTTCGTTTTTGTGTGAATACTATTACTATATTGTATACGTAGAACAATAAATTCACAAGTACTCCAAATACGTGAGAAATCACAACCTTGACTTGGGAGGTCATTACCCAATCATTGTATTCGAATCTCAAACCAAAGAAAAAAAGGAAAAAATAGATAAATACTTTCGTGAAGCTCGATTTTGAAAAATACAAACTATAAGGTGGGTATAAGGCGGTTGTATTTCATGACCTAAAGGAAAAAGGCTCTTAAGTGCTTCGCGCCGCCTCGTTTCCTCCGCTTGCTTGTGAGTATTTGATTTTGAGAGCTAATCGAGGGTTTTGCCGCCCAAAGTATTACTAAGTATCATATATATTTTCTTGGTTTCATTTGATTAAACCCTCTTGAACGTTTGGTGTTCCACCAACGTTCTAAAGTCATCGAAGGCGTTCACTTCACGTGATCATTTTCATTCCTTGAGGCTTCTTTAATCAAGAGATTTGATTAAGGAGGAGATTTGTAGATTATTGTCTACTTAATACATTCCACAAATTCCAAAAAAGTAAAAACAATCAAAAACACCAAAAAGAATCTTCTTTGCTCGTCCCCTCGTTGTACGTGACGTTTATGCTAACTCGTAATCAAGCAATACGTGCACGTAAACGAAAGAACAAAACTCCCACTCCAAATCATTCTAGTGAGGAGTCTCCCATTGACGAACCCATTGTAAGAGAAGCACCAACCATGGCGAATCGAACTATGATGGAGTTACTTCAAGCACCCACTGAGGGTTATGGAGAAGCTATTGTGATTCCCGCTATCCTTGCGGAGAATTTTGAGGTGAAAACGGGTTTGTTGTCGATGATCCAAAACAACAAATTCCGTGGCGATGAGAAGGACAATCCACACAACCATATCCGCCAATTTAATCGTCTTACCGCCACTTGCAAATATAAGGATGTCTCGAATGACTCGATTAAGATGATGCTTTTTCCGTATTCCTTAGCGGGGCCCGCTAAAATTTGGTTAGAGAAAGAGCCACCCAATTCTATATTGACGTGAAAGGATCTCGTTTTAAAATTCGTGAACCAATTTTTTCCGCCCTCTAAGACTACGCATTTGAAAAACGAGATTTCAAAGTTTTCACAAGAATCAAATGAAAGTTTTTCAACGGCTTGGAATAGGTTTAAGGAGATGTTACATGAATGTCCTCATCACGGTTTTTCCGACTTGCATCAAATTGACACGTTTTACAATGGACTTAATGATCATGAAAGAGATTATTTAAATGCCGCCGCGGGTGGTTATTTTTTGTGTAAAACGGTCGAGGAAGATTTGGTGATAATTGAGAATATGTCTAAGGTTTATAGCCCTCGTAACACAACGAGTGTTGCCAAAATGGGCTCGTTATCGTCTCGTAGCATTAATGCCTTACATGATGAAGCAAATGAGGAAAATCGGTTTTTCGATAGGTTTTTGACTCTTATGTCCCATTGGAAAGCTCAAGAAGCTTCAAATTCCGATTTGGTTAAAGCGGTTGCTAAGAGTTGTATTTCGTGTGGTGGAGCTCATGATCTTTCCGAGTGCATTACCGCGGATGGTAACACTTCGAGTGCTTATGTAGCAACGGGAACTTATAACCAAAACGGTCAAGGTTCCCGCCAAAATCAAGCTCCACCAAACCAAAATGCTAATAACTATCGAAACAACAATCAAGGTGGTAATTATCAAGGAAATCAAGGTAATTACAACAAGGGTAATTATCAAAGTGGAAATGGGCAAATTTCAAACCAAAACCAAAACCGTGATTTTCAAACTACCACTCAAGGTTTTCAAAATGATCACACCAAAAATCTTCAAGGAGAATTTTTGAATTATGCAAAGGCAAACGATGCTAAGTTTGATAATATGCAACGTAAAATGGTTAGCTTAAGATCCGAGTTGAAAAACGAGCTTAAAAATGAACTTCCTAATGAACTTAAAACTCATGCTAATAAAATGGAAGGAAATGTCCAACAACTCCAACAAAATCAACAAAAAATGGAGCAAGGTCAACATGAGATTAAGCAAGAGTTGTTAAAAGCGGATGCTAGGCAATCTAAGTTTGCAGACCGAATGGGAAAAATGTTTGAAGCTATCATGTGTAAACCTTCTTCTTCGGGTGGTCTTCCTAGTGATACCATCGTGAACCCGAAAGGAGAATTGAAGGTTATTGCTACTCGTAGTGGTAAAACTTTCAAAGAACCCATTTCTCGTCCAAGTACTTCTATGGAGAAGGAAAAAGAGAAAGAACCCGAGGTGGTGGTCGAAAAGGAGCAAATTCCAAGCCTACGAAGTACCGCTCAAACGTCACATACGGTTGAACCAATACCAATTGTGGAACCCGAGATTCCAAGGCCGATGCCTATGCCCCAACCCACACCACCCTTACATTACCCTTCAAGACGAGACAAGGAAAAGGCACAAGAACGAAATAATTATCAATTTGAACTTTTTATGAAAATGTTTCGTGACTTGCATTTTAATATAAGTTTTGCCGACGCCTTGGTCATGATGCCTCGATTTGCCGCGAACTTCAAAAGTATGTTGAATAACAAAGAGAAATTGCAAAAATCGTCTAGTTGTTCATCGGTTTTTCTTAGCCGCATACCTCAAAAAGTCGGTGATCCCGACAAGTTTTTAATCCCATGTGCTATACAAGACATGGAAGAATGCTACGCCTTGGCCGATCTTGGTGCTAGTATTAATTTGATGCCTCTTGAGATTTTTAAATCGCTCAATCTTCCCATCTCACTCCTTCAAGAATGTCAATCGAGATGGCCGATCATTCTACGATTCTAGCTTGTGGAGTAGCCGAGGACGTCTTCGTGAAAGTTGTAAAGTTCTACTATCCCGTAGACTTTATTGTTGTTGACATTCCCATCGATCCTAAAGTTCCTCTAATTTTAGGTCGATCATTTTTGGATACCTCGAGGGCACTTATCGATGTGCATGCTAGGAAAATCACTCTTCGTTTCAATGAGGAAGAACTCGTCATAAATGCAACTCAAAACTCCACACTTTCTCATGTGTATTCTATCACGTCTTTGAACAATGTTAGTCCCATCAAAAAACATTTGTAAAAGGATTTCAAAAAGAGTTTTAGAAGTTGATGATAAAAACGATTTTTCGTCCCCTCCGCCGGTGGAGGTTAAGAGTGTTAAGCCTACGATTCCAATTGTGAATGATTCTTCGGATGATGAATATGTTGACCCAAATGGGGAAGTTTTCTTTGTTGACAAACGTTTTGAGAACTTACCACCACCTAAGCCAAAATGGTTTTCAAATGTGAGAATTTTTAGTGTGACTAACATTGCTTTAGAAACACCAAATATTTTTGACATAATTAAGTCGGGTTTTCATAAGGAGAGTTTAAAAGATGAAAAAGGAAAAGATTTTAAATGGGATTTAAAAGATTATTCTACAACTCTAACTCCGTCATCACCACGTGTATTGAGTACTACAAGCTCGTCTTCTCCTTTTGACGATGCTTTGTGTGGACCTAGTGTGGGGGAATCCCCTTATGTTCCATTTCCTTTCTCCACCGAGGACGAGATATTTGATCCCGGAATTGCTTATAAAGGGAAATCTCGGTCTTCCACCGATGCAATAAATGGAAAATCTTTTCATTTGATTGGTGCGAGTCTACCTCGAGTAGCTCAATGTTTTTATGACTTACCCATTGTCCCACCCTTCTATTTCTTCTCATCTATTTTCTTGAAACCCTTTGGGTTTATGTTGACACACGATGAAGTGGTGTTGATTTGTTTTTCTAATGAAAACGAGAACGCCATCTTTGATCCTGGTATTTTACACCATCAAAGGACTTAGTCCTTAATACCGGTTGTTTTTGGGCCTTGTTTATCATGTAAGCCCCACCAAAAATTCACCATACCATGATAATCCCTAAATGATCACATTTATGGGGATTCGAGTCGAGCTTTTGACTCGGTTATCAAAAACAAGGTGCCTCGTGGGGGAAACCCATGCTTATCCATGTACATATTATTGCTTTCTAATTAGTTTAATGTGAGGGGATTTGTGCCCTTCCAACCTTTGTTCCGTGGTTGTTTGTGCATTGTGGTTTTTAGATCATGATCTTCACGATTAGAGCCTCTCGTGTTCGTTTTATGAGAGCACTCGATCGTTTGCTTTGAAGACTTTCTCGATATCCACATGATATATCCTTATTTGTTCTAACCTTAGGTTTTTAGCACACTTCATAAACGGCTTTAAATTTAATGGTTACACCCTTTCCATGCTAGATTAGACATTCGACTACGTCTCTAGTATGGGGGTGTTTGCACCCCTAGACTCGAAACATTGAGGACAATGTTTAACTTTAGTATGGGGGGTGAATAGAAACTTGCCTTGCCAAACCTTCACGCTTTCCAAAGTTTATCTTTTTGTTATCGTTTTGTCGCAAAATAAGGCTAAAAATGGCGAAATTTTAAAAAATTTCTCATGTTTTATAAGTGTTTGAAGACACGAATGAAGATTTTCCGATGGCGAGAATAAGAGTAATTTTTGACTCGACCGTGCGTGTTGAGCACTTAGCTTTGATTCCTTAACTACACATTAGGCTAAGTCTCTTAAATGAGGACGAGAAATGATAGAGTTAATTATAAGTTACTATGCTAAACGTAGAGTACTCGTATTCTTTCAAAAACTCATGTGTTCTCGTTGTTTGCTTATTCTCCCTTCGCATGTAAATATTTTTTGCTTAATAAATATTGACTTAGCGGTTTAGTTAGGATTGTTGGGTTTCTAGTCTTTTCTAGTAGCTTCCGTGTAATTAAATTGGGAAGACATTAAGGTATCGCCAGCGTCACGGTTTTGAAGTATTGGCACCCTAATAATCGAAAGCTTCACCTAATAATAAGATTTCAAGTGCTCACCTAAATCAAGCAAACAATTTGAAGCCCCACAAGGCCGAAAAATCTATGCAAAATTGAAAGTGAATCAAGCCTTAATCTTCGAAGCTTTAAAGATCCAAAATTCGCCTTAGCGTGAGGATATATGATACACGAGATTTTACTAGTTGAAAGTTCGTTCTCGGAATCTCCTCGAATTGATCTCAGCTCTAAGTGGAATGATTTGTTCTTGGTGACAAAAATGGGTTTGGTTTTCGAATCTATTAAAAAGATAAAGCAATGAAGTAAAGATTTGAACCACAAAACAGTTAATGAAATCAAAATTTAATTAAAATTAAACAACTAACTGATTAAACAATAACCTTTCTGACAAAAAGGTGCTACTCGGAATGATGATGATGCGGAATATAGTCCTACTCGGAATATTGAGACTATGCGGAAAATTTAAACTATGCGGAATAACAATCCTATTCGGAATAATACTACGCGGAATAATGGAAGCTGTTCGGAATATTCGACTGTGCGGAATAATAATTCCCTATGCGGAATACTCTATTCGAAATAAAATGATTATGCTGCATAATGGACCATTCGGAATAATTACCTCCTATTCGGAATAACGAAACTATGCGGAATATATTCCTTTATGCGGAAAAATCGGCTATGCGGAATAACGAAACATTCCGAATGAAGAACAAATTAAGATGGCTATCCGGAATATATAAAATATTCCGAATAGAGGAGACTGATTAGGACAGTTCGGAATACTTTGCTATTCGGATTATCCTGGGAAGTGGAAGAACAGTGGACAGCAACTCTAAAACAGGGGAACACGAATTCGCCTAAAATCAACCACGGATTTAACCAAATCTTTACCAAAACTAATCAAAAATCATTTACTAATCATAAACAACAAATCCCAATCATAAAAACACAAGATCAACAACTTTTTAAGATCAAAACTAAACTAAATAAGAACTTAAGAATTTTGAATAAAAGATGATGATAAACAATAGGAGTGAAAAGATTAAATGAAAACTTGAATTGATGATTAAGATCCAGTAAACAAAAGGAAAGGATCAAACTTACAAGATTAAAAGAAGGAATCAAAAAGATGAAAACCACTCCTTAAGGGAGATGGTTTCCTACGAACTAGGAAATGTGTAACTGAAAACTAAAAACTAAAACTAGGTGCCAAAAATTGTGAGGGTGATTCCCTTATATAGGCTAAGTGGTTGGTTGGTGAGTGGGCTTTCTCCCTTTCTTCTTGTCTTCTCGTCTTTTCAGAAAAGTTGACGTTTTCGATTCTGATTCGGGATTTGTCGACGATTAAATTCAACTCGTCTTTTAATTTCTTCGTTTAATAGACTCGAGTTTCTTCGACATATGTAAATCTTCCATCTTTGGTCCTTTTCTTCGATAAACCTTCAAATAGGCTCATTGACTTCAAATCTTTTGCATCTCTTGGACAATAGACTTCGTCTTTAGTCTTTTTCCCTGATAAAACCCGTGCAATCCCATGTTTTCTTCAATATTCATCCGGTTGGCTCTGAAAACACATCAAACACAAAAACCACGCATAATTCCAAACAAATGATATTAAACACGCGTTTTGGTCTTGTTTTTAGTAAGAAATAATTGGTAAAAGGATGGGTGTTTTCACACCTATCAAATCCCCTACACTTAACCATTGCCATGCCCTCATGCAATGCTTAGTGATAAAGCAAATTTACATTTTTCTCATAATCAATGAACCTTGGCCTTATTAACATACTACTAAACAAAAATTAAAGTACTAAGAGAAACCAAAACTTTAAAGTAAACAAAAGGATGGAAATAACTTGCAAAGAGATCAAGGACTTACATTAGGGCTTTGGTGCTGCGAAGATTTATCATCCTCAAGTTTCACGTTCCCCAAACTAAGCTTAAAAACGAGATCATTGTTATTATAAGTTAGCATATCAAACACTTACACACATGGCTTAATTAAATGCTTAAACTCCCTTATTCCTAGGTGTATCTCTTATATTTTATTTTTGTCTTAAAATGATCATGAAGATGCATTTTTGGACTTATTTTGATAGTTTATTTAGGCGAAAGCAAAGTAGGACGATTTGATCAATAGTTAGCTAAAGGACAAAATCTCTTAAAACTGCTTCTCGGGATATCAAAAAGTTCATATCTTGGCATAACTTGGTTCATGATTTGAGACCTTTCTCGGGCCGATATTTGGCATGTACTTCATACTTCATATCTTGAGAGACGTTCTTGAGATAATGGTCTTCTCATCGTAATAGAGTTTCTTCACTTGGAGACTTTTGAGGGGTACTCCAACTTTGTTGACCACGACTTCATTATTATTTCTTCAATCTCTAATTGGGATTTTGAGATACAACGATCCGCCTCCTTTTCGGACTTGGATCTATTTATCCTCATACCTTGTTAGGGTCTTTTCGGATAGACTTCTCCATCATCTTTATGGGAGTTGATTGCTTTTCGTCGTGAGTCTTGATCCTTCATATTGATTTTGGGAATAATGCTTTTCACATCACTTTGGATCTTCAACAATAAAATAGAATCCTCATGCCTTGTTAGGGCCTTTTCGGACTCGCCAATCTTCGCGCCCCGCTTCATAAGTTATGCCTTGGCTATGAACTCTTATCACTACCGAGCAACTTTTAAACGATCTTGGGCTAGAAGCTAAGTAACTTTTCAAAACGTACGACCTTACTTATTGCAGATAATTTATTAGCAAGTGATGGGAGAATAGGCAAATAATCACACCAAGTAAGCTTGAGCAAGAATACCGACTTATAATTGACTCTATCATTTCCCGTTCTCCACAATTTAAAATCTCAAGTAATGAGACTCGTGGATACTTAGCCTAATAAACCAATTAAGGTCTACATGGTTAAGGATACTAGCTAGAATAAACTTGGATAAGTCTATTCGGGTTGAGTCAAAATAATCGCAACAGGCCTAATATGTCCAAGATTTCAAAACTAGCTACACCACTTATTAATATTCTTGACTTTATTGCGGGATATATACATATGAAAGCGACGATAAAAATTTAAAAATGACGAAAAATGGCCAAAGTTAATTAAAAATTTTGAAAAATGTTGAAAAAGATGATTTTCCGGTTAAATGAAGGCATTTTCATGGAAAAGTCCACTTAAAACTTCGATAGAAGTCCCCCCTACACTTAAGATAAACATTGTCCTCAATGTTTAAGCATGTGGGAAAAGTCTCCCCTACACTTATGACATTGTGCACGTTGGTTAAATCAAGTTAAGGAAGAGACGACTAAGGTGATCAATTTCAAAATGTGAGTATGAAGAAAATTGAATCACGATAGTTGAGAGATAGAACCGGATTTCGGATAACACAGGAGCACGGTTCGTCAAAGATTCCAAGAGTGCATCCATCCCTGTAATCACATCACCACACAAGCACAAACACCTATATAGGTCCCCATACACTTAGGAGGTTAAAACGAAAAGGGATAGATACTCGGGCTGCCTCCCGAGGAGCGCTTGTTTTTTATAACCGAGTCACGAGCCTGACTCGACCCAAAATTCGTTCATGGGGAACGTGGTGAGGGATGGAATCATCTCCTGAGAAATGTCCTCACCAAAGTACAACTTCACTCGTTGGCCATTCACCTTAAAATTAGGTCCATTAGGTTGAGCGAGCTCGAGAGTACCATATGGAAAAATTTGGGCAATGGTGAATGGGCCGGACCAACGAGATTTCAGCTTGCCCGAAAAGATTTTCAACCGAGAGTTAAAGAGCAAAACTTTGTCTCCAACTTGGAACTCTCGGTTCTTAATCTTAGAGTCGTGAATGAGCTTAGTCTTTTCCTTATAGATCAAAGAATTTTCATAGGCATCATTACGGAGTTCATGCAGCTCATTGAGTTGGATCTTGCGTAGGTCACCGGCTTTGTTGATATCGAAATTAGCCCACTTCAAGGCCCAGTAAGCCTTGTGCTCCAACTCAATGGGGAGGTGGCACGCTTTTCCGTACACGAGACGATATGGTGTACAACCAATCGGAGTCTTGTATGCGGTACGAAAATCCCACAAAGCATCATCAAGTTTATCAGCCCATGAGGCACGATGCTCTCCCACGGTTCTTTCAAGAATTCGCTTTAATCCTCGGTTGGATATTTCATCCTGGCCATTAGTTTGTGGGTGGTAGGCGGTGGAAAGACGATGATTTACACCGTACTTAGCCATGACTTTAGCAAATTGGTCATTGCAAAAATGAGTCCCGCGATCACTAATAATGGCACGAGGCACACCGAATCTAGCGAATAGCGACTTCAAAAAGTTACAAACCACCCTTGCGTCATTAGTAGGTAAAGCTTTGGCTTCAACCCATTTGGAGACGTAGTCAACGGCAACAAGGATGTATTTGTTTCCTTTAGATGAAGGGAATGGCCCCATAAAGTCGATACCCCAAACATCAAATATTTCACATTCCTGAATGAAATTCTGAGGCATCTCGTCTTTATGTGTGATCTTGCCTTGTTTTTGGCAAGCATCACATCGTTTAACCATCTCGTGAGCATCACGATAGATGGTGGGCCAATAAAATCCCGAGTCAAACACTTTTTTGGCGGTGTAGTTGGGACCAAAGTGACCACCGGTGGGTCCTTTGTGGCAAGCGTCAAGGATTTCTAAAGCTGCCGGTCCATCAACACATCGGCGAATAATCAAGTCGGCACATTGTTTGAATAGGTAAGGGTCGTCCCAGAAATAATGTTCAACATCTTTAAAGAACTTTTTCTTTTGTTGGGATGTTAACCCTTCCTTGAGAATTTCACCCGCCAAGTAGTTTGCAATGTCCGCAAACCACGGGGTTTCATCAGAAGTCAAGTTAATAGACATTAAGGTCTCCAGGGGAAAAGAATCATTGATTTCTTTGTTCGGATGATCCCCCTGGTAAGGATCCTCAAGTCTACTGAGATGATGCGCGGCTAGGTTTTCAGCTCCTTTTTTATCGCGAATTTCGATTTTAAATTCTTGGAGTAGCAAAACCCAGCGAAGAAGTCTTGGTTTAGAATCTTGCTTTGTCAACAAGTAATTCAACGCGGAATGATCGGTGTAAACGATTGTGGTGGAAAGGACAAGATAGGGGCAGAACTTTTCAAAAGCATAGACAACAGCTAAAAGCTCTTTTTCGGTTGTCGTGTAATGCAATTGAGCCCCCGTCATTGTCTTGCTAGCATAGTGGATTGGTTGGAAGTGTTTATTCACTCTTTGGCCCAAAACCGCACCAATAGCAAAGTCACTAGCATCACACATCAACTCAAAGGGAAGCTCCCAATTAGGGGTAACCAAGACGGGTGCCTGAGTTAGCTTAACCTTAAGCGAGTTGAAGGCTTCGATACACTTTGTGGAAAAGATAAAAGGAGTATCTTTTTCCAAGAGGTGGGTCATCGGGCGAGCGATTTGAGAAAAATCTTTGATGAATCGACGGTAAAAGCCCGCATGACCAAGGAAACTTCTCACACCCTTCACGGTTGAAGGTGGAGGCAACTTAGCGATAACATTGACTTTAGCACGGTCCACTTCAAGACCGGCTTTGGAGATCTTGTGTCCTAGCACGATGCCCTCTTTTACCATAAAATGACATTTTTCCCAATTTAGAACAAGGCGAGTGTCTTCACACCGCTGAAGTATACGTTCTAAATTGGAAAGGCAAGTAGAGAAAGAATCGCCATAAACCGAGAAATCATCCATGAATACTTCCATAGTGTCTTCCACCATGTCATGGAAGATAGCCATCATACACCTTTGGAATGTCCCAGGAGCATTACATAAACCAAAAGGCATGCGTTTGTAAGCAAATGTTCCATAGGGACAAGTGAATGTGGTCTTTTCTTGGTCCTTGGGATCGATGGGAATTTGAAAATACCCGGAGAAACCGTCTAAGAAGCAGTAATAGTCATTACCAGCTAGACGCTCGAGCATTTGATCCATGAAGGGAAGAGGAAAGTGATCTTTTCTCGTGGCATCATTGAGCTTGCGATAATCAATACAAACTCTCCACCCAGTAATGAGACGAGTGGGAATCAACTCATTGTGTTCATTGGAAACAACGGTTATTCCGCCCTTCTTGGGCACACAATGGATGGGACTTACCCACGGCGAATCTGAAATAGGGTAGATCAAGCCGGCATCAAGAAGTTTGATAACCTCTTGTTTGATGACGTCATGAATGCGAGGATTAACCCTTCTTTGGCTCTGGATTGCGGGTTTAAAGTCATCTTCCATGAGAATCTTGTGAGTACAAAAGTTCGGATCAATTCCGCGAATGTCGAAAATTTTCCAAGCAATTTCCTTCTTATGATTTTTAAGCACGGCGATTAGGGCGAGATTTCTCTTCTTTTTTCAAGTCCTTCGCGATGATGACAGGCGACTTCTTGTTTTCTTCAAGGAACACGTACTCGAGATGGGGCGGCAACTCCTTAAGTTCTAAATCCGGAGGA
The DNA here is from genome assembly GCA_025667525.1 of Glebionis coronaria. NCBI lineage: Eukaryota > Viridiplantae > Streptophyta > Magnoliopsida > Asterales > Asteraceae > Glebionis > Glebionis coronaria. The sequence continues at coordinate 46,527,653 of CM046880.1, read as the reverse complement.
TTTTCGATGGGAGGCGTTTTCAAAGTCGGCGCATCGATAGCAATAACTGTGGGAGATGGTGGAGAAAGATTGTTTTCTTTAAGAAGGTTCTCAATGAGGCGGAGATCTTCATCCCAATTGGTGGTAGAATCGTCATTAGCTAAGTTCACATCTCCCATGGTGGCTTCCAAATCTTTCCAAAGGAAATCACTTTCTCCAAATAGAGATAGTGATGAATCGATAGAGGAAACGGTCTCAACATTGGGAAGAGAGGTAGGAATACTTTTGCAAGCATCTTTGAAGTTTTCTTCACAAGCCTCATCAAGAACGTCAATACAATTAACACTCTCGTATGAATAAGGCTGTTTAGAAAGCTTTCCCATGTTGAAGACAATTTTATCGTCACCCACTCTCATGATAAGCTCACCGGCTTCAACATCGATGAGAGTGCGACCGGTCCTCAGGAATGGACGACCAACAATTAGTGGCACACGAGGGTCCATATCGTAGTCGACGACAACGAAATCGGCAGGAAAAGTGAATTTGTCGACTCCTACAAAGACGTCTTTGGCTATCCCCACTGGATAAGCAACCGTACGGTTAGCTAATTCCAAAGTCATTTTGGTGGGGACTAGCTCAGGGAGAGATAATTGCTTCCAAACACTTAGAGGCATTAAGTTAATACTGGCACCTAGATCGGCTAGGGCCATGCAATTCTCTACTCCCGGGAAGTTGCAAGGGATTAAGAAACGACCCGGATCACCAAGCTTGGTTGGCAATTTCCTTAAGAGCACTACAGAGCAATTCTCATTAAGTTGGGTGCTAGCAATATCAAGAAGCTTCTCCTTGTCGCTAAGAAGATCTTTGAACATTTTTGCGTACTTAGGCATGTGAGCGAGAGCCTCAGCGAAGGAGATGTTGAAATTCAGTTGTTTAAACATTTTAAGAAAGTTTGAAACCTGAATATCGTCCTTGCTTTTGAGCTTCTCTTTCCTCAACCTTGAGGGATAAGGTATATCGGAAGAAGAGGAAGGCTTTGGGATCGAAGGATCACTCACATCCTTGGGTGGAGGAGGGGTAGAAGTAAGAGGCGGAGAAATTGGGGTAGTAGAAGGATGAGGAATAGGAGCAGGTGACTCGTTCTCCTTAGTCACAACCACCGGTGGAGGTATAGGAAGCTCGGGTTCCTTGGTACCTTTGCCACTGCGAGTGGTGACTGCTTTCATCTCCCCTCTTGGATTCGCAATGGTGTTACTCGGAAGAGTACCCGAAGAAGAGGGTTGATTACCTTGGAAGAAACTAGCCATCATGTCTTTCAAGTCATTCGTTTGACTATCCAAAGTGTTTCTCATGTCAGCTCTCAAATCGTTCCCTTGTTTCACCAGGTCAGCTTTCAAGTTGAGCACTTCCCGCTGAAGATTTCCCACGATCACATCGTTAGTCCTCATGTAGGTTTCCACTTCTTGGTGTAAAGCGGTGGGTTGGTTGGGAGTAGCATTGTATGCGGGTGGTTGATAAGCAGGTTGCTGGTAAACTTGGTTGTTTCTTTGAGGTGGTTGTTGTTGTTTGTGAGGTGGTATGTATGGTCCACGATGTTGTTGTTGTTTTTGAGGAGAGCGATTGAGGCTTTGTTGTTGGTTTGGGTTATTAGGAGGAAAACCAGGTGGTGAGAGATAGTTTTTCGAACGGTAGCTAAGCAAGTTGCGGTCACCTTGAGGTCGAGCTTGATAAGCAGGTTGAGGATAGGTACCGTATGCTGCATTCACATTCTCAGAAGGGTAGTCTTGGGTGGTGGTACAAGTGTTTTAAGAGTGAGGACCCCCGTATATCTCACATGGTTGGCTAACAGCATTGACTTGAGCGTCTTTAGCGTTTCTAGCGTTGATGCTGTTGGTGTTGCTGGCGGTTTGGGTAGCAAGCGATTCAAGAAGCGCAGTGATTTTGTCAAGTCGCTTATCGCTGTCACTAGTACTAGCACTAGCGACATTGGTCCGAACACTCTTGGTTTGCACACGAGACTTATTCTCAATGATATCCCAAGCAGCATTGGAAGTCTTAGCCAAAAGATTACCCCCCGAGGCACTGTTTAGTGAATCATGGTCATTCATGTGTAAACCATTATAATAAGTGTTAATTTGATGCACTTTGGTAAAACCATGTTGTGGGCATTTTCTTAAAAGATCTTTGAAACGATCCCAAGATTCACTAAACGACTCATCGTACTTTTGTTCAAAATTAATGATTTCATTCCGCAAAGCGGTAGTACGAGAGGGTGGGAAAAAGTAGTTAATAAACTTGGTTTCCAAATCCGTCCACGAAAGAATACTTTGTGGCGGTTCCTTAGCAAGCCAATGCCGGGCTTGTCCCTCTAAAGAAAAGGGAAAAAGTTGTAAACGGATTACCTCTTGTGGAACACCATTGAATTTGACCGTATTCGTGAGTTGCAGAAATCTTTTGATGTGGTCATGTGGGTCATCAATGGTACGCCCCAAGAATGGTTGAGCAGAGACCATCTAGATAAAGCCGGATTTGAGCTCAAAGTTGTTGGCTGCAATCGCGGGTATGACAATTGGATCATTGTTACCATCTATATGTGCTTGCAGAAGTTCAATCATCGGGCGATTATCCGGTAGAGGCTCATTGTTGTTGTTATTATTGTTGTTGAAAGGTGGATTGTTATTGTTATTATTATTGTTTTGAGGTGGGTTATTGTTGTTTTTTTGTACACCGGCCATGTCTAAGTCTTCGAGAGGCCCGGGCTCTTGATAAGACGTTGATCGTGTACGCATGCACCTGCAAAAGAACTAACAAGGCAAAAACAAAGCAAAAATATTTTTGGTTTTTATGTTTTTTAATTTTTAGGATTTTTGAAAATTTTATATTTTTTAGGGTTATTGAAAATTTTTATGAGAAAGTAACGTTCACGGTGAACGGATCCCAAAATCCAAGTTGTCACGAAAAACTGTTGATCTTAACGAGAAGAACCGGCAGCGGCGCCATTTGATACACGAGATTTTACTAGTTGAAAGTTCGTTCTCGGAATATCCTCGAATTGATCTCAGCTCTAAGTGGAATGATTTGTTCTTGGTGACAAAAATGGGTTTGGTTTTCAAATCTATTAAAAAGATAAAGCAATGAAGTAAAGATTTGAACCACAAAACAGTTAATGAAATCAAAATTTAATTAAAATTAAACAACTAACTGATTAAACAATAACCTTTCTGACAAAAAGGTGCTACTCAGAATGATGATGATGCGGAATATAGTCCTACTCGGAATATTGAGACTATGCGGAAAATTTAAACTATGCGGAATAACAATCCTATTCGGAATAATACTACGCGGAATAATAGGAGCTGTTCGGAATATTCGACTGTGCGGAATAATAAGCCTTATGCGGAATACTCTATTCGAAATAAAATGATTATGCTGAATAATGGACCATTCGGAATAATTACCTCCTATTCGGAATAACGAAACTATGCGGAATATATTCCTTTATGCGGAAAAATCGGCTATGCGGAATAATGAAACATTCCGAATAAAGAACAAATTAAGAGGGCTATCCGGAATATATAAAATATTCCGAATAGAGGAGACTGATTAGGACAGTTCGGAATACTTTGCTATTCGGATTATCCTGGGAAGTGGAAGAACAGTGGACAGCAACTCTAAAACAGGGGAACACGAATTCGCCTAAAATCAACCACGGATTTAACCAAATCTTAACCAAAACTAATCAAAAATCATTTACTAATCATAAACAACAAATCCCAATCATAAAAACACAAGATCAACAACTTTTTAAGATCAAAACTAAACTAAATAAGAACTTAAGAACTTTGAATAAAAGATGATGATAAACAATATGAGTGAAAAGATTAAATGAAAACTTGAATTGATGATTAAGATTCAGTAAACAAAAGGAAAGGATCAAACTTACAAGATTAAAAGAAGGAATCAAAAAGATGAAAACCACTCCTTAAGGGAGATGGTTTCCTACGAACTAGGAAATGTGTAACTGAAAACTAAAAACTAAAACTAGGTGCCAAAAATTGTGAGGGTGATTCCCTTATATAGGCTAAGTGGTTGGTTGGTGAGTGGGCTTTCTCCCTTTCTTCTTGTCTTCTCGTCTTTTTAGAAAATTTGACGTTTTTGATTCTGATTCGGGATTTGTCGACGATTAAATTCAACTCGTCTTTTAATTTCTTCGTTTAATAGACTCGAGTTTCTTCGACATATGTAAATCTTCCATCTTTGGTCCTTTTCTTCGATAAACCTTCAAATAGGCCCATTGACTTCAAATCTTTTGCATCTCTTGGACAATAGACTTTGTATTTAGTCTTTTTCCCTGATAAAACCCGTGCAATCCCATGTTTTCTTCAATATTCATCCGGTTGGCTCTGAAAACACATCAAACACAAAATCCACGCATAATTCCAAACAAATGATATTAAACACGCGTTTTGGTCTTGTTTTTAGTAAGAAATAAGTGGTAAAAGGATGGGTGTTTTCACACCTATCAATATACGTCTTTGGTAAATAAAACCACCGATGAGGCGGATAATAAAAGGCAAGGCAAGACCGAAGTCATAATAAAAGCTTCATGGCGAAGTTGAATAAAAGATGGAGGTAAACCAAAGATAATAAGGCCCTTCCGTTAGGGGGCGTATAAAAGTCTTGGTAATAAGTCTCATGTTCAAAACCGTTATAAAACCATGTTTATCGATCCTTCTTGTTGACTTAATTTTTTAACATCGTTGTCTATTAGGAGGGGTTATTGATTTGATGGTCTTAGTTACACCGTTAGGACTCTATTTTTAGACCTAAATCTCTATTATCGCATAAGTCAAACAATGTATCCTCGTGAAACATTCAAGACAAAATAAAATATAAGAGATACAACCTAGGAATAATGGGAGAATAAGTACGTGATTAGGGCATATGAGTAGTTTTAGCATTACTAACTTATAATGACAATGGTCTCGTTGCACGTTTGGCATGGAATTGGGGTGAAAATCGAGGATGATGAAATTATTTCTAACGAAGCATTCACGTGTTCTTATTCTATGAACCTAAACGTCCCATTTTGCGATGAAAATCATACATTATGTCTAAAACGCAAGTAGTAGCATTAGTAGTAGTGTAGCTAGTTTATCGTTCAATAAAGTGAATAAAATGAACTTTCGAGATGCTAAGATACTTTATTCTAGCATTGCGTGAGGGCACGGAAATGGTTTAGTATGGGGGAGTGATGAGACTGCTTTTATACATAGTCTCATCGTCCAAATCGGGCTTAAAATGCATTAAATATCATTAAAACTGCCAAATATATGCTCGTGTTTGTTGCTTGTGTATTTTAGGTACGGATATTGAGAAAATGACAAAAATATCACAAGAATCAATCAAAAACGAACACGGGAAACGAATCCGCACAATGAACCGGGCCCAAGAATGGAATTTCCAAAAATGACCTTGAAGAATTGAAGATTGGCCACATTGGTCCCTCATCTTTGAAGACTTGGCAATTTATACCCTTGCAATACTCTCTATTTGCATTTTGGTCCCTAAATTATCAAGATGTTACAAGTTCAGTCCTTGAAGAATGAAGATATTGCATTAATGGTCCTTGTTAACAAGCTTGAAAAGTTATTGTGCCAAATTTGACAAGTCTTGCAAAGTTGTTATAAAGAGTTTTGAAGTTGTTGGCTGGTATTTACAAAGTAAACAAAGGAAAGGAGTATAAGGGCTACTATTGTCAAACATTCAAACACCTCCCAGCCAATCATCCTGCCACATCAACCCCACCCACCAATCACACCCCTCCACCTCATCCTTCCTCCCACGTCACACCCCACTAACTGATTTAACTTAATAAATCAGTTATTTAAATCTTTCCCTCCTTAACATTTATTTAAATGTTATAATCCCCAAATCAAATTAAAACATCCCTTAATCCACCCATAAACCCTAAAAATCCCAGGTCTAATTAACCTATAATCAAAGGGGTTTTTGCTGTAATTATCCAGATCACTAATTCATTCCATCCTCACCCCATCCCACACCCAAAACGTGAACCAAGACCAACCCATGTGAGGGTAGGGCCCTCCCCTGCAACGTCTTTTTCTTCCCAAACCCAACAAGGGGACAAGATCAACGTTGGATACTTACTACTTGGACCCCAAGCTCAAACAAACGTCCAAGATCACTCTTAACAGCTGGCCATCAACATCTATCACAAGAATCCAAGTTTGACTGATTTTGAAGACTGAAGACTTCAAGGGCATTTTAGGACTTTTATTCACTAGGGTTAAGCATTCTAGGACCTTCTATCACTTGTATAAAATGAGACGTATGTGTCTCATTTTTCGTTGTTCCAGAATTTTAGCAAAAATCTTGTAATTCCTTTTTAATCAATATAAAGTTGGTATTTGTTTAACGCAATTCCTTTTATGATTTTTTAAAAGTTGGTATTTGTTTAAGCTAAATTTCTGAGTTCCATAAATATTTTATAACACTTTGTGTTTGAGTTTTCAAAAAAAGGTTTGAAAAAGGTTTGATATTTTCAGAAATTTCAAGGTTCCAAAGAAGTGAAAACGTATTTGGATTTTTGAAATTGTTGAAGTTGTTCTTGGTTAAAAACATATTCGTTGGTTACAAGGCTTACTGTTTTGTGAAAAAGATTTAATAAAGAGAAAAAAAATCAGAAAGTTGGATATTTGGTGTTCTTGTGTTGTTCTTAGCAGGAATCTATTTTCAAGCTTGTTTCCCAAGGTTCTGCTCAGGCCCGAGCCTGTTGGGAGATGGCTATGCAGCCATTGTGGGACCTGGATGTGGGTCTCACAAGGTAACCTCCTTGTGCCTTCTTTGAGTTCTCAAATATTTCAGTTCTATGTGATTTGATGAAATTTGTGAAATCTGTTTAGAAGTTTGTTTTATCTGCTTGATTAGGACTTATATTGTTTATTATGCATGTTATAAGTGTTTAAAATCAGTTTGGTGGAATTGTTGAATCATTTGGTGTGTTAAAATTCAATTTCAGTAAGTTAAAGGGGTGTTTGGGATAGGGGTTTAAGCCAATTGTTTGACAAGCTTATGGTAAATAACCCATCTAGACACACTTATAAGTGATAGTGGTGGTATATTGCTGTCATTGATTTCATTGTGGTAAGCTTTAAATCAGTTTGTGTGTTCAAAGTTTGATAAAACTTGGTCAAAAATCAGTAGCCTTAAAATCACCTTGTGTAGTTGAAATTTGTTCACCAATCTTGATAATCTGTTAGGATTAAGTGCTTAGTAGGGTTTGTTATAGATTTCATGTCATTTTGTTGCATTGTGTGCAAAATTTGAGCAAGTGAAAGTCACTTTTGTGCAAGTTGCATCAGTAAAATACTCTCAGGCCATATAAGCTTAATCAGAAACATTTTGGTGCTTGATTGTGATATTTGTGTGTAAGACTTGTGTTTTTTATGTTGCTCTTGACTTCCCACAACCCAACTGGTTGTGGGAGTGCCCCCATCGTCCAACAAACATCAGCAAAATCCAGGAACAAGCCCTCTTGTTCATTTCTTCACAAGTGAAGATTTTAATTTTTGTTCATCACTTATTTTGTAAACTGGGCACGTTTTTTATTCTAGTAGCTTTTAATCTAGCTTAAATTGTATCAGATTTGTGTTTTAGAGTAAGTAAAGGTTACTGTAACTGAGTTTTAAAGTTTTAAAAAGAAAAAAAAAGTTTTTATAAAAAGGACGTGGCCAGGACTCGAACCTGCGCCACTCCTCTCACACACCAACGTGATAACCAGTTGCCCTAGGGTCTTTGACTGGTTATCACTTGGTTAGTTTAATATTTAAGGAGTCCTTGTTTCTAGCTTATTAAACCTTTCAGCTTAGTTATAAGCTGATTTCAGCTTATTCTTTTTAGCTTTTTCCCTTTTAGCATTTTTCTATTGTTATTTAATAGGTTTAGGACTTTTTGGTTCAAAAAGTTTATTTTTCACGTATTTATTTAATTTACTAGGATTATTTTATGTTTAAATTTTGAAAAGTAAATTAAAAATAGGAAAAAGCATTTTAAAAATCTGAAAAAATAGTTTTTAGGTTTTTGACTATATCTTAGAGGTTTACAGCCATTAAAGTTTTCATTTTAACTAATTTTTGATTTTATATGATTTTAGGGTTTTTAACCAACTTTAGAATTTTATATAAAATTATTAAAAAGGTTTTGGAAACTTTTGATTGCATTTCTGTCTTAGTTACATTATTCTAGATTTTTGCTAATTTTTTAGAATTTTTTTATAAACTTTAAATTTTTTTGAATATTTTAATATTATTTTATTATTAAAAATTAAAAGTCTGATTTTCTAAGTTTTTATATTTTTCCTAGATTGTAGACACTTAATTAGGAATTTTGTAACTTTCCAAATATTTTTAGGGATTTTCAATTATTTTCTAGAATTAATTTAAGTTTTAATTGATTTTAATAGTTTTTAAGTGTTTAAAAATAGTTTTATTTGGTTTTAAAATTTTAAAAAATACTTTTTAGCTTAATTAGGGTATTTTTGAGGTTTACAAACTTTAAAATCTTGTTTGGGACTTTTTAATAATTAATTGTGATTTTTAGGGCTTTAATTAGCATTAAAAAGTCATTATCTAATTAATTAAAAGGTTTTAGCGAGTTTGGATTTTTTTGTAAACTCTTAGAATATTATTGTGGATTTTTAGTAATTTTTAGGATTTTTTAGGTTAAAAATTTAATTTTGGTAGTTTTTACGGTTTTACGTGTACGCTTTTTTCGTCTTAGTTTAATCCGTCTTCGTAACCGTCATTCTTTTCTCACCCCATTTCTATTTTCTTTTTCTCAATATAATCACAAACATATGAATCAATTCATTACACAACACACTAGCCTCCTCGAGAACGATCCCCACTTTGGGTCATAAGTGTTTACGTTTTCCTAAACGTACGCTTAATACTTACCGCTTTTACCTCGTTTTCCTAAACGAGTGTGAATTTTACAACTATCATGTGTTTTTTTTGTGAAGTAAAATGAGTGAATAATGTGAAATGATTTTGAGGTGAAAAGGGTTAATAGGTTAAAACTTGTAAGGTGTGTAAGCTTAAGCTTAAAATGGCAAAATGAAGAAAATTTGGTTTATCTTGCATGTGGGTGAGTTTTGGCCGGTTATGGGGGGTCCCACAAGGGTAAATAATTCAAAAAATTTACTATGGTAACTAGTTAGAAGGTTTAAGGTAAAAAGGTTAGTTAGTTTTAGGTAAATGTCGAAAAGTATATAGTTAAGTTTAAAATTACGTAAAATTTAAAATTTTGACGAAATATATTAAATTTATGATTTCTCGACGAAAACTGATATTTTATGATTTATAAAGTATTTTATGCATGCTAACGACGGTTAAACGTAAAAACGACGTAAAATACGAAAACGCGATACGTTAATTAAATATTCACAGAAAATACGATTTATTACTATAAATAGCAAAAATACTAACATACAGGCATATAAACATATACAGAAATATTTAAATACGCTGCTCATGAAATACGATCACGCTGCTAAAAACTAAACAGTTAAGCACATAATTAACAGATAACGAATAATCTCATGGATTATCGTCAATTCATTGACCGTCTCAGCATTTTGGTGAGATTCACACAAAGTGTTCAGAACAATGACTGAGCACAGTGTCAAGTCATTACTCGTCACCAAACAGTTTTTCAGAAAACGCGGGATAACCTCCCGGTTCCAACATAGTTAAATCACATAGTTGACTAAATAAAAAGTCAAAGGGTAAAATAGTCATTTTACAAAGTAGGAAAATTACCAGGTGTTACATCATCCCCTTGATAGAGAAGCTTTGTCCTTAAAGTTTTGGAGTGTCACGGGTTCTAGAGTTGTCAAAGAGTTGCGGATATTTCTTGCGAAATTGATCCTCACGCTCCAAAGTGAATTTAGGTCCACATTTAGAATTCCACCTCACCTTGATGATCGGAATTCGACTCTGCTTTAATCGTTTGACCTCACGGTTCATGATTTCAACAGGTTCCTCGACAAATTGCATCTTGTCGTCGATTCGGAGTTCCTCCAATGGTATAACGAGTTTCTCATCAGAAAGGCACTTCTTCAAGTTCGACACATGAAGAGTGCTGTGCACGCGGCCCAATGCTTGTGGTAATTCGAGACGATAGGCTACGGTTCCAACCTTTGCCAGAATTTTGAAAGGTCCAATATAACGGGGGTTCAGCTTTCCTCGCTTTCCAAAACGTACCACACCTTTCCAAGGCGATACTTTTAGCATCACTTTGTCTCCCACTTGAAATTCGAGAGGCTTACGTCGAACGTCGGCGTAACTATTTTGACGATCACGGGCTGCTTGAATTCGGCTCTTGATTTGAACAATCTTCTCAATTGTTTCACGAATGAGTTCATGGTCAGTGAGTTGACTATCCCCAACCTCACTCCAACACACAGGCGAGCGACATTTACAACCATACAACGCTTCAAACGGTGCAGCCTTAATACTGGTATGATAACTGTTGTTGTAAGAGAATTCCACTAGAGGCAAATGTCTGTCCCATGGCTTTCCAAAGTCAAGCACGCAACATGTCCTCTAGCGTTTGAATAGTTCTCTCACTCTGTCCGTCAGTCTGCGGGTGATAAGCAGTACTCATGTCCAATTGCGTACCCAGCGCTTTCTGAAGTGATTTCCAGAACACTGAAGTAAATCTACCATCTCTATCAGAAATTATCGAGATCGGTATTCCATGTTTTGCGACTACTTCCTTCAGATAAAGTCTCGTAAGCTTATCCATTGAATCATCTTCCTTCATAGCCAAAAAGTGTGCAGATTTCGTAAGTCGATCCACAATTACCCAAATTGTGTCGTATCCGTTTGTCGTTTTAGGTAGCTTAGTTATGAAATCCATGGTTATGTTTTCCCACTTGCACATAGGAATTATAGGTTGAACCAACAATCCATATGGCTTTTGGTGTTCCGTTTTCACCCTAGCACAAGTCAGACACTTCCCTACATAAGTAGCGATTTCAACTTTCATATTTGGCCACCAATATAACTTCTTTATATCCTGATACATTTTGTCAGATCCTGGGTGAATCGAATACTTAGATTTATGCGACTCGTGTATAATTACGTCCCTTAGTCCTCCAAACCGTGGTAACCAACTTCTACCATTCAGACATAGCATTCCATTAGTGTTAGTCTCCAATTTCTTAGTGACCATTCCTCCTAATTTCTCAGCTTCAACGTGTTCAGGCTTAAGGGATTCGGTTTGTGCTTCACGAATTTGCACATGTAAGTTCGGATTGATAACAATAGCTAACGATCTAACTCTACGTGTCATCAATTGTTCCTTTCTACTTAGCTCATCCGCCACTACATTGGCCTTCCCAGGGTGGTAGCGGATTTCACAGACGTAATTACTGAGCAACTCGATCCATCGACGTTGTCTCATGTTCAGTTCCTTCTGGTCAAGAATATGTTGTAAACTCTTATGATCGGTATAGACGACACACTTGTTTCCATACAATTAGTGTCTCCACAAATTCAAGGCAAATACCACCGCTCCTAGCTCCAAGTCGTGCGTAGTGTAGTTCTTCTCATGTGTTTTCAATTGTCATGACGCGTAGGCGATAACTTTCTTCCTCTGCATCAACACAGCTCCCAATCCTTTTGCTGATGCATCACAGTAGACCACAAAGTCTTCCGATCCTTTTGGTAACGATAGAATAGGCGCACTACACAACATTTGTTTCAACTTCTGGAATGCTAGTTCCTCTTTATCTCCCCATTCGTATTTCACCTTCTTTTGAGTCAACTTCGTCAATGGTTTTGCGATCTTCGAGAATCCCTTGATGAACCTTTGGTAGTATCCGGCGAGTCCTAAGAATTGGCGAATTTCAGTCGGTGTCGTAGGAGCAGTCCACTCCCTAATTGATTCAATCTTGGCGGGATCAACATGAATCCCCTTGCTATCAATAACGTGACCTAGAATTTGTACTCTTGGCAACCAAAAATCACACTTCTAGAACTTAGCGTACAATTCCTCCTTCTTAAGCAATTCCAATAATATCTTAAGATGTTCCTCATGTTCTTTCTCATTCCTTGAGTAAATCAATATGTCATCGATGAACACAATGACAAACTTGTCCAAATACGGTTTACACACCCGGTTCATGAGGTCCATAAACACAGCAGGTGCGTTTGTCAAACCAAATGGCATCACTTGGAACTCATAGTGTCCATACCTAGTCCTAAAAGCAGACTTTGCAACATCTTCCTCATGGACTCTCAATTGGTGATAACCAGACCTAAGGTCAATCTTCGAGTAAACGCTCGATCCTTGCAACTGATCAAACAGATCATCGATCCTAGGTAACAGGTAACGGTTCTTGATGGTAAGTTTGTTCAACTCACGATAGTCGATACACATCCGAAAACTTCCATCCTTCTTCTTTACAAATAAGACTGGAGCTCCCCAAGGTGAAGAAATCGGTCTTATGAATCCTTTATCAGTCAACTCTTTTAGTTGCGTCGCTAGTTCTTGCAGTTCCGACGGTGCTAAACGGTAAGGCGATCGAGCAACAGGTGCAGCTCCCGGTATTAAATCGATCTGGAATTCAACTTGTCTGGCCGGCGGTAATCCAGGCAATTCTTCAGGAAAGACTTTCGGAAAATCCCGTACGATAGGTACATCTTCCAACCGTTTTTCTTCCGTCTGCTTTTCAGTAACACATGCCAAAAATACGTGGCAACCTTCCGACAACAACTTCTGAGCCTTGACACGCGAGATAATGTTCAGTCGTGACTTCCCTTTTCTGTTACTTGTATCCCCTTGTACCTCCAAAACTTCATCACCGAATGGTAAACGAACGATCTTCTCGTCGCATACAATCGTAGCATGATATCTTGACAACCAATCCATTTTCCGATAATCATGTCAAAACTCCCTAACTCAACAGGCATAAGGTCTATTACGAAAGGATGACCTAGAAGATTTAAAGTGCATCCGCGAAGTATAGTGTCGGCTTCTATCAACTTTCCATTAGCTAACTCAATAGTGTACTTAGTGTCTAAGGGCTAAGGGGTCACATCAAGTAAAACACTAAAAACAATCGACGCAAAACTCCTATCGACTCGAGTATCAAATAAAATAGAAGCATAATGACCATTGAGAAGAAACGTACCGGTCACGACGTCAGGGTTTTGTTGCGCTTATCCTCCTCCTATCACATAGACCCTTCCACGAGCTTCCCCAGCTTTAGCAACCTTTCCTTGGTCCTTATTCTTCTTCTTCGGGCACTCATTTCTGTAGTGTCCCTTTTGCTGACATTTGAAACAAGTGACGTTGGCTTTCGGGTTGGGTGGTGACTAACAATCTCTAGCAATGTGTCCAGTTTTCTTGTAGTTGTGACATTGTACATTGCATTTTCCATTATGGTGACGCTTACATCGGTTGCACAAAGGTAACGTCCCATTGTATACTCCCTTTTCCCCAGTACCAGCAGTGTATGCCTTCACGGTTTCTTGCCTCTTATTCGGATAGTTCCCATGGTTGTTCCTTTGGCTATTCCCCCATTTTCTCTTGTTGTTCGCGGCATTTCCAGCATTTGCTCGAACAACTTGGTACATCAGACTGTGGGCCATCCTTATAGCATCACTAACTTTTGTCGTTCCAGACGATGTCACATTCCCTTGAACTCTACCAGGTAAACCCCAAATGTTGCGCTCAACCTTCTTTTCTTCATCTGGCACCATTCCAGGACATAGCAAACACAACTCTTGGAACCTCCTAGTGTACACACCAATTTCATTGTTCTTCACAGTCAGGTTCCACAGTTCAATTTCCATTTTCTGAATCTCATTACGAGCACAGTATTTCTTTAGTTCCTCCCAACTCATTCCATACGCCTCCTCGGCTCCAACCGTCTGCACATGGGTGTTCTACCATGTCAACGCTCCTGCAGCTAAAGTACAAGTAGAATAAGTCACTTTGGTTTCAACAGTACATCCACGGACACGGAACACAGATTCCATCTTTTCAACCCAACGAGCTAATCCAACAGCTCCTTCAGTACCATTAAAATTCAAAGGGTCACAACTCCTAAAGTCCTTGCAAGTACACGGCTTAGGCGGTCGATTGTCAACATCGTTCGGCGTTGCTTGGTTCACGTTGTTGTTAGCTTAAATGTTTACCAATGCGGCGGTCACTCGTTGTGTAATTAGTTCTTCCAGTTGTTCGTCAGTCATTCCGTTACGTGTGTTCACCATTGTTTCTCAGCGTTAAGACAATAATGCAAATAAGGTTCAAGCACGAATATACACGTTATATATTTCTTATGATAAAATAAAATGCAGAATTTAACAGTACAACAAACATAGAAAGGATAGTCACTAGTCAAAGTCATAAAGTTAAATTCCCATTCATAATCAAAATATCGAGTACATAGTCATTAAATAAGAGTTTGATTACATCTAGTCTACTCCAACTAACCGAGTACTACTCTAGTTTAGTGGATATAATGCCCAAAAGATAAAAGATGTCAATCTACTCTAGAATTCAGCACAATAACGGTGAAACTATAAGTGCGACGACGACGATCACACTCAGCACATCTCGGTGACTCACCCCTCGGGTCTCCATCTGCAACTCGCTCTCCTCTACGAACTAACTCCAACTCACGCCTAAAAACAGCAATCTCCTCAAGCGTTGTCTCCAACAAGTCGCGGGTATCCCTGTTATCCTCTAACAATCCAAAAACCGCATCCTCAAGTCGACGGAAACGAACAGCATCTGAATCCCTAGCAGATCCTATCATAACAACACATGACCTAGGTCTAGAGGGCTCTCCAACATGATGAGTAGGTGGTGTAGAAACAGTAGTAGCAGCTCGACTCCCATGAGTAGGCGATGTCTCAGGTGTAGCGTGTGAATCAGACATACGAATCCTCTTCCGTGGGTATGACGAATCAGAATCGGACAAAGCTCGAGATCTAACACCGGATGGTCCAGCTCCATCAGCAGGTGGTACAGTATCATCAAAATCAGTATAAACCTCAGCTGGTGGCGTACCCCATAAAGCTTCCCTCTCCTCTCTAAACCGCTGACATGGAACAGTAGGCTTCTTCCTCAAGTTGGACGTCTTCCTAATCTCACTCCTCCTACTGGGCTCAACTCTCTCTGGTACAACAGTCAAAGCATCAACCCTACTATCATCATCAGCCTCAGCATCCTCGGCTATCACTACTAGCCACAACCATCCTAACGTCAGTATCACTCTCAATCGCATCATCCATGTCCTCATCATCCTCACGATCTACCTCATATCCATCCATATCATCATCACCCTCATGATCTACCTCAACACCATCCATATGATCCTCATGACCTACCTCATATCTATCCATACCCTCGTCAACCTCGTGATCTACCTCAATACCATCCATGTCATCCACATCATCCTCATCATCCTCACTACCACTAACCCACTCGATCAAAGTACGATGCACAACAGGTGGCATCCCATCAACAACATCGGAAGTATCAGACAACACATCAGGCTCACCCTCATCATCCTCCTCCGGATCCTCGTTAGGGTCATACTCCGCACCTTCCTCCTCAGGATCAGCCTCCTTAGGAGCCTCCTCTAGGTCATTCTCCGGCTCGACATGATCTGGTATCATCTCAATCTCGTCTTCCCACTCTTCGTCTGCAGAGTCGGGCTGGTAAGTAATAGTAGATGACGACATAACCTGCAACAACCAAAATGCGTATTAAAGCAGTTGTAGGGTATGCATGAAATAATCATGTTTAGAAATTAAAGTATGCAAATCAGCGAATGCATATGTATATAATAAATATTACGTCTTACATAATATATATTATATATTACTTATAGTGTTATCCTACGTAATACATTACGTAGTACACACATGTACACTAAGTAACAAGTAGCCACATCAGTTACAGTCTAGGCCTAAGATGCAAACCTAGTTCTCTATAACCAAGGCTCTGATTACCAAATCTGTAACACCCCAAAATGTGATATGCGGAAGCGGTGAAGCTCGGGGGCTGTTACGTCATTGTATCATAGTTCAAGGTACAAGAGAACGACTCTAAATGAGACGTTTTATAAAAATACCTCGTTGAATTTAATAAAAGCATCAAAATACAAAAGATCTCAGTTTCAAAAGATAGTGTAACGGAATATAAAAGTTTTAAACATCAACGAGATAACAGTTCAAAATCATAGGTAAATAAATGTCCGAAGATAGCCATGAAATGCATGCGGACTCCAAGTACATCACACAGCAGATACAAATCATCATCAATTACCTGAGATAAATGCTAAATTGGGTCAACATAAAGTTGGTGAGAATATAGGTTTCAAGTAAAAATTCATAGTAATTCGATTTCAGATTTCATTTCATGTACACATGCAACTATAGAAGGTATAGTGCCAAGTGTAGGATAAATTGGGTGTTCACAATATTTATGATAGCTAAGCTCGTGACATCGAAACTAATGATCCAGTGCATACAATAGATTGTATACATAAATTTTTCCCCAATAGAGTACCTAGCCAAGATAACTCCGTTCACACAAATGGTATACACTCGTCCGGCGTCAGAATGCCCGAGTGGAGGTTGTCAACCCTCAACAGATCTATCCATATCATAAGAGCTTACTCCAGCAGAGTAATTAACGATTCACGGTAGTGGGGACTACGGCTAAAGCAACTTAAGCTATCTCATAAACAGTGTTCACAAAACGTTAACAGAAATCTAGTTTTACTTGCGTTTAGAAGCAAGCATCAAAAGCATTTATCACATCCCAAAACATTAAACATAGAAAGCAGTTTAATAGGGATCTATAAACTCACCTCAAGCAACGATTCAAAGCGCACAAGTATGATCAAATAGTAGCGAGCAACTCTAGCAACAACCTAAATATAATACTATAGTTTAGGCGCTAGCAAATAAGTCACAATAGTTCGTCACGTACGTTACTCATCAATCATATATATATATATATATATATATATATATATATATATATATATATATATATATATATATATATATATATATATATATATATATATATATATATATATATATATATATATATATATATATATATATATATATATATATATATATATATATATATATATATATATATATATATATATATATATATATTGTTGTTAAAATCGGGACTTGTAAATATCATATCGTTATAAGCCTTATAGTATATATATATACTTAGACAAAAATATTAATTTTTTACTCGACGAAATTTCGACAGCCTTTCGGCGTAAATTTTAATTTACCCAAATTTATCTTAATAAATTTTCCAACACGATTTCTAACGAAAATTCGGCAGCCTTTCGGCGTCACTTTAAAATTTGCCATTTTTAGTAAGTACCCAAATCTCGTCCTAATACCCCTAATTTCAACACTTTTTAATCACAATGATTCAACAAGTCATTTTCCCGCAATAGTATCAATTTCCACTTTTAACGCTCAAACTTTTAACGATACACCAAGTATTCACATTTCGCGCATATATCTCTTTACAAAATGAGTCCAACTTTTATACATACCATTTATTACCCAATTCGACACTTAAAACAACTCCGTTTAACTTGAAAACGTCGTTTCGACCACTTTAAAAATCAAGACAACAAGTACATTATAGTGTTTTTCACAAAAATTAAGTTTTCCGACAACGAAAATTAAACGTCCATATCTTACTCATTTTAGCTCCGTTTTTAGCCCATAATATATCGAAACGAAGGTATTAACTTATATTTTCATAATATCGTAGTAAACTAGTGTCAAAACAATTTTTACGACTCTCTATGCCTCTTATAAAAATCGGACAGATTATATACTTTTCGTAAAAACTCGTTTTCGCCCATTTTCAAGCGTACCCACTAGTAGTAACACTACTAGTTCCCTCCAATTATTCATAAACACACTCAAAATCAAAGATTTATCTTCAAGTCCACAAATCTAAAAATATACATTTTTATATTTTACAAGTCTTTCAATTAAATCATTTTCATGCATGGATCTAATAGATCCACACATAATTTTCATAGATCTAAAATATTTCATGACCAAAAATAATTTTTATCATTTTATTTCAAGAAAATAGTTGATGAGTAACATGCATGCATAGATCTTCAAAGATTATGCATGAAAAATGAAAAAAAATGAAAAAGGTTTAAGAAATAACCTTGAGTAACGACTCTATGTAACCACGACAACCCGATCTACACTCTAACCAACTAATAATCAACAAGAACCCAACTACTATAAACTACAACCAAAAACTTCTCAAATCAACAAACCAAGAAAATCTATTCTTCCTTATGCTTGTACAAACCCTAGGATGTATTTATTTTGTGCTAGATGTTCTTAAAATGAAGCTTGTAAAAATCAACAATGGAGGTTTTGGTTATGGTGTTTGTGCCTTGTGTTTTAGAGAGAGAAGGGAGAGATGTGTGTGTTTTTTTGTGAAGTAAAATGAGTGAATAATGTGAAATGATTTTGAGGTAAAAAGGGTTAATAGGTTAAAACTTGTAAGGTGTGTAAGCTTAAGCTTAAAATGGCAAAATGAAGAAAATTTGGTTTATCTTGCACGTGGGTGAGTTTTGGCCGGTTATGTGGGTTACCACAAGGGTAAATAATTCAAAAATTTTACTATGGTAACTAGTTAGAAGGTTTAAGGTAAAAAGGTTAGTTAGTTTTAGGTAAATGTCGAAAAGTATATAGTTAAGTTTAAAATTACGTAAAACTTAAAAATTTGACGAAATATATTAAATTTATGATTTCTCGACGAAAACTGATATTTTATGATTTATAAAGTATCTTATGCATGCTAACGACGGTTAAACTTAAAAACGCCGTAAAATATGAAAACACGATACGTTAATTAAATATTCACAGAAAATACGATTTATTATAAATAGCAAAAATACTAACATACAGACATATAAACATATACAGAAATATTTAAATACGCTGCTCATGAAAACACGATCACGCTGCTAAAAGCTAAACAGTTAAGCACATAATTCACAGATAACGAATAATCTCATGGATTATCGTCAATTCATTGACCGTCTCAGCATTTTGGTCAGATTCACAAAAAGTGTTCAGAACAATGACTGAGCACAGTGTCAAGTCATTACTCGTCACCAAACAGTTTTTCAGAAAACGCGGGATAACCTCCCGGTTCCAAGACAGTTAAATCACATAGTTGACTAAATAAAAAGTCAAAGGGTAAAATAGTCATTTTACAAAGTAGGAAAATTACCAGGTGTTACATACTCCTCCAAGTATTGTTGCTCCAGAACCTGAGGTAATAGCTCCGGTTACCGAAGTTGCTGCTCCAGCAACCGAAGCACAATCAGATACGTCTACACCTACAAGTGGTCAAGATATACCTTCAACGAGTAATTCTCAACCAACACATGTATCAACTACCCATGTCACACCTAACGATGATGAAGAGGATGATGATGATCACGATTTGGAATTCGCTCAAATGCGTGAACTTCCATTCTTTGGTGTACCTATTCCCGACTCTAATCAAGCCGGGTCGTCCACCTCAAAGGAAGCTCCTACTACGGTCTACTCTAATCCACGAATTAGTGAACATGAAAGCAAGTGGACAAAGGATCATCCTATAGATTCTATTATTGGTGACCCTAATCGTCCGGTATCCACACGAAGTCAATTACAAGAAAGTGCAATGTTTTGTCATTTTGATGTTTTTCTCAGTGAAGTTGAACCTAAGACGTAGCAACAAGCTTTTACCGAATACTGTTGGATAGAAGCTATGCAAGAAGAACTTAATGATATTATACGTCTTGATGTATGGGAACTTGTCCCATGCCTGGATCAAGAGTAGTTACTCACTTTGGAAATGGGTTTACAAGGTGAAACTCGATGAGTTAGGCAGAATACTGAAGAACAAAGCTCGACTAGTAGCTCATGGATACAAGCAATTATTGGGCATCGACTTTATGGAATCCTTTGCACTTGTTTCCCGTTTGGAAGCTATTAGACTATTCCTTGCTTATGCAGCCCACATGAATATGATCGTCTATCAGATGGATGTGAAGACGGCATTTCTTAATGGTGAAATCAAGGAAGAGGTCTATGTTCAACAACCGGATGGTTTTGTGAATTATAATATCCTAATCATGTGTATAAGCTTAAGAAGGCTCTCTATGGGTTGAAGCAAGCTCCACGTGCATGGTATGATCTTTTTTCATAATTCCTTATTACACAAGGCTTCACTAAAGGCAAGGTGGATCCCATGTTGTTCATTCAGAAACGAGGTAAAGATATGATTACGGTACAAATATATGTTGATGATATTATATTTGCTGCCTCGACCCAAACCTTATCCGATGAGTTTGGGACACTCATGTCTTCCAAGTTTAAGATGTTAATGATGGGAAAGGTATCATTCTTCTTAGGTCTTCAGATATATCAGAGTCCCAGAGGCATCTTTATCAATCAATCCAAGTATGCTCTTGAATCGATTAAGAAGTATAACATGGAATCTTGCGACCCCGTGGATACTCCAATGGTGGAACGAACTAAGATAGATGCAGATCCACATGGGATTGCCGTTGATCTGACACTTTATCGGGGAATGATCGGTACCCTTCTGTATATCACAACAGGTCGACCTAATCTTCAGTTTGCTATATGTATGTGTGCTCGGTATCAAACTAGGCCTACTGAGTTACACTTGGCAACTGTTAAACGGATATTTCGGTATCTTAAAGTAATCATTAATCGGGGACTTTGGTATTCGAAGGACTCTTCGATTGCACTAATGGCATATGCAGATGCGGATCACGCGGGTTGTCAAGATACAAGGCGCAGCACGAGTGGAACTTTGCAACTACTAGGAGATCGACTAATCAGTTGGGCATCTAAAAGGCAGAAAAGCATTGCAATTTCAAGTACGGAGGCAGAATACATAGCTATGTCCGGTTGCTGTGCTCAAATTCTTTGGATGAGATCGTAATTAACCGACTATGGTCTAGGTTTCAACAAAATTCCGATGTACTGCGACAACAAAAGTGCACTTGCCTTATGCTGCAACAATGTTCAATTCTCCCGGTCGAAGCATATCGACATTCGCTACCATTTCATCAAGGAGCAAGTGGAAAATGGAGTGATCGAGCTTTACTTTTTCCGATCTGAGTATCAATTGGCGGATATTTTCACAAAGGCTTTGGATCGCGCTCAAATGGAATTTTTGGCCGACAAGCTAGGTTTGAGAACATTCTCGCCCGAGACTCTAAAGGAATTGACAGATGAAGCGAAATAATAGTGGTGGTAAACTATTCTCCGTATCCTTGGTGATCATCTATATATATTGTTTATATCTTTATCCACTAAAGCAAAATACAAAAATATAAAACCATATAAAAACCCTAAAAATTGAAAAATTTCATAAAAATCAAAAAATATTTTTACTTTATTTTTCAAAGGCATGTCTTTTGGTACGATAGTCTTTACGGCCTTAGAAATGTCGATTAATATTGACACGGCGCCATAAATAGAGTTCGTACAAAAGTTGTAAATATTTCATAAAACATGCCTAAAATGGCTTGTAGTTATTTCTGACTGCAACCCCTTTTTCATATTAAAGTCAAGTATTTCTTCTGAAAACTTTGGCTCAAAACGGGAATTAATTTTCTCGGGTATGGTTTACTTTATAACCATGTAAGGGATTGTGTTTACGTTATAACACAATCTAACACGGATATATGTACGCATCAGTGCATTTATTTGTTAAAACAAGAGAAATCTTGTTTTTATGAAGTTATCATCTCTACAACCATAACACTCTACAATTGGTATCTACATACTCGACGACGTGACTACTCAAACAACGACTACAAATCTTTCAATAGAACACGGGTCAACACTTGAGGGGGATCAATTGTCCAGCATTCAGAATCTTTGATGCCGAAAGTGCCAAGTTCACAAACTGGTGTCAAGACAACAATACCAATCGTACATGTGGTGTCGAGATGACTTCAGACATGACGAGTCGACCAACAATTGCCGACAAGAACCATTTGATCTTATCATATGATGTTCTCATCAATCAGGTCCAACCTTGTCAATTTATTTTAATATGGTGGATATGTGATTATTTTACAAAACGGTATCATCTCACTCATTGGTATCATGAAGATAAAACGGACTTGCATTTTTCTTCCCAAAACTTTCTTAAAATATTATTAAATCAATTGATATTAAAACATCGATTGGGTTAATATTTTTAATATGGGAAAGAAAATGTAATTTAATATGGGAAATGGTTAATCACAATTGGTTTGACTTAACGTGATAGCTCATCCCTACATGTGCGAAATGTTTTCGAATATCGTGGCATATGTTAAGGGGGAGCAAAATGGATTTGGATATCAAAATGGATTTCATAGTGACAAACACTTACCTAAAACATCTCTATTCACGACGGTGAAGATTGTGGTGACATACGAATGGTAGGATAGGTTAAAGTCCAATGATTCTTCTAGAACCGGAGGAATCTTCCCAAGGACATTCCATAGCTAGAAATAGTAGTCCTTAGGAAAGATGGAGAAAGATTGTGAACGTAGCTGAATGCGGACCAAGTACTTAAGTTAGCACTGGAACAATCACAACAAGGTGCTAGTTATGACGTATTAGTAAGCATTGATGGGGTTGAAGAATGAAAAAGAATTGTATAGATAAAGGGTGTAAAGAAAGAATCCCTCCTTACAACTTAGTCAGGAACCGGGTCAATACATAGATATTGAGATCATTTTTAATGATGCTTGACATTGAAGATAAGTTGTCATGGACCCAGTGATGCAATGCACAACCCATCCCAGCTAACTCAGATATCTCTTAAAAGATATTTGTTTTAATCACACGGAGACAACACATTATCTATTGATTTATTCACTCCGAATAAATTGGTATTGAAATGGTGGCACTCCTCTCCAGCCTCTGATCACTAAAAATCCAAAATGAACAATCGAGTCTAGAGCTATTTGAGATCATCAATAATCTCATTAGGACATACTTTCATAATTCCTTGCTTCTTCACACACTGTGAAAAGTAAGAAAGATCTTAAGAGTCCTACGCAAAATCTTCATGATCTTGCCTAAACATCTGAGTAATACGAAAGTATTTACCATGAAGATGGAAATCCTTCTTGAGCGAATATCAAAAAGCTCATGGTAGGTGACTTGTACGATTATTTATGAATCAAACTTGTGATAACTAGAAAGCAACAGTTGTTTAATTCTTAATTAAATTTAAACACATTCCAGGCCTCTACGCAATATCTCAGTGATCTTGCCAGAACACTCAGAGTGACATCCTAGTGTTTACAGTGATGAGTGGAAATCCTTCTAGTGTTAACCTCAAACAGCACTTGGTAGGTAACTTTCAAGATTCAATATGAATCTGGCTCGTGACAACTTGAAAGCAACGATGGTGCGATTCTTTAATGAATCAAACTTGTTCCAGGAATCAGAATTGACGGCTTCAATCATGCGGATAATTTTATCCAAATGATTCACTCTTTACGTTCGCAGTCAGCTTTGGACGGTCGTGTAAAGAGAACGGGTTTACACGCGAAATCTTGTCAAGGAGATTCTTAATTAAATCTACCTGTCACAAGTACGATATTTTATATCATCCAACAGTCTTCACCGACCGGAGGTAAAATGCTACCGAATTAGAATGGAATGTTCAAATCCATTTCGTTCGTGTATACTTATGTTGCGACATTTGAAGACGGTGGCGTTGCAGAATCCGAGAAGAAGTCGTCCCCACATGCTTATACTTTATGAACTTAATACTTCATCTAATTCTAGAAAGCATAAAATTTAAGTCTTCCGCTGTATCAAACTCTGAAGCTTTCAAGAATTACGAAGGTATAAGTATGTGGGACATGAAGTCACGAAGAGGCGAAGATCACAAGTGATGGATGCACAAGATCAAGGCAAGAGATTAATGCTCAAAATTGATATCAAAGATCACATCAGCATGTTCACCTAAAAAGAAAAAGAAAGAAATACGAAGACTACGAGCTTAAGTCAAGTATAGTATGCTAGGTTTATTTTATTATTGTAACTCGGGTAACGCCCTTGTTTGGAGTGACCTCCCTTAGGGGGAGATTGTTGGAAATACGTTTTACGTATTTAGGAAGATTCGGTCACTCCGACAATATATTAAGTAGTAGCTCGTAGTTTAGTTACTTTACATTAAGTAAACATGGAAAGGCCCCGTCCATGGAATGTATGGACGGCCCAATATGTAAGCCCAAGCCCATCACAAGGCTTGGGTATATAAACTCTCTCCTTAGTTGGAGAGGGTGGTTGGTTCACATATTTTACACATAGTTGAAGGTGTTTCTTCTCACTTTTTCTCTCTAAGTGTGTGTGTTCTCACCATCTTTCTATCTCTTTCTCTCTCTAGAACATAAGCAAGATTTACAATATCATACACTGATACAATCTCTGAGATACCAAATACTGCCAATGATACTAGTATTGTAAACCACTCAAGGGTGGCCTACTGGCAAAAAAATTTGTGGCTATCACTCCAAAGTGTGTGAGGTCTCAAGTTCAATTCCCACTAGGTGCAAACAACCTTGAAGTGGCCACGCCAACCTCCTGAAAAGGGAGGGCTTTACCTGGTTTGAGTCTGTGTGGCGGTGGGCTCAAACCCCGTGGATTAGTCAGCCAATGAGTCGGAAATCACGGTTACCAAAAAAAATACTAGTATTGTACCTTATCAAGTTGAGCAAATGTCTGAGTATCCAGAATAGCCTCCGTTGGTTAGTAATTCAAACGAAGAGACAAACAATGATAGAAATATCAATGCAAGTCCCCATACGTTGAGTGAAACACAACCGGGAGCTATTACGTCTACAAATTCGTCTGCTCAACAAGATTTGGTTATAGTGTCGACATCTATGCTTGGCCAAATGAATAATGCGGTCCTTGAAACCCTCGGTATTAATCAGAAATTATCTGTCGAGCTTGCTTTGTATAAGGAAAAGTTTAAAACCTTGGAATTAACTCCAGTGACCACTACCTTAACCAATCCAGAATTTGATAGGTTTAGGAAAGTCCAAATGGATAACTTGCTAGAAATTGAGAGTTTAAGAGCAAATCTTTCAAAAGAACTTAAAGAAAAAGAGTCAGTCGTTAATAATTTTCAAAAATTACAAACGGATTTCGAAATTCTTGAGTCTAAAAGGGTTCAAACGGAAATTAAGGCGTCTGAGAAAGTTAAAAAGATAGAACTTTTGCTTTTAAAACAATACTCTGCTTCACATCTAGTACACTTGTTTCATTCATCTTTTAAGGAATTCACTCTATCGCGTCTAATAGACTTACCACCTAACCCGGGGTATGTAAAGCAAGCATTTAACCACAACCCACGACTTTATGATGCAAACAAGTTAGGATTGGTCTTAGATCCGATTGTGCTTTCGAATGAATCCGAGAATATGTCACTGCATGAAGAGAATCGGTCAAAAGTGATTTTTACATACCCTAAGTATGATTATCCACAACTTAATGAAGGGAATTCAAAAACGGATTTTCGAATTCGCTTGAATATACAAAGCGAATTTATCCATACAACAACTTACATGTCTACTAGAGAAAGCCTTAGTGTTGTCCCTAATAATATGATGATAGATTAAGATATGAGATGGAAAAGATATGAGTTTTAGAGAGAGAAAGTAGTGAGTGAAAGTAGAGAGAAAGTAGATGATTAACTTAGTGAATATCATATTAGAGAAAAAGATTAGATACA
Organism: Glebionis coronaria; assembly: GCA_025667525.1. Taxonomy (NCBI): domain Eukaryota; kingdom Viridiplantae; phylum Streptophyta; class Magnoliopsida; order Asterales; family Asteraceae; genus Glebionis; species Glebionis coronaria. Next base: position 46,501,766 of record CM046880.1, on the reverse strand, counting down.
AATGATCATTCCACCCTCCTAACATGCTAGGAGGGTAGTATATATAGTCCACCCTCATGCGGGCTTTAATGGACTATATATTGGGTCGGGCTTATCTTTTGGACTTTAATTAGTTTAAATCCAAGCCCGTAAACCACGACTATTTTACTACCTATTACAACGTTCTAATTAATGTTACAATAATAACCTATGACCGAGCATTCTTGTTTGACTCAATATTTTGAGTCTAACGATCTCCCCCAATGTGAGGTCATACCCTTTTGATATTTGGAGATCAATGGAGATTACGAATCTTGTCATAAATGAGTCTTGAACGTGTAACAGTAGTTTTGTTCCTTCATGCTGTGATCTTTGAGCCTTTGTCGTTGTCTTTCGACTTTGTCTTTTAGTCTTGAGATCTTCAAATCATCCTTGACTTGTCTTTGCCATCTTGCGATCTTGTGTCTTTATCCACCTGCTCACACTATTAATTGTTGAATAAGTCTTTGGACATGAACATGTGGTTTTGAATCTTTGACTTTGCTGAGTACACCGTGACACCACCTTCTCGAGACAAAACATAGACACGGACTGAATGGCTTTGACATTCGTCCTAAATCGGTAGCGTTTTACCTCCGTTCGGTGAATACCGTTATACGATATTAAATACCGTACCTGTGATTAGGTAGATTCAATTAAGAATCTCCTTGACAGGGTTTCGCGGCTGTACTAGCCGTTCTCTTTACTCGACCGTCTCAAAGCAAGACTGCGAACATAAAGAGTGAATTAATTGGATAAATATCCGCTTAATTAAAGTCATCAATTCAAATTCCTGGAACAAGTTTGATTCATTAAGAATCTTACCATTGTTTCTTTCCAGTTGACACAAGTTTGAATCATAGGAATCTCACAAGTCACCTACCGTAGCGCTGTTTGATGTTGACGCTAGAAGGATTTCCATTCGTCACTGTGAATGTTAATGAATATCACTCTGAATGTTCTGGCAAGACCATAAAGATATTGCGTAGAAACCTGAAACGAGTTTGAATCAATTCAGAAACAAACCACTGTTGCTTTTCAGTTATACATATGTTCAATTCATAAAGAATCTTACACATGACCTACCGCAATGCTGTTTGATGTTAACACTAGAAGGATTTCCACTCATCATTGTGAATACTAAGTAGTATCACTCTGAGTGTTCTAGCAATATCGCAAGGATATAGCGTAGGACTCTCTTGATCTTCATCCGTGTGTCCTAACGAGATTTGATTGATCTCTTGGCTCTAGACTCTATTTGTGCACTTTTAGTGGTCGGAGGCTGGAGCAGATGCCACCTATTCAATATCAACTATCTCGGAGTGAGAAAGTCAATAGAAGTCATGTTGATCTCCGTGACAATAAAACAAACTTCTTTTGAGAGAAGCCTGAGTAGCTAGGAAAGGGTTGTGCATTCATCACTGGGTCCATGATGAGTTTGTCTTCATGATGAGTTGACCCGGTTTCCGCCTAAGTTGTATGGAGGGCTTCTTTCTTTAGACCCTTTATCCTTACATTTCTTTTTCATTCTTCAACCCCTTCAATGCTTACAAAGACATCATTACTAGCAACTTGTTGTGATTGTTCCAGTGCTAGCATCAGTACTTAGTTGGCATTCAGCTACGTTCACATTCTACTCCATCTTTCCTAAGGACTTCTAATAATCTATTGGATTGTCACTGGGAAGATCCCTCCGGTTCTGGTTGGATCATAGGACTTAAGCCTAACCACCCTTATGCCACCATTAACGTCGTGAATTAAAGATGTTGTGGGTATTTGATCGTCACCATGAGTGCTTGAGTCTTTAGATCACATTTTAATCACATTTTCTCCCCTATCTCTAATATATAAAATCTTTTGATATTAGAGATACCAAATTTGATTAAAATATATTTTGAAAAATAGTCTTGAAAATCTTCAGGAGAAAGATGTGTCATTCTTAGCATGAATTTTGGAACGCTCCCCCTCAAAAATTGATCCAATGGAATTGTCATTACGAGGATTTGATCCACATTAAACTTTTGAGGATAGGAGTTGCTGAACACACAATTTTTGAAAGATTTTGAATATCATTGAGAAATTCTTGAAAAAACTGTGTTCAACGCTTTTTGAAAAATCAATTCTTTTTGTCGAAAAGGTTTTTCTAAAGCATAAACTTGAGTTCATAGACTTTGAATGTCTTGACGAATCCACTCAAGTGTAAGAAGATTTAACTTATTTTGCTAAGGGTAAGAGTACGAAATCGTACACTCCCCCGTGAATATAGTTCTGGGTTGCAATCTGAAAGTGATTATAAGCAATTGTGTTGAGCTCAAAACGTTGAATGTTTTGTGACAAGCTCAACCCAAGATAGATTGCTCTACCCGTTGTTGGAAATATTGTCCAAAATAGACAAATTTCCTTTAGAAAAGATAGAAATGACATGTTTTGAAAAATATTTACAACTTTCATTCGAGCTTTATGTACACACCCGTGTCGTTGTTGAGCGACATTTCTAGATATGTCCATATTATCGATACTGAAAGACATGTCGAGAAGAATATTTTTGAATTATCAAAGATTTTTTAATTTTGTATTTTGCTTTTTCATTAATATTTACAAGTAGATGTTTGATAGATGAATCAAGCAGGCTTCTTTGCCAGAACCTCCAGTTCTGCTGGAGTCAAACATCTCATACCAATTTGCCTAACTAGATACGCAAACCTCTCTTTCGAAAGAGCTTTTGTAAACAAGTCAGCTAATTGGTAATCAGTTCCAACAAAGTATAATTCAACAATACCCTTTTCAACTTGTTCCTTAATGAAGTGATATCTGACATCAATGTGCTTCGTGCGGGAATGCTGTACCGGATTGCAGGAGATGGCTATGGCCGACTTTGAGTCACAGTACATAGGTACTTTATCAAAGTGGAAGCCATAATCCGTGAGTTGTGTTCTCATCCAAAGAACTTGAGCACAACACGCAGATAGAGACACATACTCCGCTTCGGCTGATGATAGTGATGTGCAATCCTGCTTCTTGGAAGACCATCCCACAAGCTTATCTTGACCTAGAAATTGTGCACCACCAGAAATACTTTTTCGTGTATCAAGACACCCTGCATGATCAGAATCTGAATAGGCCTTTAGAAAGAAACCGGTTTCCCTCGGATACCAGAGTCCCATGTGAATGGTATTCTTAAGGTACCGAAAGATCCGTTTAACCTCCTTGAGGTGCTTTTCAGTGGGTCGTTCTTGATATCGTGCACAATAGCATGTAGCATGATGAATATCAGGTCTGCTTGCTGTCAAGTACATGAGGGACCCGATCATGGAACGATATCTCTTTTGATCTATGGGTAATCCCTCCAAGTCAATATCTAGGGATGTGGTTGATAATGGTGTCCCAACGGGGTCACATGATGTCATACCATGCTTTTGGATTATCTCTTGACAATACTTATCTTGGTTAATGAAGATACCACTTGGGGATTGGTGAACTTGAATTCCTAGAAAGAATTTTAGTTCGCCCATCATAGACATTTCAAATCTGCTGTGCATTACTTTTTCAAACCATTTTGAAAGTTTTGGGTTTGTAGACCCGAAAATAATGTCATCAACATAAATCTGCACAAGCAAAATGTCATCCCCATATTTATAAGGGAACAAATTTAAATCAATGTAACCTTTTGAGAAACCTTTGGATACTAGAAATTTCGAGAACTCGTCGTACCACGCCCTTGGAGCTTGCTTGAGTCCATATAGTGCTTTGTGGAGACGATACACCTTGTCAGGATAATGAGGATTGACGAATCCTTCTGGCTGCGTGACATAGACTTCTTCCTTCAAAGGACCGTTAAGAAAGCCGTCTTTACATATATTTGATAGACAATGAATCCCTTATGTGCAGCATAAGCAAGAAAAATCTTGACCGCTTCCATTCTAGCTACTGGTGCAAATGGTTCTTCAAAATCAATACCCTCTTTCTGTCCATACCCTTTAGCCACTAGCCTAGATTTATTCTTGATGATCATGTTCTCTTCATCCATCGTGTTTTTCCAGACCCATCGAAGATTTAATGGTATTACATCGTATGGTCTGTCAACAAGTTCCTATACTTTAAGTCTTTCAAATTGTTGAAGTTCATCCGTCATCGATTCAATCCAAGCGTGATCAGCCAAGGCTTCTTTGATGTTTTTCGGTTCAGCTGAACTCATGGCGAGTGCGGACATACAAACATCACCATCGGTGTGAAGCTGTCGTCTTGTACGAACGAGCTGTGAAGGGTTTCCAATTACATGAACCAAAGGATGATCTCGGGTCCAATGACGTGTTGAAGGATGTCGTTGGTAGAACGTGTGCATATTTGACGGATCAACATGGCGAGTAGAAGACTCTCCAGTTTCGTGTACCGGTGTACCAAATGGGTTGATAAATTCGTCTTCGTCAGATAATGCATCGTCTGCTTGATTTGTGTTCTCTAGAGCAATGACAGTAGTTGTGGATGTTGTAGGATCGATTGTTGAAGTGATATTCTGAGGAGGTAAATTTTCAGCAACCGGTGTTAAAGTAGATGAAGATGTATCCTTTTGTTGACGATGATCGGTATCATCATTCTTATCATGAGTGACAGCGGAAGACTTCGATACAACTTGTTTCTCCCCCGTGAAATATTCATCATACATTGGTCCATATAACATTTCCAACTCTTCAAGTGACGTGCCCACTGTCATATCTGCTCTAGAAACATGTTCAGGAACCAGCTTTGAAGTTGACGGTTCATTGTTGTGGTCATGAGTTCCGAGTTCCGTGCGGTTGTGTACAGAAGTCTTTTGTCGTTGTGGATCGGGACTTAAACTGTTTTGTTCAAGTGCAATGTCTTGAGATTCATCAAATCGGATGTGAATTGTCTCGACAATCAATTTTGTTCTCTTGTTGAACACTCTATATCCCTTAGACTGAGTTGCATATCCCACAAGAATACATGCATCACCTTTCTCTTTCATCATATCCAAATTTTCACCATCTCGAATAATGTAACAAGTACATCCAAAAACATGAAGGTGTTAGAGTGAAGGTTTTCGATCATGAATTATGTGATATGGTGTCTTTTCGTGTCTAGGGATAATTAAGGAGCGGTTTTGTGTGTAGCATGCGGTTGACACGGCTTCGGCCCAAAAGTATAGTGGAAGTTTTGAAGCGGATAATAATGTTCGAGCAGCCTCAACTAAAGTACGGTTTCGTCTTTCAACAACGCCATTTTGTTCGGATGTTCGAGCAATAGATGTTTCATGATCAATCCCTTCGGCTTCAAAATAGTTTCTCAGTTTTGAATTCAAAAATTCTGTACCCCTGTCAGTACGAACCACTTTAACTTGAGCTTGAAGACCACGTTGTATCAATTTAAGTAAGCTGATGAGAACGTCCGGTGTTTCATCCTTGGACCTCAAGAAGTGAGTCCATGTGTATCTTTAGTAGTCATCGACAATTACCATAACATATTTCTTCCCATTGATACTATGAACACGCATAGGGCCACACAAATCTATATGAAGAAGATCTAACCGTCCTTTATAGCTTTGTGTGGTCTTTGTTTTGAAGCTACTTCGTTTAGCTTTACAAAGCTCACAAGAAGAACAAAGATGATCTTTGATGAATTTCAAACTTGGAAGGCCTCTCACAATATCTTTCTTGAAAAGCAAGTTGATGGTATCAAAATTAAGATGAGATCAACGTTGATGCCATAACCATGCCTGAGTCGTTGAAGCTTTAGCCATGAAGCAAATTGGAGTTGAGGAAGTTGTGTCTTGAAGTGAAATTGCGTAAAGATCAGTACCCCGTGTACTGGTAAGTAAGTCATTCCCATCATAATCACGAACAAAACATGTCTTCTTTCTGAAAGCAACCTCCAAATCCCCATCACAGAATTGACCAACCGAGAAAAGATTGTGATTGAGCCCTTCGACGTAGTATACCCTTTTGATCGTAATATTTCCCTGAACCAAATCTCCATATCCTAGGATCGGTGCAAATTGATCATTTCCGAATCGGACCGTACCCAGGAACTTCTCCACGAAGTTAATTAGAAGCTTGAGATTCCCCGTCATGTGCTTCGTGCATCCGGAGTCCATTATGAAGAGAATTATTTGTATCACCTGCAGAAGAGTTAGAACACGATGGAGCATTTGCTAAATTGGATACCACAGTAGGTGTGATAGTAGAATCATTATTGTCCTTATCAACATTTAAAGGCATACTAACACTCGTTGTCACATTTTCTGTCCTAACTTTAGGCATCCATTTATATCCGGGAGGACATTGATTAGCAAACCACCATTTCCAAGACTTACTAGCAGACTCATATAATTCCTTAATTCTGCTTCTAGGGTTCTTAGTGGTGGAGTCTGATGCATTACTTTTCTTAGTGGGGGTTGCACCAGAATGGTTCACTTTGTGTTTGGGTTTACTAGCTCTAATAGGCATCGCAACATGCTTCTTAGTTCTAGTATCTACGCCTTTGACGTTATTCATAGCACACATAGAATGATTAGCATTAGCACACTTTTCACATTTGACACAAACAAATTTCACATTCATAGCATTCAAATCAGACACATCATTCAAATCGTCATTACAAGCGATTACAGACTTTTTATTCGTTAAAACATTCAAATTCCTAGGGTGTTCTTCTACTTCCTTCATCTTCCCTTGATTCTTGTGTTTCCAGACCTTATCATTCACTTGATTGCTCTTAAGCTGAGGCCGGCTAACACTAATAGTGGAGACTATTCCTGTAGTAGAAGACACACGAGCATTAGTGTTTTTGGAAGTCTGAGGCGATTGAGTAACTTTGTTTGTGGGCTTAGTGGTCATTCTATACATCCCTGGTTTAATCACATTATTGTGCTTAACGCTTGGTGCTAAGACATTCCTTATGGGTTGATTATGTGGTAACCTTTCCTTTCCATCCATCTTGGGGGCAAAGACAGGTTTTGCAAACGAGGAATTTGATAAAGCAGATGGTTTTCCTAAGATAGAGGATCTATTTATTTTAGAGGCATTAGGTTGTCTAACAACAGGTCTCTGAATGCTAGGTTCCATAACTTTCCCACCCATTTTAGCAATGAGTTTTTGCAACTCTGCTATCTCTCTGTCCCTGTCTTGTAACTGAGCTTTCAACCCTTTAATTTCCAAATTCTGTTCATTCATCTCTCAAAACGTTTGGTAAAGTTTTTCTTTCAATTTATTATCATGTGGAAAACTACCAACGTCTTTTTGTAAAGCAAGTTCAGGAGAATGACAATGTTTTTGAAGGAAATCAGTTTTGTTTTGAGGTAACTCAAAAGCCTTTTTAACAACATTTTCTTTACATTTCGAAAGCTCAATTTCAAGACGTTCACATTCTTTGATGTTATCAAGATATTTGCATGCAACATCAGAATATTCATCAATATCAGCACAAGATGTAAAATAAGCACACATAACATCTTTAGAAACGCATTCTTGCAATAGTAAATCATATTCATCTGAAATATCAGACTTTTCCATTTGAAGATCATCAATGTGTTTCTCAAGAGATTCAACATATTATAAATCATCATACATTTCAGTCCGAATGAACTCCTCAAGTTGAGGAACAGTTTCTTTAATCAACGCCGTGTTTGGAATTAAGAGTTCTTTCACAAGCAAGGTAATATCGTGAGGAATCGGGCATTGCCACTTAGCATTTTCACGTTTTGCCCAATCTCTTTCAACAATAGATTTAACATTATCTATGTGGTGTTTAAGAATACTTAATGTTTTTCTACTCTTGCTTTTAGATTCATCTAGAGGGAGGTAGTTGATGTATTTGTAAACATTAGATTTCTTAGGCGCAAACGCGTTTTTCCATTGAATTCTCTTTTGCTTGCATTCTAAAAACACTTCCTCACGAGATTTCTGAGTTTGTTTGTTAAAAATACCATAAAGACTATTCATGTAAGCATAATTATATGATTTCACAAACTCTTTATTGACAGGTGAACGACTATCATCATTCCAAAGGGCATTCTCGTGACTATAAGCACTAACAGGCATGCAATCAAGAGCGGTCCTTTCAGTCTTATCAAGATAAAGACACGGGTTCGCAGCTTGAGCTTTGGCAAGGTACTCAGGACTTGCAAAGCTATCTTGACCCTTAAACATCTAAGGAGGTGCCAACATTCTTACGGATTGAATAGAATCATGCGTTTTATAAACAACTTTCTTCAAAAATTCGACTTGTTCTTCTAGTTTCGTTACTTTTTCAGTTTCTTTATCATATCCACTTTTGAAGTCTTGTTTTAACACATCTACCTCTTGTTTCTTTTCCTCAAGAATTTTAGTAGAATCAGTAGTGGTCATAGTGAACTTTTGTTCAAGTTCATTAACTTTGGTAGTGGCAAGGTACGTTTTTTGACGTTCATCCATTAAGAAAACATTATATGGGCGCTTCTCTTTGGCTAATAACTCAAGAGTTGTGTTATATTTGTTTTCAAAATCTTCCTTTTGACTTTTTAACGCACTTCCCTTGTACCCCTCAAGCTCGTTGGTTTTCTGAAGGAGCTCATTTCTATAGCTTTCAGTCATCTCAGTAGATTTGATAAGAGCAGCTTTGCATTCTTCAAAATTTTGAGTGAGCGTAGCGTTTGCCTTCTTTAATTGCTTTTGACTCTTTTTATTTTCAGTGACATCTTTTTGTAAAGTAGCAATTAAGTTAGCAAGCGCAATACGTTCCTCGTCATCATAATCATTTGCATGTTGATCATCCTCAGACTCATTATTGCACATGTCTGATGAATCGGGTGTGGTATTTCTATCAACCTTTTCCATCACACACGTGTCATTAATGGCATTGGGTAGATCACTATGCTCATGAATATCACCAAACACATTATATTCATCGGTATTGTGTACCTTATCGATCGGCTCAGTGTCAAAGATAGGGCCATTGTCATCTTCAGTGACTTTGAGAACTTCTTCAACCTTTGCCATATACGAGTAATGTGCATCCAGCTCTTGATCAGAATCTTCATCATCAGTGTCATTAAGCATTGCTCCTTCCTCAGCTGACAATTTAAACCCCGCTTCCATCTTCTTGCATAGCAACATCTTTTCCTTGTGATAGCTGGAGTCTCTAACCCTTTTCGGCTTCCTGCATTCCTGTGCCATATGCCCATAACCTTGGCAATTAAAACATTGAATCCCACTCTGCTGAACCACTTGACTTCCAACCGTTTCCATATTCCCAGTAGCAGCAGCAACCCTCTGAGTATCATACTTGGCAGTTTATCGATCATATCTTGCAGAACCCTCAACATGCGTTGGATTATGTCGATCATACCTAGAAGGACTTTCACCACGTCGACGTGTGTCATACCTTGGAGGACTCTCAACATATCGGTTCTTTGTGTTAGATGATGTGCGAAGATTGTTGTTGGTGGGTTTGTAGATTTTCTTGTAAGTCTTCATTATGAAAGCAATTTGTTGTTTCATCTCTCGATTATTTTGAGCTTGTTCTTCATCACTATCTTCTTCAGATGATGATTCAGATGGTGGTGATGGTGCTCTTGGCACTTTACCTCGAGATCTTGTGGATGATGAAGACTTAGATGATGTGGAAGATCGTGGTGAAGATGATGTAGTGGAATATGACTTAGGAGCACGAGAGTTATGACCATGAACATGTTGAGTTGTAGTCACTAAAGCAAGTGGATTAGCCGTCTTGGCAACACGTTCAGCTCGAATCTCATTTGCTTCATTCTGAAATTGCTTCAAGATATCAAAGAGTCAATGATATGGGACCTCGTCTAACTTTTCTTGTTGTTTCACCAAAGTGACGAACCGTGTCCACTCGGGTTGAAGTTGTTGAAGAAATTGGACATTGACTTGCATGGTGGAGACTTGCAGATTATTTCTGGTCATGTCATTCATCATCTTATAAAACCTGGAGTAGTAAGAGTCAATTGATTCTCCATCCCTTGAAGTAAACTTGCCAAAATTCCAAAACAAGTTTGTTTTGACATCTTGTTTGTTGAGAGATTCTCCTTGTTGTAAGCGTTCAATAGCAGTCCACATTTCATGTGCTGTAGGGCATGCATCAACTGTGGAATAAATGTCATCTCCAATCCCACTTAGAACCATATAGATGGATTCCTTTTCCGCATAATGCCAAGCATAATTTTCAGGTGTGAGATCAGCTCTTGTTTCATCACGTTCACTTGCAGGTATTGGATCAGTAGTATCTGTGGCAGCTCTTGGAGGAATTGAGATTTTCTTGAAGACATATGGTCCATGAGTAATACATTTCCTCAAGGCATCACCATTGGGTCTTGTATCAAGATATCGTATGAAACGTGATTGCGATTGAGCATACCGACCAGAAACAAGCATTGGTGGTCTCTCTTTATTACCCGCCACCATGATATTGTTGTTTGTGACACGATATTCTTGAGTAGAATCCATCTCAAAATTGTTGTGAAGTGAATAGGATCTTAGATGAAATTGTGAAAAACAAATTGTGGTTGAAACTTGAAGAAATTGTCAAAAAACTTAACCGGAAAAAACAAGCACTTATCCGGAATATTCTCCTCAGGTTTATCCGGAATAATGTTAGTTGAGTTATCCGAAATAATAAAAAATGATGCTTATTCGGAATCTGTGTAGATCTTCATATCCGGAATGATTGATCTTTCTCTTATCCGGAATAATTGTTTTTTGTTTTATCCGGAATGCTGGTTCTTCGTCTTATCCGGAACGAGTGTTCTTCGTTATATCCGGAATAATTGAAAGCTACCTTATCCAGAACAACTGCTTATCCGGAATGGACAAATGTATGTCTTATCCGGAATAACACAAACAATTCCTTATCCGGAATGTTTATTTCCTTCTTTATCCGGAATACACTGATCTTTGTGTTATCCGGAATGAATCTCCCTTGGCTTATCCGGAATGCACCTTTATCCGGAATACTATAGTTCCACCTCTTATCGGGAAGAATTGTTATTCACCTTATCCGGAATAAATCATCCGTAACTTATCCGGAAAAATCTTTAGCTCTTATCCGGAATGCGACTAATTCAGCTTATCCGGAATAATCTTTGTACACTTATCCGGAATATAACTATTGCAGATTATCCGGAATAATCTTGTTCCTCTTATCCGGAATATGACTAGTGTAGCTTATCCGGAATGATTTGTCAAACTTCTTATCCGGAATACTTACACACCTCTTATCCGGAATGCTTACACTCCTCTTATCCGGAACGCTTACACACCTCTTATCCGGAATATGCTGCCAAACCTCTTATCCAGAATAACTTGCTACCTTCTTATCCGGAATATACTGCAACACCAGCTTATCCGGAATCAACAACTTCGGCTTATCCGGAATAATTAAACCCTCTTATTCCGGATATCAAGACTTCTTCCTGAAACGTGAATTTGCTCTGTTATCCTGAATCCACAAACCCTTAAATTCCGGATAAAGACTCAAACTCTCCAAAAACGTGATTTAGCCAAACTTTACTGAAAATGAAACTAAATTTAGAAACTTTTTATAAAAAAATCAAGAACAATGATAAACACAAATTCCTACCATAACTTAGTAGGCAATTTGTATGAAGATTTTGAACAATAAAAAACAAAACTTTTTGATACGAGATGAGTTTTAAGATGAAAATCACACGAAATCAAAAAGTTGATAACCACAATCGAAACACAAATCTACCCCATGGCGATTGATACCAATTTTTGTCCCTAATAATATGATGATAGATTAAGATATGAGATGGAAAAGATATGAGTTTTAGAGAGAGAAAGTAGTGAGAGAAAGTAGAGAGAAAGTAGATGATTAACTTAGTGAATATCAGATTAGAGAAAAAGATTAGATACAAATGATCATTCCACCCTCCTAACATGCTAGGAGGGTAGTATATATAGTCCACCCTCATGCGGGCTTTAATGGACTATATATTGGGTCGGGCTTGTCTTTTGGACTTTAATTAGTTTAAATCCAAGCCCGTAAACCACGACTATTTTACTACCTATTACAACGTTCTAACTAATGTTACAATAATAACCTATGATCGAGCATTCTTGTTTGACTCAATATTTTGAGGCTAACACTTAGTATACTTCCTACACTTGTCAATCCGAATGAACCTAAGGAAATTCCAAAGGGTCTTCCACCGGCAAGTGCAGTATTGCTAAGCTTGAAAGAGATTAAGCGATACCTTACCGGATTTGACAAGGTCATCAAGGAATGTGAGACTTCAACGGCTCAAACCGATGGAGAATGGGCTTTCGAACACATGAAAATGGTGTTTGAGAAAGAGATCGTTCCGTTTCTACACAATATTAAAGAGGGATTACTAGATCTCGGGGATAATCTTAATTTCGAAATGGCTGAAGTTCGAAAAGTATTCTATGAAATGGATGATGCTTATGAGCAACCACTAATTGAGAAAGAAAAGATTTTGTCCGAATATGACCGATTCTTGGAACATGTAGTGTCTCTCGAAGTGATGCAAGTTGTTACTATTGAATATGCTTTTGAGATTACATCTGCTGTGTATAAATGTGATGTTGTGCATGATATCTCTGAGAATATTATTGAACCTGTGAATAATGTAGATAATCATTCTTGTCACGAATCTAACGCTGAATTTTTATAGCTTCAAGATTCTTATAATTAACTTTCAAAACGTTTGGATGAGCTTCAACAACAATGTATATCTCTTGAAATTGAAAATCAATCTAAAAATGAAACTCTTTCAAAAACAAATGATTGTGAAAACACTGTTGAGACTAGTGACAAGATGATTCAAGTTTGTCAGGCATTAGAGGAAGACATCATGAGACTTGAGAGATAATCATTAGCAGAGAAATTGGAACTAGAGGCTACAGATATTAAAAATCATGCCCTAGAAGATAGAATTACTTCTATGCTAGGGAAGTTTGATAAAGTAAAGGAGAGTTTTTCACAAATTTATGGTTCGTTGGAAGAACGCTTCGCTAGTAATGCGGCAGAGCAAAAGTCACTTGTTGACCAACTGAACCATAAGTGAGAGGAAATCTCTTACTTAAATATTCAACTCATAGACAAAAACACGATTTTGGTTGAATTAAAGGAGACACTTCAACTCAAAGGACAAGAAGTTGTTGATTCCAGCTACAATCACTGCCCCAACCTCTAGTGCTCCAAAAACTAAAAAGGTGGTGATCACTAAGAACCCGTACCATAAGAACAATCCTCTTTCATATAAGCTCTATATGGAGCATACAGTTAAGCACGCGGATCTTGCTAGGGATGTTGTAGATGATATCTATGAACTAGATCCCTCGAATAGTCACTATTACTCTGCTCATTCTTACATTGAGAAGGTACAACATTGCTTAGAGCATTTGAATTACATAGGACAACCGGGTTCTGCACCACTTAAACAACAAACCCCTACCATTGCCATGACTCCATTCAATAAGAAACCAGGATCTAAGCCTATTTTAAACACACCCATCAAGGCTAAATCAAAATTTATCACTAATGTTACCTTGGCTTCTACAGGAGTAATTGTGTCTACTAAGGCTAAAGGATCTCAAGACAAGAAAGATATGATCAAGCCTGCCACTAGTAGGACTACAAAGAAGAAAGTATAAGTTCATCCTAGGAATGTTATTTCAACTTTAAATAAAAAGAATCATGTAGCTAAGACTAAAGGCCCTGCGCTTGTGCAACAGCCTAAGCAAAATGTGAATTCTAATTTGAGATGTTGGAATTGTAACGAATGCGTGTTTTCTCAGCGTCGTGATTTATGTCTTATTGACCATGTAAATGAAATGTATGCAATTAGGAACAATCTTGAATGGACTCCAATGGGGAAGAAATTCACCCAAGTTGGTTGGCAATGGAAACCCACTGGTAGGACCTTCACTGCAAATGGAACTACGTGCCCTTTAACTAGGATCACATCCACGGAAGTTAGGTCTCAGCGTCCTTTAAATAGGAACACTAGCACTAAAAATGGAAAAAGCGCCCTTTAACTAGGTTTGCCCCCACTATTGTGCCTACCAGTGAAGAAGTACCTCAAGATCTTAGACAACTAGAATCTAAGCCGGCATCTAGGAAGAAAATTTGGAAGCTTAAGAATTTTTCTGTTAGCAAATCTAAGATAAATATATATGTACCTGCTAACACAGAGGAACTACAAGATTCCGATACATCGTCTTTGTCTGGTGATATTTTCAGGTGGTCCAAATCATCCTCTGGTACTTGGACTCTGGATGCTCAAAGCATATGACCGGAGACCGCTCGATGCTCAGAAATTTCTTCAGCAAGTTTCTAGGAACGGTGAAATTTAGCAACGACCCTATTGCGAAGATCATGGGTTATGGGGAATATTAAATTGGGAATGTTACAATTTCAAGGGTGTAATACGTGGAGGGACTTGGTCACAACTTATTTTCAGTGGGAAAATTTTTCGATTCAAACCTTGAAGTTGCTTTTCGACAAAATACTTGCTTCATTCGTGATCTTGCTGGAAATGACTTGTTAAAAGGTTCTCGAGGGGAAAATCTCTATACACTGTCCATTCAAAACATGATGGTCGCCTCTCCTGTATGCCTACTCTCCAAAGCATCTAAAAATAAGTCATGGTTGTGGCATCATCGGTTATCTCATCTTAACTTTGATGCTATTAACCATCTGGCTAAAAATGAGCTTGTTCGTGGTCTTCCAAAACTTAAGTTCGACAAGGATCATTTATGTTTCGCGTGTTCTTTGGGGAAAAGCACCAAGAAATCATAGAAACCTAAAGCCGAAGACACCAAACAAGAACCACTGTATCTTACATATGGATCTTTGTGGGCCAATGCATACGGATAGTATGAGTGGTCGAAAATACATCCTCGTCATGGTGGATGATTATTCAAGATTTACATGGGTTAAGTTATTAGCAACCAAGAATCAAGCACCAACATATATTATTACCTTTCAGATGATCCAAGTGCGTCTTAATGCTACTGTTCTCTGCATTCGAACTAATAATGGAACTAAGTTCGTTAATCAGACTCCACGAGACTATTATGAAGAAGTCGGTATTTCACATGAAACTTCAGTTGCTCGCACTCCACAACAAAACGGTGTTGTGGAAAGACGTAACCGTACACTAATGGAAGCTGCTAGAACTATGTTGATTTATGCGAATGCTCCTTTATTCTTATGGGCTAAAGCTGTGGCAATCGCATGTTATACCCAAAACTGCTCCATCATTCGTAAGCGCCATGGAAAAACTCCATATGAGATACTTCATGGACATAAACCCGATATTTCATTTATTCATGTGTTTGGTGCACTGTGTTATCCAAATACTAATAGTGAGAATTTGGGAAAACTTCAACCGAAGGCTGATATTGGAATTTTCATTGGTTACTCACCCGCAAAGAAAGCTTACCAAATTTATAACCGTCGTCTTGGCAAGATAGTAGAAACTTTGGATGCCGATTTTGATGAGCTGACAGCAATGGCTTCTAAGCAACACAACTTTGAACCCGCACTACATGAGATGGGAACCAGTACGATTTGTTCCGGATTAACTCCCAACAATCCTGTCTCTCCATCATTTACACCACCTACAAGGCCCGACTGGGATGAGTTATTTCAAACTATGTTTGATGAATTATTTGATCCTCCAAGTGATGATTCTCCAGCACCTGCAGCAGTAGCTCCGATTCCCGAATTTGTTGCTCAAGATAATGGAAATCAATCTGATGCATCTACAGTGACTATTGAACCAGATACACCATCCCCTAACAATTCTCAAACTACACCTGAATCAACACCCCCACTCGTTCCTAATGATGTAGAAGAGGATTAGTATGATCACGATTTGGAAATTGCTCATCTACACGAGCTTCCATTCTTTGGTTCACAAATATCCGAAAACCCTAACGGTGCGTCTACCTCAGAGGAAGCTCCTTTAATCGTTCACTCCGGAACACCACGAATTGAAAATCACAACACCGAATGGACCAAGGATCACCCAATCCGCAATATTATTGGTGACATCGATCGAACAGTCTTAACACGCCATCAACTACAAGAACATGCATTATACTGCTACTTTGATGCATTTCTTTTCGACATTGAACCTAAAACTTGGCAACAAGCCATGACACAATCATCTTGAATTGAAGCCATGCAAGAGGAACTTAATGAATTTCAACTCCTTGAAGTATGGTAATTAGATCCTCTATCCGACAACGTTGAAATCCTTACTTTGTTGTGGTTATATAAGGTTAAACTCGATGAGTTAGGTGGAGTGTTAAAGAACAAAGCTAGATTGGTTGCTCGAGGTTACAAACAAGCTTTGGGTATTGACTTTGAAGAATCCTTTGCTCCTGTTTCACGATTGGAGGCGATTAGACTATTCCTTGCTTATGCTGCTCACATGAATATGATCGTCTACCAAATGGATGTTAAGACGGAATTTCTTAATGGTGAATTAAAGGAAGATGTCTACGTAAGCCAGCCGAATGGATTCTTCAATTCGGAGTATCCTAATCACGTGTACAAGCTCAAGAAGGCTCTTTATGGGTTTAAACAAGCTCCACACGCGTGGTACGATCTCCTATCGTCTTATCTCATCTTGGAAGGCTTCTCCAAAGGCAAAGTGGACCCCACATTGTTTATTCTCAAGGAGGACAACAACATGATACTGGTACAAATTTATGTAGATGATATAATTTTTGTTGCCACTAATCAAAGACTATCTGACCATTTTGAGAAAATCATGTCCATACGCTTTAAGATGTCGATGATGGGAAAATTTTCATTTTTATTAGGATTGAAAATTTCTCAATATCCTAGAGGCATCTTCGTTAATCAATCCAAATATGCTCTTGAATCGTTGAAAAAGTATCATTTTGAAAACTGTGACCCCGTGGACACTCCATTGGTGGAGAGATCCAAGTTAGACGAGGATAGGGATGGGAGTGCTGTCGATCCTAAACTTTACCGTGGAATGATCGGCACCCTTCTCTATCTGACTGCTAGCAGACCTGATTTGCAATTTGCTATATGCATGTGTGCCTGGTATCAGGCTCGGCCTACCAAAAAGCACTTACATGTTGTGAAAATGATCTTTCGCTATCTTAAAGGAACACTTCATCGTGGTCTGTGGTATCTGAAGGATTCCTCTATTGCACTAATATGATATGCAGATGTGGATTATGCTGGGTGTCAAGATACTAGACGTAGCACTTCTGGTAGTTTGCAACTTCTTGGAGATAGACTGATTATTTAGGCATCCAAAAGGCAGAAAAGCATTGCGATATCAAGTACAGAGGTTGAATACATTGCTATGTCCGGTTGTTGTGCTCAAGTTCTTTGGATGAGATCACAGTTAACTGACTACGGTCTTGGATTCAACAAAATTCCGATGGATAGTGACAACAAAAGTGCCATTGCTCTTTGCTGCAAGTACGTTCAACACTCTCGGGCGAAGCACATTGACATTCGCTACCATTTCATCAAAGAGCAAGTGGAAAATGGATTGACCTAGCTGTATTTTGTCAACACTGAGTATCAGCTGGCGGATATATTTACAAAGGCCTTAAATCGAGGACGTATCGAGATTTTGATCGAAAAGCTAGGCATGAAATCATTCTCACCAGCGACACTTAAGGAGTTGGAAGAATAATCTGCAGAATATTGGTGGTAAATTATTATAGAGTATCCTTTTATCATGATCTTGTATATTATCGTATATATATAAACCACCAAAAGAAAAATACAAAATATAAAACATACAAAAAACCATAAAATATATAAATTCAAGAAAATCCAAAAATATTTTTCATTCTAAATCGGGCATGTCTTTTAGTACGGCAATATTTACGGCCTTAGAAATGTTGATTAAAATTGACACATCGCCATAAATAGAGTCCGTAAAAGTTGTACATATTTTAAAACATGCCCATTTGGCTTGTAGTTATTTCTGACTGCAACCCGTTTTTCGCATTAAAGTCATGTATTTCTTATGAAGACGTTGGCTCACAACGAGAATTAATTTTCTCGGGTATGGTTTACTTTAAAACCATACAAGGGATCAAGTTTACTTTATAACTTGGTCTAACACATAGTGTACGCTTCAGTGCACTTATTTTGTAAAAATAAGAGAAATCTTATTGCCACCACGAATTGTTCTTATATCCAATCAAAACGGAAAAAGCATTCATCGATATTTGACTCCTTAATACAAAGACTACAACTCTTTAAATAGAAAACGAGTCTATATTTAAGGGGGAGAAAATATCAAATCATTTTCATCATCAAATCAGTCTTCAAAAGTCTTTCATAAAATTAATTAGTTACATGCCTAATGGTGAATCATCCTTCGTGTGTATTCGTTGTGCTTCGTGATTTTCGTGATTTATGTGACTTGGACTTAGGCATAGGAGTTTAAGTGAGTTGTTTGGTTGTGTGTGAACAAATAGTTACTATACTACTTAAGGGACAACAAATGTTAAGTCTTCTCTTAATAAACCTTTAACTAAACAAGACTTTAACTAAATGACAAATAGAAAGAAAAAGGAGGGCCAAAAGTGTAAAGAGTGAAAATCTTGAATTAGGTCAAATAGTTTGACCCTGCCCCTTCTTCCTTTTTCGTCTCACTGTTTCACACAAACAAAAACACTCATCTCTATTGCCGCCATAGATAAACTATCAAAACACCAACTTCGTTTCTCTTTCGCTTAATCCAGTATAAGGTAAACTTGATCAATTTTTTTGTTCTAACAAATCGATTCCATTACATACTCTATCTTTTCTATTAATTGATCGATTCCAAACTAAGATTTTAGGATTTAGGGATTTATTAGGATCGAATAAGTTGAATTGATAGGTGGGTTTTGCGTGGGATTGGTTTAGAACATAGGTTTATTGTTTAGTTTGCCTTAGAATCAAGTGATTTGAGCGTTTGGTGAATAACAATCAAAAGTTCTTTACCCGAAAAACTGGTAATTAGGCTCAAGAGTTTTATCCGAATATATATGGTTTATCCGAAAATATATGATTTATCCTAAGTAATTAGATTTATCCGAAGAAATATGCTTTATCCGAAGAAAAACATTTTTCCGAATACAATCTTTTATCAGAAGAGAAACCTGTTTATCCGAAGAATCTTGTTTATCCGAAGAACCATGTTTTATCCGAAGATGTATCTTTTATCCGAGAGATATGTTTTATCCGAAGAAAACATTTTTATCCAAAGAAAATTTTTTATGCGAAGAAAGTTGTTTATCCTAAGAATAATGATTTATCCGAAGATATTAAATTTATCCGAAAATATTATATTTTTCCGAAGATAAACATTTTGTCCGAAGATATTAAATGTTTCCAAAGTTATTGATTTTTCCGAAGATAAAGAATTTATCCGAAGATAAAGTATTTGTCCGAAAAAAGAGGATTTATCCGAATATGTGCTTTTATTCGAAAAAGTCAGTTTTATCCGAAAATGTCAAGATTATCCGAAAATGTCAACTTTTCCAAATTTTTTGATTTATCCTAAATAGGGGCTTTATCTGAAATTTGCTTTTTATCCAAATACAAACATTTATCTGAAAAAGTGGAATTATCTGAAGATAGAGTATAATCCGAAAATTGATTTACCCAAAAATTGGGATCTATCCGAAAAATGACCATTTTCCTAAATGTATTTGTTTTTCCGAATGTGAGTATTATTCTGAATGTGTGAATGTCTTATCCGAATATGGAATTTCTTTTAGAATATGTTGTCAGAAAATTAGTCGTGTTTGATTGTATCTTTAGCTACTCGTGTATTCAATTGCTAGTTCATCATGATTGTTTGTTCACTATGGTATGATGTAATATGTTTGCCATGCTTAGGTATATATACATCATGATATATATTTGTGTGTATCAACTGTGTATGTTTTGTCTTAAGCAGAAAACATGTCTAACCCTACCGAGCAACAAATCAAAGCTGATCAGACACTTGTCTCCGCCAAGGCTCTAAAGTCTATACCAAAAAATTATCGACTGAAAGAAGACAAAGAAGATTCTACCACAACTCACTATGCATTCAAGGTAGCCACAGATATTATTGATCGAACCCCAATAAAGAAGGCGTTGCGTGATACAGCTTCGGTACCAACTGATTATATGTATGAATTCTAGGCTTCAAATAAACGGCTATCAAACAAAAAGATCACATTAACCATCAACAAAAAGGAACATACTCTTACCATTCATCACTTTCGTCAAATATTCGGATTACCGACTCCACCTAAAGGCCAAAGGTTTGTAGAAGACCATGACAAGAACGAAGTTGTTAAGATGTTTTATTCTCTTGGATACGGTGATTCTGAGTTATGAGTGGTGTCTCAATTTACCACAGCTAACTTGGGACAACCTTGGAAAGCATTCTTCGTATACTCATTTGTTGTATTACTGCTAAAACAAGTGGATATGACTCTCTGCGATCTTTAATTGCTTGTATCTTTTGGGGAATCTACAAGGGTAAGAATGTGAATTATGCACTGTTACTATGGGAGGAATTTCACTATCAACTCTTCCACAACATAAAGAAGAAGACTGGGTACCTTCCTTTTCCCCGATTCATCAAGCTCTTTATTCATCACTTAATGCAACAAGATGCTTCAATCGATAAGCGTGAAGGAAGTTCTCACCATAATCCAGATGACGATGCCACTGTGGATTTAAGGCACGATGGACACATCGGTGTTTACTCAGGTACTCCAACTACTATTCCTAATCATATGTTGACTGATGAAATCAAAGCAAGTGATGAATACAAGCAATTGTTGGATGAAATGGAAATTCAAAAGGAAAGAGTTGAGTTGGGAGATTTTTCTTCACCAAAACGCAAAGGCAAACGCAAACAAAGTGAACTAATAACTGAATTTTAGTTAGTTATAAGGTAGCTTTTGCAAGATCTTTCTTTGTGTTGCTCGTACCCAATTATATTTGTCGTTGTTTTGTTCTCGGTATCTTCTCGAATAGATCACGGTTCAAAGTGGAATTGTTGTAATTGGTGACAAAAAGGGGGAGCTTTTGATCTATATCTACTTAAAAGGTAAGTGCGTGAAGTAATAAAAATAAAGTAAAAGCAATTAATAAAAATAAAGCTTGAATTAAGATTAAACAGTAAAATACCTTCCCTTGGAAAAACTACTGATTCAGAATAAAACTGCTGACCCGGAATAATCCCTTCATCCGGAATATATGACTGACTCGGAATAATTGGTTCAGGCGGAAAAAAGTTCATCCGGAATATACAACTCATCCGGAATACTTTGTTGGTTCGGAATATCTTCTCATCCGGAATATCTTCTTTATCCGGAATAATCAACTCATTCCGGATTATCTTCTTTAACCGGAATAATCAACTCTTCCGGAATATCAACTGGTTCGGAATAAAATTGAAAAGCCTTGGTTCGGAATGTTTTCTTGACTCGGAATAACTAAATGGAAAGCTTGATTCGGAATAAATTAAAACAAAGGACTCATTCGGAATATCTGTTTATTCGGAATGTTTCTCTCGTTCGGAATACTGAACTGATCCGGAATATTTAAAACTACATGCTCATCCGGAAAACATTGCTCATTCGGAATAATTAGAAAAACTGCTGGTTCGGAATAATCAAAAGGAAAAACTGATCCGGAATAAATCTGTTTATTCGGAATAAGTTGCTTGACTCGGAATAATGCTATATCCGGAATAACTTTAACAGAAACCCTTCATCCGGAATAATCTTAAACTAAAACCTTCATTCGGAAAGAATGCTTCGTTCGGAATCTAGGTAACTGAATACGCGAAGAACAAGGAAAACAATAATAACACGAATTTGACCAAAATCTACCAAGTTTTTAACCAAAACTTAAACCAATTTAACCACTAATCATTTACTAATGATAAACATCAAACCAAATCAACAAAAACTCAAAACCCACATGTTTTAGAGATCAAAATCAACCAAATAAAAACTTTAAAACTTAAGAATCAATAAGAGAAGGAAGAATAAGATTGAATGGAAACTTGTATTGAAAGATTAAGGTTTAACAAACAAGAGGAAGGATTAAACTTACAAGATTATGAAGGAAATCAAAGGAAATAAAAGTCACCAATCTCCTTAAGGGAGTTGGTTTCCTACGAAACAGGAAAAGAAATAACTGAAAATGAACTCGTCCTTAAATTTGTGAAGGAGGTCTCTATTTATAGGCCTTGGCTTGGTTTGGTGAGTGGGCTTTCTCCCTTTCTTTTTGTCTTCTCGTCTTTTCAGAAAAGTTGACGATTTCAATTTCGATTCGGGATTTGTCGATGAATAAATTCAATTCGTCTTTTAATTTCTTCATTTAATAGACTTGAGTTTTTTGACATATATAAATTTTCCATCTTTGGTCCTTTTCTTCGATAAATCTTCAAATAGGCCCATTGACTTCAAATCTTTTACATCTCTTGGACTATAGACTTTGTCTTTTCGTCTTTTTCTTCAATAAAACCCATGCAATCCCATGTTTTCTTTAATATTTATCCGGTTGGCTCTGAAAACACAACAAACACACAAAACACGCATAATTCCAAACAAATGACATTAAATACGCGTTTTGGTCTTGTTTTAGCAAGCAATAAGTGGTAAAAGGATGGGTATTTTCACACCTATCTAATCCCCTACACTTAACCATTGTCATGCCCTCATGCAATGCATTAATTTTAAAGCACGGTTTACATTTCTCATCATAAATAACCCACCTTGGCCTTTATTAAATTCTAAACACTAAGGAAACCAAAAGAACAAAACAAGTAAAATATTTAAAGACTTACATTGGGGTTTTAGGTTGTCATGAATGTTCATCATTCTCAAGTTTCACGTTCCCCATACCAAGATTAAAAACGAGATCATTGTTATAATAAGTTAGCAAACTAACACGAACTCACGTGGCCCAATTATTCTCTTAGACTCCCTTATTCCTAGGTGTAACTCTTATATTTTATTTTTGTCTTGAATGATCACGAGGATGCATTGTTTGACTTATTTTGATAGTTATTTAGGCTGAAAATAAAGTGGGATGATTTAATCAATAGTTAGCTAAAGGACAAAATCTTTTAAAACTGCTTCTCGGGACCTCATAAAGTTCATATCTTGGCATAACTCGCTTCACGATTTGAGACCTTTCTCGGACCGATATTTGGCAGCGACTTCATACTTCAAATTTTAAGAGACGTGCTTGAAATTACAGTCTTCTCTTCATAATAGGAACTTCTTCACTTGAAGTTTTGAGAGATTCTTCATCTTTGGACCACGACTTCTTCATTTTTCTCCAATCTTTATTTTGGACTTTGATATACAACGATCCGCCTCCTTTTAGGACTTGGATCTATTTATCCTCATATCTTGTTAGGGCCTTTTTGGATAGACTTCTCCGTGAACTTTAGGGGAGTATTTGCTTTTCATCGTGTGTCTCGATCCTTCATATTGATTTTTGATAAATGATTCTTCACATCACTTTTGGATCTTTAGAAACAAAATGTAGCCCTCATGCCTTGTTAGGGCCTTTTCGGACTCGCCAATCTTCGCATCCCGCTTCAATAAGTTATGCCTTGGCTATGAACTCTAATTAATACCGATAAACTTTTAAATGATCTTGGGCTAGAAGCTAAGTAACTTTTCAAATCGTATAACCTTATTTATTGCAGATAAATTTATTAGGAAGCGATGGGAGAATAGGCTTATAATCAACTCACATAAATTCACGAAAGAATACCAAACTTATAATTGACTCTATCATCTCTCGTTCTCCACAATTTAAAATCTCAAGGAATGAGACTCGTGGATGCTTAGCCAATTAAATCAAAGTTTTGGGTTTTCGAGTCGTCTATAGGATCTTGCAAATTCTTAGACTTTTTCAAGTTTAGAATTCGCATTTTAAAGTTCCCTTGATAAACGACTCTCTAGGATCAATTATAGGAACTTGCGAAAAGTTCTTGTTCTTAACCCGTGAGAATTAAGACTTTCGCGTTTTAAAGTTCCCTATATAAAAGCCTAGCAAAACTTGACTTAAACACGTTAAGGATACTAGCTAGAGTAAACTTAGATAAGTAAACTCGGGTTGAGTCAAAATATTCATGACTTTGAAAAAATTTAAAACCAATTTATTGAAAAAAATTTCTAGCAAGGAAAGAAAATAACCATAACAAAGGAAAATACAACTATACAACTAGGCCAAAATATATTAAAAATTTTGAAAAATGTCGAAAAATCGAATTTTCCGGTTAAATGAAGGCACTTTAATGGAAAAGTCCACTTAAAACTTCGATAGAAGTCTCCCCTACACTTAATATAAACATTGTCCTCAATGTTTAAGCATGTGGGAAAAGTTTCCCCTACACTTAGGACATTGTGCACGTTGGTTAATTCAAGTTAAGGAGGAGACAACTAGAGTGATCAATTTCAAAAGTGAGTATGAAGAAAATTGAATCACGGTAGTTGAGAGATAGAACTGGATTTGTGGATAACATGGGAGCACGGTTCTTCAAAGATTCCAAAAGTGCACTTATCCCTGTAATCACATCACCATACAAACACAAGCAACCTATATAGCTCCCCCTACACTTAGGATGAAAAACTGGAAAGGGGGGATAGATACTCGGGTTGCCTCCCGAGGAGCGCTTGTTTTTGTTAACCGAGTCACGAGCCTGACTCGGTCCCGAAACTAGTTCATGGGAAACGTGGTGAGGGATGGAATCATCTCATGAGAGATGTCCTCACCAAAGTACAACTTCAAACGCTGGCCATTCACCTTAAAATTAGGCCCATTTGGTTGAGAAAGCTCAATGGTGCCATAGGGAAAGACTTTGGCGATGGTGAATGGACAAGACCAGCGGCTCTTCAACTTGCCCGAGAAGATCTTCAACCGAGAGTTAAAAAGTAAGACTTGATCACCAACGTGGAACTCTCGGTTCTTAATTCTAGCATTGTGGATGATCTTGGTCTTCTCCTTGTAGATCAATGAGTTCTCGTAAGCTTCATTCCTCAGTTCATTTAGCTCGTTGAGTTGAATCTTGCGAAGATCGCCGGCTTTGTTGATGTCGAAGTTAGCCCACTTCAAGGCCCAGTATGCCTTATGTTCCAGCTCGATAGGGAGGTGGCATGCTTTCCTGTACACAAGACGATAAGGTGTATAACCAATCGGTGTCTTATAGGCGGTACGGAAAGCCCACAGAGCATCATCAAATTTATCGGCCCATGAGGCACGATGCTCTCCCACAGTACGTTCCAAAATTCGCTTCAATCCACGGTTGGATATCTCGGCTTGCTCATTAGTTTGGGGATGATAAGCGGTGGAAAGACGGTGATTGACACCATACTTAGCCATGACTCTTGCAAATTGATCATTGCAAAAATGAGTCCCGCGGTCACTGATTATAGCACGAGGAACACCAAATCGAGCAAAAAGTTGCTTCAAAAAGTTCACAAACACCCTCGCATCGTTCGTAGGGAGAGCCTTTGCTTCAAGCCATTTAGAAACGTAGTCAACGGCTACGAGGATGTACTTGTTTCCTTTAGAAGAAGGGAATGGCCCCATAAAGTCGATGCCCCATACATCAAAGATTTCACATTCTTGTATGAAATTTTGAGGCATCTCATCTTTATGTGTGATCTTGCCTTGTCTTTGGCAAGCATCACATTGTTTAACCATCTCGTAAGCGTCACGATAAATGGTAGGCCAATAAAATCCCGAGTCAAACACTTTTTTGGCGGTGAAGTTGGGACCAAAGTGACCACCGGTCCTTTGTGGCAAGCCTTGAGAATGTCTAAAGTTGCCGGTTCGTCAACACATTGACGAATAATTAAGTCAGCGCATTGTTTGAATAGAAAAGGGTCATCCCAAAAGTAGGTCTTAACATCATTCAAGAACTTTTTCTTTTGTTGGGATGTTAACCCTTTGATGAGAACACCACCCGCCAAGTAGTTTGCAATGTCCGCAAACCACGGGGTGTCATCAAGATTGGCACAAATAGATAGAAAGGTCTCAAGGGGAAAAGAGTCATTGATCTCTTTGTTCGGATGATCCCCTTGATATGGATCCTCAAGTCTACTTAGATGATCCGCGACTAGGTTTTCATCACCCTTTTTGTCACGAATTTCAATGTTAAATTCTTGAAGGATTAAAGCCCAGCGAAGAATTCTTGGCTTAGAGTCGTGCTTAGTCATCAAGTACTTCAACGCGGAATGGTCCGTGTATACAATGGTGGTGGATAAAACAAGATAGGGGCAAAATTTTTCAAAAGCATAGACAACAGCTAACAGCTCTTTTTCTGTTGTCGTATAATGCAATTAAGCTCCCGTCATTGTCTTGCTAGCATAATGGATTGGTTGGAAGTGTTTATTCACTCTTTAGCCCAAAACCGCTCCAATAGCAAAGTCGCTAGCATCGCACATCAATTCCAAAGGTAGCTCCCAATTAGGGGTAACCAAGACCGGTGCCTTAGTTAGCTTATCCTTGAGAAGATTGAAGGCTTCAATACACTCTTTTGAGAAGATAAAAGGAGTATCTTTTTCCAAGAGGTGGGTCATCGGGCGAGCGATTTTAGAAAAATCTTTGATAAATCGAAGGTAGAAGCCCGCATGACCAAGAAAACTTCTCACACCCTTTACGGTTGAAGGTGGAGGTAATTTGCCTATGAGATCCACTTTAGCACGGTCTACTTCAAGACCAGCTTCTGAGATTTTGTGTCCTAGCACAATGCCTTCTTTTACCATAAAATGGCATTTTTCCTAATTTAGAACAAGGCGAGTGTCTTCGCACCACTTAAGCATACGTTCTAAATTGGCAAGGCAAGAAGAGAATGAATCCCCAAAGACCGAGAAATCATCCATGAAGACTTCCATGGTTTGCTCAACCATGTCATGGAAAATAGCCAGCATGCACCTTTGGAAAGTCCAGGGGGCATTGCATAGGCCAAAAGGCATTCTTTTGTAAGCAAATGTGCCATAGGGACAAGTGAATGTTGTCTTCTCTTGATCTTGGGGATCGATGGGTATTTGGAAATAACCCGAGAAACCATCTAGAAAGCAGTAATATTCATTACCCGCTAAACGTTCAAGCATTTGGTCCATAAAAGGAAGAGGAAAATGATCCTTTCTCGTGGCATCATTTAGTTTGCGATAGTCTATACAAACTCTCCACCCAGTCACGAGACGTGTAGGAATCAACTCGTTGTTTTGATTGGGCACAACGGTGATTCCGCCTTTCTTAGGCACATAATGGACTGGACTAACCCATGGTGAATCCGAGATAGGATAAATCATGCCCGCATCAAGAAGTTTGATAACCTCTCTTTTGATTACGTCATGGATTTAGGATTCACCCTTCGTTGGCTTTAAATTATGGGCTTAAAGTCGTCCTCCATGAGAATTTTATGTGTGCAAAAGTGAGGATCAATTCCGCGAATATCGGAGATTTTCCAAGCGATAGCTCTTTTATGTTTCTTGAGAACTTCAATGAGACGATTTTTCTCATCGGCTTTTAAGTCCTTAGCAATGATGACGGGAAGTTGATCAATGCCTTCTAAGAAAACATACTCGAGATGAGGAGGCAAGTCCTTAAGCTCAAGAGTGGGAGGATCCTCAATAGATGGTGTAACTAATGATGGATCATCATTGGTCACCTCTTTAGGAAAAGGAGGAGAGAAAGGGTCTTCATTGAGAAGTTTCTCAATTGTACGAATATCTTCTTCCCAATCGGTGGGGGAATCATCATATTTAAGATCAAGTGGACCCAAGCTAGCTTCAAAAACATCCAAAAGAACTTTCTCCAAATGGAGTCAATGACGGGGCAATTGAGGCAACGGTCTCAACATTGGGTAGAGAAGAAAGATTACTTTTGCAAGCATCATTAAAGTGTTCTTCACAAGCCTCATCGAGAACATCAATAGCATTAACACTCTCATATGAATAAGTTGGCTTAGAAATCTTACCCATGTTGAAGACAATTTTGTCGTCACCAACTCTCATGATTATTTCGCCCTCGGCTACATCAATGAGAGTGTGACCGGTCCTCAAGAAGGGACGTCCAACGATTAATGGAACACGGGGATCCATCTCGTAGTCAACGACAACAAAATCCGCCGGGAAGGTGAATTTGTCAACGCCAACGAAGACGTCTTCGGCTATCCCCACTGGATAAGCAACCGTACGGTTAGCTAATTCCAAAGTCATTTTGGTGGGGACTAGGTCGGGGAGAGATAATTGCTTCCAAACACTTAAAGGCATTAAGTTTATACTAGCACCTAGATCGGCTAGGGCCATGCAATTCTCTACTCCTGGGAAGTTGCAAGGAATCAAGAAGCGACCCGGATCACCAAGTTTGGTGGGCAATTTCTTTAAGAGAACCGCGGAGCAATTCTCATTAAGTTGGGTCTAAGCAATGTCAAGAAGATTCTCCTTGTCACTAAGAAGATCTTTAAACATCTTCGCATATTTAGGCATGTGAGCGAGAGCCTCGGCAAAGGAGATGTTAAAATTCAATTGTTTAAACATTTTAAGAAAGTTTGAAACTTGAATATCATCCTTGCTTTTTTGCTTCTCTTTCCTCAACCTTGAAGGATAAGGTATATCGGATGAAGAGGAAGGCTTTAGGGGAGTAGGATCACTCACAACCGCGAGTGGTGGGGGAATGGGGGTAGAAGGTAAAGGAGGTGAGGAAAGTTGCTCTTTTTCCTTGTTCATAATCACGGGTGGAGGTGTAGGAAGCTCGGGTTCCGTATAACCTTTTCCACTACGAGTGGTGATTGCTTTCATCCCCCTCTTGGATTAGCAACGGTGTTACTCGAAAGAGTACCCGAAGAAGAGGGTTGATTACCTTGGAAGAGTGAACCGATCATATCACGTATATTATCCGCTTGAGTGCTGAAAGAGTCTCTCATGTCTGCGCGAATATCATTGCTTTGTTTCGCCATGTCATTCCTTAGCTCGGCTCGAATATTGCTCCCTTGTTTCGCCATTTTTCCCTTCAAGTTGATGAATTGAATTTGAAGATTCGTCACCATCTCTCTATTAGTCCTCATGAACGTCTCGATGTCTTGATTCAACGCCGTTGGTTGATTGAGAGGTGGAGCTTGGTAAGCTTGAGAATTTCCTTGAGGTGGGTATGGGTTTCTTTGGGATTGATATTGATTGTTAGCACGAGGTTGGCTTTGGTTATTTCGGTTATAGCTTTGTTGTTGGTTTTGGTTTTGAGGAGTAAAACCGGGTGGTGCAAGATAGTTGTTTGAACGATAACTTAGCAAGCTACGGTCTCCTTGAGGACGAGCTTGATAGCCTCCCGTGGGATAAGTACCGTATGCCGCATTAACGTTTTCACAAAAATTGCCTTGTGTAGAAGGACAATCATTGTAAGAATGAGGACCACCACATGTGTCACAAGAAATAGCAACGGCTTTAGCTTGTTGAAAGTCGTTTGTGGCCATGGTCATGTAATTCTTGTTCATTTTCGCGATTTGTCGGGTAAGTTCGGTTATTTCGGGATTGGAAGTAGTAGAAGAAACATTAACTCTCGGGTTAGATCCTGAAGATGCGGATGAATCCCAATTCTTGTGGTGAGTAGTCATGTTTTCAATCAACTCTCTACACTCCTCCGGTCTCCTTTTCATAAAAGTACCACCGGCGGCAGCGTTGATCGTGTCACGATCACGAAAAGTGAGACCATTGTAGAAAGTATCAATGAGAGTGACGGGCAGCATTTTGTGATTTGGACAACGGTCGATCAAATCATTGTAGCGTTCCCAAGCATCAAAGAGCGATTCATCATCGTCTTGCATGAATCTACTAATTTGGTTACGAAGGCTAGTGACCATGGATGGTGGAAAGTAGCGCGACAAAAAGCGTTGAGTCATGTCGTCCCAAGTATGAATAGAATTCTTTGGGAGACGGTCAAACCATTTTTCGGCATGGTGAGAAAGCGAGTGGGGAAATAGTTGAAGGCGAAGTACATCCATAGAAGCACCGGGCAACTTCATGCTTTGGGTGATGGTAATGAATTTGTCGAGGTGTTTGTTGGCATCATCATCCGGTATTCCGCGAAATGGATTAGTTTGCACTTGTTGAATCATGTGATGCTTCAACGAAAACTCCTGAGCCGTGATTTGCATCGGCGCAATCGGGCCTCCACGTCCATTCATTGTAGGTTGGCATAGCTCCTCCATAGTGCGTAGGTCGGGTTGGGGTAGATTATTCATGTTGGGGTGGGGTGGATTATTATTGTTGGGGTGAGGTGGATTATTATTGTTGTTGTATACACCGGCCATGTCTAAATTATCGAGAGTCTCGGGCTCGGGATAGGACGTTGATCGAGTACGCATACACTAAAAAGAAAATGCAATAGAAAATATTTTTGGTTTTATAGGTTTTTAAATTTTTTTGTATTTTTGAAAATTTTATATTTTTTTATGGGTTTTTAAAAATTTTTGTACTTGAAAATAACGTTCCCGAAAGAACGGATCCCAAA
Organism: Glebionis coronaria; assembly: GCA_025667525.1. NCBI lineage: Eukaryota > Viridiplantae > Streptophyta > Magnoliopsida > Asterales > Asteraceae > Glebionis > Glebionis coronaria. Next base: position 46,471,205 of record CM046880.1, on the reverse strand, counting down.
ATCCAATTTTTCTCACAAGAAACCGTTGATCCTTACGAAAAGAGCCGGAAGCGGCGCCATTTTAATAACTGGATTTTAGTTAGTTATAAGGTAGCTTTTGCAAGATCTTTATTTGTGTTGCTCGTACCCAATTATATTTGTCGTTGTTTCGTTCTCGGTATCTTCTCGAATAGATCACGGTTCAAAGTGGAATTGTTGTAATTGGTGACAAAAAGGGGGAGCTTTTGATCTATATCTACTTAAAAGGTAAGTGCGTGAAGTAATAAAAATAAACTAAAAGCAATTAATAAAAATAAAGCTTGAATTAAGATTAAACAGTAAAATACCTTCCCTTGGAAAAACTACTGATTCGGAATAAAACTGCTGATCTGGAATAATCCCTTCATCGAGAATATATGACTGACTCGGAATAATTGGTTCAGGTGGAAAAAAAGTTCATCCGGAATATACAACTCATCCGGAATACTTTTTTGGTTCGGAATATCTTCTCATCCGGAATATCTTCTTTATCCGGAATAATCAACTCATCCGGAACATCTTCTATATCCGGAATAATCAACTCATCCGGAATATCAACTGGTTCGGAATAAAATTGAAAAGCCTTGGTTCGGAAAGTTTTCTTGACTCAGAATAACTAAATGGAAAGCTTGATTCGGAATAAATTAAAACAAAGGACTCATTCGGAATATCTGTTTATTCGGAATGTTTCTCTCGTTCGGAATACTGAACTGATCCGGAATATTTAAAACTACATGCTCATCCGGAAAACATTGCTCATTCGGAATAATTTGTAAACCTGCTGGTTCGGAATAATCAAAAGGAAAAACTGATCCGGAATAAATCTGTTTATTCGGAATAAGTTGCTTGACTCGGAATAATGCTATATCAAGAATAACTTCAACAGAAACCCTTCATCCGGAATAATCTTAAACTAAAACCTTCATTCGGAAAGAATGCTTCGTTCGGAATCTGGGTAACTGAATACGCGAAGAACAGGGAAAACAATAACAACACGAATTTGACCAAAATCCACCAAGTTTTTAACCAAAACTTAAACCAATTTAACCACTAATCATTTACTAATGATAAACATCAAACCAAATTAACAAAAACTCAAAACCCACATGTTTTAGAGATCAAAATCAACCAAATAAAAACTTTAAAACTTAAGAATCAATAAGAGAAGGAAGAATAAGAATGAATGGAAACTTGTATTGAAAGATTAAGGTTTAACAAACAAGAGGAAGGATTAAACTTACAAGATTATGAAGGAAATCAAAGGAAATAAAAGTCACCAATCTCCTTAAGGTAGTTGGTTTCCTACGAAACAGGAAAAGAAATAACTGAAAATGAACTCGTCCTCAAATTTGTGAAGGAGGTCTCTATTTATAGGCCTTGGCTTGGTTTGGTGAGTGGGCTTTCTCCCTTTCTTTTTATCTTCTCGTCTTTTCAGAAAAGTTGACGATTTCCATTTCGATTCGGGATTTGTCGACGAATAAATTCAATTCGTCTTTTAATTTCTTCATTTAATAGACTTGAGTTTTTCGAAATATATAAATCTTCCATATTTGGTCCTTTTCTTCAATAAATCTTCAAATAGGCCCATTGACTTCAAATCTTTTGCATCTCTTGGACTATAGACTTTGTCTTTTCGTCTTTTTCTTCGATAAAACCCGTGCAATCCCATGTTTTCTTTAATATTTATCCGGTTGGCTCTGAAAACACAACAAACACACAAACCACGCATAATTCTAAACAAATGACATTAAATACGCGTTTTGGTCTCGTTTTAGCAAGCAATAAGTGGTAAAAGGATGGGTGTTTTCACACCTATCATGAACCATCAGAAGAAACAGGTTCACCTAAGCCTAAAAAGAAGAAAAGTGTTGCTACGTCTAGTGGGAAGCAGCCGATGCTTGAGGATGAAGATGAAGATATAAATGAAGAAGAACTTATTCGCAAAAATGAAAGATGCAATATAAAGAAAGCCATTATGCAAAGTAAGAAAGACACGGGGGGTAGTGGTTCTGGTATGAAGGCAAAGGAAACCATACTACCTACTGATATTGATGAATTTGGAAAGCCTGATGAATACATACCTATTCCTAAGAAATCTGCCCAAGTTGAGGACGATGTCGACACTCATGACAAACAACAAGCTCATGACGGATTGAAGGATATGGACATTGCCAGGTCTGTTGATACGACAACATTTGTAAACACTGAACATATCGTTAAAAATGTTAAACCTACCAAAGCCACAAGTACTATAGTGACTCCACCAGTTATTACAGTGACTTCACCTGCTTCAACTCAATTCCCTTAACTCTACCAAGTCAACCTCACTCAGATTTAGTATCAAGTACTGCAATGACCATTGCTCCTACACAACAAACACCAGTAGCACCAATATCTTTGATTCCATCATTACCGACATTGTTCATGCTACAAATGGAACAACTCATGAAAGCTCAACAAGAAGAGATGGTTCGAGTCAAAGAGGAGTTAGCTCGTAGACAGCAAAGTGAAGAATCCACAAGAAAAGCTCAAGAAGACACAATTGCTAAATTCAAAGAAGAGTTAGACTATCATGAAAAGCACATGCAGAAGAACTAGCTCACGTCAAAGCAACTGAAGCCACAAAAAAGAAGCAACGTTCACTCGTCTTCGAGAACTAAAAAAGAGGTACAGAGATGAGAAAGAGATTCTTGCTAAAGCTAATGAATCAATTGTTGGCTCACTTGATGAAAAGGTTAAAAAATCCATCGACACTCTGCAAGACGAGTTGAAACAAATTGCTGCAAGCAACTTCATGATCAAGTCTTCTGACACTCATCAGTTAAATTTTCTTATTGCTCAAAGGCTCACGGATTGTGAGTTAAAGAAACTCTTACATGCTCGGATGATTCAATTAGGGTCCTACAACCAAACCAAAGCTCAAAAGAACCTTCACAAGGCTCTTATAATGGCTATGGATGAAGATACTGAGATATTCAAGAAACATGGTACTGTAGTTCCGTACAATATCTTAAATGAAGAGAAAGAGGAAGACGAATCCGACAACGATGACGATGATGATGATGATGACGATGGTGATGACGAAGAAGGTAGTGATGACGAAGGAGGAAGTGATGACGAAGGAGGTAGTGATGACGAAGGAGGCAGTAATAACGAAGGCGATAGTGATAAAAACAGTGATAATGATGATAATGGTGATGGTGAAGGCGAAAATAGTGATGGTGAAGGAGAAAATGGTGATGATAAAGAAGACATGGTCCGTGATAAAGAGAAAAAGGATGGAGATAAGAAAGACAAGTTCGATGATGCTGCAAAGGTGACAAATCTCACAAGGATGAAGTTACCAAAGATAAACCAACTCCAACAGCCAAGTCACCTCCACCTCGACAAGGTAAACGCACCAAGAAGTTTCATGATGTAGATGCTAATACAGCTTTATCATCTACTCCAGCCACAACCGCTCCTGCAACCACATCTATCCTTGTCACATCTGCCCAAGTTACCGTTGCTTCGTTTACTACACCTTTAGTGGAACAACAAATCACAGAACCCGATCAACCTATACATGATTTTCCAGTATCTGATCAAGTCCAAGACATACCAGAAACTGAAGCCGTACCTACTGTTGATGTTCCTGTATCTACTCAAGTTCCTGATGTTTTAGAGTCAAGTGAACCAGCATGGGTGGATACACTCGAGGAAGATCCGTACAAACTTGGGTTTCAAACGTTGCTGCACTTCGTCCACTGACAAAGGCTGATGAAGCCGAATTCTCCCAATTCCTAAGCAATCCAATAGATTTTTCACGATACTTAGAGTATAACTATGGGTCTAACATAACCCAAGCAATGGTTGTGCGAGGACTCAAAGATCCCACACTTCGTGTTAAATCCAAGATCAGCAGCATGGAATACGAGTACAACGTTAATGAGCTGCTGAAAGCGATGAGAACTACTAAAAGGGATGGTCTTCATGCACCTGAAAAACCTCCTCTCACGACAGCCGAAGATGATGATCAAATCACACTAGACTTCTTAGTCAGTAATGATCTCGAATACTTGGTCAAGGGAGCTAACAAGTATGCGACCTCATTAACATTGCTAAAAACTGCAAATTGGGATTCGATACTTTGGATAGAAAAAAAAGTCAATATTCTCTGGGTACCGCAAGTATATTCTGAATATGATCGCTATGTCGAATTGGGTGCTTCGCATTGGGACGAGCGTGTGCGACGCGCCTACAACTATGCATGTCTGCACAACTCAGGTCCTCAAGTCTTTTCTCTCTTCTGAATCAGAAGCATCCAAGGAGTTAGGATTGAACCTAAAATTGGCTATCACCACCTGACAGAGATCACAATCAAAAGAGATGATGATCAAATCTACACTATCTAGGAAGGAGATTTTCCACTTCTTCGTCTCGAAGACATTGAAGACATGCTGCTTTTGATTACTCACAACGCGCTCAGACATTTGAACTCTGAAGAAATCATTGCCTTGAATTCAGCTCTAAGAATGTGCACACGTCAAATTGTCATCAAGAAAACAGTTGAAGATCTGCAACTTGGAGTAGAAAGTTATCAAAGGAATCTAAATCTTTCAAAACCACGTACTCAAATGTTGCCTAGGCATGCGACCAAATCTCCATACACCAGCACCACTGACCCGATTCCCGGCATTTTCTACTTGAATGGTCGGGGCTAATGAAGTTCATGAGAATCCCAAAGATCAACAAATTCAGTGACGGGACTCTCAACCATATCCGGGAAAAGTTGGTGCATCTCAACAAGAACAAGACTCTTCTAGAGGTTACTGTAGACTGGCACCCGGTATTTCAGCAGAGCGCCAACTATATGATCAAGAAAATTGATGAAAAGCTAAGGGAAAGACGTCTTATGAGAAGTCTAGAATGATTCGTCGGTGGAAGACCATATAGAGCGCACCACAAGCTAATGGAACGATCCATTTAAAATGGGTCGTACTATCTCAGGTCAACTCCATATTTTTCTTGTGAATATGTAAATATTGTGAATATTATGCTTTTGTGGCTTGCTGTAGTGTGAAAGTATGACAATTTTTCAAGAATTTCTCACAAGATTCTAAATCTTTCAAAATATATCATACTCAAGCACTACAACTAACCCTCAATAACTTGAGGGGGAGCATTGATATATTATATGGCCAACAACTAATTTCATTTTGTTACCCAAAGACCGGATAATCCATTAATATCCAAAATATTGATGGTTAACATTTTGGATAAGGGGATAAAATGGGATTAAGGAGACTTGTTAACATATGTGGCTAAAAATGAAAAGAGCATAATGAAAAATCCAACTTGATATGTGTTATGCATATGTTAAGGCGGAGCATTTTGTTATCAAAAATACTGAAGGTACTAAACACTCTTGATATTTATATCACAAGTACCTCAGTGATTTTAAGGAATTTTCATGAAGACGAATACTTACCCAAAACACACTTAACTCACGACGTATATGGTGACAAAAGGTTGGTAGGATTAGGTGATAGTCTAATGATTCTTCTAGAACTAGATGAATCTTCCCAAGGACAATTCCATAGTTAGAAAATATAAGTCCTTGGGAAAGATGTATAATGGATTGTAAACGTAGCTGAATGCCGACCAAGTACTGATGCTAGCACTAGAACAATCACAAAAAGGTGCTAGTGATGATGTATTGGTAAGCATTGAAGGGGTTGAAGAATGAAAAAGAAATGTAAAGATGAAGGGTGTAAAGAAAGAAGCCCTCCTGACGACTTAGGCAGAAACCGGGTCAACTCATCTTGAAGACAAAGTATCATGGACCCAGTGATGCGATGCACAACCCCTCCCAGCCAACTCAAATATCTCTCAAAAGATATTTGTTTTAATGTCACAGAGTTCAACACGTTATCTATCGGTTTATTCACTCCGAATAAATTGATATTGAAAAGGTGGCAATCCTCTCCAGCCTCCGCTCACCAAAACAAAATGCACCATTGAGTCTATAGCCACGAGATCATCAAAAGTCTCATTAGGACAAAATTTTAAAAACAAGAAAGATTTTTTATGAGTCCTACGCAATATTCTTGTAATATTTCGAGAACATCTTAGTGATACGAAAGTATTACAATGAAGATGGAAATCCTGATTGAGCCAACATCAAACAAGCTCATGGTAGGTGACACGTACGGTTCTTTAAGAACTACTCTTTTGATAACTGGAAAGAAACGATGGTTTGACTCTTAATTGAGATTAAACTTGTTCCAGGGCCTCTACGAAAAATCCAAATGATCTTGCCAGAACACTCAGAGTGTCACTCTTTAGTGTTCACAGTGAAGAGTGGAAATCCTTCTAGTGTCAACATCAAACAGCACTGTGGTAGGTGACAAGCAAGATTCTACTAGAATCAAGCTCGTGACAACTAGCAAGCAACGATGGTGAAAATCTTAATTGAAATTCACTTGTTCCAGGTTCATGAATTGATGGCTTTAATCATAAGGATAATTATCCAAGTGATTCACTCTTTATGTTCGCATTCAGCTTTGGACGGTCGAATAAAGAGAATGGGTTTACCCGCGAAATCTTGTCAAGGAGATCTTTAATTAGAGCTACCTGTCACAAGTACGATATTTATTATCGTCCAACGGTCTTCACCGAGCGGAGGTAAAATGCTACCGAATCAGAATAGAATGTCAATGCCATTTTATTTGTGTCTTATTATGTTGCTACAATTGAAGACGGTGGCGTTGCGGGGTACCAGATGAAGTCGTCCTCAAATACTTATTCCTTCTGCATCAAATATTTCAACAAAATTCAAGAAAGTATGCCCTAAAAGTATTCCGTTGTATCAACTCTGAAACTTTCAAGAATTCAACAAAAGATAGGTACGTGGGACATGAAGTCACAAAGAGGCAAACATCACAAGAAGGCAAGAACTGCACGTGAAGATGATCTCAAGTTACAAGACAAGTCAAAGTCAAAATAACATGTTGCAAGCCAAAGCTCAAAGATTATTACAACATATTCACAAGCCGAAAAGAAAAAGAAGAAAAGAGAAACAACTACCAGCTCAAGAACGAAGACTTAAACACACTTTTATATAATCATCTCCTACTTGGTATAATTTTTTTGTCTCCCCTCAAATGGATCTAAACAATTGGGTTTTTGACTATTTCTCGAACACCCAAGGCGGGTCGTCTTCGTCGAACCTTCCTACTCCATCATCCGTCAATTCATCATTTTCTCAACCACGACCCAACATCAAAATCCCATTCGTGAAACCTTTTTTTACTTGTTCTCTAGAGAAATTTCAAATATGATTTTCACAAACCCAACAAATGTCCCAAAACTATTCTTCCCAAATGTCGTCACCCTACCCACCCCACTCGTCCCAACCGACCCGAGACCCACCCCACTCGTCCCAACTAACCCAAGACACACCTACTCGTCCCAACCGACCCAAGAACCACAAACTCATCTTCATGAGAAGATGAGGACGAATAAAACGACGATTAGCCGACCCAGACGCACCACCAAAACTGACAAAAATCAAGTGCAAAAAAAATCGAAGGGGAAAACCTCACGCGAACCAAAAACCAATCGGACCTTTTGGTCCCAAGACGAGGAAAATTTTTTGGCGGAATGTTCCGTCTAAATTTCCAAAGATCCAAGAAACGGGACCGACCAAAACAGGGACACGTTTTGGTTTAAGATTTTGGACGAGTTTAATACACAGACCGCGACAAAAGGGTTTAAGAAGATGAACAAGAATATGTTGACGGGTAAGTGGACTCTGATGATTACAAACATTGGAAAATTTTACTCGCTTTACAACCAAACCACGTTAGCAAGTGGCGAGTATGAAGAGCTATTGTACTTGCGGTGTGCAAAATGTTTTAAGATCAAAATAAAATCGAGCTCAAACTTCGTGATGCTTGGACTTTTTTGCAGGATAAATACAAGTGGCAAAACTCCGAGTCGACACAAGCTCGTCGAACCTGTGGCAGTATGACCGACGTCGACGAAGACCCGGAAATGTTTGGGCCCGACTCCATACCGCGTCCTTCCGGGGCTCCGCGCAAGTCAAAAAGTCAACGATCTTCGGCTTCGCGTCCGCCACCTCGTCTTCGTCCAAAACTCGAGTCGTCGAAATGAAGCAAGAACAAATATTGCTTGACTGGGAGGTGAAAAAAGAATCAATAGATTGTGAACTAGCGGCAAGACTCGCGGTTTGTGATATTGCAAAAGAAATGAAGATTTGAAGATTCTTTCTTTAGACACATCCGGGTTGGCGCCGGAGGATGCGGAGAAGATCGAGGCGTTGAAAAATAAGACTCGGGCCTTGTATTTTATTTTCTAAATTGTTAGCGTATTTTATTTAAGTTTATTAAGTTTAAGTTTTTTTTATTTGGTTATGTTTTTTTTAACTTTCTATAAAAAAATATTTAAGTTTATGTAATTTATTTTTTATTAATGAATAATTTATGTTTTATAAACAGTTTGTAAAAAATTATATAAAAAGAAAAAATAAATAATAAATAAAATACCCTTTCACTACTAGAGAGACAACCCCTATCTACTTTAGCCCCACCACTACTTTTTTTATTTTCACACAAATAAAAATTCATTTCATTCAACTTAAATTTACAAATACTAGAATAAAAGTTACAAATATGGAATTTAAAAAAACGATATGAAAAAATTACGAAAATTTAAAAACATAACAATAAAAATAAACTACTAAATTTAGGGGGGATGTCGGGCCATAATTTCTTCCTGTTTTTGACGCACAAACGACCTCTTTGGTTCCGGAATTGCCTCGACATCAACGGCAAGAAACTTGAAGTCAACCAACTCCTTCTGCCTCTGCGTTTTTGGCATCATACGCGGATTTAGCCGAGATCATTTTTTGATGCATTGCATTGTTCAGTATTTCCTTCATTGAACGTTCATCAGGACCGAATACTTCCCTGTTATCATCCACAGGAACGCCTTTCGTCCCGACCCATTTTGGGTGGGTTCTAAGGATCCTCCACCTATGAACATAACCAAATAATCTCCCTTTAAACGCGACACGAAAGTAATCCTTCGCAGCATCCAAACATCTTCATCATTCATCCCACTCTTACAATTTACTCCTTCGTAAATCGCTTGAAACTTTTCAGAATCGGGATGCATCCGACGCTATTTTCCCGTAATCATGTTCTTTGTGCGTTGCATCCTGGTTGTTTGCTCGTTGAAATCTCGAACAATCTGCCCTAAAAAACAGTCAAGGTTTTGATCGTTTCCAATATCGGCGTTCTCCGAAACACCAACCTAACATTTTGCCTATAGTATATCCTCGTCAGATGTCCAACGTGTCGGTGCCTGAGACGGAGCTTCCACAAAATCTATGTCATCATCATCTGCATCCAAATCAACGGCTTTTGACAGTTTGGCTTTTGATTTTTTACGGTTGCCTTTTTCAGATGGTGATCGTGACGCCGAAACTTTGAATTGGGTTTCTGGCACTTGTTGTTGACTTGGGTTATTTAAAAATTGGTTGTTAAATTGGGCGTTTTGAAACAAGATTTTTTGTTGTCAGTAAATTTGTTCTGGTGTCCATTGCGGAAAATGGTTTTGAGTAAAATGAGGATATGGGAATTAGGAGCCTTATGGAAATTGGGAAGAAGATGAAAATTGAGAAGAAGATGATATGGAGTTTTGTGACGATGGCGTTGAGGGGTTTGACGATGGCGTCGAGGGATTGCTTTTGTTCAGAAGCCCGGTGAAGTTACGATGTGAGAATTGGTCATTTAGGAAGTTAGACATTTTTTGTTGTTGTTTAGAGCAGTGTTGCAAAAAAAAGGTTTACAAGACTGAATAATCGTCGTTTAATCTCTAAAAGGCCCTCAACCTTATCGATTAATGAAAAGCCGATTAATGGATGTCAACTATGGTCAACGATAGTCAATGGATGTTAAACTTGTAGAAAACCTACAAATTTTACCGAAAATAACAAAAACTCACTATAATCTTGTGTCTGTCACTTATAGTGAATATTTTTATGTATGATTCGTTGTATTTTACAAATAATATTACTGAAAATACCTAAAACTCTTTAGATATTTTACAAGGTGGTCGACCGGTGATAGGTGTGAAAACACACATCCTTTTACCACTTAATTATAACAATAACAAAGCCAAAACGTGTATTTTATGGCGTAAATGTTGGAATTATACGTGGTTTGTGTTTTTGTTGTAATTCAGGATCATAATGTGAAAAGGGAAGAAAACATCGGCTTTCATGGGCTTTTATCGAAGAAAACGACAAAAGACGAAGTCAAAAGATCAAGAGTGCAAAAAGAACGGAAGTCCAAGGCCTATTCTAAAGATTTATCGAAGAAAAGTCTAAAGACGGAAGTTTAATAAAGCCGAAGAACTCAAGTCCAATTAATGAAGAAATTACAAGACGAGTTTAATTAATCCCGAGAAAAAGTCGAAAAAGTCGAAGAATTTAGAAGACGAAAAGACGAGAAAGAAAGAAAGAATGAAGCTTCCAACACATGCTTACCTCCCTAATCTCCTATAAATACCCTCCTAATATCACATTAGGAGGTGTTGACTAGCTTGACAAAATAGCTCTTCCATTTAATTACTTGCACTTTTCTTAATGTCATTTACTTAATTGTCATTCAATTACCTTGTCTTGCACCTTAAATTTGTAAGTTTAATCTTTAATTTTAATTGTTGAATCTTAATTTTAATCAAGTTTTTATTATTAATCTCTCATTCTACCTTTCTTGTTTTGCTTAATCTTTATGCTTATTTGCTTATTGTCTTGCTTATTTGATTATTTGTTATGTTTTTATGTTTATGATTGTATTAGCTTATTTATTTTATAGCTTATTGTGTTTTTCTTAAATTTAGTTTAGTGTTTTTAAAAGTTATTTTATAAAAAGTTGTTTTTAAATATTTTTATTATTTAGTGTTTTTAAAAGTTTCTAAATTTTGGCTTATTAGCTTTTCCTTAAAAGTATTTTGGTTAAGTTTTGGTTAAGTGCTTATTTGTTTTTAGCTTAATTTTAGTTTTTAGCTTATTTTCATCATTTTATGCTTATTCGGAATGTTTAAAACCCTCATATTCCGGATATAGCCATATTCCGAATAATGGTAAGTTTCCTCATATTCCGAATAGCCTCCAAGTCAAACATTCCGGATATAGTGAAAAAGTGGTGAATTCCGGATAAAGCTTCGGAACTACACATTCCGGATATCCACAGGAACGTATTCCGGATAAGGAGACGAAGAGGGATTCCGGATAAGCTTTACATCCTTATTCCGGATAGTAACCTTCACCAGATTCCGGATAAGCCCAGCTGCAAAGGATTCCGGATTGTGGACGGATTGGATTCCGGATAAAGGCTTGGTGAACGAATTCCGGATAAGCTGTTGTATCAAACATTCCGGATAAGGTCCTAGAGGAGAATTCCGGGTAAGCCAACTTTGCCAATTCCGGATAAGCTGTCAGGGAACCAAATTCCGGATAAGGGTTCGTTTACCGATTCCGGATAGTTGATACAATTGGTATTCTGGATAAGGGTGAGATTTACAAACATTCAGGATAAGCAACTTGTTTGGTATTGCGGATAGTGACAGTATTTTGGATCCCGACTTAGGTTTTGTTTATCCTCTGTTTTATTTTTAAGCATTTATTTTTCCCGTCATTTTTCCTTAGTGTTATTTTAATTGTTTTTCTTTATTTTAAATTTCAAGTTTAAAATTTTATTACATTGTCAAATTTACTTTTCGTCGAGCTTAAATTTTTGTCATTTAATTAAGTTACCTTTTTAAGTTTTTAATATTGCACCATTTACTTTTTAATCAGTTTTAGCTTTAATTACTCGTCATTTACTTTAAAGTTTTGCACATTTTACTTTACTACAACGACAAATTATTGTTTTCCACCAAAAGACGACTGAGTCACACTTAAATCCGTGATCAATTCGATTAGACATAATAGAACAAGTTTTCATTGTAAAAACCAGTTATTAAATGGCGCCGCTGCCGGCTCTTTTTGTAAAGATTAACGGTTTTTGTGAGAGACGCGTTGAATTTTGGGATTCGTTCACTCGTGAACGTTATTTTTCTTGCACAAATTTTCAAAAATCCATAAAAATTAAAAATTGTTAAAAATCCATAAAAATTAAAAATTTCAAAAATCCAAAAAGAATTTTATTTTTATTTTTACACGTACATATATATTCTCTATTTCTTTGGTATCTTTTTCTTTTACTTTTGCAGGTGTATTCCCCGGCAGCGGCGCCAATTTAATGTACGATTTTTTCAATTCTTTATTAATACATGGTTTTTACCTAGTATAAAAAGTTATCGTCCGATCTTTTCGCATTGAGAAAGGAAAAAATGTGCGACTCAGTCGTTCTTGGTGGAATATAAAGGGAAAAGGTTATCTATTTTAAACTAAAAGCAAATATAAAAATGTCGTTGAGTAAAATTAAAACTTTAAAAATTAAAACTTAAATTGTAATTAAAACCTTAAAAGGTAATTTAACTAAATGACAAAAATTAAAGCTTGACGAAAATTAAATTTGACAATGTAATAATAAAAAAAATGTAGACTTAAAATAAAAACAAAACCCCAAACCATCGGAATCCAGATCGGAATATAGGTATCAGAATATAGAAAGAAAATCTATAGGAATGTTAGAAAGTAATACTGTCGGAATATGTATCGCAATAACCTATCGGAATGCAAGAAAACAAAGCTATCAGAATGAATAAAAACTAAATCTATCGGAATAATTAAAATGACATCTATCAGAATAAACACAAAACCATCAGAATATCACTACTGTCGGAATGTTGCTATGGAAATTTGGGCAGCACTTCGTCTTAATAAAGCCTTAAGAGCCGTCGCAATCCACGATCGCAATGAGCGATCGGAATTTTTGCTCGGAATAAGGGGGGTTACCAGATCGGAATGTTAGATCGCAATGTGTCGTCGGAATGTAAAACCCTCTTTCCAAACTGTCACTATCGGAATAAGAGTAGAACCGTCGGAATGTCAAGAACCTCCCTTTCCTATGAAGAACAATTCATAATAAGCAAAAGCTAAATAAGCTAAGACTAATACGCTATAACCGAAACTAGATAAAACAAGAATAAGACTAACTAAATAAGCACAAATTTAAAAACTTTCAAGACACAAAATACGAAAACTTTGTAAAATGGACTTTAAAAAGATAAAACTTTTAAGAAAACTTAAAAACAAATAAGCTAGATACAAAATAAGCCAACAAGATTGTCAAACTTATAGCTTAATTCGTATGAAAGCTTAGATGGAAATGAAAAGACAAACTTTTTAATAAATCAAACATAAAATTTAAACAAGACGTGTAAAATTTCTCGGATTAAAGATAAGCAAAAAGCTAAGAAAGGTAGAATAACATGAGGATTAAAACAAGATTTAAGCTATTAAAAGTAAAGATTAGATTAAAACAAGAAATAAAGGAAGATAAAAGATGAAATTCCTAGTGAGAGAAACTGTCACTTTCTCTCTCTAAAATTACCTACAAAACGAAAATGAAGACTAAATCTAAAACTAGCTAACCAACCCTCCTAATTTGTTTAGGAGGGTATTTATAGGAAATGGGGAGGTGCATGTGTTGCCTCCTCTTTCTTTCTTCTTCGTCTTTTCGTCTTTTAAGTTCTTTGACTTTTTCGACTTTGTCTTAGGATCAATTAAACTCGTCTTATAATTTCTTCACTTATTTAGACTTAAGTTCTTCGGCTTTATTAAACTTCCGTCTAAATACTTTTCTTCGATAAATCTTCAGAATAGGCCTTGGACTTCCGTTCTTTTTGCACTCTTGATCTTTTGACTTTGTCTTTTGTCTTTTCCTTCGATAAAAGCCCGTGAAAGCCCGTGTTTTCCTCCCTTTTCACATTTTGGTCCTAAATCACAACAAAAACACAAACCACGCATAATTCTGACATTTACGACATAAAATACACGTTTGGGCTTGGTTATTATTGTAATTAAGTGGTAAAAGGATGGGTGTTTTCACACCTATCATTTATATGTCTAATATTTGTTCCTCGACTCACTCGAATTGATTTCCAATTTTATCATAAAATTAATTGTTTTCGATGAATAAAACTTTGTTTGGTATTTAAAAACTAAAAACTATTTAATTAAAAACTATTTAATCTAAAAAAGAAAATCTTTAATTAAAAATTACTTTTTCACTATTAAAAATTCTAATTAAACAAATTTAAACAAATTTAAACAAATCTATTTAAAACTATTTTTACTAATTAAAAATTAAAACTATTTTAAACAAATTTAAAAAATCTATTTTAAATTTAAACAAAACTTAAACTAATTTAATAAAAACTAAATTAATTAAAAACTAATTTTAAAAACTCACTATAAAAACAATTTAAATTTCTAAAAGTAATAAAATATTTATTTTGTTTGTTTTTATTTTTTTTATTTTTTAAACTTTATAAAACTAAATATATAAAAACTTTTAATAATTAACTAAACAAAATCTTGTGTTTAAACTAATAAACAAAACTGACAGTCACTAAATGAATCTATATTAAATATAAAGCTGTAACTAAACACAAATAAGGAACTAGAGGAGATGGTTAAATCGTTGGGTTGTTATCCTAAAGGTCACTGGTTCGAGTCCAATCGTGGACGAATTTGGATAATATATTTTTTTTGAATTAAATTTTTTTGACAGATTAAAATCTATCAGACCAAGTGAGTCTGATAGCTTATATAGTAAAGCTAGAATTACAGCAAATAATAAGCAAATGATAATCAACAAGTAAGAACTAATAAGCAAATCAACCCTAGTAAATCTAACTTATAACAGATTTAAACCCAACATCACTTATCCTTCTCGCTTAGACAAGATCAAATTGCTTACTAAAGAGGATGCTCAAATCACTTCTTTTATGAAGATGATCTCTCAAATGAATTTCAACATTAGCCTCGTTGAAGCACTTATCCAAATGCCAAAATTCGTCAAATCATTCAAGGAATTGCTTAACAAGAAGGAAAAGATGGCTGAGTTTGTCAATACACGCTTAAATGAAAACTGCTCTGCAGTCATTCTTAAAGAACTTCCGGAAAAACTTGGAGATCCCGTTTGTTTTGTGTTGCCTTGCATTTTTAACAAAACCGAAGAATTTACTGCCTTATCTGGTCTCGGGGCAAGTATTAATCTGATGCCTTTAAGTGTTTGGAAAAAGTTATCATTACCCGATCTTACACCAACAAAGATGACTCTTGAGCTAGAAAATCGAACTCTCGCTTACCCTGTTGGTATTGCCGAAGATGTGTTTGTTAAAGATGGCACCTTCACTTTCACGGTCGACTTTGTTGTTGTTGATTATGAAATGGACCCTCGTATTCCATTAATACTTGGTCGGCCATTCTTGAGAACCGGAAAAGCCTTAGTCGATAAAGTGAGTTAATCTTAAGAGTTGGGAATGATGCTCAAGTATTTAAAATGGGGAAGATCACAACCAAACCCAATGTAAGAGAATCAGTGAATATGATTAATGTGCTTGATGATTTTGTCGTCTACAACAATCCTCTTTTAGAGTCTTGCTATGATAATCTACTGTTCCAAGATAATGTGGATGATTCTCTCTCCACTTTGGATCCTCCACCAATTTATGATTCTCCACCGATCTATGATGATTATGATGATTCTAGTTCCGATGGGGATGATTATGATAATTTTGTTTCAGAGTATCCAAACATGCCAACTTATGATGACTTTGATGATGTCGATACTCTTTCGAGTGATTCTTTACATGATGACCTTGCACCTACTTTTGATGAAGATCCTCCACCAATAATGCTTGATACTACTTTGGATGACTACTCATTTGAGGAAGACTTTGCTACTTTTCTCAACACTTACTTCCCAAATGAGAGTGATTCTCCTCCTTTGGACTTTGATTTTGGTCTTTATCCTCCTTTGGATATGAAGAAACCCGTTTCAAAGGAGAAGAAGCCAGAAGACACCGATATCCGCAGTACTTATGTCTTGACACCTCTCTATCCACCTTCTGAGGATGAGATTGTGCGATTTATGAGCGGATCTTCTTCAAATTCTACTGAGCCTGAGTGCTATTTTCCCCTAAAGGAAAAGGTGTTCGATCCCGGTATTGCAATTGTTAAGCCATCTCAGTATCCATCTAATGAAATAAAAGGAAAGATTTTTGGAACTTTTGGAGTTATGCTTGCACCTCATCACACTTGCTACCACCGTGCTCACCAACTGCTTAAGAGAACCTTGCCTACTCTTCTTTGGCTTGCCTTGTTCGCCTTAAGCTTGTGCTACTTGATGGACGAAAACCATGTATTTGATCCCGGTGGATGTTCTTCAAGCTTCTTACCATGATAATCAAGGTCGAGTCAGGCTCACGACTCGGTTAACAAAAACAAGCGCTTCTCGGGAGGCAACCCGCAGTATCTATCCTTTTTCTTTTGTTTTTATAATAAGTGTAGGTGGAGACCCTAGTATGTGTTTGTTGTTTTCTTTCTTATCATGTGCAGGGATTCGAGCTATCAAAGATCCATTCTTGATGACTTTTGATGACTCGTGATTCCGTGTACCCGTCTTCCCGGTTCTATCCTAAACTCTTTTGATTCTCTATTTTATATTCTTCAATATTAAAATAGGAATCACTTTAGTTGTCTCTTCCTTAGCAAGATTTAAAAAACATGCACAATGTCCTAAGTGAAGGGGAGGTTACTTCCACATGCTTAAACATTGAGGAAAATGTTTATATTAACTGTAGGGGGACTTCTATCGAAGTTAAGTGGTCTTTTCCTTGTATTTGTCCTCATTTTAACCGGATAATTGATTTTTCGACATTTTTCAAAAATTTTGATCTATTTTGGCCTAGTAGTTTTACCTTTGTTATAGTTATTTACTTTCTTTGCTAGAATAAATTTTAATAAAGTGGTTTTAATTTTCAAACGTTGTGAATCTTTTGACTCAACCTGAGTTTACTTATCTAAGTTTACTTTAGCTAGTATCCTTAACGTGTTTAAGTCAAGTTTTGCAAGGCTTTTATATAGGGAACTTTAAAACGCGAAAGTCTTGACTCTTACGGGTTAAGAACAAGAACTTTTCGCAAGTTCCTATAATTGATCCTAGAAATTCGTTTATCAAAGGAACTTTAAAATGCGAATTCTAAACTTGAAAAAGTCTAAGAAGTTGCAAGATCCTATAGATGACTTGAAAACCCAAACCTTTGATTTAATAGGCTAAGCATCCACGAGTCTCATTCCTTGAGATTTTAAATTGTGGAGAACGAGAGATGATAGAGTCAATTATAAGTTTGGAATTCTTTCATGGACTTATATGAGTTGATTATGAGCTTTTTCTCCCATCGCTTGTTAATAAATATATTTGAAATAAATAAGGTTGTACGATTTGAAAAGTTACTTAGCTTCTAGCACAAGATCGTTTAAAAGTTGCTCGGTATTGATTAGAGTTCATAGCCAAGGCATAACTTATTGAAGCGGTATGCAAAGATTGGCGAGTCCGAAAAGGTCCTAACAAGACATGAGGGCTACCTTTTGTTGCTAAAGATCCAAAGTGATGTGAAGAATCATTTATCAAAAATCAATATGAAAGATCGAGACACACGACGAAAAGCAAAAAACTCCCCTAAAGATCATGGAGAAGTCTATCCGAAAAGACCCTAACAAGGTATGTGGATAAATAGATCCAATTCCTAAAAGGAGGCGGATCGTTGTATATCAAAATCACAAATAAAGATTGGAGAAAAATTAAGAAGTTGTGGTCCAAATATGAAGAATCTCTCAAAGAGTTCAAGTGAATAAATTCCTATTATGAAGAGAAGACCATTATTTCATGAACGTCTCTCAAGATTTGAAGTTTGAAGTCAATGCCAAATATCGGTCCGAGAAAGGTCTCAAATCGTGAAGCGAGTTATGCCAAGATATTAACTTTATGAGGTCCCGAGAAGCAGTCTTAAAAGATTTTGTCCTTTAGCTAACTATTGATTAAATCGTCCTACTTTATTTTCTGCCTAAATAACTATCGAAATAAGTCAACAATGCATCCCCGTGATCATTCAGGACAATCATAAAATATAAGAGATACACCTAGGAATAAGGGAGTCTAAGTAAATAATTGGGCCACATGAGTTTGTGTTAGTTTGCTAACTTATAATAACAATGATCTCGTTTTTAAGCTTGGTATATGGAACGTGAAACTTGAGGGTGATAATCATTCATGACATTCCAAAACCCTATGGTAAGTTTTTGATCTTCTTACTTGTTTTCTTCCTTTAAATAATTTTTCTCTTTAATAAATGCCAATGTGGATTGATTATGATGGAAAATGTAAATCTTGCTTTGTAATTAATGCATTGCATGAGGACATTGCAATGGTCAAGTGTAGGGGATTTGATAGGTGTGAAAACACCCATCCTTTTACCACTTAATTATAATAATAACCAAGCCAAAACGTGTATTTTATGTCGTAAATGTCGGAATTATGCGTGGTTTGTGTTTTTGTTGTAATTCAGGATCATAATGTGAAAAGGTAAGAAAACATGGGCTTTCATGGGCTTTTATCGAAGAAAAAGACAAAAGACGAAGTCAAAAGATCAAGAGTGCAAAAAGAACGGAAGTCCATGGCCTATTCTGAAGATTTATCGAAGAAAAGTCTAAAGACGGAAGTATAATAAAGCTGAAGAACTCAAGTCCAATTAATGAAGAAATTACAAGACGAGTTTAAATAATCCCGAGACAAAGTCGAAAAAGTCGTAGAATTTAGAAGACGAAAAGACGAGAAAGAAAGAAAGAAGGAAGCTTCCAACACATGCTTACCTCCCTAATCTCCTATAGATACCCTCCTAATATCACATTACGAGGTGTTGACTATCTTGACAAAATAGCTCTTCCATTTAATAACTTGCACTTTTCTTAATGTCATTTACTTAATTGTCATTTAATTACCTTATCTTGCACCTTAAATTTGTAAGTTTAATCTTTACTTTTAATTGTTGAATCTTAATTTTAATCTAGTTTTTATTATTACTCTCTCATTCTACCTTTCTTGTTTTGCTTAATCTTTATGCTTATTTGCTTATTGTCATGCTTATTTGATTATTTGTTATGTTTTTATGTTTATGATTGTGTTAGCTTATTGGTTTTATAGCTTATTGTGTTTTTCTTAAATTTAGTTAAGTGTTTTTAAAAGTTATTTTATACAAAGTTGTTTTTAAATATTTTTATTATTTAGTGTTTTTAAAAGTTTTTAAATTTTGACTTATTAGCTTTTCCTTAAAAGTATTTTGGTTAAGTTTTGGTTAAGTGCGTATTTGTTTTTAGCTTATTTTTACTTTTTAGCTTATTTGCATCATTTTATGCTTATTCGGAATGTTTAAAACCCTCATATTCCGGATATAGCCATATTCCGAATAGTGGTAAGTTTCCTCATAATCCGAATAGCCTCCAAGTCAAACATTCCGGATATAGTGAAAAAGTGGTGAATTCCGGATAAAGCTTCGGAACTACACATTCCGGATATCCACAGGAACGTATTCCAGATAAGGAGACGAAGAGGGATTCCGGATAAGCTTTACATCCTTATTCCGGATAGTAACCTTCACTAGATTCTGGATAAGCCCAGCTGCAAAGGATTCCAGATAGTGGACTGATTGGATTCCGGATAAAGGCTTGGTGAACGAATTCCGGATAAGCTGTTGTATCAAACATTCCCGATAAGGTCCTGGAGGAGAATTCTAGATAAGCCGACTTTGCCAATTCCGGATAAGCTGTCAGGGAACCAAATTCCGGATAAGGGTTCGTTTACCGATTCTGGATAGTTGATACAATTGGTATTCCGGATTAGGGGTGTCCATAATTCGGGTTTGACCCACAAAAACCGAAAACCGAACCGAACCGAACCCGAACTAGAACCGAACCGAAAATAGAATTCGGGTTTTGGGTTATAACCGAACCGAACCGAACTACAAATACGGTTTTCGGGTTGGGTATGGGTTTGGCCGTCGGACCCGAGAACCGAACCGAAAACCGAAATTTTATAAATATATATATTTTTTATAAATTTATATATATATAATAGTTATTAAAATTTAATTTAATCCTAATATATGCAAACTAGTTATTAAAATATAATTTTAATATAAAAATATCATTTTATACTTGAAATAACCTTTTTTTTCTAAATATTTATATAATTATATATTTTTTTTGAAAAATTCAGAAAATTCGGGTTATTCGGGTCAACCCGAAAACCGAACCGAATTCAAATTCGGTTTTCGGTTCGGTTCGGTTAAAATCTATTTCGGTTCGGTTCGGTTTTCGGGTTGACTCAGAAAAAAAAATTAACCGAATAACCCGAACCGAATAAACCGAACAACCCGAGAACCGAACCGAATGACACCCCTATTCCGGATAAGGGTGAGATTTACAAACATTTAGGATAAGCAGCTTGTTTGGTATTCCGGATAGTGACAGTATTTTGGATCCCGAATCAGGTTTTGTTTATCCTCTGTTTTATTTTCAAGCATTTATTTTTCCCGTCATTTTTCCTTAGTGTTATTTTAATTGTTTTTCTTTATTTTAAATTTCAAGTTTAAAATTTTATTACATTGTCAAATTTACTATTCGTCGAACTTAAATTTTTGTCATTTAATTAAATTACCTTTTAAAGTTTTTAATATTGCACCATTTACTTTTTAATCAGTTTTAGCTTTAATTACCCGTCATTTACTTTAAAGTTTTGCCAATTTTACTTTACTACAACGACAAATTATTGTTTTCCACCAAAAGACGACTGAGTCACACTTAAATCCGTGATCAATTCGATTAGACATAATAGAACAATTTTTCATTGTAAAAACCAGTTATTAACCGGCCGACTAGCGATTCGCGATTTTTGCCACCTTTGTTTAGAGAGATTGGAAATAATAGTGTGTTTTAAAGTGTTAAAATGAGGGATATATATAATAGGGTTTAGGGTAAAAAACGGATTTAAAAAAATTCGACCGTTGGAAAGGGTAATGGCTCTATTTTTTTCTCTCCCCTCTATGTTGCCTTGCCGCTGGAGCGACGAAGGCTCCGTGAAATAGGGTGGGTGTGTGGTGCGGTTCAAGTCCAAATAAAAGTCAATATATTGATGTTCTTTTTATTTATTTAAGTTTCTTGTTTAACAATAAATTATGGTAAAGAGAATATTTAATTTCCTGTTATAGGTTTAGGAAAACAGAAAGTAATATCAATCTTTATTTAGATTGATTCTCATTTTCCTATAAATGTTAGGTTTTTCATTGTATTAGATATCTCTGAGTTTTTTGATAATTGGCAGTTTGCTAAGATTCTCTTAATAATCGAGTATTCGTTGAATCAACGATTGTTGGAGTTTGCCTGATTATCGGTATTCTTTTTAATCAACGATAGTTGGAAGGATTGCGTCTGGCATTCTTTGGAATCAACAGATTCAATTACCTATCTTTGCTACATAGCTTTTTAGTCTACATCAGTTGGTATCAAGAGCCGAAGTTCCTGATTTAGATGTTAGAATATCCGTTTTTTGAGGGTGATGGTTCCTCTTCTGATGAATGGGAAGATTATGGTAAGGCCAGTGATGATTATGAAGGACCTCTAATATTTGATGAAGATCAATATGAAGAAGAATATATGCTAGGTTATGATACCGATATTGAAGATGTCATTGAGAAAGAAGAAGAATTTGGTGGAGAAGAAGACAACTTTGAAGACACTATAGTTGTGGCTAATAATCTTTATTCTTCTATGATCAAAGCTACCATGGTCGACAAGTTGGGTTTTAAGACGATCAAGGTTCGAGGTCGATTCATTTTAAAGAAATGAAATTTGATGCAAGGGATGCAAACTAGGATACTACGAATACAGTGCAAACTCGAGGACGAGTTTTTTAGGGAGAGAGAATTGTGCGGTTCAACTCCAAATAAAAGTCAATATATTGATTTTCTTTTTATTTATTTATGTTTCCTGTTTAACAATCAATTCTGGTAAAGAGAATATTTAATTTACTGTTATAAGTTTAGGAAAATAGAAAGTAATATCAATCTTTATTTAGATTGATTCTCATTTTCCTATAAATGTTAGGTTTTTTAATGTATTAGATATCTCTGAGTTTTTTGATAATGAAAGCTTTTGCTTAGTTCTTGGCAGTTTGCTAATATTCTCTTAATAATCAGGTATTCGTTGAATCAACGATTGTTGGAGTTTGCCTGATTATCGGTATTCTTTTGAATCAACGATAGCTGGAAGGATTGCGTCTGACATTCTTTGGAATCGACAGATTTGATGCGGTTCAACTCCAAATAAATGTTAATATATTGATGTTCTTTTTATTTATTTAAGTTTCCTGTTTAACAATAAATTCTGGTAAAGAGAATATTTAATTTCCTGTTATAGGTTTAGGAAAATACAAAAATGGTGCGGTTCAACTCCATATAAAAGTCAATATATTGATGTTCTTTTTATTTATTTAACTTTCCTGTTATAGGTTTAGGAAAATAGAAAGTAATATCAATCTTTATTCTCATTTTCCTATAAATGTTAGGTTTTTCATTGTATTAGATATCTCCGAGTTTTTTTATAATGAAAGCTTTTGCTTAGTTGATTGGTGTATTTTGCATACACCTATTAGCATGTTAATTTAGCTTAGTTATATATTTATTTGTTTTTATATATGTACTTGGAGTGTGTTTTGTGATTATGTAGGTTACGAGTGAAATGGAATAAAATGGCCGCTTAATTAATTTTTTTTGAAGAAAAGACATTGTGAGCGCCGATAAATGAAGAAAAAATATTGAAGAAAAATATTTGAGCGCGTCGCAATATTTTCGGTCATTTTTTATTTGTCCGGGCTTCGTTCGAGTAATTATTGATGTTGGGTTTTTTATTGGGCCAAAGTTATTATATGCTAAAAGAATAAAAGAAAAAAAAAGGAAAGAGAAAAATAATTTTTGGGCCCAATACCCAATAGCCCACCGGTGGACATTATAAAAAGAATAAAAAAAGAATAAAAAAAAGAAACAAAAGAGAGGTGGACAACCAAATAAAAAAAAAAAGAAGTCGAATATTAAGAAGAAGAAAAGGAGTGCAAGTGGGGGCCGTCGAAGGGGACACAAACAAAAACAGTCGATCAACAAAGGAATAAAAAAAAGAATTGAGGTCAATTGGTTTTTTTTGGTCTTCAAAAGATGGCTGAAAGACTATATATAAAAAAAAATTCCATTTTCTTGGAGTTTTTTTCTTGTTGCACGGTGGAGATGAATAGCGGACAGCGGGTCGGGTACATCGTGATGTCCGGCTAATTTTGTTGTAATTCTTTCCGGTAACTTTATTTATGGTTTGATCATTACTTTTGGATTATCATATTTTTATTACATTGATTTATAATTTATTTATAACTTATTTTTATTGATTTAATATTATGTTTAATTATTTGTGCGAGACAATTTATTGTTAGTTAACGATTCATACTCATTCTATTTAGTTAAAGAAAAAGATGGTCGTACAATCAACATAAGTTGTACCTAAATAAATTATTAAAACATAATTATTGGTTGGATTAATATAAGACTTATTATCGCGAGTCATTGATAAACATAATAAGGGCTAACATTAATTCATTCATATTAATTCGAAATAATCTTTGTAAACGAACTAAAAAGTTTCGATAATCCATAAGTTTGATCAACCATAAATATTAAGAGCTGGAAGGGATTGCATTTTTCTTTTAATTGTTTACATCTTTATTTTATTTTTCTAGCTTTATTATTAGCTTAATAATTATTTTAATTTTTAATTCGCATTTTTATTATTAAAAGTATTTTAGTTTTCAGATTTCAAAACCAAAACCTTTATTGATAAGTGATAACCCCAAAACTTAAACTAAAACCACATATTCCTCGTGGATCGATACCCGCTTACCCTATCTAGTATAAGGTAATTATGTTATTTTTTACCGGCACTTCGACGCCGATCAAAAATTTGGCGCCGCTGCCGGGGAATCAGTGAGCTTTTCGTTTAAGTTTTTGTTAATATTTTTTTAAATAAATAAAAAAATACAAAAAGATTTTTATTTTTCTTGTTTGTTTGTTTGTTTGTTTTGTTTCTTCTGAGTGTGCAGGTTAGTGTATGCGCACACGTAGATCGGGACGAACATCACCGTTATCTTACGATCCTGAGTTTGAGAAAAGTGCAAGGTTAAGAAGGAAGACGTTTCGACAGTTTTCTACTAATCTTGATTTTTCAGGTTTAGTAGAGCTTTTCGCTGAAATGCCAGGTGACGAAAATGTTGGTGGAAGTGCTAGCGGCAGTAGTAGCGGAGAAGAATCTCCACCACGGGGTGTTGATTCTTATTACAGGCCGAGGATCTTCGAGGATCCCTCGCCTATCATTTATTTAGATCCGGTTAAAGGGGTTACAAGTAACTTCAAGATCCAGCCGAACCTCATAGCAATCTTGCCAGTGTTTAGAGGTCGTGAGGAGCCATATGCACATCTGCGAGAATTAACTTCAAGATCCAGCCGAACCTCATAGCAATCTTGCCAGTGTTTAGAGGTCGTGAGGAGCCATATGCACATCTGCGAGAATTCTTCTCAATTGCTGACACACATCAGGTTAATAATATTACCAAGGATGAGGTAAGACTTCGCCTTTTTCCTTTTTCTCTTAAAGATCAAGCTAAGGACTGGTTCTCATCTCTTGAGCCACGTATTATTAACTCATGGTCTGAAATGCAAACTGCTTTTCTGGAGGAATTTTATTCTATAAGTAAAACTGTTGCCATTAGGAATAAGATTAAATCCTTTCGTCAAATCCCAGGCGAGCAGTTTCATGAAGCATTTAGTAGACTTAAGGAGTTATTAAGAACTTTCCCTCATCACGATGTTCCAAAATGGGAGCTTGTCAAAGTATTCTATGATGGGTTGGATTATAACAACCAACAATTTGTGATGGCCACTAGTGGGGGTATGTTTTTCTCGCGACCTATGGAGGAAGAATGGGAGTTTTTTGAAAATTTAAGCAAAGGTTCCAAGACCCAAGCTTCAGTGGATCGAAACAACCACCCATCTTCGCCAATTTTGTGTCTAACCAACGTGGCATAAATTCTGAAATTGGCGAGTTAAGTAAGAAAGTTGATCTTTTGTTGAAAAATCTAGGAAAAGGTGTGCCAAATGTGTCTAATGTGTCGCATAGTGGGTGTTCAATGTGTGGTGATCCAAGCCACTCAGTCGATAATTGTCAAAGTTGGGGGGCGCCACCAAACGAGGAGGTGAATGGAGTCTATGGTGGTCGTCCACGAAATGACCCATTCTTCGAAAGTTACAATCCTGGATGGCGCAATCACCCAAACTTCCGTTGGAAAGATGAAGACAATCGCCCTAATAATACCCAACAAAAACACTATGGTTACAAACCAAGGTATGAGGGTGGCGATTCATCTAACTTCCAACAAAATTCTTACAATCATAGGCCACAACAACAATATCCAAATCAGGGCCAAGGGCAAGATGACAACCGTCTCTTGAACCTTGACCGAAATTTTGATAGGCTTATGGATTCATTATATACCAACAATCAAGAGATCAATAGAAAATTTGAGGTCACTAATCAAAGATACGAGACCACTACTAAATCTATTGCAGCTCTTGAGAGACAAGTTGGTCAATTGGCGGATCAATTAAACAAAAGAGATGAGGGAAGGCTACCGAGCTACCCCGCCATGAATCCCGCACACAAGAAAAATAGAAATGAGCACGTGAATATGGTGACATCTCTTCGAAACGGTAAAGTCTACAACAATGACAAGGGAATTCCAAATTCTCCTGATGTCGAGGATTTCGTTACTGATGACGAAATTATTATTGAAGGTAAAAATTCTGATAATGTTAAGTCCGGTTCTGAGTTGGTGAATGATTTGTTAAATGATTTTCCTAAACCAACAACACAGAATCCTAAAGCTACTGAATCTTCCGAAGTTGGGGAGGGTGGTGTGTCCAACACACATTACCCTACGGCTTTGGAGAAATTGACACCTGCAAGGTTAGCTAAAAAGGGTCCTCATGCGGAGGATATGTGGGAGACTTTCAAGCAAGTTAAAATCAATATCCCCCTTATTGATGCTATCAAGCAAATTCCTGCTTATGCCAAGTATTTAAAGGACTTGTGTACTCAGAAGAGGAAGCTGAAAGCGTCGTTGCCTAAAAAGATTGACCTAATGGAGCATGTTAATGTAGTCTTGTCTAGCTCTCTTCCTCCTAAATTCAAAGATCCTGAAGCACCACTGATTTCAGTTTTGGTCGGAAAATATTGCCATTAAGAAGGCGCTCCTTGATCTTGGTGCCAGTATCAACATCCTTCCTGCTAGTTTGGTTGATAAGTATGACTTAGGAACTCTTCGTAAGACAGACACCATTATTTCCTTAGCCGATCGATCTACCAAAATTCCTAGAGGTATCTTAGAGGATGTTATTGTGAAAGTTGATGATTTCTATTACCCAGTTGACTTCTTTGTTATGGACACCGAGTCACAATACAAAGATGTTCAACCAACTATTATCCTTGGGCGCCCATTCTTAGCCACGTTAGATGCTAGGATTAATTGTCGGACTGGTGCCATGGATATTGCATTCGGTAATAAGAAGATAAGATTGAATGTGTTTAATTCTATGAATTCTCCTACGATGAATGAATGTTACTAAGTAAATGTGATCGATGAGGAAGTTCAAAAGCATGCATCCCGTATGCTTAAGGATGATCCTTTGGAATTATATCTAACTGGTGAGAATGAGGAGATTCTTGATGTTGATGAAGTTCAAGAGATTCAAGAGTGTTTGGTCAGTTCTTTGGACCATCAAAAACCACCTTGGTCTTATAAAGTGGAGCCCTTGCCTTCTACTTTTGACACGGCTACGAAGCCGTCTCTGGAGGTGCCTCCAGCTCTTGAACTAAAACCTTTGCCATCTAATCTCAAATATGCTTTTATAGGTCCTAACAATACGTTACCCGTTATTGTTGCTTCTGATCTTTCTGAATCACAAGAGGAAGCACTTCTAAAAGTGCTTTCCAAGTACAAAGCAGTAGTTGGATGGACCATTGCAGATTTGAAAGGGATCAGCCCTTCATTATGTATGCATCGAATTGTTACGGATCCAGATATTAAGCCAGCAAGAGATGCGCAAAGGCGTCTGAATCCTAATATGAAAGAGGTGGTGAAGACGGAAGTTCTTAAATGGTTAGATGATGGTATCATCTATCCCATCTCGGATAGTAAATGGGTAAGTCCCACTCAAACGGTGCCTAAAAAGTCCGGAATCATCGTTGTGGAAACCGAGAATGGGGAAAAACTCACAACCCGACCAGTTACTGGGTGGAGAGTTTGCATAGATTACCGTAAGGTTAATAATTCTACATCTAAAGATCACTTCCCACTACCCTTCATTGATCAAATAGTTGAGAAGCTTTCTGGTAAGAAGTTTTATTGCTTCCTGGACGGGTACTCCGGTTATAATCAAATACCCATCCATCCTGGTGACCAGGCCAAAACTACGTTTACGTGTCCATACGGGACGTTTGCATTTCGAATAATGCCTTTTGGCCTGTGTAATGCACCGGCTACCTTTCAGCGGTGTATGATGAGTATCTTTTCTGACATGGTTGGAGAATCTGTAGAGATATTTATGGATGATTTCTCCATCTTTGGTCAATCCTTTGAAAGTTGCCTTGATCAGCTTGAAAGCATGTTAAAAAGATGCACTGAAACTAATTTGGTGCTTAGTTGGGAGAAGAGCCATTTCATGGTTCGAGAGGGAATTGTATTAGGGCATGTTGTGTCTGAAAAAGGGTTTGAGGTTGACCGTGCCAAAGTTCAAGTAATTTCAACCCTTCCTCCTCCCACTACCGTCAAGGGTGTGTGTTCTTTTCTTGGTATTGCCGGGTTCTATAGGCGGTTTATTAAAGATTTTAGTGCAATATCAAAGCCTCTTTATAATCTACTCTTAAAAGATGCACGCTTTGACTTTAATGAATCATGTCTTAAAGCATTCAACATGCTTAAGCAAAAGCTTGTAGAAGCCCCTATTCTGCAATCACCTGATTGATCGAAGCCTTTCGAGATCATGTGTGATGCGAGTGATTATGCCGCTGGGGCGGTTCTAGGACAGCGGGTCGATAAGAAACCCGTTGTGATCTTTTATGCTAGTAAGACTTTTTCAGAAGCTCAAATGAATTACACCACTACAAAAAAAAGAGTTGTTAGCCGTGGTTTTTGCTCTTGACAAGTTTAGGTCATATATTTGGGGGCATTCTAAGGTGATAGTATTTTCAGATCATAGTGCCTTAAGACATTTGTTGACTAAGAAAGAGACAAAACCGAGGTTGCTTAGGTGGATTTTGCTTTTACAGGAATTTAATCTAGAAATCCGGGATAAAAAGGGGTTAGAAAATGTAGTTGTCGACCATTTGTCTAGAATTATCCCTCCACCGTTCAACCCTTCTGATATGATTAAGGAAAGCTTTCCGGATGAAAGCTTATTTGAGGTTTCTAAGGTTCCTTGGTACGCAAATATAGTTAATTACTTAGCTGTTAAAAAGCTTCCGGAGTTTTGGTCCAAGCAACAAAGAAAATACTTCTTCTCCCAGTTGAAGCATTATTTTTGGGAGGATCCGGAGCTCTATAAGGTGTGTGCTGACCAAGTTGTTAGGAGATGTGTTCCCGACCATGAGCATATGGACATATTGGCTCATTGTCATTCTTATGTATGTAGTGATCACTTTGGTGCTACGAAAACTGGGCATAAAGTCCTACAAAGCGGTTTGTTTTGGCCGACTATATTCAAGGATGGCCAGTCTTTTGTGAAAGCATGTATTTGTTGCCAACAAGTTGGTGGAATTTCAAGGCATGATCAAATGCCTATGAATCCCATACTTGTTGTTGAGATATTTGATGTGTGGGGTATTGATTTTATGAGACCATTCCCCACTTTCCATGGCAATGTGTACATTTTAGTGGTAGTTAATTATGTGTCTAAGTGGGTAGAGGCTGAGGCTACTAGAACCAATGACCATAGTGTAGTTCTTAAGTTTGTTAAGAAGAATATCTTTGCTAGGCATGGAATTCCTAAGGCTATCATTAGTGATGGGTGTTCCCACTTTAAGAACTTTAGATTTGGGAAATTATTAAAACATTATAGAGTTAATCATAGGATAGCTACCCCTTATCACCCACAGACTAGTGGACAGGTTGAAGTATCTAATAGAGAGATTAAGTGAATTTTGGAAAAGACCGTTCGTAGTGATAGGAAAGATTGGTCCTTGAGGTTAGATGATGCTTTGTGGGCATATAGGACGGCTTTTAAGACTCCTATTGGTATGTCACCATATAAGTTGGTATATGGCAAGGCGTGTCGTTTACCGGTTGAGATAGAGCATAGGGCTGAATGGGCGATTAAGACCGTTAATCTGGATTTAGAGAAAGCAGGTAGTTCTAGGAAACTTCAATTATCTGAATTGGATGAGATTAGACGTGATGCTTATGAAAGTTCTAGGATTTATAAGGAGAAAACCAAAGCTTTTCATGACCGACACATCACCAAGAAGTCGTTCTTGGTTGGTCAAAAAGTTTGGTTATTCAATGCTAGACTTAAGCTTTTTCCTGGAAAGTTGAGAAGTAAATGGACAGGTCCATACGTTGTGACTCAAGTCTCTCCATACGGAGCCATTGAAATAAAAAATATGGTGGGTGGAGAGCCGTTTAAAGTTAATGGACACCGTTTGAAGCCGTATGTTGAGTTAGAAAGTGATCAAATGGAAACGGTGGATGTGGTTTACTTGGAACCACTCCAACCGTCTCAATAGCTCATTTGAGTTATGTCTGGCTGAAGACGGTAAACTTAGCGCTTCGCGGGAGGCAACCCGTGGTTTGTGGAACTTTGTGGGTGTGTTCTCTACAAACCCTCACGAGACAAAACTCGTCCATTCGGGCTACCGAGTGGTTTAAAGGCTTGTTGCATACGCTAAATGCAACCGTGATTCCTACGAAAGTGAGTTAGGTTTTTATTTTTGTGTGAGTTTGTCAAGTTTATTTCTAACCAAAATTTCAATTTAAAGTTTTTGAATTAGGGGCAATGCAATGCTTTAAGTTGAGGGGGGGGGTGACACACGTGTTACATGTTTTTTGTGTGAAATTTTGGTCAAAATGGGTTAAAATGTGATTTTTGGGAAAAATTGAAAATTTTTAAAATTTTAAATCACATTATAAGAGTCTTGTGCTAATTAGATGTGGAAGTTTCTTCTACAGATATGTTTGTTGAGTGTTTGCAGATTCTAAAGATTAGCTTGTAGATGATTTATTAGAGCAAGCTAGAGGATTTGGCCATAATTATCAGGTGCACCCGATTCCATTTTATAATTTGGTTATTAAATTGATTTGATTGTTTGCATGTAGTTAGGCATATGTGTAATTTAGATGATCAAACCACGCCGGTTGAATTCCTTCTACTTACCTTTGCTTAGATCGAGTAGAAAGTTTGAATAAATAATATGAAATATAGTAATGTAATAGTTGGGTTAGGACACTTGAAATTGATCTTATTCGGCTCGCCGCCCCAGCATGGTGGCCTTAGAAAAGAGTTGGAGAACTGTCATAATTATTGGTGGTAGTCATATGCTGGGCTTGCCTATCTGATTCGTCATCCGCGCAAGGTGATACTTTAGTTGTTAGTATGGGTCAGACGCCAATTTTTATGATGGATAGCATTGCACTTAGCTGAGACAATTTTATGTGAAATAACCCAATCATTGTATTGTTGTAATGAAATTAGGAAGATTGATTTAATTTAATGCATTGTATAATTATACTATGTGGTAGATAATTCCATCATGTGATGTACCAGTAGGCACGAAGTATAACTGTTCCCATTTAATTAAACAGACTTAATAAACCGATTCTGATGTGCCAATGTGTCTTAGTACGCACCTATATGATAGATATTCATTTTTCTGAATAATTGGTCTTTATATCAACCTTGAAAGGAGTGTATAAAGCGTTCGGGATGACTTGTATAAGAAACGGTCCCGAATGACTAAAAAAGAAAGCTTATGTGTGATGTGAAAAAGAAAAAAAAAGAGAAAAAAAATGAAAAAAATGAAAAAAAAATGTGAAAAAAAATGATGAGAAAAAAAGTGGAAGTAAGCTAAAGTATTATGGCTTATGATGTGCTCTTATGGTATAAAAACTCTAATGTCATAAAAGGTGTACGATATTCTCACCTTTTTTTTTGGTTAACCGTGATTTTCGACTCATTGGCCGACTAATCCACGGGGTTTGAGCCCACCGCCACACAGACTCAAACCAGGTAAAACCCTCCCTTTTCAGGAGGTTGGCGTGGCCACATCAAGGTTGTTTGCACCTAGTGGGAATTGAACTTGAGACCTCACACACTTTAGAGTGATAGCCACAAATCTTTTTGCCACTAGGCCACCCTTGAGTGGTTCCTCACCTCTTGTTTTAGATTGATTATAGGTGTGCATTAGGTACGTTGGACACATGGTTAATTATATGAAATATAGAGTAAATGGAATCAATGAGAATGGTTATACTAAGTGTTTAAGAATGACAAAAATATTGGTAATCATTTTGGATTATTCGTCATGTAGGATGGTTATTAGTGTATTAGGTTAAATGTGATCTTTTGATGAAATTTCAATAGTATGATTAAAAATTATGAAATTAACATGCTTGTATATTTTTATTTTATTTTTACTTGGGACAAGTAAAGGTTAAGTGCGAGGGGATCTGATTGGTGTATTTTGCATACACCTAATAACATGTTAATTTAGATTAGTTATATATTTATTTGTTTTTATATATGTACTTTGAGTGTGTTTTGTGATTGTGTAGGTTACGAGTGAAATGGAATAAAATGGCCGCTTAATTAATTTTTTTTGGAGAAAAGACATTGTGAGCGCCGATAAATGAAGAAAAAATATTGAAGAAAAAGATTTGAGCGCGTCGCAATATTTTCGGTCATTTTTTATTTGTCCGGGATTCGTTCGAGCAATTATTGATGTTAGGTTATTTTTTATTGGATCAAAGTTATTATATGCTAAAAGAATAAAAGAAAAAAAAAGGAAAGAGAAAAATAATTTTTGGGCCCAATACCCAATAACCCACCGGTGGACATTATAAAAAGAATAGAAAAAAAAGAAACAAAAGAGAGGTGGACAACCGAATAAAAAAAAAGAAGTCGAATATTAAGAAGAAGAAAATGAGTGCAAGTGGGGGCCGCCGAAGGGGACACAAACAAAAACAGTCGATCAACAAAGGAATAAAAAGAAAAGAATTGAGGTCAAGTGGTTTTTTTTTGTCTTCAAAAGACGGCTGAAAGACTATATATATATAAAAAATTCCATTTTCTTGGAGTTTTTTTTCTTGTTGCACGGTGGAGATGAATAGCGGACAGCGGGTCGGGTACATCGTGATGTCCGGCTAATTTTGTTGTAATTCTTTCCGGTAACTTTATTTATGGTTTGATCATTACTTTTGGATTATCATATTTTTATTACATTGATTTATAATTTATTTATAAATTATTTTTATTGATTTAATATTATGTTTAATTATTTGTGCGAGACAATTTATTGTTAGTTAACGATTCATACTCATTCAATTTAGTTAAAGAAAAAGATGGTCGTATAATCAACATAAGTTGTACCTAAATAAATTATTAAAACATAATTATTGGTTGGATTAATATAAAACTTATTATCGCGAGTTATTGATAAACATAATAAGTGCCAACATTAATTCATTCATATTAATTCGAAATAATCTTTGTAAACGAACTAAAAAGTTTCGATAATCCATAAGTTTGATCAACCATAAATATTAGGAGCTGGAAGGGATTGCATTTTTCTTTTAATTGTTTACATCTTTATTTTATTTTTCTAGCTTTATTATTAGCTTAATAATTATTTTAATTTTTAATTCGTATTTTTATTATTAAAAGTATTTTAGTTGTCAGATTTCAAAACCAAAACCTTTATTGATCAGTGATCACCCCAAAACTTAAACTAAAACCACATATTACGCGTGGATCGGTAACCGCTTACCCTATCTAGTATAAGGTAATTAGGTTATTTTTGACCGGCACTTCGACGTCGATCATTAGTTCTTGGCAGTTTGCTAAGATTCTCTTAATAATCGGGTATTCGTTGAATAAAACGATTATAGAAGTTTGCCAGATTATTGGTATTCTTTTGAATCAACGATAGTTGGAAGGATTGTGTCTGACATTTTTTAGAATCAACAGATTCAATTACCTATCTTTGCTACTTAGCTTTTTAGTCTAAATCAAGATTCAATTACTTATCTTTGCTACTTAGCTTTTAAGTCTACATAGTGTGGCAACGAGATCCGACAAACCTAAGCACCGAGCAGAGCAACACCCGCCGTAACACGCTCCGCTCTTATCCCCCGAGTCCCCAAGGGTGTATAATTATAACATTTATGATTTTCGTATAATTTTTTTAGCTTAAATTTGACCAGTC
This sequence comes from Glebionis coronaria, assembly GCA_025667525.1. Lineage (NCBI taxonomy): Eukaryota > Viridiplantae > Streptophyta > Magnoliopsida > Asterales > Asteraceae > Glebionis > Glebionis coronaria. Next base: position 46,437,541 of record CM046880.1, on the reverse strand, counting down.
ATATAACACGCTCGAACCCATAATATTGTTCATGTGAACCACTAAGCCAGTTGAACTTTCCTTGGTTAATGCTATAATTCTAGATCGAGGCAAATTTCTCAAGGTGTCTTGCACGTATATTACTTTCTTTCGTCATCTTTTGTAATTATAAATACCCAAAATGTTGGCCCAATAGTATATACTACTTCTGATTTACAAACAACACAATCAAGAAAATAAATAATTTAAAGCTATGGCAGATGCTTGTAAGAAAACACGTAAAAGAATTGTTATTATTGGCATATCGTCTCTTGTTCTTGTTCTTATCGTTGTTGGAGCGGTTGTGGGAACTTCACGTAAGAATGAAGGAGGACATAGTTCACCACATGAATCACAATATTACGATTCCCCGTTGGGTTCTATCAAAGCCGTCTGTGATACCACGTTGTACCCCGGTAGTTGTTACAGCTCTCTATCTCCTCTCGTAAATTCAACTCATATCAAGCCGGATGAGTTACTCAAATTTGCGGTTGTAGTTGCCATAAATGAGCTGTCCAAAGCATCTATCCATTTGGACCTCAAAAACTGCAGCGAACTATTGGATCTTGCCCTTGATCATCTTAACGACTCACTGTCAGCAACAAACGACAGTTTAAAATCAATGGGATCTCAGCTTGATGATCTTATGACTTGGCTAAGTGCTGCAGCCACGTATCAACAAACATGCATTGACAGCATTCAAGAACATGTTTCTGGCCAGCTTCAGAAATCTACTGAGCTCACAAGCAACAGCCTTGCGATTGCAAACGGGGTTTCAAAAATCGCAAATGCTTACAAGCACACAAGAAGATTGATGAGTTTAGAAGGAAGATGTGATGAAACGCCAAAATGGTTGTCTGGAAAAGACAGGAAACTGCTTCAAAATACAAGCATGCCAGCTGGAATCAAAGCCGGTCTGGTGGTGGCTAAGGATGGTTCTGGAAAATACAAGAGAATTTCCGATGCTCTAAATGCAGTTCCAGATAAAAGCAATAAAAGATTCGTGATATACGTCAAGAAGGGAATTTACTATGAGAATGTTAGAGTCGAAAAATCCAAATGGAACGTGATAATCATTGGCGATGGGAAAGATTCAACAATCGTATCAGCAAGCTTAAACAATGTGGACGGCACTCCAACATTTCAGTCAGCAACTTTTGGTTCGTATATTTAATTAAACTCCTTATAAGCAAAATTTTATTACTAACATATATAATTACTGATCTTTCTGCAATTATGTTCTTTTGATGCAGCTGTATTCGGTAAAGGATTTATTGCTCGTGACATCGCATTTCGCAACACTGCCGGTGCAGTGAAACATCAAGCTGTAGCCCTTATGTCAACCGCAGACCTGTCAATATTCTACCGTTGTAGCTTTGATGCTTTTCAAGACACCCTTTATGCACATTCAAACCGTCAGTTTTATAAAGAATGCAACATTTATGGAACTGTAGATTTCATTTTTGGCAACTCGGCTGTCGTTTTTCAGAACTGCAACATACTGCCTAGAAAACCCATGCTTGGTCAAAAGAATACGATCACAGCACAAGGTAGGTTTGATCCAAATCAGAACACCGGCATTTCAATCCAAAACTGTGTCATTTGGCCATATGGAAACCTGAGTAATGTTCAAACGTTTCTTGGTCGTCCTTGGAAGAACTATTCAACTACAGCTTATATTAGCAGCATGATGGGAAGCTTTATTGATCCAAAGGGATGGTTGCCATGGGTGGAACCAACAGCTCCTGACACCATTTACTATTCAGAATTTGCTAATTATGGTCCAGGAGCATCGACAAAGAACAGAGTCACCTGGAAAGGATTGAAATTCATAACGAGTAAGCAAGCAAGCAAGTTCACCGTCAAATCCTTCATCAACGGGGATAAGTGGATTAATGGTACCGGCGTTAGTTATAAACTTGGTCTCTAGTACCAAAATCTCGAGCTCTTCTTCTACGAGGCCTGTTTTTTCTTTTCTTTTGGGTTTCATCTATAATTCACATTGATCTTTATTTATAACTGATGGTTCCTTTTCATACATTATTGTTTTGTGTGCATGTATGTAACAATCTGATTACAAAATCAATCACCCACAGCATAAAATTTGTCTCTCCCAAACAAAATAGTACACTATTGACCGGAACAAGATTACTAACTATACTTCTAATACAATTTATCTTTTGATTGCAGCCACTTGTTCCATCACATTGTTTAATGTCTCATAGTTTCCCACCTTATACATCCATTTCACCACTTCTTTTCAAACATTCATCGAGTATCATGCCTAACGACACTTGTGTCGCATAGATCATTTAGCTAGTCGCGTGTGCTGGGATGTTTTTGTTGGAAAAATTGCTTTGCAAAATGAGTTTTCGCAAAGTTTGAACATAATTTAATATATGTATAGGTTATATATATGTCCAAAATGGAGTTAATACAAATGAGATATCGTGTCTTTGGTTTCTACTTTCAATATTAATTTGTGGGTTTTTACTCTCACGCCTACGCGCACACAGGGGTGCAGAAAGTGAGATTTCTAGGCCGAAAACAGGTTCGAAGCTACTCAACTTGTGTATAAGCGCGCGACCTGCGGACACGAATGCAGCTCCGAAATTCGCCTAGGTGCGGACAGATTTAGATATCTTTTTTTGTTGCGAATTTAGATTTTTTTCCAGGAAATTATGTACATCTATTTAAGGAATATAATTAGACTTTCTTATTAAGTCATGACATAATATATTTTTGTATGTAAAATATATGCAAATCGTGTTTTATATATAACAGATTTGCATGTTAGATTATTTTAGGAGCATATATTATGTCTTGGTGACCAAAGACATCAATTGGCTATAAAATAAATTCTCCTCATTCAGTTTTAACACACACAAAAAATGCAACCTATTTCTAGCTCTATTACCAAATGGTTTTTCCCGCAGCTTTCAATCAGATCGTAAAAGGCTTCCGTGATCTTTCAGGCAAGTTTGTCTAGTCCGACTGTACAACAGCTTTGGACGTTGTATCATGGGAAACAGACGACGAAGCCGTTTTAAAGCAAGCGTGTTAAACACGTGTCTCGTCTCTAGATATTTACTGCTTTCAATTATTATTTGTTATTTAATTTTATTCTTTATTTTCTGTTAATTTGATTACTATTACTTAATAAAAGTATACACCGTTTCCTACAGTTTTTATATTTATATGCATACAGTTTTTATATTTATATGCACCTCACACGGGTAAATTACTTTTGGTTTAAAAACCATATAAAGTATAAATGTGAAACAAAAAGGAATTGTAGTGATTCCATTATATTGTTTACTAGGTTTAGCTAAAGCAATCAAATACAGTAATAACAAAATTATTTTAACCTGGTCAATTTATCTAGTAAAATGTAAATTATTTTATTCCACGTGTTTAACCATGCGTATGAATATTGATGAAGAAATTGAGTTAGATGAAATCATGAAAATTATTTATATTTTGACAAGTATGTAAATACGAAATATGAGGAGGAAGAGGAGTAATTAATGGATTGTAAAGTTGCTATTTGGAATGTTAAACGACTAGGCAAGTTGACCAAACAGAATGAAGTAATGACGTTAATAAGAAATGATAATCTATGTATTTGTGATGTAACGAAACTGATATAAAAAAGATGTGATTGTGAAAGTTAGTGAAAAGATCTTGGGAATTGGAATTAGAATTGGAACAGGAAATGGAATTGAAATTGGAATTGGAATGAGTCATGTGGTTCTTACCCTTTTGACCCAAATCCCTAAAATCTATGTTTTGTAAGAGTAGAGTGTCTCATATTTTTGGTAATATTTAATGAGTCAAAGCATTCTTTTTTGTAAACCGTATATTTGTTAGAATTGTTATTTTTTATTAATTATTTTCTAACTAACTCATTTAATTATAATCCATAACCAAACTTGTTTATGTTTATAAAGATCAGATTTAACTTTCTTTTTTAAATTTCAAGCAAAGGTCATTCAAAACACATTAAAAGATACGGGTTATGTTGAAGAGGCTGATTGATTTTATATTAAGATATGGCAGAAAAGGTTACTAAAAACAATGGGTAAATAGAAAATTTATAAGGTACGTTACATTCATCTACATTCTTAACTTTTTATAAATTTTTCATAAAGTAAGATAGAGATACCCCACACTTGATGTTGAGCTTCTAGTTTATGATGCACTTTTATACTTCTTCTACTCACAAGTTTACTAAAAGATAAGTTTCAAATGTATCAAAAGGTAAGTTTCAAGTGTTAGAATCGTATTAGTAATTTTAACCCCTATTTTTTAAAGGATTTTAGCCAGTATGATTTATTAAAATATTAAAATTTATAAATAATGGTACTTAAATATGATTCTAGAATGGACGAATTCATTTACTACATCACTTGATTTTTTATACATGAAACTTTGATATGCATTTGCTGTTTTTTACTTTATCTAATGAAAATTCGTTACTATCACTGTAATACTTTTTTAATTTGTTAACTCTATTATTTATTAATTAAGTGGTAAGAAAAAATGCTCATTATTTAAGTTTTGTGTGATAAAATAACTTGACCCAAATCTGAAGTTTACTTAAAAAAAATAACTCGGTAGTAATTTTTTTAAATAGACTGATTTTTTTTAAATGACTTTTTTTTAAACTATATACTTGAAAAACATTTGTTATATTATGTAAAAAAATTCTTAGAAAATAATAAAATATTGTAATATGAAAAACACTATTTTTTTCTGACAAACATTATTTTGATTTACTATGAGATCTAAAAGATCTAGTAGAAAAAAAAAGATTATCTAAATATTTTTCCACTTTATAATAGCAGAAAAATAAAGATTATCCAAACAATGTTTTCATGCAATCCATTCATTTTCAGAAAACGGAATAAAAATTATTCAAACACCATGTTTTAACCAAAAAAATTGTTAGAAATGAATTAAATAATATGATAAACAATATTTTTTATAATTTGACAAACACCATTTTTCCTTTAGTGAAATCTAAAAGATCACGAAGAAAAGAAAAAGACAATTCAAAAATCAAATCTCTATTCGTCACCTTGGGTACGATTTTCGTGTTTACATTGTGTGGATTTAATGAATATTAGAACTAGGTTTGGTAGATATGATGGTAGTGAATATTAGAAATAAGTGGCTATGAAAAAAGGATGAGGATGGTGGCTATGAAAAACGATGATGGTGGCTGTGGAAAAGGATATGAGAGAAAAAAAATGTGTTTATGCATTGTGTGTATTTTAGGGTTTGAATGGGCTTTTAGGTTAGTTGTTTGGGCTTTTAGTGTTATAGGGTTAGTATTTTTGTTTTATTATTCTTTTGTTGCTATTCTTATTATTATTAGTAAATTTGATTTTTATTTATTATATTGAATGATGATGTTTTTTTTTAGAGTTGTTTAAACATAAATATGTCATTATTTTACGGAGACAATTCTAATCAAGGTGTTGATGACGCTCAATTTTTTTATGGAACCGAAGAAACTCAATATTTTCATGAAACCGAAGAAGCTCAATATTTTCATGAAACCGAAGAAGATCAATTTTTAAATGAAGACAACTACGATATAAGGGATGACGATGCTCACTATTTCCAAGACGCAAAAGAAGCCCAATTTTCTACACGGACTTCGCCATTTTATACCGATGAGGTACAATAAGTTATACATAATAAAGTTTATATTATTTTTAATGAAAGTAATATTTTACACCTTATCGTTAACAAATATAAATTTAATTGTAGGTTTTTATGTCTCGTAAAGATGTAAAGAATTGGGTGAAAAATACGGCATACTCGCTTGGTTTTGTCATTGTCACAAAAAGATCAAAGCAAAGCAAAAAAGGTCTTACAGTGAATCTAGAGTCGTATGCGATCAACATAACCATCGTCTAACAGTGAATCTAGAGGGGCATGCATACGCAAGACGATTATCTGATGATGAATTTCGTTTGGTAGAAGATTTGACGTCGAAGAATGTGCCGCCACGTGAAATTCTATCAATAATAAAGGATCAAGATGAGACTAACTTCTCAACACTCCCGACAATATGTGAGGCACAAAAGAAAATTCACAAGTACGAGAGAGCCGGGAAAACATCAATGTAATATCTTACGTCTCTTTTGCATAAACATCGTTATGTTCATCAGCCTTATACAAATCCAGTTACAAACGTGTTGCAAGCTTTATTTTTTGTTCATCCCACATCTTATGATATATGGCGTGCATTCCCCCATGAAAATTGGTTGGATAAATACAAAAATCATTTTGTCTGTGCCTCAATTGACCAATGTCTAAACTTTGGAAATCGCACTAGTAATAGAATTGAGAGCCAACATGCCAAGTTGAAGAATTACATGCAGTATCATAGTTACACTTTGGATAAATTTGTTCTTTGTATTGATAAGATTGTAAAGTCACAACTTGCGGCCATCAAAGAAAGTTTTGGGAGGTGAAATTTCTCGTTACCGTAAACACAATATACCATGCTTCAGTTTACTACGGGGTTTCGTCTCAAATGAAGCTCTTGATTTGATGGTGACGGAAATTAATCGGTTGAATGATTCTCAACTAGATTCCTCAACGTGTGGTTGTAAACTACATAGCAGTTGCGGGTTACCGTGTGCTTGTAGACTTTCATTGTATGTAAATTCAGGTTCGTATATACCATTACTCTTGTTTAATTTAATATTATCAAGTCTTTATATTATTACATTAAAGACGAAATATATTTATAGATGCAGGTGAGTTTATTCCTTTGAATGCAATAGATATATTCAGGAGAACGTTAAAATTTTTACCGACAACATATTTTCAAAGTGACAATATTGGTTGCGAGACTGAAGTTAACCATTTTAAAGAACAATTTAACAATCAGTCTGAACCTGGAAAAAGAAGTTTTCTAAGAAAGTTGCTTGACATATTCAATCCAAGTAAAACTACTATGAAACCGCCCACGGTTAGAAGAAACACCCGCGGACGACTGAGTTTGAAAAAACAACAACAACAACAACAACAAAAGAGACATGCTCCTCCTAAGAATAAAGAATCACAAGCACGTTGCCAGTCAACAAGGTTTTTTGGGGTTGATTTGAACTTCGAACCGGGAAGACATAGTTCGTATACGATAGTTCGTATACGAACTATCAAAACGTGGAGCCGGAAATAAATAGTATGTTTTCAGATTTTAATGAAGAGTCGACGAGACATAGTATGTTTATGGATTTGAGTGAGGAGCCGGCGAGACATAGTATGTTTGCATATTTAAATGAGGAACCGGCGAGACATAGTACCTTTCTGGATTTAAATGAGGAGCCACCGAGACATAGCATGTGTGTAGATTTGAACGAAGTGCCGGTAAGACATAGTATGTTCGTAGATTTAAATACGCGAGCAGCAAGACATAGAATGTTTGTTGATTTAAATGAACTCCCAAACTTAAACCAGGAGATTCTAACACACCCCTTACTCGATCATATTCCAGATATCTTTCATCAGTATATTGTACATATAAACAATGTTAAGGGTGATGGAAACTGTGGATTTCGTTCAGTTGCCGTTGGCATTGGTCGCGATGAAAATATGTGGCCTCTGGTTCGACAAGAGTTGTTGCAAGAGTTATGGTATCACAAGCAATATTACATGGATATATTTACTTTTACAGGCTTTGATTACATTTGGGACACAGTAAATTTTTTGGGAACTGGTTCTGCCCCAGAGGATAAATGGATGTCAATGCCAGATACAGGGTTAGTTATTGATATGAGCTTAAACTCATATCCTTTTATCAACAAATAACCCTAAAACATGAAGCAAAATACCCATTTATCTTGTAAAAAGCAGTATTATGTGGTATGTTGTGTTTGTGTGATCTTATGTAGGTAAAAGGATACAATTTCAAGCAAACAAGGAAAAAACAAGCTCAAATGGATGAAAAAGACAAAAGAGGATCAAAAGTGACAAGACTTTGAAGTTCAAGGACCTATCTTGACAAGTTGTGAAAGTTGAAAGGCTTAAAGTGCAAATTATGAAAAGTCAAGATTCAAGTCAAATCTGGTCAACTATCAAGTCAACTCAGTCAAAGGGCCATTTTGTACAAGTTATCAAAGTTAAAGGACCAAAAATGACAAAGGAATGAAGATCCTATCTTGAAATAGGAATCTGCCAAGTCAAGGGACCAAATCTGCCAACTTTGGAAAGTAATGCAAAGTTTAATCCAAGTGAAAAGATTTCAGCCAATGGGAAAGGAGAATTCACTTCACACGGATCACCACATAAGCCCACTACTGCCGCCTTTCATTTATTACCATATCTCAACAGTGTAATCCGCAACACTTCTCCTTAACCAATAAGAAGATGACACGTGTCATCTTCTTTAACAAAAATATTTCCAGGATCGGGTTTTTGATAGAGGGCGTTTCATGAGAAGATCAAAACATCAATTTTGCTCGTTTTGAAGAGAGGAATTCAATGGTGCAATCCAATTAACAAATTATCCACTCAATCAAAAACACCCAAATTAGTTCATCACCTTCAAAGAGCAAATGCAGAATTCTTCCACGTGGCAAGTTATGATTGGATCTGCCACGTCACAAACCCCAACAGAATCTCAATTCTTGCCTATAAATACCTAGACTAGTCCTCATTTTTCATTGTAGCTTAATTTTGTAAAAAAACACATAGTTCAATTTCCCTTTCCTTTTTCTCTCACTTTTACCCTAACTACTCAAGAGTCTGACAAACTCTTGAGTCAGTTAGTTAGTTAGTAGCTTGTAACGACCTTTATAACAGAATTCCTTCAATAAATTTCAAATTTCCTTTTTCCCGCCAAAAGTGTTCTTATCATTCCAGTTCATTACCTGCTATTGTGTGATCATATTGTGGCTGTTTGATGTTTGTTATGATCATACATTGATCATAACTGACATTGGTGAAGATTTATAGCTGTTTGTTCAGAATTCAGTTCATTCCTAGTTCTTTTGGAGATTTCATGGCAGTTTGATGATTTGCAGTTGATTGTTGATTGATTTGAGTTGATTACTAGTGATAGGTGGTGGTGTCACTAGTGCAAGAGAGCTCAGCGCTCCTCTTCTTCCCAAAGGATCTCTTCATTAGGTTCAATAGTTCTTGTTTTCTTGTTCCTCTAAATCAGTCAATTGCATGCTCAATTTCCTAGTTTAATCTTGATGGCTGTATGATATAACTGCTTTTAGTTGTTGTTTGATTGTGTTTTGAGTGTTTGAATTTCAGTTACTGCTTAATCTTGTGCATTTGTGTCAGCTTTGTAGTTACTAGCTTATTTTCAGTCACTTTTTAGCATAACAGCTTAATTGAGTTCTAGTCTTGATAATTGCTTAGTTTCAGTTTCATTAGCTTTCATTTGGTTCATTTAAACTAGTCTGCTATAGCTTTTGTATCAGCTTAATTCAGAACTTAAAAAGCCTTTGTAAAATCTTGTTCATAATAGATAAAGGTGTGTTTGGGAGTAGCTTTGATTCAGTTTTCAAGAGTTGGAAATTGGTGTTTAAGAGTTTGTTTCTAGTCTTTAGTTGATAACAATTGGTTTTAAGTCATTTACAAGTCAAACATAAGGTCAATCAGGCAATTGGTACTAAAATTGTTTGGGTTAGCCTATTTCAGCTTTGATAGCCAAAACTTGTCAATTTCATTTGCCTAGTTCTCCTTTAATCTTTGATGAAATTTCTTTAAACTTGTTTCTATTTCTAGCTTACATCATAAACTTTCAGTTTCTAAAAGGAAAATCTACAGTATTAAGAATTAAGCTGGTAATAAGCTTTTTAGCTCAAGCCTGAGCATTTGTCATTCTCTGTGATAAATTGATGACTGTTTTCTTGGTTCTCTTAATCTAGTTCACAAAAGTTGTTGTTTTCTTTCACCAATCCATTGAGTAAGTGTTGAATATGAAGTTTTGAAATTTTGAGCTTTTTCATAAAAGTTGGTCAAACTTGGTCAACATAAGCTCAAAAGAGCTTATTTCAGATTTTTCATTCATTACTTGATGAAAATGGTTCTAGTTTGATTTCCCGTTCTTGTAATCAAGTACTTAATCAGTTTAATCACAAAAATCAAGTTGTGATTGTTTGGAATAAGCTGTAGCTTATTTTGTGCTTATTAATAAGCACTCAATTGCTTATTTTGGACTTTTAGCTTAATTCCTCAGACACACATAGCTTAAATTGAATTTTAAGAGTTTTGCAAGTGGTTTCAGCTTATTTGGTTGAGTAATAAGCTCAAACGAGCTTATTCTTCATATTGTCCCGTTTTTAGTTAAAAGTTTGTAAAAATTGCACTTTAGTCCCTTCATTTCATTCAGTTTGGTAAACTTGGCTAAACTTCCTAGTTTTTAGGGTTTGCATATTTTTAGTCCCTGGACTTTGTGATTTGTTACATTTCAGTTATCAAGTTTGTTAGTTTGTTACTATTTGGTTAGTTTGTTAAAGTTTTTACATAATTGGTCCTTTTAGTTAACTGTTTTGCATTAGTAGTCCTTATAACTTTTAGAATTTAATTTTCAAGCATTTAATTTTCCTAGAATTTACATTTTCAGTCCTTTTAGTTTCAAGATTTGCATTTTATATCTTGTTTGAATAAAAACTTGGAATTTGCAACTTGTTTTACGTATAAGTAGGTTTATATTTTTCATTTTTAAATAGTGTTGTTTGAATTAGCAATAGATTTCCAAGCAAGCTTGAACAACCAAGAACAATTATAAATCTGATATTGATTGGACTTTCTATTGGTTAAGAACTGAGAAAACGAACTTGCATTATACACATTTCAAATGGCGCCGCTGCCGGTTCTTTGACTACACGAGAGACTATCGATTGACGGTTTTCATTGGCTTTTGGGATCCGTTCATTTGGTAAACGTTATTTTTACGTATCATAAATAAAAAACAAATACAAAATCAAAAATATAAAAATATATAAAAACTAAAAAATTAACAAAACAATTCTTTTCCTAAAGAATTGATCAAAAAAATTAAAAAAATCCAAAAAGCAATCTTTTTCCTAAGAGATTGCACCCAAAAATATATATTATTGGATTCTCTCGGTTTTTATGTACATATAGTATTTTCCTTTAAAAACTCATAAATACAAAAATATTTTCCATATATTATTATAAGTAAATACGTATACGTATAAGAACAATCAATCTACATATCTTCCATAAGTATTGCCGAGGCAATACACCGTGTTGAGGGGCGTTCCGGTCCTTGACACGTGTATCGATCAAACAAAATAAAGCAAGAATAGATAAATACTCTCAATAAGCAATAATTCGAAGGATACGAACATTTAAGTGAATAGAAAGGCGATGTGCTATAAAATGCCATCTAAGGGTCAATAGGTACTTAAGTGCTTCGCGCCACCTAACCCCCCGTTCACTTGGGAGTATTCTAAGAAGGAAAGCTTCATTGAGGGTCTTGCACCCAAAGTAGTAATACATATATTGTTATTTTCTTGTGGATATTTAATATCGAAACTCGAAGAGGATAATCTTATTCTTTTCAAAGTCACACGAGAGCTTCTCTCTCATTCCTCGTATTGAGTTGCATGCTCACTCGCGGGCGTGCACAAATACCGATTGGTGTACAACCTCTTCCTCCGAAAAGGAATAAAAAGAGAAAGAGTAAGACCACCACCGTCCACCAAGCCGATCACGAGAATCGTGCTTTGTCACCACCACAAGAAGCCATGGCTATTGATAACCGTACTTTGTATGAACGTATGCAATCCAACATTCATGGATATGCTAGTGCCATTAAGATTCCCGACTATCCCGCTAACACATTTGAGCTACATACATCTATGATCAATATGGTTGCTGCATCACCTTTCTTTGGAAAACAAAATGAGGATCCTCATGCTCACCTTAAGAGATTCCTTTCACTTTGCAACACCATTAAGCATAATGGGGTTCCACATGAGGTCATTAGATTGATGTTAGTGTCATTTTCCTTAGATGGGAGTGCTAAGCATTGGTTAGACACCCAACCACCCGATAGTATCACCACATGGGATGATTTTACCACTAAGTTTTTGAACAAATTCTTTCCTCCACAAAAGACTATGGCTTTGAGGAATTTGATTATGGGCTTTACACAAAAACCTAGTCAATCCTTTGGTGATGCTTGGGAAGAGTATAGTGAGTTGTTGAGGCGATGCCCTAACCATGGAATGGATGATCTAGGCCAAATCAATACCTTCTACAATGGCCTTAAACCTCACCACCAAGATTCACTAAATGCTTCCGCGGGAGGGAGTATTCTTTTCAAGACATACCATGAGGCTTTGAACATTATTGAGACTAAGGCATTGGTTCAAACAAACGATCCATTTGAAGAAAGAGTTCATGTTATCCAAAACACTTCTCAAACACCTTGTGATAACCAATTCCTTAAATATCACCAAGAGATCCTTCAACAAGTCAAACAAGGACAACAAGAAATGACACAAGAGATAGTTCAAGCCTTTAAGAGCATGACATTGAACAATTCCTCAAATAATGTGAATGCTATCACCATTTCTTGTGTTACTTGTGGAGGCCCCCACTCTTATGAACAATGTGACAAGGTGCAAGGGTATCAAGGGGAATGCTATGCTTATCAAGAGGAACACCGTGAACACTTCAAGCCTAACATCAATCCAAATAACCTTTCTTACAAATCCCAAAATTACCTTACTCCACCCGGTTTTCCAACCCAACCACCCACCCAAATTCCACAAAATCCTCCTCAAATTTTAGCAAGGAATCAAGGGCAAAAACAACCATACCAAGGGAATAACTACAAGGCACCCAATCAATTTCAACCTCAAGCAAGTACCTTTTATCCACCAAATCAAGGATTTAACTCCCAACCTTTACCTTTCCAACCTCAAGGTTTTCAAGGTTATGTGCCACAAGAGTTAAACACAATGGATCTTTTGCAAAAGATGAATCAAGAGAATGAAAGGAAATTCCAAGCTATAGACAAGAAAATGAATGACCAATTCAATAAGCTTTTGATGGCATTAAATCAAAGACCACAAGGGGCTTTACCTTCCAACACACAAACAAACCCTAGGGCCAATGTTAATGCTATTACAACAAGGAGTGGAACAACAACAAAGGATCCTTCACCTCCTAAACCTACTATTGTTCAACCCACTTGTGCTCCTACTTGTGACAAGCCCTCTACTTCTACTTCACCACCTCAAAATGCTCCCATTCCTCCAATTTCAAAGCCCATTCATGAAACACTCAATAAGGAAAATCCTTCATCCACACCTCAACCACAACCAAAACCAAGTCTTCCTTATCCCTCAAGATTGAGAAAAGAAAAGCTTAAGAACAAGGATGATATCCAAGTTTCTAACTTTTTGAGGATGTTCAAGCAACTTAACATCAATATCTCCTTTGCGGAAGCCTTAGCCAATATGCCTAAGTTTGCTAAGATGATTAAGGATTTGCTTTCTAACAAGGAAAGATTGGTGGATTTGCCTAATGCTTCTTTGAATGAAAATTGTTCCGCGGTGTTGCTTAAGAAGTTGCCTACTAAGCTTGGAGATCCGGGGCGGTTTTTGATTCCTTGCAATTTCCCGGGGGTGGAAAATTGTATGGCTTTAGCGGATTTAGGAGCAAGCATAAATCTTATGCCATTATCGGTTTGGAAGAGACTTTCACTTCCCGAGCTCACTCCTACTAAGATGACTCTTGAGTTGGCTAACCGTACTATAGCTTATCCGGTGGGAATTGCGGAGGATGTTTTTGTTGGGGTTGATAGATTTACATTTCCCGCGGATTTTGTGGTAGTTGATTATGATGTGGATCCTAGAGTGCCTTTGATTGTTGGTAGGCCATTTTTGAGAACGGGTCGTACTTTAATCGATGTGGCGGAAGGAGAACTTACAATGCGGGTAGGAGACGAGAGAGTTGTGTTTAACATGGGAAAGTTGTCCAAAAAGTCTAATGAGCCCGAAGCGGTAAAACATATTGATGTAGTACATGAGGAGGAAACACAAGATGATCTTCTTGATGAAGTTTGTGATGAGTACTTTTATGAAGCTTGCTCAAGTGGAGACTTTGATTACCATCATATTGAGACCATTGCTTCCATTACTTCCTCCTTGGATTTTCATGAACCTCAAGAGCTCAACTTTAGTGAAATTCCATATGACACCCTATTTTTCCACCATACTAATCACTTTGATGAGGACTTAAGTACTGAGGGATTTTTTCTTTGTGATTCACCAACATATGATGACTATAGTGATGATGAGCTTTCTACTTGTGACTCTCCATTTGTTGATGATCATACTTCCTTTGGTTTTGAGGGATCACCCATCTTTGATAGCCCAATCTATGATGTTTATGGTGATGAGGAGGATTCTATCATTGATGAGAGTGATGAGTTTTTATTGGAGGATATATCTTTTGAGTATACTTTTGGTTACCTTGATGAGGAGGGGGACATACTCTATCTAGAATCTTTATTGCTTGAGGATCCTTTACCTTCTTTGGCCACCCAAACCTTTTTACAACCAATCACTTTACAACCTTTCTCTCACCATGTGAACTACAAAGGAGAGTCTTTTAAGGCAATCAACACTTGTTGTTTTCCCATCAAGGAACGGATTTTTGATCCTGGCATAGAGCTTGCTAAACCCATCTCAGTATCCACCTGATGCAACAAAAGGAAACCTTGTGCAAGATTTGAGAGCTTTACACCATCACCTTGGGAAGCACATATGGGAAACCATTTTAGAGAACTACACCTCATTCTTTTCACCATTGATTGGGAAGCTAGTTGTTGGCTTGTGTTATAAGTGGGAGGGTAATTATGTATTTGATCCTGGTGGATATTTATGGAGTTTTGATAAATGAACACTTGTTTTACCTCATCATGGAGATTTTTCTTAACAAAGGCAAACATTTTCTTCTCCATGATAGGTGTTAGACACTTTTAAGTGTGGGACGAGTCGAGCTAGAGACTCATTAACTCAAGCATCGTATAACTAGGTTTAGAGTGTTGTAGGTTAGAAATAAAGGCATAGATTTGGAGATAAGTGTAGGGGAGACCTTCTTTTGTCTTCATGCTTGTTTGTAGGGTTGCTCACTCATCTCATGCTTTGGAGCTTATGGAGGAGGCCCTTGTATCCGGTTCACTTCGTTACTTTAGTGATTTTTCATTGACACCTTGTGCTTAAACATGATTTCACTAATAGTAGTCCTTTCCTTAACTTGGGTTAAGCAAAGTCTATTCATTGTCATAAGTGTAGGGGAAGTTTTTATACTTCCATGCTCTTAAACATTGAGGACAATGTTTAGCTTAAGTGTAGGGGGTCTTCTATCGAAGTGACCTTACCTAGAACTTGTCATTGTCTTGCATGATAACATGGAAAAAATGAATTTTCAACATTTTTCAAATTTTTGATCTACTTTGGCCAACAAAAATATGCATTCATAATTTTTGCATCAATCATTTTTGCATAACACATTTGCATTGTATATATCTTTTCTTTTATTTTTCATCAAAAATATAAAAAGAAAAAAAAAATATAATAAAACATGGTTTTAACAAATTTAGACTTCTTTGACATATTAGGCCGCCATGGATATTTTGACTCAACCCGAGTTTGCTTATTTTAGCACTCTCTAGCTAGTATCCTTAACCATGTAGTCCTTCATTGGTCTATTAGGCTAAGCTTCCACCAATTTCATTCTTTGAAATTTTAAATTTGTGGAGAATGGGAAATGATAGAGTTGAAGCAAGTGTAAAAGGGCTAGATAGACTTCATGGCAATTACTTGTGGCTAAACCCTTCTCTTCTCTACCTCTATTTTTCTTCGCTTGTATATAATTGTTAATAAATAATCAAGTACGGTTTTAATTGGTTCGTAATCTCTTATGCATTTTTGGCTAATCATTTATGGTTGATATGAGTACGTCTTAAGATTCTAAGTTAGCACGTTTTATGTGTACTAGACTTGTGTCATGCTCCATATTTAGCGGGTGTTTTTCCTTTTCTTCTTTGCAAATTTCTTGGTGAGGAATAAAGAAAAATAAGAGCGGCTTATGAAAAAAAATGAGTGGCTAGAAAAAAAAAAGAAAAAGAAAAAAAAATAATGCAAGACTCCCAAGAGGGGCAGTGTGGTGTTAATTATAGTGACTATTGAGTTCCAATATTACCTTGACGGGTTGCGGGGATTCAATAGATTGCTCCAATCCAATATTACCTTGACGGGTTGCGGGGTTAAAGATCCAAAATCTCAAAAAGATGCGGATGTAAATTATTGCGTGAGTTTTATTTTTCTTTCCTTAGCGAGTGTGTAGTTACTTATGAAAGCATGACATGAGGATTTTACACATAAGGCGAATGACTTATTACTCTTAATACGGACTTATATTAATTGTGAGCGGTTTTTCAAGTAATGGATGAGAAGATTACTTAGGATTAAAACCGTGCTTCCTTATTTTTGGATTTTACACTTCTTATATTTCACACTTGAATAATGACAAATTAGCCCACAAGCAATTTGCTCAAAATAATAACCGGTTCCACATTTAATTGTCATGAATAAGTTGATGCACTTTTTACTTGTGAATGCAATGATCCCATTTACTAGCTTGGTATGGGGAAAGTGAAACTTGAGGGTGATAAGTGTCCATGGTACCCAAGCCCTAATCCAAGTCATTGAGTTCTTTATGAGTTATTTCCATCAAAACCATTTCAAGAAAAACCAAAAAGATATAGATAGAATTGTATTTTGATTCATTGCATTGTAAAAAGTCAAAATCATGCATCATTTAGTTTAGAGTAGTGTAGATGCATCTCATATGGCCAAGGTGGATTAATTATGAGGGAAATGTAAATTTTTAAGCCTTGAAATATAATATTGCATGAGGACATGGCAATGCTCAAGTGTAGGGGAATTTGATATGAGCTTAAACTCATATCTTTTTATCAACAGATAACCCTAAAACATGAAGCAAAATACCCATTTATCTTGTAAAAAGCAGTATTATGTGGTATGTTGTGTTTGTGTGATCTTATGTAGGTAAAAGGATACAATTTCAAGCAAACAAGGAAAAAACAAGCTCAAATGGATGAAAAAGACAAAAGAGGATCAAAAGTGACAAGACTTTGAAGTTCAAGGACCTATCTTGACAAGTTGTGAAAGTTGAAGGGCTTAAAGTGCAAATTATGAAAAGTCAAGATTCAAGTCAAATCTGGTCAACTATCAAGTCAACTCAGTCAAAGGGCCATTTTGTACAAGTTATCAAAGTTAAAGGACCAAAAATGACAAAGGAATGAAGATCCTATCTTGAAATAGGAATCTGCCAAGTCAAGGGACCAAATCTGCCAACTTTGGAAAGTAATGCAAAGTTTAATCTAAGTGAAAAGATTTCAGCCAATGGGAAAGGAGAATTCACTTCACACGGATCACCACATAAGCCCACTACTGCCGCCTTTCATTTATTACCATATCTCAACAGTGTAATCCGCAACACTTCTCCTTAACCAATAAGAAGATGACACGTGTCATCTTCTTTAACAAAAATATTTCCAGGATCGGGTTTTTGATAGAGGGCGTTTCATGAGAAGATCAAAACATCAATTTTGCTCGTTTTGAAGAGAGGAATTCAATGGTGCAATCCAATTAACAAATTATCCACTCAATCAAAAACACCCAAATTAGTTCATCACCTTCAAAGAGCAAATGCAGAATTCTTCCACGTGGCAAGTTATGATTGGATCTGCCACGTCACAAACCCCAACAGAATCTCAATTCTTGCCTATAAATACCTAGACTAGTCCTCATTTTTCATTGTAGCTTAATTTTGTAAAAAAACACATAGTTCAATTTCCCTTTCCTTTTTCTCTCACTTTTACCCTAACTACTCAAGAGTCTGACAAACTCTTGAGTCAGTTAGTTAGTTAGTAGCTTGTAACGACCTTTATAACAGAATTCCTTCAATAAATTTCAAATTTCCTTTTTCCCGCCAAAAGTGTTCTTATCATTCCAGTTCATTACCTGCTATTGTGTGATCATATTGTGGCTGTTTGATGTTTGTTATGATCATACATTGATCATAACTGACATTGGTGAAGATTTATAGCTGTTTGTTCAGAATTCAGTTCATTCCTAGTTCTTTTGGAGATTTCATGGCAGTTTGATGATTTGCAGTTGATTGTTGATTGATTTGAGTTGATTACTAGTGATAGGTGGTGGTGTCACTAGTGCAAGAGAGCTCAGCGCTCCTCTTCTTCCCAAAGGATCTCTTCATTAGGTTCAATAGTTCTTGTTTTCTTGTTCCTCTAAATCAGTCAATTGCATGCTCAATTTCCTAGTTTAATCTTGATGGCTGTATGATATAACTGCTTTTAGTTGTTGTTTGATTGTGTTTTGAGTGTTTGAATTTCAGTTACTGCTTAATCTTGTGCATTTGTGTCAGCTTTGTAGTTACTAGCTTATTTTCAGTCACTTTTTAGCATAACAGCTTAATTGAGTTCTAGTCTTGATAATTGCTTAGTTTCAGTTTCATTAGCTTTCATTTGGTTCATTTAAACTAGTCTGCTATAGCTTTTGTATCAGCTTAATTCAGAACTTAAAAAGCCTTTGTAAAATCTTGTTCATAATAGATAAAGGTGTGTTTGGGAGTAGCTTTGATTCAGTTTTCAAGAGTTGGAAATTGGTGTTTAAGAGTTTGTTTCTAGTCTTTAGTTGATAACAATTGGTTTTAAGTCATTTACAAGTCAAACATAAGGTCAATCAGGCAATTGGTACTAAAATTGTTTGGGTTAGCCTATTTCAGCTTTGATAGCCAAAACTTGTCAATTTCATTTGCCTAGTTCTCCTTTAATCTTTGATGAAATTTCTTCAAACTTGTTTCTATTTCTAGCTTACATCATAAACTTTCAGTTTCTAAAAGGAAAATCTACAGTATTAAGAATTAAGCTGGTAATAAGCTTTTTAGCTCAAGCCTGAGCATTTGTCATTCTCTGTGATAAATTGATGACTGTTTTCTTGGTTCTCTTAATCTAGTTCACAAAAGTTGTTGTTTTCTTTCACCAATCCATTGAGTAAGTGTTGAATATGAAGTTTTGAAATTTTGAGCTTTTTCATAAAAGTTGGTCAAACTTGGTCAACATAAGCTCAAAAGAGCTTATTTCAGATTTTTCATTCATTACTTGATGAAAATGGTTCTAGTTTGATTTCCCGTTCTTGTAATCAAGTACTTAATCAGTTTAATCACAAAAATCAAGTTGTGATTGTTTGGAATAAGCTGTAGCTTATTTTGTGCTTATTAATAAGCACTCAATTGCTTATTTTGGACTTTTAGCTTAATTCCTCAGACACACATAGCTTAAATTGAATTTTAAGAGTTTTGCAAGTGGTTTCAGCTTATTTGGTTGAGTAATAAGCTCAAACGAGCTTATTCTTCATATTGTCCCGTTTTTAGTTAAAAGTTTGTAAAAATTGCACTTTAGTCCCTTCATTTCATTCAGTTTGGTAAACTTGGCTAAACTTCCTAGTTTTTAGGGTTTGCATATTTTTAGTCCCTGGACTTTGTGATTTGTTACATTTCAGTTATCAAGTTTGTTAGTTTGTTACTATTTGGTTAGTTTGTTAAAGTTTTTACATAATTGGTCCTTTTAGTTAACTGTTTTGCATTAGTAGTCCTTATAACTTTTAGAATTTAATTTTCAAGCATTTAATTTTCCTAGAATTTACATTTTCAGTCCTTTTAGTTTCAAGATTTGCATTTTATATCTTGTTTGAATAAAAACTTGGAATTTGCAACTTGTTTTACGTATAAGTAGGTTTATATTTTTCATTTTTAAATAGTGTTGTTTGAATTAGCAATAGATTTCCAAGCAAGCTTGAACAACCAAGAACAATTATAAATCTGATATTGATTGGACTTTCTATTGGTTAAGAACTGAGAAAACGAACTTGCATTATACACATTTCAGTTATCGCTTCATTTTATAGAAGACCGGTTGTATTCATATCCATGGTAGAAAATGCTATACTTAGTTCTACGTGCTTTCCTCTTTGGTCCGGTCCACATGAGTCAGAATCAACTAGCCCCGTAGTTATTGCACGTGTGATGGGGAGTCATTTCATTAATCTAGTTTTACGAGAAGGTTGTCCAATACCATCAACTCACCCACAATGGAGGAGGTATATGACTCATAAGGCATCTGCTTGGGAAAACATGTATTCAAATCGACAAGTCGTGTTTGAAGAATATGTTCGTTCTCGAAGACAAATGTAACATTTTTGTGATTGTAATCTAAACTCTCTATTTATTAAATTTATTTTTGTTATATGTTCTTTTTAACACTTTGTTAATTTTTTATACTATTAATTAGTACTAAAGATCGGTTTTAAAATAAAGAGTGTAACATTAAAAAAAGAATTTTTTTACTCTATTAGCTAGTTGGTTCAAAAAAGAAAATTACCATACAATATTATTATTTTAGTTTAAATGTGCATTTGATTCAATCACGTTTAAAAGACAAAATTATTATAAATGAATCCATTATGTAATAAATGAAGCTAATTAAGACCCATTATGTAATAAATGAAACTAATTCATAAGTAATAATTGTTTTTCTATTAAATGATATATCTATAGTCAAACAATAGGGTGTTTCTCCTCAATAGGTAGGGTATGAACCCACCAGGCCAATTGGAATTGGCAACATAACCTTAGGTCCCCTTTTTCATATGTATGGAATAAAGTAATGCAATGATTTCGTGATTTATTTGGGTTGGTTAGTTGCAAGGCTCACCATTTATGATGAAATAAAGGTATGACACATATAGAAATGAAAAATGGGTAAAAATGTGACTTTCACTTTTATATTATGGTTGTTATTTATTTTTTATATTAATATAATAATATTAACTCATTTATATTCCACTAATCAATCAAATTCATATCGATTGTGATTCTAAGAAACAAACCAAACGGCCCTTAGTGTCAGGGGCGGATTTAGCTAATAGCACGGGTATGCACGTGCATACCCTGAAAAAATTTATAGTAGTGTAATTTTTTTGGTTTTTATTCGAAAGTTACAAGAAATTACATTTAATATTTGAGAGTGCACACCCTCCAAAATGTAGGATAATTATGGGTGCATACCCAAATCCATTTTGCCATTGTTAAGGTGAAAAAAATTGAAGAAGATGATGA
Source organism: Glebionis coronaria (assembly GCA_025667525.1). Classification (NCBI taxonomy): domain Eukaryota; kingdom Viridiplantae; phylum Streptophyta; class Magnoliopsida; order Asterales; family Asteraceae; genus Glebionis; species Glebionis coronaria. Next base: position 46,416,280 of record CM046880.1, on the reverse strand, counting down.
TAAGGTTAGCCTCTGCATTTTTTTTTGAAGAAGGAGATATAAAGTCAACTTGTGAATAAAATAAGTGGCTTTAGTAGCCCGGTTGTCAAGTTATGATATCAAGTCCATATCTCCTCACTTAGGGCCCAATGACCCAATCCACTATAAATATCTTAGTGTTTCGAATTTAAAATGTCTTCTACTACGTATGAAATATTTTTTCAAATATTAATACTAGTACCCTGTTAGATTAGTAACTTCACTGTCCATGATGAGTATGCATTATCGATTGGAGACATTTGTTTATACGTTATGGTATATGAATTTACCAACAGTTTCTCTAAATTGATGAAACTTTGAGCATTTTTAGGCTTAAATAACCCAAACATAATAAAATAAATCCACATTTTACTTACTTGAAAAGAAAAACAAGAAAAATTACTCTCGACCCGAAAACCCGACCCGAAAACCGTAGCACAAATTCCTGACCCAGAAGACAAAGTTTCTTAACAATTTTATGTGTATTTGTGCACAGCCTATTTAAGATTTCTAGATCCACCACTGCTTAGTGTGAGTTAAAAAAAGGAGAAAAATCATGGAAGGTTGAAACCATGACATGGTCAAGTGCCATTTGTCGTAGAGTACGAGACAAATTATGTGTTATATTGTGAAGGTCTTGACTCTAATACTAGGTTCTATTGTACTTTCATATATGCGGTCAATCTCGGAAAAGATATGAAAGAGTTTTGGAAAATATTTATGCATGTACAAAAGGATTGTTGGTGATGAGGAATTGTTCATAATGGGTGACATGAATGTTACCCTAAATATTAATTAACACTTTGACGGAATATCATATGTCACCCCGGATACGAGAGACTTTCAAGAGTTTATGAATGAAATTGAAATGGAAGATTTGTGGAGTTCTAATTTGCAATACATATGAACAAAGAGCTTGAAAAATCTAATTCAACTATGTTAAAGAAACCGGATAGAGTGATGTGTAATACCGAATTCCTTAATAACCATAATGATGATAGTGCTAAGTTCGTCCATGTGGAATTTCATATCATAGCTCTCCTATTCTCAATTGCCCTAAAGTTATTAAGAAGACGTATAAATCCTTTTGACTAGCCAATTATGTGATTGGAGGAGTTTGGAGATATAGTCAAGGCTAGATGAGAGAATAATTTCAATGCGCATGCTATGTATCAACTAGGGTACAAGCTCAAAAGCCTCAAGGCTCAAGCCACATCTAAGCAAGCTTAACTGGAAGAATGAAAATTTGTTCATAAGAGTAGAAGACTTAAAAGAGAAGCTACATGATACTAAAGATAAAATTGACATAGAACCTCGCAACAAAAATATATGTAAAGAGGGGGTTAGTCTAGTTGCTGATACACTACTTCAGCTAAACATGAAGAGAAATTGTTATGTCATAAAGCTAAAGTGAAGTGGCTTAAAGAAAGGAAAATGAATCTTCAAACTTTCTCAAATTCCTAAAAAAAGAACTTAATAGAAGCAAAATACATACAGTAATAGATGTTGATGGGTCAATCTATGAAAAGGATCAAATACGAATTTAGTTTTTTAAACATTTTGAAAATTTCCCTAGAGTACCTTCTGATGTTAATAGCTTGGAAGATGAAGATGTTTGCTTATTCAACAAAATTGATGATCATGATGTTTAAATAAGTAATCCTATAAGAGATCAAAAGCTCACTTTTTGACATTGCTGATAGTAAAGCACTAGGTCTTGATAGCTTTATATCAAGGTCTTTCAAAAAAAGCTTTAGAGATTGTGTAAAGTGACTTCTGTAGTGTAAGCAAAGAGTTCTTTATGACTGATAAACTGTTAGGGGAGGTGAATGTTACCTTAATCACTCTAGTGCCTTAAATGTAAACTCCTTTTAAAGTGACTGACTTCATGCATTGCATGTTCCAGTGTTGTATATAAATGTATAAGTAAAATCTTAACTAATAGATTTAAGCTTATGTTGAATAAGCTGGTGGATCAAAACCAGAGTGCTTTCTTACTTGGAACAGAACTCACTAACAACCTCCTACTTACTCAATAACTTATTAGAGGATATAATAACGATAATAGTCATAAATGATGCTCATTGAACAATGATATATTCGGAAAGCATATGACATCGTAAATTGGAAATTTGTTGAGAAGATGTTACACAATTTTGGATTTCCTAATAAAGATCGATATTTAGTTGATTTGGGTATGTATCTCTAATCCTAAATTTTCTATGCGTGTCAATGGAGAAAGGTTTGGGTACTTTAAAGCTTGAATGAGACTAAAACAAGAAGACCTCATATTTTAAAGATGAGATTGATAGGGAAAGAAATTTCAAGTATAACTTTGGGAGTAAGAAACTCAAAATCACCCACCATTACTTTGTTGATGACTTAATATTATAATTATATGCCATGGTTTCAACATCTCAATCAATACAATAAGAAATCTCTTGAGAAGTTTTGCACTCAAATTGGTCAATATCTAAACATGCTTAAAAGTACAATGTTTTGTGAAAGCCTAGGTAATGAAGACAAGAATCACTTCCTTAATATCCCCTCATTTAATATTAGTAAACTTCATGTTGAGTTTCTTCGAGTACCTTTGATAGATAATGCGACTATCCATAAATTTCACATGTATGATATATGCTATGACTAAATGGAAGTGGAAAATCCATTAGAAATTTTTGCTTTGTATGTCTTACTTGGTAAGATGAATTATTTCTCACAACCTGAACTGTCATTTCAACATATTCCTATATGTTGTAAACACAATGTGTATATTAAGTGTAAAGTACTAAAAGTGATCTAATAAGTTCAATATTATTAAGAACATCTCAAATATAACTATGATGCCCTAAATTCCCTTAGAAACCCTAGAATTCCTTTAAATGAGTTGTAAACTCAAGAATGGTAAACTATTAATGGAAACTACATATGATTAAGTAATCAAGGATTATAAACAAGTTGTAAAATATACTTTGAATACATAATAATACCTAAGAATGGTAAGAACAAACTATACAAAGCTTAGTACAAGTAAATGTACATAATAGTCTAGATCATCACCTAAAAACATTTTGTAAATAATATTTCAAGCCATATAACTACATATTATCTATGTACAAGTATCAAATACAATATAATAATTATAATCTATCATATGAAGGAAAGGTAATTGATCCAAAAACACTAATATTCACTAATCCAAGGCTCATTACAAGTTAAGACCTAGTAACCAAGATTAGCATATAAAATCCATTTCACATTGAATTGAAGTATATTCTTTTAAAACTAATTATAAAACTCTACTAACTATCATAATAAGTTAATATAATTATCTGAAGCCAAGTTAAAAATAAATAAAGCATAAAGTACAAGTTATTAAATCATATCATCTTAAGCTCCCTTAATTATACCTAGATTATAATTACCCTATGTAAACCCTTAAACTAAGAATGTAGAAACCCTAGAAGTCATAAACATACTATATAAGACCTAGAATAAGATTACATTGTGATATAAACAAAAGACCCAAACTTCTTAGATACAATGTGTTTACAATAAGTAAACCCTAATCCATCACTAATCACACTCCTAAACCCTTAATCACCAAAATCACAAACCATAAAGTTACAAGCCCTAATTTAGACCCGGTTTTACATTTTCCCTCCAAAAACCCATTTTAAACCTTTCCCTCCTAAACTAAAACTTAGGAACATATATGTTAGGATACATAGAAGATATTTTCAAGCCAAGCAACCAAGAACACAGGTGCATAAGCTACTTGATGTCCATTTCTCTTCCATATACCAATTCGTGGTTTAAAAACCTTCCAACACTTCTTCCATGGATTTTGAATGTTTCTAGCTCCTATAAACTTGCATAGATCTTACCTAGCCTTCCTTAGTCACATACCTTGTAAGAAACCTGACTTTCCCAACATTATTTTATTCTTTTATTTGTGTTTCTAAATTTTCTAACGTATTTCATTTTCTTGAATTCTTTATATGTAAATCCTGAGATCATGATAATTTTAATTAATTATACTTTTCAAGTATTTTTTGATCATTGATAAATACTTCATATGAAATTATAAAATTCTTATTTTATTTTTTATATTTATTTAAATCAATGTTTTTGATTTAAAATCACCCGCGTACACTTTACAACGAGTTTACTCAAAATCAATGTACAACAAGAATTCCTAGTGATCGCGATACCGACGGATGCCCAAAATTTTATATTTTATTATCAATTGTTTTGAAAATTAATATTTTTGACGACTTCGTTTTAATTACGTGTTAAGTCGTGTTGGTGAATTATATAATCATATTTATGATGCATTGTAACTTTTGAAAAGTATTTTTACGAAACCCGAGCCCCGTAAATATTTTCAAGATTTACTAATAGCCATTTTCTACCCTTTCAACTATCTAATTTCTTTTTAGTCCACAAGTTTCAAAATAGGCAAAACTAGTCCCTCCACTACCATCATATATAAACTCATTTTCTTCCCACAAAATTACACACACATAACTTAACAAAAAAAAATCACCACTCCTCCCTCCCCCTATCTTTTTCCGTCACACCATCACCACAAAACACCCCCAAAATCTCAAATTTTACCATGATCAAATCAAAACTAAAATTTGACCACATCTTAAAATCTTATGGTGATTCTAATGATCCAAAAATTATACACATGCATCAAGTTTCAATACTTTTTATGATCTTTATGGTTGTGAGGGTTTTGATCATCTTGCATGTGTTATTTATGCTATGATCTTCATGTTTTTATGTTAAAAAGGTTTATTTTTTTATCTTTAATTTTGTTAAAAATTTAACATGCTAGTGTTTTAGGAGTGTTTGGTTGATGGGTATGATAGTAGGGTGATTATAGAGGTATGAGAATGGTTAGATTTGGTTGAAAATTTGATTTGTTACGATTTCTAAAAGTGTAAATTACATCAGTGGGTTAAGGGCTCTTTTTCGTGAGTTTAAGATTGGATATAGGCTGAGATTATTTGATTTTGTTGTAGAGTTTTCCGAGATACTCGTTTTGGTATAAGATAGAGCTTCTAACTCATTACGAAAAGTTATGCTAGTTTTAGTATTCGTGTACCGGGAGATGCAAGTCGGCACAATCCAAAATTGTGGCTGATTTTAGGTCGACTCTCGGGGACTTTAGGCATGGGTAGATAAGTGATACTACTGATTTTCAAAGTTCATATACCTTATATGATGAGTCTTGTAGTGAGTTCAAAAGGTGGAATGTCAAAATAATACTTTTAAGGTTCTATAAACAGTTTTACAAAACAAGTACACATTCTGTCCCAAATTTTAGGGTCGAGTAAAGTGTCGAGCTGATGGGTTTTAAAGTATTAACATTGGCTCAAATTTTGGTGAGGTCTTATACAGGTTATAAGTGATCTTGACAACAAATTCCATCTAAATCGGACAAGTCTAGATAGGGTAGATCGGTGTGTACATTCGGAGTGTACATGCTGATTTGGTACTTTGGACACATAGTTCAATGCTCGTGTGGCGTGGGTTTGAGTATTCACTATTGGACATGGTGACTTACTGAAGTGTTTAGTCATTATATAAATGACTTACCTACTGGTCTGAGTAAGGTAAAGGGATAGTTTGACTTGCGTTGACTTGGCGTCTTATGACGTGTCAATTTCAAGTGTACAAGTGTTTAAACGGGTATTGTTGGATAAATGGGTTAATATAGATTCACTTGGTTCATGTAACTGGCTTTGAAATATGAATACTTTGAAAATACTTAAGTCATATTATACTTGGTATAAATTGATATTGAGTTCGAGTCTTAACGCGCGCCTTATTTTGATATGTTACGGTTTTCGTGTTTCCCGGGCATCCATATCGTCGGTGATCGTCTCACTACCATTGTTTCTACTCAGTTGTTGAGTACCGTGATTGACTTACCTCGTGGCTAAGGTGAGCTCATAGGCCCTTTTTACTTGTACATGGTTTCTAAACACGGGGTGAGATTTTACATGGTGGAACACAACTATTTAAAAATTGTATGCTATCCAAAACTTGAATGCTATCCAGAACGTGTATGCTTTCCAGATGAATTCAATGATATTATTGTGTTAATGCAAAGCAATGCCTAAAACATTGTTAGTATTAATCAATCTTTCTTAGTTTTGATCACGACAAATTACAAAGACATTTATTGTCAAACACAATCATAAAACGAATTATCTAACAAACACTATCATCAAGGTAATAATCATTACACTAACATATCTTAATCATGCTTAGTGATCATAAAAGTGATTAGACTTAAAACTCACTTTTGTCAAATGTAACAAAAGATCTTTAATAAACTTTATTTTTAAGAAAATGTTTTATTAAAATGAAAATGCAAATTTAAATATGGCATATTCCAAATGTCATAAGAATATCCTTTGAAGGTTTAAACAACCTCAGATATTTCAAATTCACTAAAAGAAAAAAAGGAACGGAGTCTACACTCCGTGGTTCCTTAAGTGCATACGCGGTTCCCTATCGATAAGGAACCGCCTGGGTAGTTAAGAAACCGCCCCCAGATAGCCGTTGGCATTTGTCTTCTATAAATAGTGGATCAAATCTGCATTTTTATTAACCCTTTTTGGACATCTCTTTCAGCCTTCTTTCTCCTATCTAATCCTAGTCATTTGTAAATGATCATTTAATGTGTTAAGTATGTTTACTTATGATTATCCTCTTGATATCCTTCTTTACCTTGTCCAAAGAGAAGATCACTCACACACTTGTGATGTGATTGAAGATGAAGCATTGATGAAGATCATCCTTTCCTAAAGATCTAGTCATGTTCATCATTTGTTTATTTGTGTCTTGTGTAGATCCAATGTATTTGTGAATACTTGGACTAGATGTGTTCATCCAAGCTATGTGTAAATGCTTGGATTAGAGTTGTGTAAATCCTTTGCATATGTGTGTGCTTGGATTTGTGTTATGTAGATCCAAGCTACATGTGTGTACTTGGATATGTTTAGTTGAGTTGTAATAAGTTGTGTTAGTTCTCACTAAACTATAAAGTGATGTGGTTGTGTCTTGTGAGTTCTCACTAAACTATAAAGTGATGTGTAGTTGTGTTGTGTGAAGTTCTCACTTAGCTTCAAAGTGAAGAGTCGTGAAGATTGGTTCTAGCTTTGGATTAGAAATCGACATCTAGCCTTGTGTTGGAAAATGGTGAAGTAGGCAACGTTGTGAAGATTGGTTCTAGCTTTGGATTAGAACTTGACATCTAGCCTTGTGTCGTAAAATGGTGAAGTGGGCGAAGTTGTGTAGATTGGTCCTAGCTAAGATTAGGTCTCGACATTTAGCTTAGTGTCAGAAAATGATGTAAGCGACGTTGTAAGGTTTTCTCCGCCAAGAAGGGAGCTTGTGGATATAGTGGAAATCTCGAGTAAGGTGTACTCGAGGAGTGGAGTAGGAACGAGGATAGAGCCTCATTGCCGAACCACTATAAATCTTGGTGTCTTCCTACTAGGTTGTTTCTTTCCTTACTCATTACTTACATTCAACATCATTACAATCATTACTTATTGTTAATGCATTAGAATTGAACATAATCATTATGCAACTAGCTTTCAAGTAAAAGATAGTTTTGGCAATCACCTAATTGAAAGGAATTTTAATTAGGAGATAAATCAATAAGAAACTATTCAACCCCCCTTGTAGTTTCTACAATTGGTATCAAAGCGATGGTGACACAAGATCTTTGAAGTATATTGTACTTTAAAACTTGGATCGATCTATTGTCTCCTCAAATTAGAATGTTAAGTTGTACTAAAGTTTTTCTTTGGTCAAAACTATTTTTTGTTGAAAATAAGTCTTTTAAATTGATAATATTGCATCTCATTTAGATTAGTAGTATTAAGGCATTTTAGATTTACTCTTGAAATGTATCTACTAGTTTTAATCTTGTTATGTTTAGGTACTCATGAAAATAAATCATTCAATTGATTGTGGATTGAGTTACTTACACTTGTAGAAGACTCATCTTCTTTGATTTCCAACATCATTGAACGATGATATCAAGATGGATAGGAGTGATACTAGTACTTGAAGACTTAGTAGTCGCTATTAGTCATAGTTGGGCTTTGCATTGGTTCCTTGAAAGCTTGGAATGAAATTTGTGACCAAGGTACGCTTTCGTTCTTTCACACGCCCTATTGATCATTCTTTTGATCATTAATTGACTATATCTTTGTTCTTGGCATCCTTGCCTTGACATTTATTTGTGGTTTGTGATTATTTCTTTTTTCCCTCTCAAACCTTCATTGGTTTGATACTTGACACACTATGGAGATATAAGCTTAAAGTATCAAGCATGATTTTTATGGTTTGCACTCTTACGGTTAGTAGCCCAATATCATGTGTAACTTGTACAATTAAGCTCATGTCTAGGATGATTGGTGAATCCCTTGAGATACCAAAATACTTCATTAAGTTGTAGGTGGATTTTACACATTTGGAATTGAAATATTCCAAGGATATTGTTATTGTTAATCCTAGCAATAATTATCCGATCATGTGGGAGAGAAAGTAAATATATACTTTGCTCATATTTTGAAATAGAATAAGACTACTCTTGAAAATGATCTTATTCTATGCATCAAAATTGCTTGGTATAATTCATTACCAAAGCCGTTTAGACTTTCGCCGGAAAGGCACGTCTTAAACCACTATATATGACACAAGCTCTTCGTCTCCTCGATTTGAAGAATGTCATTTGTCTCTTGAGCAATGTTCTTGGTGTTGATTCACTTCCCTTGACTCCTCTCCCCTTTGCTTCTTTGCTACGAGTAGTCGTTTGTCCGTTTCGGTCTTTTCCTATCTAGATTCAAATCGTAATCCTTCAATAAAGCATTATAGTGTTGTGGTGGTCTAATGATTTCCAAAAGGCTTAAGAAATATTTTAAGGTTTTTAGAAAAATTTGGTTTTGAAAATTTCTTTGATTTTCCTTGTTAAAAACACGCCACTGTAGGCGGTTCGTTATCGACGCGGTTCAAACCGGCGGTTCCTTATCGATAAGGAACCGCGTCTAGTACCCGCGACTAAAGAGTCAGTTTTTATTAAATATCACTTTTTCAAAAACTCCTTCTCTCTCTTCTCCAATATAGTGACGAGAATACCCAGTTTTCCACCATTGTTGTTTTTCCAAAAACTTCAATTACTCAAGATTAATTGATTTCGATTTGTGGGTTTCACTCATCCTTCATCCAAGATCAGGTATCTGTAAGTCATTTCTTTCAATTTCATCTAATTTGTTCAAGGGTTCATACATTCATAACTGGGGATTTTTAAAATTGACATTGAATTAGAACCTCACTAGGAATAAGAGTTGACATAGTATTGTTACTAGATTCCTTAGGTTCATATTCATTGAGATTTCACTAAAACCCACTTGTAGAACAAATCCGAATTTTGACTAAATATTTTTGGTTAATTGATGGAACTGATATGAAGCCATGAACGAGTTGGTAATTGCATTGTTAAATGCTTACCTAAAAACCTTGTTTTGAAAAACCGATGTTCAAGTTCATCATTGATCTTACATGGTCAATGTGTCATTATTAAGGATGAACTTGGTACATTGTGCATATGAGAATGATAAGAATTTACCCTTGGTTTGTCAAGAGATTGATGAAACACATTCTCATTTCTTTGATTTTTGGTTTATATGTAACATATGAGTAATTGGGGAAATATGTTTGTATGTTATTTTTAGGTACTGTCATGACTTCATGATATCTAAATGACCACCAACGTACTAGAGAATACATGCCTAATCTTTCTTTATTGAATCAAACTCGCTCTACTCAAAACACTTATCATAGTCTTGAATCTCGTTGTTTCCATGAAGGACTTATTGTTCCTTGTAACTTTCTTGGACTTTACTTCATTCGATTCATGTTTGTTAGCCTCAAAATATTGAGTCAAACAAGAATGTTCGGTCATAGGTTTCTATTGTAATATTTATTAGAACGTTGTAATAAGTAGTTATTTAGTCGTGGTTCACGGGCTTGGATTTAAACTAATTAAAGTCCAAAAGACAAGACCGGCCCAATATATAGTCCATTAAAGCCCGCATGTGGGTGGACTATATATACTACCCTCCTAGCATGTTAGGAGGGTGGATGGTCATTTGTAACAAATTCTTTTCTCTAATCTAATCTCACCAAGTCAATCATCTCCTCTCTACTTTCTCTCACTACTTTCTCTCTCTAGGAATTCATCTCTTCTTCATCTATTTTCTTTCTTTATTCATTGCTTAATCATCACAAATATATGGGACAACATTTGGTATCAATCGCCATGGGGTAGTTTTGTGATTCGTTGTTCATTTTACTTGGTTCGTGTGATTTTCTCTTATAATCATCTCGAATTCAAGATCTTTTTGTGTTTTCTATGCTCTAAATCTTGATATAAATCTTCTACATAGCTGTGGTAGGGATTTGGTCGCATTTGGTTGGTTAAAATCGTGGATTTCTTGTCGAAAAATTCAATTTTTTACCCAAAAATCTCGTAACAGCACTATCATTCCGATTGGTGTAATCGGAAAATGGAGTATACATTCCGATTGTGATTCCGATCAGTATCATCGGAAAAGGGTTTGCACATTCCGACCAGCTTTCCGATCATCATTCCGATTGGACAAAATATTCCGATTTGCATTCCGATCAGCTTTCCGATCATCATTCCGATTGCACATTCCGATCAGTGATTCCGATTGGACATTCCGATCAGTGATTCTAATTGGACATTCCGATCAGTGATTCCGATTAGGGGACATTCCGATAAGTGATTCCGATTGGACATTCAGATCAGTGATTCCGATAAGTGATTCCGATGATGTGTTTTGCTAAATTTTGTTTGAGTATTTTTTAGACTTTGCCACCATCTAGACTAGTTTCGGAATATCGTTTCCACGAAGATAAAAACAAAAAAAACAAAAAAAAAAGAGTTAAAATTTTTCCGTCAAGTAAATTCAAATTTTTTCCATACTAGTTTTAGGACATTTCTAGCTCAATTTCAAAATTTGGCGATACAAAATTTTTTGGTCTACCGTTTTTGTCGGACTGGAGAATTTATTGTCGGCCTGGTGAAAAATTGCAATTTTCGGAATTTAAACCACAACAACAATCACAACAAATCTACTTAAGATCCATATTCACTTCATCATTTCAGAGAATATGGAGATTTGGTTCAGGGGAATATCACGATTAAAAGGGTATACTACGTCGAAGGGCTCAATCACAATCTTTTCTCGGTTGGTCAATTCTGTGATGCGGATTTGGAAGTTGCTTTCAGAAAGAAGACATGTTTTGTTCGTGATTATGATGGGAATGATTTACTTACCGGTACACGGGGTACTGATCTTTACACAATTTCACTTCAAGACACAACTTCATCAACTCCAATTTACTTCATGGCTAAAGCTTCAACGACTCAGGCATGGTTATGGCATCAACGTCTTTCTCATCTCAACTTTGATACCATTAACTTGCTTTCCAAGAAAGATATTGTGAGAGGCCTTCCAAGCTTGAAATTCATCAAAGATCATCTTTGTTCTCCTTGTGAACTTTGTAAAGCTAAACGAAGTAGCTTCAAAACAAAGACCACACCAAGCTCAAAAGGACGGTTAGATCTTCTTCACATGGATCTGTGTGGTCCCATGCGTGTTCAGAGTATCAATGGAAAGAAATATATTCTGGTCATTGTCGATGATTACTCAAGGTACACATGGACTTACTTCTTGAGGTCCAAGGATGAAACACCCGATGTTCTCATCAGCTTCCTTAAACTGATACAACGTGGTCTTCAAGCTCAAGTTAAAGTGGTCCGTACTGACAGAGGTACAGAATTTTTGAATTCAAATCTGAGAAAGTATTTTGAAGCCGAAGGGATTGAACATGAAACATCTATTGCTCGAACACCCGAACAAAACGGCGTTGTTGAAAGACGAATCCGTACTTTGGTTGAAGCTGCTCGAACATTATTATCCGCTTCAAAACTTCCACTATATTTTTGGGCCGAAGCCGTATCAACCGCATGCTACACACAAAACCGATCCTTAATTATCCCAAGACACGAAAAGATACCATATCACATAATTCATGATCGAAAACCTTCACTCAAACACCTTCATGTTTTTGGATGTACTTGCTACATTATTCGAGATGGTGAAAATTTGGATAAGATGAAAGAGAAAGGTGATGCATGTATTCTTGTGGGATATGCAACTCAGTTAAAGGGATATAGAGTATACAACAAGAGAACAAAATTGATTGTCTAGACTATTCACATCCGATTTGATGAATTACAAGAAATGGCACTTGAACAAAAGAGTTTAAGTCCCGACCCACAACGACAAACGACTTCCGTTCACAACCGCACAGAACTCGAAACTCAAGACCACAGCAATGAACCGTCAAGTTCAACGCTGGTTCCAGAAAATGTTCCTAGAGCTGATATGACAGTCGAAACGACAATTGAAGAGTTGGAAATGTTATATGGACCAATGTATGATGAATATTTCACGGGGGAGAAACAAGTTGTATCGAAGTCTTCCGATGTCACTCATGATATGAATGATGATACCGATCATCGTCAACAACCGGATACAACTTCATCTACATCAACACGGGTTGCTGCAGATTTACCTCCTCAGAATATCACTTCAACAATCGATCCTACAACATCCACAACTACTGTCATTGCTCCAGAGAACACAAATCAAGCAGACAATGCATTATCTGACGAAGATGAATTTATCAACCCATTCGGTACACCGGTACACGAAACTGGAGAGTCTTCTACTCGCCATGTTGATCCGTCAAATATGCACACGTTCTACCAACGACATCCTTCAACACATCATTGGACCCGAGATCATCCTTTGGTTCATGTCATTGGAAACCCTTCACAGCCCGTTCGCACAAGACGACAGCTTAACACCGATGCCGATGTTTGTATGTTCGCACTCGTCGTGAGTTCAGCTAAACCGAAAAACATCAAAGAAGCATTAGCTGATCATGCTTGGATTGAATCGATGACGGATGAACTTCAACAATTTGAAAGACTTAAAGTCTGGGAACTTGTTGACAGACCATACGATGTAACACCATTAATTCTTCGATGGATCTGGAAAAACAAGATGGATGAAGAGAACACGATCATCAAGAATAAATCTAGGCTAGTGGCTAAAGGGTATGGACAGAAAGAGGGTATTGATTTTGAAGAATCATTTGCACCAGTTGCTCGAATGGAAGCGGTCAGGATTTTTCTTGCTTATGCTGCACATAAGGGATTCATTGTCTATCAAATGGACGTAAAGACGGTGTTTCTTAACGGTCCTTTGAAGGAAGAAGTCTATGTCACGCAGCCGGAAGGATTCGTCAATCCTCATTATCCTGACAAGGTGTATCGTCTCCACAAAGCACTATATGGACTCAAGCAAGCTCCAAGGGCGTGGTACGACGAGCTCTCGAAATTTCTGGTCTCCAAAGGTTTCTCAAAAGGTTCCATTGATCTAACTTTGTTCACTTATAAATATGGGGATGACATTCTGCTTGTGCAAATTTATGTTGATGACATTATTTTCGGGTCTACAAACGCAAAACTTTCAAAATGGTTTGAAAAAGTAATGCACAGCAGATTTGAAATGTCTAAGATGGGCGAACTAAAATTCTTTCTAGGAATTCAAGTTCACCAATCCCCAAGTGGTATCTTTATTAACCAAGCTAAGTATTGTCAAGAGATAATCAAAAAGCATGGTATGACATCATGTGACCCCGTTGGGACACCATTATCAACCACATCCCTAGATGCTGATTTGGAGGGATTACCCATTTATCAAACGAGATATCGTTCCATGATCGGGTCCCTCATGTACTTGACAGCAAGCAGACCTGATATTCATCATGCTACATGTTATTGTGCACGATATCAAGCACGACCCACTGAAAAGCACCTCAAGGAGGTTAAACGGATCTTTCGGTACCTTAAGAATACCATCCACATGGGACTCTGGTATCCGAGGGAAACCGGTTTCTTTTTAACGGCCTATTCAGATTCTGATCATGCAGGGTGTCTTGATACACGTAAAAGTACTTCTGGTGGTGCACAATTTCTAGGACAAGATAAGCTTGTGGGATGGTCTTCCAAGAAGCAGGATTGTACGTCACTGTCATCAGCCGAAGCGGAGTATGTGTCTTTATCTGCGTGTTGTGCTCAAGTTCTTTGGATGAGAACACAACTCACGGATTATGGCTTCCATTTTGATAAAGTACCTATGTACTGTGACTCAAAGTCGGCCATAGCCATCTCCTGCAATCCGGTACAGCATTCCCGCACGAAGCACATTGATGTCCGATATCACTTCATTAAGATACAAGTTGAAAGAGGTATTGTTGAATTATACTTTGTTGGAACTGATTACCAATTAGCTGACTTGTTTACTAAAGCTCTTTCGAAAGAGAGGTTTGCGTATCTAGTTAGGCAAATTGGTATGAGATGTTTGACTCCAGCAGAACTGGAGGTTCTGGCAAAGAAGCCTGCTTGATTCATCTATCAAACATCTACCTGTAAATATTAATCAAAAAGCAAAATACAAAATTAAAAAATCTTTGATAATCCAAAAATATTCTTCTCGACATGTCTTTCAGTATCGATAATATGGACGTACCTAGAAATGTCGCTCAATAACGACACGGGTGTGTACATAAAGCTCGAATGAAAGTTGTAAATATTTTTCAAAACATGTCATTTCTATCTTTTCAACAGGAAATTGTCTATTTTGGACAATATTTCCAACAACGGGTAGAGAAATCTATCTCGGGTTGAGCTTGTCACAAAACATTCAACGTTTTGAGCTCAACACAATGGTTTGTAATCACTTTCAGATTGCAACCCGGATCTAAATTCACGGGGGAGTGTACGCTTTTGTACTCTTACCCTTAGCAAAAGAAGTTAAATCTTCTTACACTTGAGTGGATTCGTCAAGACATTCAAAGTCTATGAACTCAAGTTTATGCTTTAGAAAAACCTTTTCGTCAAAAAGAATTGATTTTTCAAAAAGCGTTGAACACAATTTTTTAAGAATTTCTCATTGATATTCAAAATCTTTCAAAAATTGTGTGTTCAACAACTCCTATCCTAAAAAGTTTAATGTGGATCAAATCCTCGTAATGAAAATTCCATTGTATCAATTTTTGAGGGGGAGCAATTCAACTTCATGCAAAAGATTAACACATCTTTCTCCCGAAGATTTTCAAGACTATTTTTCAAAATATATTTTAATCAAATTTGGTATCTCTAATATCAAAAGATTTTATATATTAGAGATAGGGGGAGAAAATGTGATTAAAATGTGATCTATAAGACTCAAGCACTTTAACTCTTACCCACATGTGCGAAACACTTTCGATTATCGATGCACATGTGAAGGGGGAGCTTTTCTGAAACGACAAAACTAGCAAGGTGTTAAATGTTTTTCAAACACTTTGTTAGAATTTAAAGTGGTTTTCATGGTTACGATCAAATACCCACAACATCTTTAATTCACGACGTTATTGGTGTCAAAAGGGTGGTTAGGTTTAAGTCCTATGACCCAACCAGAACCGGAGGGATCTTCCCAGGGACAATCCAATAGATTATTAGAAGTCCTTAGGAAAGATGGAGTAGAATGTGAACGTAGCTGAATGCCGACTAAGTACTGATGATAGCGCTGGAACAATCACAACAAGGTGCTATTAATGATGTCTTGGTAAGCATTGAAGGGGTTGAAGAATGAAAAAGAAATGTAAGGATAAAGGGTGTAAAGAAAGAAGCCCTCCATACAACTTAGGCAGAAACCGGGTCAACTCATCATGAAGACAAACTCATCATGGACCCAGTGATGTGAAGCACAACCCTTTCCTAGCTACTCAGACTTCTCTCAAAATAAGTTTGTTTTATTGTCACGGAGATCAACACGACTTCTATTGACTTTCTCACTCCGAGATTGTTGATATTGAATAGGTGGCATCTGCTCCAGCCTCCGACCACTAAAAGTGCACAAATCGAGTCTAGAGCCAAGAGATCAATCAAATCTCGTTAGGACACATGGATGAAGATCAAGAGAGTCCTACGCTATATCCTTGTGATATTGCTAGAACACTCAGAGTGATACTACTTAGTATTCACAATGATGAGTGGAAATCCTTCCAGTGTTAACATCAAACAGCACTGCGATAGGTCATATGCGAGATTCTTTATGAATTGAACATATGTAAAACTGAAAAGCAACAGTGGTTTGATTCTGAATTGATTCAAACTCGTTTCAGGTTTCTACGCAATATCTTTATGGTCTTGCCAGAACATTCAGAGTGATATTTATTAATATTCATAGTGACGAATGGAAATCCTTCTAGCGTCAACATCAAACAGCGCTACGGTAGGTAACTTGTGAGATTCTTATGAATCAAACTTGTGTCAACTGGAAAAGCAACAATGGTAAGATTCTTAATGAATCAAACTTGTTCCAGAAATTTGAATTGACGACTTTAATCAAGCGGATATTTGTCCAATTGATTCACTCTTTACGTTCGCAGTCTTGATTTGAGACGGTCGAGTAAAGAGAACGGCTAGTACAGCCGCGAAACCCTGTCATGGAGATTCTTAATTGAATCTACCTGATCACAGGTACGATATTTAATATCGTATAACGGTCTTCACCGACCGGAGGTAAAACGCTACCGATTTAGGAAGAATGTCAAAGCCATTCAGTCCGTGTCTATGTTTTGTCTCGAGAAGGTGGCGTCACGGTGTACTCAGCAAAGTTAAAGATTCACAACCACATATTCATGCCCAAAGACTTATCCAACAATTGATAGTGTGAGCATGTGGATAAAGACATAAGATCACAAGATGGCAAAGACAAGTCAAGAATGATTTGAAGATCTCAAGACTTAAGGACAAAGTCGAAAGACAACGACAAAGACTCAAAGATCACAGCATGAAGGAACAAAACTACTGTTACACGTTCAAGACTCATTTATGACGAAATTCATAAATCTCCATTGGAATCCAAATATCAAAGAGGAATGACCTCACATTGGGGGAGATTGTTAGCCTCAAAATATTGAGTCAAACAAGAATGTTCGGTCATAGGTTTCTATTGTAATATTTATTAGAACGTTGTAATAAGTAGTTATTTAGTCATGGTTCACGGGCTTGGATTTAAACTAATTAAAGTCCAAAAGACAATCCCGGCCCAATATATAGTCCATTAAAGCCCGCATGTGGGTGGACTATATATACTACCCTCCTAGCATGTTAGGAGGGTGGATGGTCATTTGTAACAAATTCTTTTCTCTAATCTAATCTCACCAAGTTAATCATATCCTCTCTACTTTCTCTCACTACTTTCTCTCTCTAGGAATTCATCTCTTCTTCATCTATTTTCTTTCTTTATTCATTGCTTAATCATCACAAATATATGGGACAACAATGTTCAATACCATTGGCTTTGATTGTTTGCTTGATATATATGAGCCAATCTTTCCTTCTTTCCTCATGGAATTCTTTAACTCGTACACACTAATGTGCATCAATAGTGGTCTATTTATAAGATTTTCCATCAAGGGAAAACCTTTGTGTACACTCTTGAGGAATTTGGTAAGATTCTCAGAGTTCCATACGAAGGTCAATGTAGGTTCACTGATGCTTGGGGTTTAAACCACTTAGAATCGACCCCTATTGATGTGCATTATGTGACTGAGATACCTTCAACTTCGGCCATCTCTTGTGCCATTGCTAAACTTCATGAACATACTATTCTTGGTAATTTTGAAGGGGAATTTCGTGCTCTCACTCCTTGGGAATTACTAACTAGCGATCTTAGTGATTTTATGATCCCTTGGGCCGAAATCATTAGGGAAAATGCAATGTGCTTGGAGGGTAATCACAACCATGTGCCCGCTTGTGTTGCACATATGTTGTATTGTGTTGCTACCACCACTCCATACAACCTTACATTTTTCATAGATAGAAGAATAAGATTTGTTCTTAGTAGATCTCGTTATACTCTTTCATATGTTATGATCCTCTCACGGCTTCTTAAGAGACTTCTTCTTGACTTTCCACCTCTAAATGCTTCATCATTTCACTCCGTTGATCGAGTCATGCTTCCTATTGAAGGGAATGTCTCTTCTGTACCCACACATGATTCAAATGAAGATGAAAATGTCTCTCAAGACAACTCTCTCAATCCTTGTTATGACTTGTCATCATCTATGTAAAACCCGTATGCTTTTACCATGCATAGTACCCTTAGGATCATACGTACTAGTTAAAAACTTTCCTAATATAGCATGATTACAATTACGTGTTAGGAGTTTACGTATTACGTACGTGTTAGAACACGAAAGTATTTTATATGCACGATCACGTAATAATTATTTAGCAATAATTAATCACGAACATACGATCACGAAATCACGAGCGTAATTAAAACACGAGCTATTATTAATTACGTATATATATTTAATACGAGCGTAATTAAATATATTAGATTATGGTAATTACGTAACGAGAACATTTAAAACACGAACATAATTAAACACAAATGACTAACTAAATAACGAGACACGAAACGAGGTACGGGAACCCCATGGGGGGTCCCTACCCGCGGCTAAAACAAGGGTAATGGGCCAAGCCCATTACCAATTTTACTAAAAGGGGGTTAAGTAATTTTTACTACTCAAAAATTACTTTACATAAGATTCAAGAAAAACCTAAACCCTCCCTTTTCTCCTCCTCTTTGTGCCGCCACCTACAAATCACCAAACAAGGTGATTCCTTGATCTTGGATCTTGTTGATTAATTGTTTGTTCGTGTTTGTTCTTCATTCCCTTGATCCACGAATACGGTAAAACCTTTTTAAACCTTTTCTTTTTAATTAATCTTTTATTAATGATGAACATGGGATGTTTTTATAAAAACACATTAATTAAACATAAATCTAACATGTTTTGATGATTAATTAAATCAAATGGTCGATTAAGGGGTGTTTTGTTTTGGGCCGCAGGCTGTAACCGACCCCAAAGGGGTTTTGGTTTGCTTAATCCGACCACCACCAAGACCTTTTGGTCTTGGTTGGTGCGTGTGGGTCCCACGACAGCAAGGGGTACCCCGATTTGGGTCGGGGTACGGTGTCGATTTATGTCCGGTTCATGTTTTTAAGCTTAGATCCGGATCATGGTTATGCTAGTTTTTTTTATGTTATAAACTTATGTTAAAATTAAATTAATAAAAGATGAGATTAATTTTATAACATGACTTAGGTTAATTAATTATTAATAATCATGAAATTATTTTAACCTAAGTATTTATATTATTAAGACTTATAATTAATTAATTATTTAAAAACCATGGATATAATTAATTAATTAACATGACTTAGGTTATATTATTAATATTTAATAATACATATTTTAACCTAAGTATTTAATATATTTAATTAAAAACATGTCATACTTTAATTAAATATTATAACCTATAGTTTAATTAAATTACATGAATTAATTATTAAACTATATAATATGTCATATGACTTAGAAAATAATCATGAAAACACTTAGGCTTATTTACTTAGCTTATTTAACCAGCTTATTTCTAATTATGGAAACTTTCTATTTTTAGAAACATAATTAAATAAGGCAGCTAATTTACTTATGGAAACCAACTATTTTTAGAAACTTATTTATTTAAGGCAGCTAATCTATTTATGGAAACTTATTTAATTAAGGCAGCTAATCTATTTATGGAAACTTTCTATTTTTAGAAACTTATCTATTTTAAGCAGTAAATCTATTTTTGGAAACTTTCTATTTTTGGAAACTTTCTATTTTTGGTAACTTTCTATTTTTGGAAACTTTCTATTTTTGTAAACTTTCTATTTTTGGAAACTTTCTATTTTAGCAAACCTGCTATTTTTGGGAAGTTACTTATTATTACACAGTAAGTATAATAACACATGAAATATCAGAAATACTTAATCAGAATAGATAGAATATAAGATTTAACACAGTTTAAGGCTTTAAACAGTAAAACATAGTAAGAACACATAAAATAAGCTAAGACATGACATAAAACCAGCTATGTATTTAGTAAGCAGATACTTATTTCATGTACGTATTTATGTAGCACTAGTGTTTCGGAAGTAGGATTCTCGCAATTCATCGTTCTCGTTCACTGGACATAAGGTACGGATTCCCGTCCTTTCAGTATGGACATTCTTTCCTTATTAGGATTTCCCCGTATGCAGCCAACTGTTTTCCCGTAGTATAAGTATGAGTTTGATTGCTTATGTTTAAATATGATTACCTATAGCCATATACATGCATGACCAGTTTCACCTAGTTATGGAGGTACCATAACCATAACATTAGAGGCACTGATGTTATGACTTCACCACGGCGGAGTGATTGCTCGTGGCGTCCCTTCAGCTTTTGGCCATATATTTATATTTATCATGTGGGGCGTATGGGTGCATCCTAGTTACACGTTTTTATTCAGGATTACATGGTGAATGTGGTGTGTGCCTTGCATCCTTCACAAGGAGCTGATCCCTCCTACCCATAAAACCAGTATATTAAATTAGAGGCAGCCCCTCTAATTTGCATGATGAGGTCACCCCTCCAATTATTCATGCACGGTGGATTTTCATGACCTATATTGGCTAATGGTAAAATATGACAAACAGTTTTTATAAGATAAACATAAGACTTTCAAACTATAAAACCAGTTTTATTAAGACTTAACCAGGTTACTCGGGACTTAGTTTCTTCCGCTGTTATTATGTTATATGCTTATCCTATTCATGCTTTATTGCATATCCGTGCACTGAGCGTATTGCTCAGCCGTTTTCCTTTTCTATGTTCCCAAAACGGCAGGTACTCAGGGACTCTCGTAGACACTAAGAGTACGTGCATATGGACTTGAAGCTGTCTAACCTTCTTTACATTATGCATTTCCTTCCTTTATGATACTTATGCTTTGGACATTGTTTAGTCCTTTTCCTTTACTATACTATGTTTGTGTGTGATGAGCTCTACTTTTGGACTACCGATGTTTGATTCCGGTATTTTCCTTTATATGGTCAAGTAATGTTTAGACATTTTACCTTGTATGCTTTGATGACACGCCATAATTTCTGTGATATTTCCATTTCCAAAATGGGGTGTTACAATTATGGTATCAGAGCCCAAGGCTTCGACCTGTAGGCTCTCAAATATGACCTGTGATTAGTGGGTAGTCACTACGGTCTTCCTAGAACTGACAGTTGTTTTCATGCATTCATCATTTTTAAGCATACATATACATGTCATTGTTACAGGGTTTTTGACTAAGTAATGGTTGGTACAGGACTGGCCCTATGTAGTCGCATGTGTTTTATCGAAACTTTTAGATTTGGGACCGACCCATAGGCGTCCCCTCGCAATGTCTTTGTTTTGGGTGAACTGACCAGAGGCGTTCACTCTCGAGCTTACAAAAGTTTTCATAAAACTGCATCATGCATTCATACACAAAATTTTCTTGCATAAAATTTTTCTCGTCAAATTTTTAGTATAATTTTTTTTTTCATGTATATATTTTATATTTTATGTTTTGAACTGTTTAATCATATGTTTTATGTTATACTGTCAGATGGTTCTCACACGCGAACAGGAGCAGCTCAATGCTTCAATTCAGGCTGCCATGCAAGCCTTGCTTCCTCAACTGAGGAATGACATCCGGGCTGAAGTTCAAGCTGCCAACAATCAGCAGCAGCACAATCAGCCACCTCCTCCTCCTCCTCCTCCAGTGACATTAGCAGTATGGCTGGAGAGATTCAACAAGCTCCGCCCTCGAGCTTTTGAGAAGACAGATAGCCCCAGCGATGATGAAAGCTGGTTGGCTCACATCGAGAAGATTTTCAACGCTATGGGCTGTGACCCCGCATACAAGGCGAGGTTGGCATGCTATCGGTTCGAAGGCAATGTACTCAACTGGTGGTTAGCTTTGATGCAATCTGAAGGTGGTGATGAGTGGGTTGCTGGTTTTACTTGGGCTCAGTTCAAGGACAGGGTGATGGATCAGTTCTTTCCCAAGGTTGAGTAGGACAAGCTCAAGAGAGAGTACCATGGGATCCGACAGAGAGCTGGGGAGAATAGCAACGAGTTTATGCAACGCTTTCTTCGCTTGGCTGGTTTCCTTGGTGCGACAGCAGGTACTCCTAAAGAGCAGGCACATCACTTCAGATGGGCTCTTCGCACATCGGTCGCAAACAATCTGGTGTGTGCTACGTTCAACACTGTAGCACAAGTGGCCGATGCAGCACGAAAACTAGAGATGCTGCAGGAGAGGGATGAGTTCGGGGAAGCTGAAAGACCCGACAAGAGGCAGAAAACTGGGGACCGGTCTCAGCCGGCTACTCAGCAGCAGCCTCACCAGCCCAAGGGAAACGGTCAGACTAACGACCGTTCTGCTACGGATAGGCGTGGCGGTAATGACAATTACTGTAACAACGCCGGGCAATCCAGCAACAGCGGGTCCTAATACTTATGAAATTCCTTATGTTTTATGTTATAGCTCATATTCTGACACTTTAGCAAACTTCTACCAGAAACCATGGAAACGGTAGGGACCAGAACCAGAGAGGTTCGCAGCCTAGCCGTCCAGCTATCACTGGTATTCAATCCTACGATTATCCGCCTTGTTCTTTGTACCCAACTATCATGTCTTATATGAAATGTTTTATCAGGTCCTCAGCCAGCCAGAGCACCTGCTGGAGGATACACTCATCCTCTTTGCTCTACTTGCCACCGTAGGCACCCAGGACCATGTCGCCGTAATACTGATGCGTGCTTCAAGTGTGGTCTTCCTGGCCATATTATGAAGGATTGCCGAAAGGGCGAGATGGAGGGTACATCGGGACATGCTGATACCAAGCCGCCTCCTACTGCCGGGCGTGTCTACACGACATCTCGAGACCAGGCCAACAAGTCTACAGGTACTATCACTGGAATCTTGTATATGTATGGCCGCGCTGCATGTGTTCTTTTCGATACGGGTGCTACTCACTCGGTTATTTCTACTGCTTATGCTAAGAACATTAGGATGCTTCCCTTGCCACTAGAAAATAGGCTTACTATTTCCACGCCTTTGAGGGACTCTGTATTAATCACTCATGTATAGAAGAGTCTTCCCCTAGAATTTGATAATAAGGTTCGACCTGTCGACGCACTTCTACTGGACATGAATGACTTCGACATGATTTTGGGCATGGATTGGCTATCCAAAAATCATGCTACCATAGACTGCCATTCATATCGAGTTATCTTCGGTGATGTCAATGCACCAGAGTACATTCATAATGGGTTCATACCTGGACGGTCTGTACAAGTCATATCCACCCTGCAAGCGCGTGCACTACTTTCACATGGCTGCGAGGGTTATTTAGCTACGGTTCACGACATAGATGCTGAATCTCCATCGATTCAGGATCAACCAATAGTGTCGGAAATCCAAGACGTGTTTCCAGCAGAACTTCCGGGCATACCACCTGCACGAGAAGTGGAATTCAGTATCGAACTGGTTCCAGGAGCTGAACCAATCTCCAAGGCTCCTTATCGCATGGCTCCCATAGAGCTGAAGGAGCTGAAGGATCAACTGCAAGAAATTCTTGAACGAGGTTACATTTGACCGAGCGCATCTCCATGGGGCGCAACGGTCTTGTTTGTTAAGAAGAAGGACGACAGTATGCGTCTTTGCATAGACTATCGCGAGCTCAACAAGATTACTATTCGGAATAGGTATCCACTGCCACGCATTGACGATCTGTTTGACCAACTCCAAGGGGCCAAACACTTCTCCAAGATCGATCTTAGGTCAGGCTATCATCAGCTACGGGTCAAGGAGCAGGACATCGCTAAGACTGCCTTTCGTACCCGTTATGGCCACTACGAGTTTGTAGTTATGCCATTTGGCCTGACAAATGCTCCAGCAGTATTTATGGATCTGATGAACAGAATCTTCCATGAATTTCTGGACAAGTTCGTCATTGTTTTCATCGATGACATCCTGATTTTCTCTAAATCCAAGGAGGATCACGAAGACCATTTTCGTACAGTACTACAGATGCTTCGCCAGAAGCAGCTGTATGCTAAATTCTCCAAGTGTGAGTTCTGGTTAGACAAGGTGGCATTCTTAGGTCACATTGTATCAGCAGAAGGAATCACTATGGATCCAGCGAAGGTTGAATCCATCACTAAGTGGCCAAGGCCGACATCAGCGACGGAAGTCCGCAGTTTCTTAGGCTTAGCTGGCTATTACCGTAGGTTCGTGGAGAACTTTTCCCGCCTAGCACTACCATTGACCAAACTGATGCGGAAAGGGGAGAAATTTGTCTGGACTGAAGATGGAGAGAAGAGCTTTGAATACCTGAAGCAGAAGCTAGTATCTGCACCTATTCTTACTCTACCATCTGGTACAGGTGGATTTCAAATCTACAGCGATGCATCGGGGAAGGGACTTGGCTGTGTTCTCATGCAACATGGGAAAGTGATCGCGTACGCTTCACGGCAGCTTAAGCCTTATGAAGAGAATTACCCCACGCATGATCTGGAACTTGCTGCAGTCGTGTTTGCGTTGAAGATATGGA
Organism: Glebionis coronaria; assembly: GCA_025667525.1. Lineage (NCBI taxonomy): Eukaryota > Viridiplantae > Streptophyta > Magnoliopsida > Asterales > Asteraceae > Glebionis > Glebionis coronaria. The sequence continues at coordinate 46,391,537 of CM046880.1, read as the reverse complement.
GACACTACTTATATAGAGAATCATGTGACATTTTCACGGACCACAAGAGCTTGAAGTATATCTTCACTCAGCGTGAATTGAACATGAGGCAGAGGAGATGGTTAGAGCTTTTGAAGGATTATGACATTAATCTACAGTATCATCCCGGAAAGGAAAATGTAGTGGCAGATGCTCTTAGCAGGAAATCCGGAATGATCAACGGCATTAAAATCGAAGAGGAAGTCATCAGAGACTTGGAGCGACTAGACATCGAGATCATGGTACGTGGACAACACGGTTACTGGGCTAATCTTAGAGTAGAACCCGAGTTACTCTCTAAGATCAAGGAAGCTCAGAAGGATGACGGAGAAATCTGGGCGATAGTTCAGAATTTGGTGAAGCGGAAAGAATTCAGAGTAGATGCAGACGGTATCATATGGCAGGGCACAAGACTTTGTGTTCCTGATGACCAAGAACTTCGGGAAGCTTTGTTAGCTGAAGCTCATAGCTCCCCATTCTCGATACATCCTGGTTCGACTAAAATGTACCATGACATCAAGCAGTACTTTTGGTGGAGTGGTATGAAACAGGATGTGGCCACTTACGTCTCCAAATGTCTTCCCTGCCAGCAGGTTAAGATCGAGCATCTGCGATCTGGCGGACAAAATCACCATGGATTTTATTACCGGTCTTCCGCCTACCAAAAGGAAGCACGATGCGATTTGGGTTATCGTTGATCGACTTACCAAATCAGCTCATTTCTTACCGATCCGCAAGGAAGATCAGGTAAGTAAACTCGCAGATACGTATAGACGAGAGATCATGAGACTCCACGGTGCACCATCCAGCATCATCTCAGACAGAGATCCTCGATTCACTTCGCGCTTTTGGAAAAGTCTGCAGAAAGCTTGGGGAACACAACTTAAGCTTAGCACGGCTTTTCATCCTCAAACGGACGCACAGTCCGAGCGAACCATTCATACATTGGAGGATATGTTGAGGTCATGTGCGTTGGAATGGACGGGTGATTGGGACGAATACATCTGTTTGGTGGAGTTTGCGTACAACAACAGCTGGCACGCAAGCATCAAGTGTGCTCCATTTGAGATGTTGTATGGCAGAAAGTGTCGCGCCCTAATCTGCTGGGATCAGGTTGGCGAGCGAACACTCGAAGGACCAAAAATCATAGAGATGACAAACGAGAAGATCGCAGTAGCTAGGCAGAAAATTCAGGAGGCACGGTCACGTCAAAAGAGTTACGCCGACAAGCATCGTAGGGATTTACACTTTAACGTAGGAGATCACGTCTTCCTTAAGGTTTCGCCGGCACGTGATGTTAGACGCTTCGGGATTAAAGGGAAGCTCAGTCCTCGTTTCATCGGACCGTTTGATATCATTGAACGAGTCGGTGAAGTATCTTACCGATTGGCGTTACCTCCGCAGCTTTCGCATGTGCACAATGTGTTTCATGTGTCCTTACTCATAGGGTACCAATATCATCCCCTTCACATGGTTCAGTATCCACTGGAACAGATACGTGAAGATCTCACTATTATAGAAGAACCCAAACGAGTTCTTGACAGGCAATAACGAGTCATGAGAAAGAAGACGATTTCATTCGTCAAAATTCTATGGAGGGATCATACCGAGCGGGAAGCCACTTGGGAAACGGAGGAGTCTATCCGGGATTCTTACCCTCATTTCATATTTTGAATTCGGGTATGTTCTTCTTTTCCAGTTACTTTATCTATAATTCGGGGACGAATTATTCTTTTTAGGGGGGAAGAGTTGTAAAACCCGCATGCTTTTACCATACATAGTACCCTTAGGATCGTACGTACTAGTTAAAAACTTTCCTAATATAGCATGATTACGATTACGTGTTAGGAGTTTACGTATTAAGTACGTGTTAGAACACGATAAGTATTTTATATGCACGATCACGTAATAATTATTTAGCAATAATTAATCACGAACATACGATCACGAAATCACGAGCGTAATTAAAACACGAGCTATTATTAATTACGTATATATATTTAATACGAACGTAATTAAATATATTAGATTATGGTAATTACGTAACGAGAACATTTAAAACACGAACATAATTAAACACAAACGACTAACTAAATAACGAGACACGAAACGAGGTACGGGAACCCCATGGAGGGGTCCCTACCCGCGGCTAAAACAAGGGTAATGGGCCAAGCCCATTACCAATTTTACTAAAAGGGGGTTAAGTAATTTTTACTACTCAAAAATTACTTTACAGAAGATTCAAGAAAAACCTGAACCCTCCCTTTTCTCTTCCTCTTTGTGCCGCCACCTACAAATCACCAAACAAGGTGATTCCTTGATCTTGGATCTTGTTGATTTATTGTTTGTTCGTGTTTGTTCTTCATTCCCTTGATCCACAAATACGGTAAAACCTTTTTAAACCTTTTCTTTTTAATTAATCTTTTATTAATGATGAACATGGGATGTTTTTATAAAAACACATTAATTAAACATAGATCTAACATGTTTTGATGATTAATTAAATCAAATGGTCGATTAAGGGGTGTTTTGTTTTGGGCCGCAGGCTGCAACCGACCCCAAAGGGGGTTTGGTTTGCTTAAGCCGACCACCACCAAGACCTTTTGGTCTTGGTTGGTGCGTGTGGGTCCCACGGCAGCAAGGGGTACCCCGATTTGGGTCGGGGTACGGTGTCGATTCATGTTCGGTTCATGTTTTTAAGCTTAGATCCGGATCATGGTTATGTTAGTTTTTTTTATGTTATAAACTTATGTTAAAATTAAATTAATAAAAGATGAGACTAATTTAATAACATGACTTAGGTTAATTAATTATTAATAATCATGAAATTATTTTAACCTAAGTATTTATATTATTAATACTTATAATTAATTAATTATTTAAAAACCATGGATATAATTAATTAATTAACATGACTTAGGTTATATTATTAATATTTAATAATACATATTTTAACCTAAGTATTTAATACATTTAATTACAAACATGTCATACTTTAATTAAATATTATAACCTATAGTTTAATTAAATTACATGAATTAATTATTAAACTATATAATATGTCATATGACTTAGAAAATAATCATGAAAACACTTAGGCTTATTTACTTAGCTTATTTAACCAGCTTATTTCTAATTATGGAAACTTTCTATTTTTAGAAACTTAATTAAATAAGGCAGCTAATTTACTTATGGAAACCAGCTATTTTTAGAAACTTATTTATTTAAGGCAGCTAATCTATTTATGGAAACTTATTTAATTAAGGCAGCTAATCTATTTATGGAAACTTTCTATTTTTAGAAACTTATCTATTTTAAGCAGTAAATCTATTTTTGGAAACTTTCTATTTTTGGAAACTTTCTATTTTTGGAAACTTTCTATTTTTGGAAACTTTCTATTTTTGGAAACTTTCTATTTTAGCAAACCTGCTATTTTTGGAAAGTTATTTATTATTACACAGTAAGTATAATAACACATGAAATATCAGAAATACTTAATCAGAATAAACAGAATATAAGATTTAACACAGTTTAAGGCTTTAAACAGTAAAACATAGTAAGAACACATAAAATAAGCCAAGACATGACATAAAACCAGCTATGTATTTAGTAAGCAGATACTTATTTCATGTACGTATTTATGTAGCACTAGTGTTTCGGAAGTAGGATTCTCGCAGTTCATCGTTCTCGTTCACTGGACATAAGGTACGGATTCCCGTCCTTTTAGTATGGACATTCTTTCCTTATTAGGATTTCCCCGTATGCAGCCAACTGTTTTCCCGTAGTATAAGTATGAGTTTGATTGCTTATGTTTAAATATGATTACCTATAGCCATATACATGCATGACCAGTTTCACCTAGTTATGGAGGTACCATAACCATAACATTAGAGGCACTCATGTTATGACTTCACCACGGCGGCGGAGTGATTACTCATGGCGTCCCTTCAGCTTTTGGCCATATATTTATATTTATCATGTGGGGCATATGGGTGCATCCTAGTTACACGTTTTTATTTAGGATTACATGGTGAATGTGGTGTGTGCCTTGCATCCTTCACAAGGAGCTGATCCCTCCTACCCATAAAACCAGTATATTAAATTAGAGGCAGCCCCTCTAATTTGCATGATGAGGTCACCCCTCCAATTATTCATGCACGGTGGATTTTCATGACCTATATTGGCTAATGGTAAAATATGACAAACAGTTTTTATAAGATAAACATACGACTTTCAAACTATAAAACCAGTTTTATTAAGACTTAACCAGGTTACTTAGGACTTAGTTTCTTCTGTTGTTATTATGTTATATGCTTATCCTATTCATGCTTTATTGTATATCCGTACACTGAGCGTATTGCTCAGCTGTTTTCCTTTTCTATGTTCCCAAAACGGCAGGTACTCAGGGACGCTCGTAGACACTAAGAGTACGTGCATATGGACTGGAAGCTGTCTAGCCTTCTTTACATTATGCATTTCCTTTCTTTATGATACTTATGCTTTGGACATTGTTTAGTCCTTTTCCTTTACTATACTATGTTTGTGTGTGATGAGCTCTACTTTTGGACTACCGATGTTTGATTCCGGTATTTTCCTTTACATGGTCAAGTAATGTTTAGACATTTTACCTTGTATGCTTTGATGACACACCATAATTTCTGTGATATTTCCATTTCCAAAATGGGGTGTTACAATCTATCTCTCAATTGTCTTCTCTAGACATTGATTCAGACTATCAGTATTGTCTCAATCTTCATCTTCAAGATCGAATAAGAAGTGAATCAAGGCAAAGAGGAAATGCTCATAGATGAATGATATATCTCACTCTTGAATGGTTAACATGTTTGTAAACATGTTTGAATTGTTGAACAAGTTATTCTCATTCTCCTTTTTATTTTTAGGTTATTATGTGTTCATTAACTAATACTTAGTATTTGGATTTTCTAGTATTTTAATCCTAATTATCCATGGTATCGATCTTTCGATTTGCATGGCTCTGTGCATCTTTGTGTTAGTCAGCTTCCTAGACCTTGATTTATAGTCCATTCTGGCTTGATAAACATTTATATTAAATCTGGGCTAGCTATAGTTACTGGAACTGCCTTTTATCAAACCAACTGGGGGAGGATCCTTATCTAGGCCGCAGTTACTTGGAGATAAAGAACCGCGCCTCTCTATAAGGAACCGCCTCTGAATATTCCGAGAAGAATCTTTGCTTTACACTATTCTCCCTTGATCTGTGTAAACATTGATAAAACTTTTGCATAAACCTGCACTTTCCTAAACTAGGCTACCTAATTTCATTGTTCACTTAAAACACTTTTAACCCATTACTAGTTTGGATCATCCCTTCCTCTTCTTAAACACTTTCTTGCTGATTGTGTTCCTCATCCCTTCAACTCTTCTCTAAACCTTAACACACAACCATGGTATCCACTAGAACATCTAATTCCTCCAAAACTTCCTCATCCAAAAGAAACCTTAAGATGAAATTCAAGTTTCCTAAACTTAGCTCTCCATCTTCTCACAAACAAAAAAGTAAAGCCTCACCTATTTTCATCTCTTCATCACTTTCACCACCACTTGCTTCATGAAATACAAAATCAACTCATGGTACTAACCATTCACATGGTTCTACCTGCTCTTCATTCCAATCAAGAATGAATGAGTTTTCCTCACCATTCACTTCTAGTCCTCCTTTAAATGTGAATGCTCAAAGAATTCCCTTTGTTTTTTAGCCTCTTCCTTTCACTCCACCAAATTCACCCATCTCAGCCATATCACCGTTAGATACCATGCCTTCTCCACATCCTCCTCCCTCTAACACTCTACTCTTGGGTGTTCCCATTTCCCAATTCTTGGGTGATCCACACTTGTTTGACTTTTTCATGCACAATGGAACCAATTGTCCTTGTTGCTTGAACAACTTTCACCTCATTAATATCCTTAGGTTGGAGATGATTGGGGCTCACATCAAGTTGCAAAGCTTCTTGTTGAACCTATTTGCTAATCCTCCACCTTCTAGGAGATGAATGATTTTTTTAATTAATTACTTTTAAAGAAGGTCAAGCCTAAGAGGATTATGCATTCAAGACCTAGTTTTAGCTAACTTTGTATTAGTTAGTTGTTATTTTATTTATTGTATTCCCTTTCCTTTCCTTCATGATTTTTTCATGAGGATGATATATGGATTTAGTTTTATGTGTTTTAACCTATGTGGTCACATTAATCAATTTCAGTTTATTTAAAATTGAACCTAAATCTATCACAACCTCTAAAAACTTGACTTAAAATTGGATCAAAATGTTATCTAAATATTTTGTCACCCTTTGCCAAGACATTCTTTGTGAATATGTTGCTTTTATGCAACCCTAGCATACTCTAGTGCTAAAAGTGGTAAAAATCCAAGATTTGCAAAATATTGAAAAAGTCTTATTTTTCTCCAAAACTTTTGAAAATCATGGTCTCTGTTCTACTAGACGCGGCTCCTTGGCCACTAGGCGGCTCCATATCGATATGGAACCGCGGGCACCCATAAGGAACCACGTACAAGAAAGCTACTTTTAGCTTATTTTTGGTCTTTCTTCTTTGACCACTGTCTTGGTTAAGATTCTTTGTTTACCTAATTTGGCTAAACATTCCCTAAAACCTTTTGTTTTCATTTCAAATCTTTGCCTTGTCTATTTTCTTTAAATTCTTCTCTTTTGGGAGTTCTTCTCTTCATCCCTCATAATGCCTAACTCTTCCATTCCTAACCTTGACATTTCTTTGTCACAATCTTCTCAACCTAAAGCTTCTTCTTATAAGCTTTCAAAGAAACCGAAAATCTCAGTTCAACCCGTTTAGATAAAAAAGAATAAGAATCCTCATGATTCTTCTTCTAAAAAATTCTCCAAGAATTCTTCTTTCTCTGCGATTAAATATTTGAATGAGACTTACTCTAGAAATCCAATTACCGGAGAAAAGGAAATTCTTCCACCACCGCCTAAACCTTTCAACTCTCCTCAACTCAATGACCTATCTTATTTCCTTAATCTCACTAGGCATTGTGAAAACATGTAAAACCAGTATTTAAGAATTCTCGATAATTAAATACGCACGCTCAGTTTCAGTTAAATATTATAATATAATAATTATTCAGGAATATAATAATTATTAGGTTTTAGAAAAATTACTATTTACGTCGAGAAATAAATTACGAGGTTACGTGAATAAAAACATTAAACCAAAAATCAAACAAAAACCATTTATAAATATATAAAGGTGGAGGCTAAACAAAATAAAAGAAAGGAATGATGGGCCTTGGCCCGGCCCATCTTAAAATAAAAACACAGGAAAAAGGAATAAGGGTTTCATCTTCTTTTCACAAACTCAATCAAAACAAAAACTAGGGTTTTGATATCCCTTTTCTGCCGTCGGCCTTAAAGAAGAAAAAGGAGGTTTCGGGTTTTCCTCATATGTTGATTTTTGTACACCGTCATCTCTTTAACAATACTACACGATAATCAATGTTTTTCATTCCTCTTGTTTTTAGAATATCACGAATTTATGTTTTAATCAAGAAGGAAAAAGGAGGTCATATTTAAATCATGAAAAAAAGGAAAGGAGGGTCCGGTTTGGGATGCTACACGACCACCGAGACACCACCATGTCTTGGTGGTGTCTTTTCCTTGGTCGACCGAGAACAACAGCCCAAAAAGGGGGCAGCCACAAAATGGTGGGGTTGTTGTGGCTGTGCGAATCAAAAGAGAAAGGGGCGTCAGGCTGTTGGGTTTAATAGAACCGAGACCCAAGGTCTTGGTGGCCTCAACCCTGCCCAGCCGTGACCCACACAGGGGCGGATCGGGCTGTGATCGACCCAAAATAGTCAAACACACCCAACTGGACTGTTTTAAAAATAAGGGTGCGTTTGGTTTATAGAAACAGTGGGGAAACATGGACAAGCAGTGGGAACAATGGTAAAATAAGTACCTAGCATTTAGAACAGAAAATAAAGACTTTTATTTTAAGTTTAGCGACGGTTTTGCGACGAAAATTTCTGTCGCAGAATTGTGTTTCATACAGTTTTAAAAGGCAACTTTTAGTGACACTTTTTAGTGTATCAGATTTCTGTCACTAATTTCATATAGGTAGATTTTTATATATTTGTTGATTTGTTTAAGTGCGACCGAGAAGGGGTATCTCGGTAGGCTCGGGGCATAATTATAATAATAAAATGAAGATTTTTATATCATACCTTTTTAATACTTGTTTTATAAATATTAAAAATTATATTTTAAATGAATTTAATTATAATAGTTTATAATGTTTTAAAAGGGTATAATTTTATTATATGAATTAGATTATTTTAGAAACTTCTAATTTAGAAACTTTATGTTTTAACGAGTTAGTTTATTATAGTATTAATATAACGTCAGAACACGTTGTATCATAATTATTAGTAGGTCGTAATATATATTAGAAAGAATTATTATAAGTTCAGATTTATCAGTTAATATACGTACATAATTTCAGAAATAAATAAATAAGAAGCTAATAAAATCAGTACATTAAATAAAGATCAGATCACCTATTCGCGTCCTTTATTCCTGTAGCTCGCGTGAAATCAGAGTAGACTTTCTGTCAGTTGATCTCGGTCGGTTACTGGACACTGGGTATGGATTTCCCGTCCTTTCAGTAAGGACTTCCCTTCTATGCATGATTAGGATTTCCCGTCTACAGCCAAATGTTTTCCCCAGTACATGTTATAAATTATCTGAAATCATTTTAATAACTAAGGTATTGCCTGAGCCTTATATACAAGCATGGAGATCACAAGTATCGTGAGGAAGGCTCATGAAGCGCTCCTAGCATTCAAAGAAAGATGGACTGACGAAGCCAGCTACATACAAGGGGTTCCGGAGCTCATGAAAATTTCCTCCTTTACCGCTGGAGCTGAGTGCCCAAAGTTGTCCCGACGCTTTTCCGATGATGAGCCAAAAACCGTGGCTGAACATTTCAGGAGGGTTGATGACTTTGCTAAGTCATCAACCGCTGGAGCTCATGAAAATTTCCTCCTTTACCGCTGGAGCTAAGTGCCCAGAGTTGTCCCGACGCTTTTCCGATGATGAGCCAAAAACCGTGGCTGAAATGTTCAGGAGGGTTGATGACTTTGCTAAGTCCGAAGAGGCTTATAGGAACACAGAACTACCACAGGGTGAAGAAGCGAAAGAGGTGGAAAGGGCATAAAGGAAGACAAGTACTTTTCAGGAAAGAACTCCAACCGTAACAAAAACAAAGGCGACTACAGACCAAAGCCTGCATACTCACCATATCTTCCACCCATGAATCCAAATAATTCAAGAAGAAATCAATATCAACGCTCCGGGCTCGAGACGTTGACAAAATTCCCTAAAGAAATTATAGCCACAGAATTACAGCTTTAGTTGCCTCAACCTCCACCCACAAAGGGCATGGTCCGCCCAGAAAACATGGACAAATATTGTGATTATCATAGGGAGAAGAGCCACCTCACTAACGATTGTCATCAGTTGAGGAAACAACTAGAGGCGGCACTTGAATCAGGAAAGTTAAACCATTTGGTTAAGGATCTGAGGGGGAGAGTGAATAAAGGAAATCAGGGAAGAGGAAATGGAGGAGGCGAATACAAGGTGTAGGATTGTAAATCTTGCTTATGTTTCTAGAGAGAGAAAGAGATAGAGAGATGGTGGATTTCACACAAAGCTAGAGAGAGAAAGAAAAGTTTACTATGTGAAAAATATGAAACCACACCACCCTCTCCATCAAAGGAGAGGGTTTATATACCCAAGCCCATGAAATGGGCTTGGGTTTACATTAGGCCGCCGGCCCATACAATCCATGGGCTCGGTTTTGGGCTTTGTTTGATAAATGTAAATAACTAAACTACGAGCTATAACGTAGATTATTGTTGGAGTGACCAATCCTTTCTAATACGTAAAACGTATTTCCAACACAAGGACAAAACAATAAACATGATAAGCAACAAGTATTGTGGGATGAAGCGAAAGGAAGTATGCAAGATCGAAGTTGATTGGATGAATGCCCAAATATATTTCCCTCCGGTGACTGAAGCCGAGGCCTCAGACGATCCTTTGATATTCGAAGCGGAAATAGAAGGCTATTGGGTGAAACGTGTATTTGTTGATGAAGGTACAGCCATGGAGGTAATGTTTGAGCATTGTTTCATGAATTTGGATCCAGATATCAGACGAAGATTAACACCGGACCCTGTCAAAGTTCTGAGCTTCTCGGGTGAGGAAACAACACCTTTAGGAAAAATCAAGCTAGAAGTAACTTTCGGATCACATGACATGGAAAGAAAAATAACAATGACTTTCTGCTTGATCAGAGCTCCATCACCCTACAACATCATTCTTGGTCGAACCGGGATCAGAGAACTAAGAGCCATACCTTCAACAATACACTCCGCGATGAAATTTCCCACTCCTGGTGGCATCGCTACGTTGAAAACAAAAGCAAGAACAATTTTTGAATGCAGGGTGATTGAAGATGGTCAGAAGATAGCAAAAGAAAAGGCTACGGCCGTGGGGAAAGATTTGGATAAATGGGTTGCATTCGAAAAGTTCAATCAACAAGAAAGGATAGAAGGGGAAATGACGGAGCAAGTTATCGTCCATCCCGGATATCCAGAGCAGTTGGTGACCATCGGAAGGCTGTTCACAAAAAAGTGCAGATTGCAGCTAATAGATCTATTGAAGAATAGCACAGACGTTTTCGCTTGGGAGCCATCAGATATGACATGAGTCCCTAAGATAATTATCAAACACTCACTCAGTGTAGATCCGGCGAGAACCCCAGTGGCCCAGAAGAGAACTTTGGGTGAGGGAAAAAGCCGAGCAGTCCAAAGGGACGTGCAGATCTATTAAAAGTTGGAATAGTAAGACCGGTTCGGTATCCTACCTGGATCTCTAACCCGGTTCTCGTAAAAAAGCCGGATGGTGATTGGTGAATGTGCATTGACTTTAAAAACCTCAACTCGGCATGTCCCAAAGACTACTACCCTTTGCCTGACATCGATGTCAAGATTGGTTCGGTCATGGGTGAAGGTCTACGTAATCATTGGCCTATTCTACATGATGGATTTGATGGATTAAAATGGTTGGTTAATTAGATAAATATGAAAGAGATGAAGGAAGGAGATGAGGGAGTTGAGAGAGAAGGGAGAGAAAATAGAAGAATAGAGAGAGAAAGTTAAGATGGAAAATGATTAAGTGTGAAAGAACAATCAACAACCCCTCCTAACATGCTAGGAGGGGATATATATAGCCCACCCTACATGTGGGCTATATGGACTATACATTAACTACATGGATCACGAGCCCATTACATAATTATCGTTGGAGCGACCGATCCTTCATAAATACGTAAAAACGTATTTCTAACAATCTCCCCCTAAGGGAGGTCGCTCCAAGAAACAAAGTTCTAAATAGTCTATAACTCGTGATCTATGCTAACTAAGATGTGACCGAGACTTTATTGGGAAAAACGTATTTCCAACAATCTCCCCCTAAGGGAGGTCACATCTTTTTACAAAATCTTAAACCTAGCATCTATGCTCGAGTCTTCGATCTTGTTCTTGTGAATATGCTTGATGTGATCTTTGACTTTAGTCTTGAGCATGTTTCCTTGCCTTGACCTTGTGCATTCTTCACTTGTGATATTTGCCTCTTTGTGACTTCATGTTCCACATACTTATACTTTTAAATTCTTGAAAGCTTCAGAGTTTGATACAACGGAAGACTTGACCTTCAGGCTTTCTTGAATTTGTTGAAGTACTATTTGTATGTAGTACAAGCATGTGGTGACGACTTCTTCTGGATTGTACACCGCAATGCCACCTTCTTGTTACGCTGCATAAGACAGTTAGCAACAAAACAATATACACGGATGAAATGGCCTTGAACATTTCATTCTAATTCGGTAGCAATTTACCTCCGGTCGGTGAAGACCGTTGGACGATATTAAATATCGTACTTGTGGCAGGTAGTTTCAATAAAGAACCTCCTTGACAAGATTTCGCGGGTAAACCCGTTCTCTTTACTCGACCGTCCAAAGCTGACTGCGAACGTAAAGAGTGGATCATTTGGATAATATTATCCGCATGATTTGAAGCCGTCAATTCATGTTCCTGGAACAAGTGAAGTTCAATTAAGAACCGCACCATCGTTGCTTTCCAGTTGTCACTAGCTTGATTCATATAGAATCTTGCAAGTTACCTACCAAGTGTTGTTTGATGTTAACACTAGAAGGATTTCCATTCGTCACTGTAAATACTTAATAGTATTACTCTGAATGTTCTGGCAAGATCACTAAGATATTGCGTAGAGGCCTGGAACGTGTTTAAATTCATTTAAGAATTAAACCACTATTGCTTTCCAGTTATCACAAGTTTGATTCATAAAGAATCGCACAAGTCACCTACCATGAGCTTTTTGATATTCGCTCAAGAAGGATTTCCATCTTCATTGTAAATACTTTCGTATTACTCGGATGTTCAGGCAAGATCATGAAGATTTTGCGTAGGACTCTTAAGATCTGTCTTACTTTTCACAGTGTGTGAAGAAGCAAGGAAATATGAAAGTGTGTCCTAATGAGATATTTGATGATCTCAAATGGCTCTAGACTCGATCGTGCATTTTGGATTTTAGTGATCGGAGGCTGGAGAGGAGTGCCACCTTTTCAATACCAATTTATTCGGAGTGAATAAATCAATAGATAACGTGTTGATCTCCGTGTGATTAAAACAAATACCTTTTGAGAGATATTTGAGTTAGCTGGGAAGGGTTGTGCATTGCATCACTGGGTCCATGATGTCTTTCTTCAATATCGAGAATCATTAACAAAAATGATCTCAATAGCATATGTATTGACCCGGTTTCTGCCTAAAGTTGTAAGGAGGGCTTCTTTATTTACACCCTTTATCTTTACAATTCTTTTTCATTCTTCAACCCCTTCAATGCTTACCAATACGTCATAACTAGCACCTTGTTGTGATTGTTCCAGTGCTAACTTAAGTACTTGGTCGGCATTCAGCTACGTTCACAATCTTTCTCCATCTTTCCTAAGGACTACTATTTCTAGCTATGGAATGTCCTTGGGAAGATTCCTCCGGTTCTAGAGGAATCATTGGACTTTAACCTATCCTACCATCCTTATGTCACCACAATCTTCATCATCGTGAATAGAGATGTTTTGGGTAAGTGTATGTCACCATGAAATCCATTTTGAAGTGCAAATCCATTTTGCTCCCCCTTAACATATGCCACGATATCCGAAAACATTTTGCACATGTCGGGATGAGCTATCACATTAAGTCAAACCATTTATGATTGATCATATCCCATATTAAATCACATTTTCTCCCCCATATTAAAAATATTAACCCAATCGATGTTTTTAATATCAATTGATTTAATAGCATTTTAAGAAAATTTGGGAAGAAAAATGCAAGTCCAATTATCTTCATGAATTACACAAGCTCCCCCTCAAATTAATGAGGGTGTGCTGAAACGTAAATTAAATACCTTTTAAACACAAGTGTAAGGTATTTATTACGTGCAAAGATCATATATGAGAATGAATTCACAAGATTAACAATTTACGAGGTAGGACCTGAATGATGGAGAACATCATATGAAAGATTCACATGGTTCTTGTTCACGAATGTTGGTCTTCCTCGTAACTTCTGAAGTTATCTCTTGACTCCATGTGTATGATTGATATCGTTGTCTTAACACCAATATGTGAACTTGGCACTCTCGGCATCAAGGATTCTGAATGCTGGACAATTGCTCCCCCTCAATTGTTGACCCGTGTTCTATTGAAAGAGCTGTAGTCACCGTTTGAGTAGTCGCATCGTCGAGTATGTAGATATCAATTGCAACGAACTTTGGATTGTGGAGTTGATAACTTCGGATTCTGAAGTCAAAGCTTTCCGGTGAAATGCTTGACTTCAAAGTGAAAAGCGGGTTACTATCGGAAATAATAGCAAACCATTTTGAGCATGTTTTAAAAGTTTGAACTTCTGCTCAAACTTTATTTACAACCCCGTGTCATTATTGAATGACATTTCTAGGTTCGTAAATATTATCGATTCCAGAAGACATGCTCTTTTTATCAAAACATTTTTGAACACACAATTTTGAAAGATTTAGAAAAACCTTTTGAGAAATTCTTGAAAAATTGTGTTCAAAGTTTTGAAAACCAATTACTTGAGCTTAAGATTAGGAATATCTTAGGAAAGCTCAAGTCCGAGAAGTTGTAAACTTCTCGTTGTTAAGGATAAGTTTATCATCGGCGATAAACTTTCCTTTTATCTGAAGAACGAGTCCTAAGATGACATTTACTTAGAAGTCGTGTTCATGAGCTTGAAAACTTTGATTGTTTTAACGGAAAGCTCATGACTGAGAAAGGTTAATTTCTCGTTACGAGGAAAAGTTCTCTTATTTAAAAGATACACTTTCCTTTCTGAGCTTAAAACTTCGAATGTTTTAATACAAGCTCATGACCGAGAAAGGTGAATTTCTCGTTAAGAGGATAAGTTATCATAAAAGATAATCTTTCCTTTATTTTAAGTTCGAGTTACAGTCTGACATTTAACTGTAAGTCATTGTGCATGAGCTTAAAAACCTCGAATGTTTTTAATTTTAGCTCATGCCCGAGAAAAACTTAATTTCTCGTTGTTAGGATAAAATTATCATCGGTGATAAACTTTCCTTTCTTTGATGCACGGGTTACCATCTGATATTTAATGATAAACCATATACACGAGCTTAAAACCTTTGAATGGTTTTAGGGTAAGCTCGTGTCCAAGAAAACTTAATTTCTTGTTAAGAGGGTAAGTTATCGTTGCGTGGATAAACTTCCCTGTCTCTGAAGTCCGGGTCGTTGTCTGTCATTTAACGAGGAACCATGGTGCATGAGCTTAAAAACTTGGAATGTTTTTTATATAAGCTCATGCCCGAGAAAAATTAATTTCTCGTTGTTAGGATAAGTTTACCATCGGCGATAAACTTTCCTTTCTTTGAAGATCGAGTTATAGTCTGTGATGTGACTATAAGTCCTAGTGCAGCTTAACCATGAATCCCCTGAGACATTTGTTTCTCCGATATCTGCTTCTTCAGCAACCAAACTCTAAGAGTGTCCTTAGTTGAACGGTATACAATGATTGGACCGCTTCGTTCTTTTGGAACATCAACTTTGGTACCTGCATTCTCATTAGGAGTTTGTATACTTTTGCATGGGTTAGAGATATCTATTTTAGAAGCACGTGGGGGTTCACGGTTTTCTTTTCTTGTGTCAGAGGTGGCCTGAGGGGATGATTCACTTGTCTTAGTTGGCAAACGTTTCCTTTTATAGAAAACCTTAAGTTCAGGCTTAAGTGATGTATCATCCTTTGCAATTTCCTCCCTAGTAGTCTTTGTAGAATCAGAGACAATCCTAGTTAAAGGGCACTCGGTTCCTACAAGAGTGAAAGTTCTACCAGTGGGGCGCCACATTTTACCAATGGGTTTGATTTTAGCGACCCACTGGGATTTAAGTCTAGCACGGGAGTTCACCTCATTAAGCAATTTTTTGATCCAGGAGTCATGATTTGCCGTAAAGACACATTTTCTACATGTTTTACACGTAGCATATTTAATGTCTGAGTAATTCCTAGATGATTGATCGATGTTCCTAGGAGACGTCATACTACGGTTAGCGGTGTTGGGTAATCTAGAAGGCTTCTCACTAGGTTGGACATTGCTATCTCTTACATGTGTCTTTTGAATAGCTTCCCTTTGACCAAAATCATGGCGCACATCAGTTGAACTAGTTCTAGACGTGTTTATTGAACTATTCTTAGAGAAACTAGGGGAAATCATGTGATGAGGTCTTGCTAAAACTGATTTAGTCACATTAGGCCTAGTTGGTGGAGTGACAGATCTAGAAATATGACCCAAATCAACTTGGGAGGCAAACCGCGGTCTCGAGGATTGTGGTCGCTCGGATCTAAATGCAGTAGGTTGTCTGACAGTCGGTTGTCTGACGAACTGATTTGTAGGCGGTTTCCCCAAGATTGATGGTTTTTCAAGCTTAGTGTCCACACTAGGTCCTTTACTTTTCCTTAACTCGTTTTTCAACGCAGCTATAGCAAAAACCTTTTCCTGTACTTGGGCCTTTAAAGTCTCATTCTCTTTGAGCAAGTTATCTTGGGATGCCAACTTAGATTCAAGCAGTTGAATTTGTTTCAAAAGATTATCCTTTTCAGCTTTAGAATCTAGAACAGTTTGATCCAATTTTCTTTCAAGAACAACGTTTGACTTTTCAAGTTTTTCAAAGTATATTTCAAATTTATCCGTTTTCTTAGAAAATTCAAGTTTGGCATCCTCAAGATCTTTTGATTGTCGAGCTACAATCGTTTCGAGCTCTTTAATCTTGGAATCAGAAGCAGTCAATGAAGCAGTTATAATACAATTATCATGATGTTTAGCATTCTGAACAATCTCTCCCCCATTATGACTTACATCGGATGAATCAGAAGTGGTATTGCTATCACTCTTTTCCATCCCATGTTTGTCATAATTAGGTTCATAATGCTCAATATGCGGCATATCATCAGCATAGACATCATAAACAACATTACATTGTACCAAGTTTGCAGGCTCGTCGTCATAAACGGGTAAGGTGTCAGCAAAAGAGATCTCGTGAACAGTCCCTGACGTGCCACTGGTATCATGTTGTCCTCCTGATTCCGTGCTCTTGCCATCGTTAGGCTCCAAGTTGTCAACCGTATGACCATTCTCTTCTTGCATCTGTGGCATTGATTCTTGCACTCCATTATCATACGTTTGCTGAAGTTGTGATTGTTGATAAATCGAAGACGAAACCGATGTCATGAGTTTCAATATTGTATCACGGAAAACTCGAAGCTCGGTATGTGTATCTCGAAGAAATGATTGGCAAATCACAGAACTTTCAGGCTTAATGATATTGAATTGGAGGAAAGGCGTGAGTTGTGTCACAAGATCCTTATAGGCAAGTGCCGATGCAGAGTGATGAAATTTGTCATTGTTGAGTTGCTCGGCGAGTTGGCTCAAAGTGGTGAATATTGAGTCGATGAATATATGACGATCTTGACCAAAGATTGTCATAAATTCGCTCCCTCCTTGAATCCGTGAAAGAGTAACTATATGACACTGAAGCATTTGAAATGAAGTTATACCACTTTCTCTAGCGTTGGCTTGCACTTGAAGCAATTCTCTCTTGTTCGATGTCGAATTCAAGAAATCCATTGAAAATCGATGAACAATTACGTTAATAATTACTGATTGATGAAAAATCCGTCGTCAATTTCAAATAATAATACCCGATGAAAAAATCCGTCAGCAAAATAAACCTTAGCACTGTATCACGTTGTCACGACTATAACTTAATGGCACAAAATTTTCCCAAAATAAAAAATTTAATAAAAATAAAAATATTAATTGATTATAAAAATAAAAGTTAACAAGAATAAAAAATTTTCAAAATAAAAATAAAAAATAAAAAAATAATAAATAAAAAAATAAATAAAAAAAATAACGAAAATAGACAACAAAAAAGAAACGAGACTTGCTAAGATTAAACATTGAAAAACAATAAAATTAAAAATAAATAATAAAAAAAAATCGGATTAGGTTAACATCTCATAACCACTTAAAACGTGGCAACCTTTCGTCCTTTCCCCCAAAACCTCGTGTGATCCGCCAAATAATATAAGCCTTCTTCTTTGACTTCACACAATTTAACTCTCTCTCATAACATAAGCAAAAAACTCTCATCCGTCTCTTCCTATCAAACTCTTTTCTCTCAAAACTTGTTTGATCCGCCTAAAAACCTAACTCCTGTCTGCTCAAAAACCCCTTTTCTATGAAACCCAATCTGCTCAAATCCCAAACGCCAGCTATCTCCTTTAACTTCGGCTTCAAGATCTTGGAAAAAGGTCTCGGGTAGGTATTTATTGTATGTTGGTTAATCTTGAGGTTTGTCAAATCTTTCTACTGTCGAGTCTTTCTGTCTAGCGAGGATGTCGTGTCGAGTGGTGAGTCGAGTCTTGAGTGTTGATGTGAGTCGAATCAGTTTGGTTTTGGTGTTGGATTCGGTTTGGTGTCGAGGGTTTGTGTCGATCGAGGATGTTGTTTCTGTGACAGAGATCTTTTTATTTTGTGTCGAGAGTTTATTGTGGGTGTCTGTTGGTTTTTGAGTGTCGAGTGAATGTCGAGAGGTTTGGGTTTGATTGGATGATAGAGGGAGTTCGAGGGTGAGTCAAAAATATGTCGTGTGTGTCGAGGGTGTGTGTCGAGGGTGTGAGTTGTGGTATGGGTGAAAACAGTATGCTTGGTTTGGAAAGAGGGTGTGTTCGAATGTTGAGGGTGAGTGATAATTTGAGAGTGATGTGCGAGGGTCAAGAGGGGATTTGAGAGTGTTGGTGTTTGAAAATCGAGAGTGTGAGGGAGAGGTTGTTTTTTTTTTGATGTTGATCTCGCGTCTGGGTTATTTGGAGTCGTGAGGGTGTTTTTAAGGTGTGTGTCGAGGGAGGGGAGTCAGTCGGAGTGAGAGTTGTGTCTGAGTGTGGGTGGGTTTTTGTTTGTGTCAGTTAAGATGTCGAGGGTATGAGTCGATATAAGAGACGACGATGACTTGCCCGTTGTATTTGAATTGACATGCTTCGTTCGGAACAGTTTCGTTCGGAACTTGTTCGTTCGGAACAGTTTCGTTCGGAACTTGTTCGTTCGGAACTGTTTCGTTCGGAACAGTTTCGTTCGGAACTTGTTCGTTCGGAACAGTTTCGTTCGGAACTTGTTCGTTCGGAACAGTTTCGTTCGGAACTTGTTCGTTCGGAACAGTTTCGTTCGGAACTTGTTCGTTCGGAACAGTTTCGTTCGGAACTTGTTCGTTCGGAACTGTTTCGTTCGGAACAGTTTCGTTCGGAACTTGTTCGTTCGGAACAGTTTCGTTCGGAACTTTGAGTGGAAGAATACTTGATTCTGAACTACGTTGATCCGAAACAATATGAAACTGAGATACGATGAAGGACAACAGGACAAAAATGGTAGACAGAACTCGAGATCCAATGAAAATAAAATAAAAAAATTATATAAAAACTGATAATATAAAAAAATAAAAAGGTTATATAAAAATAAAATAAAAAAAAATTATAGAAAACTGAATATGAAAAACTGGATAAAAGTGAAAATGGATAAACGAAAAATAAATAAATAAAAAAATACAAACTTTAAAAGAAAAAAATTGATAAAATAGATAAAAATTTAGAAATTTATAAAATTGATAGATTAAAAACAATAAAAAAATACAAACGATTTATGGAAATTGATGATTAACAAAAAAAATTTGTGATTTTTATATAAAATAAGTAAATCAAACTTTTTATAGAAATTTGTGATTAAAAACAATAAAAAAATACAAACTTTTTATGATTTAAACCATAAAAACACAAACTTTATATGAAAAATACAAACTTTTTATGATTTGAAACATAAAAAAACACAAACTTTATATTAAAAATACAAATTTTTTTAAGATTTAAAACATAAAAACACAAACTTTATATATAAAAAATACAAACTTTTTAATATAAAAGCATGATTAAATCAAAACCCACCAAAATCAATAAAAAATAAAAGCAAGAATAAACCAATCAAACCTTGGCTCTTGATACCAATTGAAGGTCTACGAGATTATTGGCCTATTCTACATGATGGATTTGATGGATTAAAATGGTTGGTTAATTAGATAAATATGAAAGAGATGAAGGAAGGAGATGAGGGAGTAGAGAGAGAAAGGAGAGAAAATGGAAGAATAGAGAGAGAAAGTTAAGAAAATGATTAAGTGTGAAAGAACAATCAACAACCCCTCCTAACATGCTAGGAGGGGATATATATAGCCCACCCTACATGTGGACTATATGGACTATACATTAACTACATGGATCACGAGCCCATTACATAATTATCGTTGGAGCGACCGATCCTTCATAAATACGTAAAAACGTATTTCTAACAATCTCCCCCTAAGGGAGGTCGCTCCAAGAAACAAAGTTCTAAATAGTCTATAACTCGTGATCTATGCTAACTAAGATGTGACCGAGACTTTACTGGGAAAAACGTATTTCCAACAATGGGCTTCAAGTTCAAATGTTTTCTTGATGCATACAAGGGATACCATCAGGTGCTCATGGATAATGAAGACGAAGAAAAAACGGCTTTCTATACGGATGAAGGGACATTTTGTTATACCAAAATGCCCTTTGGGCTCAAGAATGCCGGAGCCACATACCAACGGCTGGTAGAATCCGCATTCCGGTCACAAATAGGAACAAATTTAGAGGCTTATGTTGATGATCTGATGATCAAGATCAAAACTGAAGAGAAGACGATTGAGGACATCAAAGAAACATTTGACAACTTAAGAAAAATTAACATGAAGCTCAACCCAAAAAGTGTTCCTTTTGGGTGGAAAAAGGAAAGTTCCTGGATATACATGGTGACTTCCGAAGGCATCCGAGCAAATCCTAAGAAGACGAAGGCCATCTCAGAAATGCGATCACCAAGGACATGGAAAGAAATGCAATCTCTTAGTGGAAAGCTGACAACTTTAAATCATTTCTTGTCCAGGTCAGCAGAACGCTCACTCCCTTTTTTTGAAACTTTGAAAAATATAACTAAGGAAAACAAAGAAGAATACCAATGCACGGAATAGGCAGAAAAAGCTTTCCAAGAGTTGAAAAAGGTAATCATGGAACTTCCTTCATTAGCATCTCCATTGAGGAACAAAACATTATATGTATACTTGGCTGCGTCAAAAGAAGCCGTAAGCGGGGTTCTGCTAGTTGAGAGAGAAGGCATCCAAAAGCTAGTCCGGTATGTGAGCAGAACATTACATGATGCCGAGACGAGATACTCAATGTTAGAAAAACTAGCCTTTGCCTTGCTACACCTTTCGAGAAGACTCCACATATACTTCGAGGCACACAACATCCATGACATAATCGACCAACCATTGAAGCAAATATTGGGAAAATCTGAATCATTTGGAAGGTTGGCAAAGTACTCCGTAGAGTTGGCAATGTATGAAATATCTTATGTATCACGAAACTCGATCAAGGGTCAAGTATTGGCAGAATTCCATAACGAAGCATCTTTGGGCCATGAAGGAAGGATGGAAATATACGAGATTACAGAGCAAGTAGATCTAGAGGTGGCATGGACGTTATACGCAGACGGAGCATCAAGTTCAAAAGGGACATGAGCCGGTTTGGTGTTAACGAACCCAGAAGAGATGGAGTTTACATACGCTTTAAGGTTCAATTTCAATTGCTCTAACAACGAGGCAGAATACGAAGCACAATTGGTTGGGTTGCGTTTGGCAAAGAAAATGGGAGTGAAGACTCTTGAAGCCAAAGTAGATTATAAGCTCGTGGCTTGTCAGTTGAATGGGGAATTTGTTGCTAGTGATGATAGGATGATGAAGTATCTGACCAAAGCAAAAGAAATCATCACGTGCTTCACAAAGTTCAATATCATGCATGTATCAAGAACCAAGAACCAAAAGGCATATGTTCTCAGCAAACTCGCTTCGGTTGCATTTAATCACCTCACCAAGGAAATCCTAGTGGAAATCCTAGAGTCTCGGTCAATAGACGCTCAGGAAGTCAATGACATAGTGCAAGAAGAAGGGGAAAGTTGATGACACCAATTCGGAAGTGTTTGGAGAATGGCATATGGCCACAAGACCCTAATGAAGCTAGGGTAATGAGGATGAAGATAAGTCAGTATACCATAGAAAATGATGTGCTATTTAAAAACTCCTACTTATCTCTAATGCTAAGATGTGTGGGTCCTGTGCAAGCCAATTACATCATTCGGGAAGTCCACGAGGGGTCATGTAGGATGCAATCCGGCACAAGGTCAGTAGTGGAAAAAATCATGAGGCAAGGATATTATTCGCCCACCATGCACCAAGATACATGAGAGGAAATCTCCAAGTGTGATTCATGTCAGATACATGGACCGGTGACAAGGCTGCCTAAAACCAAGCTTACCTCCATCATGTCACCGTGGACTTTTTACCAATGGGGAATGGACATCCTTGGTCTAATCGATGGGTCTCCTAGAAATGTGAAGTTTGTAATTGTAGCTATCGACTACTTCACAAAATGGATAGAAGCAAAACCATTAGCAAGGGTGACCGGAAAGGAGGTAAAAAAGTTTGCTTGGCAAAATATTGTGTGCAGGTTCGGACTACCCAGAGTTATTGTGACAGATAATGGAAAGCAACTGGTAGAGGGAACATTGAGGAAGTGGTGTGAAAAATGGGGAATCAAGCAGATGAACACCGTCGTCGCTCATCCGCAGGCCAATGGGCTAGTGGAAAGGGTCAATAAATCTTTAATGCATGGACTCAAAGCCCGCTTAGGGAGAAATTTGACGGGGTGGGTTGATGAGCTACCTCATGTGTTGTGGGCCCATAGAACCATGTTAAAGACAAGCAATGGGGAAACCCCATTCAGCCTAACATATAAGAGTGAAGCAGTAATCCCAGCTGAAATGTGAGTCTCATCTGCAAGAACACTTCTTTTCAATGAGGACAATAATGAGGACGAGCTCCGGCTAAACCTTGATTTGTTATAGGCGCGACGAGAGACCGCATCCATTGAAGAAGCAAAGTACAAGAAAAAAGTGGAACAATACTACAACAAGAGAGTCAAACTTTGCAATTTCAAAGTGGGCGATTTTGTCTACTGCCAAAACGAAGCCAGCAGGGTTGAGAAGATTGGCAAGTTGGGCCCCAACTGGGAAGGTTGATAGAAGCGTTTTGTTATGGGTTCAATATTAAGATCTCGGTATCTCCTCGAATTGATCACAACTAAAAGTGGAATGATTTGTTCTTGGTGACAAAAAGTGGGTTTGCTTTTCTACTCTACTTAAAAAGGTTAAAAAGGTAAATGAGTGAAGTAAATTAAGTTTTAAACCAAAAACAGTGAATGAAATAAACCTTGAATTGAAATTAAACAGTTAAATGATTAAACAGTAAAAGACCCTTACTGAAAACTAGTGCTATTCGGAATAAATGGAGAAAATGCTCTATTCTGAATGATGCCCATGCGGAATGATGACCATGCGGAATATTAAGTCCACTCGGAATAAATAAGTCTATGCGGAAAAATCACCCTATGCGGAATATAGAACTACACGGAATAATGAGACTGTGCGGAATAACAAACTCTATGTGGAATAAATGAGCCTATGCGGAATAATGGTCTATACGGAATAAAACCTTTCTCGGAATAATGATGGCTATGCGGAATATTGAAATCATGCGGAATAATGAAGTCTATTCGGAATAAATAGAAGTTATGCGGAATATTTAAGGCTATGCGGAATAAATAATTATTCTGAATAGAAGAAACTATAAGAAGACTATCCGGAATATAAATATTCCGAATAAGGGACCAAATGAGAAGGCTATTCGGAATGTATGAGCATTCCGAATAAGGGACAAGAATAACTGACAATTCGGAATAATGCTGGGTTTAAAGAACAGTCGACAGAAACTTAAACAGGGGAATACGAATTTTTACCAAATCGAGCCCAATAAACAAAAAGGTTTAACCAAATTAACCAATAATCATCTATTAACCATAAGGATCAAATCCCAATCATAAAAACACAAAATCAACAACTTTTGAAGATCAAACCAACTAAATAAGAACTTAAGAACTTTGAATAAAAAGATGATGATGAACAAGAGGAATGAAAAGATTAAATCAAAACTTGTATTGATGATTAAGAGTCAGTAAAACAAAATGAAAGGATTACACTTACACAATTCAAGAAGAAATCAAAGAAGATGAAAACCACTCCTTAAGGGAGATGGTTCTTCCTACGAAATAGGAAAAGAGTAACTGAAAACTAAAACTAAAACTAGGTGCCAAATTTTGTGAGGGTGATTCCCTTATATAGGCTATGTGGTTGGTTGGTGAGTGGGCTTTCTCCCTTTCTTCTTGTCTTCTCGTCTTTTCAGAAAAGTTGACGTTTTTGATTCTGATTCGGGATTTGTCGACGATTAAATTCAACTCGTCTTTTAATTTCTTCGTTTAATAGACTTGAGTTTCTTCGACATATGTAAATCTTCCATCTTTGGTCCTTTTCTTCGATAAATCTTCAAATAGGCCCATTGACTTCAAATCTTTTGCATCTCTTGGACAATAGACTTCGTCTTTAGTCTTTTTCCTTGATAAAACCCGTGCAATCCCATGTTTTCTTCAATAATCATCCGGTTGACTCTGAAAACACAATAAACATAAAAACCACGCATAATTCCAAACAAATGATATTAAATACGTGTTTTGGTCTTGTTTTAGCCAGAAATAAGTGGTAAAAGGATGGGTGTTTTCACACCTATCAAATGCCCTACACTTAACCATTGCCATGCCCTCATGCAATGCTTAGTGATAAAGCAAATTTACACTTTTCTCATAATCAATCAACCTTGGCCTTATTAACATACTACTAAACAAAAATTAAAGTACTAAGAGAAATCAAAACTTTAAAGTAAACAAAAGGATGGAAATAACTTGCAAAGAGATCAAGGACTTACATTAGGGCTTTGGTGCTGCGAAGATTTATCATCCTCAAGTTTCACGTTCCCCAAACTAAGCTTAAAAACGAGATCATTGTTATTATAAGTTAGCATATCAAACACTTACACACATGGCTTAATTAAATGCTTAAACTCCCTTATTCCTAGGTGTATCTCTTATATTTTATTTTTGTCTTAGAATGATCATGAAGATGCATTTTTGGACTTATTTCGATAGTTTATTTAGGCTGAAAGCAAAGTAGGACGATTTGATTAATAGTTAGCTAAAGGACAAAATCTCTTAAAACTGCTTCTCGGGATATCAAAAAGTTCATATCTTGGCATAACTCGGTTCACGATTTGAGACCTTTCTCGGGCCGATATTTGGCATGTACTTCATACTTCATATCTTCGAGAGACGTTCTTGAGATAATGGTCTTCTCTTCGTCAATAGAGTTTCTTCACTTGGAGACTTTTGAGGGGTACTCCAACTTTGTTGACCACGACTTCATGATTATTTCTTCAATCTCTAATTGGGATTTTGAGATACAACGATTCGCCTCCTTTTCGGACTTGGATCTATTTATCCTCATACCTTGTTAGGGTCTTTTCGGATAGACTTCGCCATGATCTTTATGGGAGTTGCTTGCTTTTCGTCGTGAGTCTTGATCCTTCATATTGATTTTGGGAATAATGCTTTTCACATCACTTTGGATCTTCAGCAATAAAATGGAATCCTCATGCCTTGTTAGGTCCTTTTCGGACTCGCCAATCTTCGCGCCCCGCTTCATAAGTTATGCCTTGGCTATGTACTCTTATCATTACCGAGCAACTTTTAAACGATCTTGGGCTAGAAGCTAAGTTACTTTTCAAATCGTACGACCTTACTTATTGCAGATAAATTATTAGCAAGTGATGGGAGAATAGGCAAATAATTACACCAAGTGAGCTTGTGCAAGAATACCGACTTATAATTGGCTCTTTCATTTCTCGTTCTCCACAATTTAATATCTCAAGTAATGAGACTCGTGGATGCTTAGCCTAATAAACCAATTAAGGTCTACATGGTTAAGGATACTAGCTAGAATAAACTTGGATAAGTCTATTCGGGTTGAGTCAAAATAATCACAACGGGCCTAATATGTCAAAGACTTCTACTAACTACACCACTTTATTAATATTTTTGACTTTATTGCGGGATATATACATATGAAAGCAACGATAAAAATTTAAAATTTACGACAAAATGGCCAAAGTTAATTAAAAATTTGAAAAACGTTGAAAAAGATGAATTTTTGGTTAAATGAAGGCATTTTCATGGAAAAGTCCACTTAAAACTTCGATAGAAGTCCCCCTACACTTAAGATAAACATTATCCTCAATGTTTAAGCATGTGGGAAAAGTATCCACTACACTTATGACATTGTACACGTTGGTTAAATCAAGCTAAGGAAGAGATGACTAACGTGATCAATTTCAAATGTGAATATGAAGAAAATTGAATCACGATAGTTGAGAGATAGAACCGGATTTCGGATAACACGGGAGCATGGTTCTTCAAAGGTTCCAAAAGTGCATTCATCCCTGTAATCACATCACCACACAAAGACAAACACCTATATAGGTCCCCCTACACTTAGGAGGTTAAAACGAAAAGGGATAGATACTCGGGCTGCCTCCCGAGGAGCGCTTGTTTTTGATAACCGAGTCACGAGCCTGACTCGACCCAAATTTAGTTCATGGGAAACGTGGTGAGGGATGGAATCATCTCGTGAGAGATGTCCTCACCAAAGTACAATTTCAAACGCTGGCCATTCACCTTGAAGTTGGGCCCATTTGGCTGAGAAAGATCAATGGTGCCATAGGGAAAGACATTGGCGATGGTGAATGGACCAGACCAGCGGCTCTTCAACTTGCCTGAGAAGATCTTCAACCGAGAGTTAAAGAGTAAGACTTGATCACCAACGTGGAACTCTCGGTTCTTGATTTTAGCATCGTGGATAATCTTGGTCTTCTCCTTGTAGATCAATGAGTTCTCGTAAGCTTGATTCCTCAATTCTTGTAGCTCGTTGAGTTGAATCTTGCGAAAATCACCGGCTTTGTTGATGTCGAAGTTAGCCCACTTCAAAGCCCAGTATGCCTTATGTTCCAGCTCGATAGGGAGGTGGCAAGCTTTCCCGTACACAAGATGATAAGGTGTACAACCAATCGGTGTCCTATAGGCGGTACGGAAAGCCCACAGAGCATCGTCAAGTTTATCAGCCCATGAGGCACGATGCTCTCCCACAGTATGTTCCAAAATTCTATTCAATCCACGGTTGGATATCTCGGCTTGACCGTTGGTTTGAGGATGATAAGCGGTGGAAAGACGGTGATTGACACCATACTTAGCCATGACTCTTGCAAATTGATCGTTGCAAAAATGAGTCCCGCGGTCACTGATAATAGCACGAGGAACACCGAATCGAGCAAACAGTTGTTTCAAGAAATTACAAACCACCCTCGCGTCGTTAGTGGGTAAAGCCTTGGCTTCAACCCATTTGGAAACGTAGTCAACAGCGACAAGGATGTATTTGTTGCCTTTAGAAGAAGGGAATGGCCCCATAAAGTCGATGCCCCATACATCAAAGATTTCACATTCTTGTATGAAATTTTGAGGCATCTCATCTTTATGTGTGATCTTGCCTTGTTTTTGGCAAGCATCACAATGTTTAACCATCTCGTGAGCATCACGGTAAATGGTGGGCCAATAGAATCCCGAATCAAACACTTTTTTGGCGGTGTAGTTGGGACCAAAGTGACCACCGGTGGGTCCTTTGTGGCAAGCCTGGAGAATGTCCAAAGCGGCCGGTCCGTCAACACATCGGCGAATAATCAAGTCAGCGCATTGTTTGAATAGAAAAGGGTCATCCCAAAAGTAAGTCTTAACATCGTTCAAGAACTTCTTTTTTTGTTGGGATGTTAACCCTTGGATGAGAACACCACCCGCTAAGTAGTTTGCAATATCGGCAAACCACGGGGTGCCATCAAGATTGAGATTTATAGACATTAAGGTCTCAAGGGGGAAAGAGTCATTGATCTCTTTGTTCGGATGATCCCCTTGATATGGATCCTCAAGTCTGCTCAGATGATCCGCGGCTAGGTTTTCAGCACCCTTTTTGTCACGAATTTCAATGTTGAATTCTTAAAGGAGTAAAACCCAGCGGAGAAGTCTTGGCTTAGAGTCGTGTTTAGTCATCAAGTACTTCAACGCGGAATGGTCCGTGTATACGATTGTGGTGGATAAAACAAGATAGGGGCGGAATTTTTCAAAAGCATAGACAACAGCTAAAAGCTCTTTTTCGGTTGTCGTATAATGCAATTGCGCCCCCGTCATTGTTTTGCTAGCATAGTGGATTGGTTGGAAATGTTTGTTGATCCTTTGTCCCAAAACCGCACCAATAGCAAAGTCGCTAGCATCGCACATCAACTCAAAGGGTAGCTCCCAATTAGGGGTAACCAAGACCGGTGCCTTAGTTAGCTTATCCTTAAGAAGATTGAAGGCTTCGATACACTCTTTAGAAAAGATAAAAGGAGTATCTTTTTCCAAGAGGTGGGTCATTGGGCGAGCGATTTTAGAGAAATCCTGAATGAATCGACGATAGAAGCCCGCATGACCCAGAAAACTTCTCACACCCTTCACGGTTGAAGGTGGAGGTAATTTGGCTATGACATCTACTTTATCACGGTCGACTTCAAGACCGGCTTTAGAGATTTTGTGTCCTAGCACAATGCCTTCTTTTACCATCAAATGGCATTTTTCCCAATTCAGAACAAGGCGAGTGTCTTCGCACCGCTTAAGCATACGTTCTAAATTGGCAAGGCAAGAAGAGAAGGAATCCCCGAAGACCGAGAAATCATCCATGAAGACTTCCATGGTTTGTTCAACCATGTCATGGAAGATAGCTAACATGCACCTTTGGAAAGTCCCGGGGGCATTGCATAAGCCAAAAGGCATTCTTTTATAAGCAAATGTGCCATATGGACAAGTGAATGTTGTCTTCTCTTGATCTTGGGGATCGATGGGTATTTGGAAATAACCCGAGAAACCATCAAGAAAGCAGTAATATTCATTACCCGCTAAACGTTCAAGCATTTGGTCCATAAAAGGTAGAGGGAAATAATCCTTTCTCGTGGCATCATTGAGTTTGCGGTAGTCTATACAAACTCTCCACCCAGTAACGAGACGGGTAGGAATCAACTCGTTGTTCGCATTGGGCACAACGGTAATTCCGCCTTTCTTAGGCACACAATGGACTGGACTAACCCATGGTGAATCCGAAATAGGGTAAATCATACCCGCATCAAGAAGTTTGATAACCTCTTTTTTGATGACTTCATGGATTTTAGGATTCACCCTTCGTTGGCTTTGAATTGTGGGCTTAAAGTCGTCCTCCATGAGAATTTTATGTGTGCAAATGTGAGGATCAATTCCGCGAATGTCGGAGATTTTCCAAGCGATAGCTCTTTTATGCTTCTTCAACACGGCGACAAGTCGGGCTTTTTCTTCTTCTTTCAGGTCCTTCGCGATGATGACCGGTAACTTCTCGTTGTCTTCAAGGAAAACGTACTCAAGATGAGGCGGTAGGTCCTTAAGCTCGAGAGTAGGAGGATCCTTAATAGATGGTGAAACTAACGATGGATCATCATTAGTCACCTCTGTAGGAGAAGGAGGAGCAACCGGGTCTTCATTGAGAAGTCTCTCAATAGTACGAATGTCTTCATCCCAATCGGTGGACGAATTATCATACTTAATATCGAGAGGACCCAAGCTAGCTTCGAAATCATCCAAGTCACTTTCTCCAAAAGGAGTCAATGCCGGAGCAATTGAGGCAACGGTCTCAACATTGGGTAGAGAAGAAAGAGTACTTTTACAAGCATCATGAAAATGTTCTTCACAAGCCTCATCGAGAACATCAATAGCATTAACACTCTCATATGAATAAGGTTGCTTAGAAATCTTACCCATATTGAAGACAATTTTATCGTCACCAACTCTCATGATTATTTCGCCCGCGGCTACATCAATGAGAGTGCGACCGGTCCTCAGAAATGGACGTCCAACGATTAATGGAACACGAGGATCCATCTCGTAGTCAACGACGACAAAATCCGCCGGGAAGGTGAATTTGTCAACGCCAACAAAGACATCTTCGGCTATCC
Organism: Glebionis coronaria; assembly: GCA_025667525.1. Lineage (NCBI taxonomy): Eukaryota > Viridiplantae > Streptophyta > Magnoliopsida > Asterales > Asteraceae > Glebionis > Glebionis coronaria. The sequence continues at coordinate 46,361,654 of CM046880.1, read as the reverse complement.
CCACTAGATAGGCAACCGTACGGTTGGCTAATTCCAGAGTCATTTTGGTGGGGACTAGCTCTGGGAGAGATAATTGCTTCCAAACACTTAAAGGCATTAAGTTTATACTGGCACCTAGATCGGCTAGGGCCATGTAATTCTCTACTCCCGGGAAGTTGCAAGGAATTAAGAAGCGACCCGGATCACCAAGTTTGGTGGGCAATTTCCTTAGGAGAACGACGGAGAAATTCTCATTAAGTTGGGTCTGAGCAATGTCAAGAAGCTTCTCCTTGTCACTTAGAAGATCTTAAAACATTTTCGCGTATTTGGGCATGTGAGCGAGAGCCTCGGCAAAGGAGATGCTAAAATTCAATTGTTTAAACATTTTGAGAAAGTTTGAAACTTGAATATCATCCTTGCTCTTTTGCTTCTCTTTCCTCAACCGTGAAGGATAAGGTATATTGGATGAAGAAGAAGGCTTTAGGGGAATAGGATCACTCACAACCACGGGTGGTGGGGAAATGGGGGTAGAAGGTGAAGGAGGTGGAGAAATTGGGGAAATAGAAGGATGAGGAATAGGAGCAGGTGACTCGTTTTCCTTAGTCACAATCACCGGTGGAGGTATAGGAAGCTCGGGTTCCTTGGTACCTTTGCCACTGCGAGTGGTGATTGCTTTCATCTCCCCTCTTAGATTCGCAACGGTGTTACTCGGAAGAGTACCCGAAGAAGAGGGTTGATTACCTTGGAAGAAACTAGCCATCATGTTCTTTAAGTCATTCGTTTGACTATCCAAAGTGTTTCTCATATCAGCTCTCAGATCGTTCCCTTGTTTCACCAGGTCTGCTTTCAAGTTGAGCACTTCCCGTTGGAGATTGTCTACGATCACATCATTAGTCCTCATGTAGGTTCCAATGTCTTGGTGTAATGCGGTGGGTTGGTTGGGAGGAGCATTGTATGCGGGTGGTTGATAAGCAGGTTGCTGGTAAACTTGGTTGTTTCTTTGAGGTGGATGTGGTTGTTTGTGAGGTGGTATGTATGGTCCACGAGGTTGTTGTTGTTGTTGAGGAGGGCGGTTGAGGTTTTGTTGTTGGTTTGGGTTATTAGGAGTAGTACCGGGTGGGGAAAGAAAGTTGTTGGAACGGTAGCTAAGCAAGTTGCGGTCACCTTGAGGACGAGCTTGATAAGCGGGTTGAGGATAGGTACCGTATGCTGCATTCACATTCTCAGAAGGGTAGTCTTGGGTGGCAGTACAAGTGGTGTAAGAGTGAGGACCCCCGCATATCTCACATGGTTGGCTAACAGCATTGACTTGAGCGTCTTGAGCGTTTTTAGCATTGATGTTGTTGGTGTTGTTGGCGGTGTGGGTAACAAGCGATTCAAGAAGCGTAGTAATTTTGTCAAGTCGCTTGTCGCTGTCACTAGTACTAGCACTAGCAACATTGGTCCGAACACTCTTGGTTTGCACACGAGACTTATTTTCAATAATATCCCAAGCGGCATTAGAAGTCTTAGCCAAAATATTACCCCCCGAGGCACTGTTTAGTGAATCTTGGTCATTCATGCTTAAAGCATTATAAAAAGTATTAATTTGGTGCACTTTGGTAAAACCATGTTGTGGGCATTTTCTCAAAAGGTCTTTGAAACGATCCCAAGATTCACTAAAAGACTCATCGTACTTTTGTTCAAAATTGATAATTTCATTCCGCAAAGCGGTAGTACGAGAGGGTGGGAAAAAGTAGTTGATAAACTTGGTCTCCAAATCCGTCCACGTCAGAATACTTTGTGGCGGTTCCTTAGCAAGCCAATACCGGGCTTGTCCCTCTAAAGAAAAGGGAAAAAGTTGTAAACGGATTACCTCTTGTGGAACCCCATTGAATTTGACCGTATTCGTGAGTTGCAGGAATCTTTTGATGTGGTCATGTGGATCATCAATGGTACGCCCCAAGAATGGTTGAGCAGAGACCATCTGGATAAAGCCGGATTTGAGCTCAAAGTTGTTGGCTGCAATCGCGGGTATGACAATTGGATCATCGTTACCATCTACATGTGCTTGCAGAAGTTCAATCATCGGGCGATTATCCGGTAGAGGCTCATTGTTGTTGTTATTATTGTTGTTAAGAGGAGGATTGTTATTGTTGTTGTTATTATTGTTGAGAGGTGGGTTATTGTTGTTGTTTTGTACACCGGCCATGTCTAAGTCTTCGAGAGGCTCGGGCTAATGATAAGACGTTGATCGTGTACGCATGCACCTGCAAAAGAACTAACAAGGCAAAAACAAAGCAGAAATATTTTTGGTTTTTTTTTTATGTTTTTTAATTTTTAGGATTTTTGAAAATTTTATATTTTTTAGGGTTTTTGAAAGTTTTTATGAAAAAGTAACGTTCACGGTGAACGGATCCCAAAATCCAAGTTCTCACAAAAAACTGTTGATCTTAACGAGAAGAGCCGGCAGCGGCGCCATTTGATAGAAGCGTTTTGTTATGGGTTCAATATTAAGATCTCGGTATCTCCTCGAATTGATCACAGCTAAAAGTGGAATGATTTGTTCTTGGTGACAAAAAGTGGGTTTGCTTTTCTACTCTACTTAAAAAGGTTAAAAAGGTAAATGAGTGAAGTAAATTAAGTTTTAAACCAAAAACAGTGAATGAAATAAACCTTGAATTGAAATTAAACAGTTAAATGATTAAACAGTAAAAGACCCTTACTGAAAACTAGTGCTATCCAGAATAAATGGAGAAAATGCTCTATTCGGAATGATGCCCATGCGGAATGATGACCATGCGGAATATTAAGTCCACTCGGAATAAATAAGTCTATGCGGAAAAATCATCCTATGCGGAATATAGAACTACACGGAATAATGAGACTGTGCGGAATAACAAACTCTATGCGGAATAAATGAGCCTATACGGAATAATGGTCTATACGGAATAAAATCTTACTCGGAATAATGATGGCTATGCGGAATATTGAAATCATGCGGAATAATGAAGTCTACTCCGAATAAATAGAAGTTATGCGGAATATTTAAGGCTATGCGGAATAAATAATTATTCCAAATAGAAGAAACTATAAGAAGACTATCCGGAATATAAATATTCCGAATAAGGGACCAAATGAGAAGGCTATTCGGAATGTATGAGCATTCCGAATAAGGGACAAGAAAAACTGACAATTCGGAATAATGATGGGTTTAAAGAACAGTCGACAGAAACTTAAACAGGGGAATACGAATTTTTACCAAATCGAGCCCAATAAACAAAAAGGTTTAACCAAATTAACCAATAATCATCTATTAACCATAAGGATCAAATCCCAATCATAAAAACACAAAATCAACAACTTTTGAAGATCAAACCAACTAAATAAGAACTTAAGAACTTTGAATAAAAAGATGATGATGAACAAGAGGAATGAAAAGATTAAATGAAAACTTGTATTGATGATTAAGAGTCAGTAAAACAAAATGAAAGGATTACACTTACACAATTCAAGAAGAAATCAAAGAAAATGAAAATCACTCCTTAAGGGAGATGGTTCTTCCTACGAAATAGGAAAAGAGTAACTGAAAACTAAAACTAAAACTAGGTGCCAAATTTTGTGAGGGTGATTCCCTTATATAGGCTAAGTGGTTGGTTGGTGAGTGGGCTTTCTCCCTTTCTTCTTGTCTTCTCGTCTTTTCAGAAAAGTTGACGTTTTCGATTCTGATTCGGGATTTGTCGACGATTAAATTCAAATCGTCTTTTAATTTCTTCGTTTAATAGACTTGAGTTTCTTCGACATATGTAAATCTTCCATCTTTGGTCCTTTTCTTCGATAAATCTTCAAATAGGCCCATTGACTTCAAATCTTTTACATCTCTTGGACAATAGACTTCGTCTTTAGTCTTTTTCCTTGATAAAACCCGTGCAATCCCATGTTTTCTTCAATAATCATCCGGTTGACTCTGAAAACACAATAAACACACAAACCACGCATAATTCCAAACAAATGATATTAAATACGTGTTTTGGTCTTGTTTTAGCCAGAAATAAGTGGTAAAAGGATGGGTGTTTTCACACCTATCAAAGGTCCTAACAGGGTAAAAGAAGCATACCAGAATGGTTCGTACAAGCTTGAAACCATGGATGAAAGGGAGATACCAAGAACATGGCATGCAATCAATCTCCAAAAATGTTTTATGTAGAAAAACAATGTAATGGATCGAACAACTAGATGAATGAAATTTTCACTTTGATTAAGCAACACGATTGTTATTACGTTTGTGGCCCTCGGAGTAGCTAACCGCAGGACTACAAAATTGTAAAAAAACTCTAAGTGTTTGGATGCGCCCAAGAGGCAATCCGGAGGACAAATTAAAAGCGGCCATGTGCCGATGTCCTCCCATATCTAATAAAAAACGCTCTAAGTGTTTGGATGCGCCAGAGAGGCAATCTGGAGGACAAATTAAAAGCGGTCATGTGCCGATGTCCTCCCATATCTAATGAAAAACACTCTAAGTGTTTGGATGCGCCCAAGAGGCAGTCCGGAGGACAAATTAAAAGCGGTCACGTGCCGATGTCCTCTCATATCTAATAAAAACACTTTAGGTGTTTGGACGCGCCTAAGGGGCAGTCCGGAGGATAAAAGCAGCCACGTGCCGATGTCCTCCCATAATTAGTAAGGATATACACAAAAAACTTCTCAAAAAAGTTAAGTGTTTTTATTCAACTTTAATCCACCGGTCCAACACTGAAGGATACATAATTCTCAAACTTATCAAATACCAAGTAAAGACTAAAAATATGAGCAGAATAAGGAGTATTTCCAATATATTTAATAAGATGGAAAAATATAAGGGAACATTGTTTGTTACAAGCTTAGAGGGTAGCAAATAGGGCAAAAATACATAACAACGTGCATAAAGTGTTCCAACAAATTACCCAAAGAACCAAAGTTAAGAAATTATTACAATGACAAAGAAATATTGTTTGATACAAGCCAATCCCGGCATACCGGAGGCAAAGAGATATTTGATAGGTGTGTAAACACCCATCCTTTTTCCACTTAATTCTGGCTAAAACGAGACCAAAACTCGTATTTAATATCATTTGTTTGGAATTATGCGTGGTTTTTGTGTTTATTGTGTTTTCAGAGTTAACCGGATGAATATTGAAGAAAACATGGGATTACACGGGTTTTATGGAAGAAAAAGACTCAAGACGAAGTCTATTGTCCAAGAGATGCAAAAGATTTGAAGTCACTGGGCCTATTTGAAGATTTATCGAAGAAAAGGACCAAAGACGGAAGATTTACATATGTCGAAGGAACTCAAGTCTATTAAACGAAGAAATTAAAAGACGAGTTGAATTTAATCGTCGACAAATCCCGAATCAGAATCGAAAACGTCGACTTTTCTGAAAAGACGAGAAGACAAGAAGAAATGGAGAAAGCCCACTCACCAACCAAATGGAAGACCTATATAAAGACCACCCCTTCACACTTTTTGACAAGTTTTTCATTCCCAGTCATTTTCCTTTTCTTTCGTAGGAAGCCAACACCATTAAGGTGTTGGTGATTTTTCTTTTCTTGTTGAATCCTTGAATTTGTAAGTGTTTAATCTTTCCTTTTGTTTACTTTACATTAATCTATCAATCCAAGCCTTCCATTAATCTTGTTCATCTCCATCTTTTTGATTTAAAGTTAAAGTTCTTATTTGGTTGATTTTGATCTTAAAAGTTATTGGGTTTTATGTTTTTATTGATGGGATTTGTTGTTTATGGTTAGTAGATGATTCGTGGTTAGTTTTGTTTAAGTTTTGGTAAAAAACTTGGTGGATTTTGGCTTAAATCGTGTTCCCCTGTTTTTCTTCTGTTACCTACTGTTCTTTGTTTCCCAAAGTTCCGAACCAGTTTTTTATGCAAAAAGTTGCGACCCAGATTTTTAGAAAAAGTTCCGAACCAGTTTTTTTTAAAAGTTCCGATCCGGATTTTTATGAAAGTTCCGAACCAATTTATGCAAAAAGTTCCGATCCAGATTTTTTGGCAAAAAGTTCCGAACCGGAACTTTTGAAAAGTTCCGAATAAAAAAAAAACTTCCGATCCAAGTTGGCAAAAAGTCCCGAACCGGAACTTTTCAAAAGTTCCGAACAAAGAAAAACTTCCGAACAGATTTCTTCCGAACCAATTGTAAACTTCCGAACAAATTAAAGGTCCACCTGCTAGCTTGCTAGCTTGCCCCCTTTTCCCCGCCAACTAAGCAGGCTGCCTGGCTGCTTCCAACAGCTAGCCTGCTAGCTTGTTTATTTAATAGTATTGTTCCGTAATTGTTTAGTTTTATCTGAAATTTGTTCCGATTTCATTTCTGAGAGTTACGTATTTTTAGTTGAATTTTTCGTCTAATTTTAAAATTAATATTTTTTCGTAAAGTTCAAGTTTTATCTTTTATTTAGTACCCGCTTTAGATTTTGCCTCGTTTAGCTTTAAAGTACCATTTTAGTTTTATTCTCTCCTTTTTCATTTAGTAAACTTTATTTTCGAGTCGATAGTTAATTTCGTCTTTTAGTTTTATTTTTATTAATTGTTTCGTTCTAAATCTACGTTTTATTATTTATATTATGTTGTTTTTATTAAATCGCTTTTAGTTTATTGTTTTTATTTCGTGCATTTACCTTTTAAGTAGAATAGATAATCAAACCATTTTATTTGTCACCAAGAACAATCATTCCACTTTGAGCCGTGATCAATTCGAGAGGATACCGAGAACTTAATCCTGAACCCATCCAAAAGCATAGTATCAAATGGCGCCGCTGCCAGCTCTTCTCGTTAAGATTAACAGTTTTTTGTGAGAACTTGGATTTTGGGATCCGTTCACCGTGAACGTTACTTTTTCATAAAAACTTTCAAAAACCCTAAAAAATATAAAATTTTCAAAAATCCTAAAAAGTAAAAAACATAAAAAAAGACAAAAATATTTCTTGTTTGTTTTGTTAGTTCTTTTGCAGGTGCATGCGTACACGATCAACGTCTTATCAAGAGCCCGAGCCTCTCGAAGACTTAGACATGGCCGGTGTACACAACAACAACAATAACCCACCTCAAAACAATAACAACAATAACAATCCACCTCTCAACAACAATAATAACAACAACAATGAACCTCTACCGGACAATCGCCCTATGATTGAACTGTTACAAGCACATGTGGAGGGCAACAATGATCCAATTGTCATACCCGCGATTGCAGCCAACAACTTTGAGCTCAAATCCGGCTTTATTCAGATGGTCTCTGCTCAACCATTCTTGGGGCGTACCATTGATGATCCTCATGACCACATCAAAAGGTTTCTACAACTCACGAATACGGTCAAATTCAATGGTGTTCCACAAGAGGTAATCCGTTTACAACTTTTTCCTTTCTCCTTAGAGGGACAAGCCCGGCATTGGCTTGCAAAGGAACCTCCACAAAGTATAAGTATTCTTACGTGGACGGATTTGGAGACCAAGTTTATAAACTACTTTTTCCCAGCCTCTCGTACTACCGCTTTGCGGAATGAAATCATTAATTTTGAACAAAACTACGATGAGTCTTTTAGTGAATCTTGGGACCGTTTTAAAGATCTTTTAAGAAAATGCCCACAACATGGTTTTACCAAAGTGCACCAAATCAATACTTTTTATAATGGTTTAAGCATGAATGACCAAGATTCACTAAATAGTGCCGCGGGGGGTAATATTTTGGTTAAGACTTCTAATGCCGCTTGGGATATCATTGAGAATAAGTCTCGTGTGCAAACGAAGAGTGTTCGGACCAATGCCGCTAGTACTAGTACTAGTGACAACGACAAGCGACTTGACAAAATTACTACGCTTCTTGAATCGCTTGCCGCCCAAACCGCCAGCAACACCAACAGCATCAACGCTAAAAACGCTCAAGTCAATGCTGTAAACCAACCATGTGAAATATGCGGGGGTCCTCACTTTTACACCACTTGTACCACCACCCAAGACTACCCTTCTGAGAATGTGAATGCAGCATACAGTACCTATCCTCCGGCCGCTTATCAAGCTCGTCCTCAAGGTGACCGCAACTTGCTTAGCTACCGCTCTAACAACTTTCTCTCACCACCCGGTTTTCCTCCTAACAACCCAAACCAACAACAAAACCTTAATCGCCCTCCTCAACAACAACCTCGTGCACCATACATACCACCTCACAAACAACCATATCCACCTCAAAGAAACAACCAAGTTTACCAACAACCTGCTTATCAACCACCCGCCTACCTGCTCCTATTCCTCATCCATCTACTTCCCCAATTTCTCCACCTCTTACTTCTACCCCTCCTCCACCCAAGGATGTGAGTGATCCGTCGATCCCAAAGCCTTCCTCTTCTTCCGATATACCTTATCCCTCAAGGTTGAGGAAAGAGAAGCTCAAAAGCAAGGACGATATTCAGGTTTCGAACTTTCTTAAAATGTTTAAACAATTGAATTTCAACATCTCCTTCGCTGAGGCTCTCGCTCACATGCCTAAGTATGCGAAAATGTTCAAAGATCTTCTTAGCGACAAGGAGAAGCTTCTTGATATTGCTAACACCCAACTTAATGAGAATTGCTCTGCAGTGCTCTTAAGGAAATTGCCAACCAAGCTTGGTGATCCGGGTCGTTTCTTAATCCCTTGCAACTTCCCGGGAGTAGAGAATTGCATGGCCCTATCCGATCTAGGTGCCAGTATTAACTTAATGTCTTTAAGTGTTTGGAAGCAATTATCTCTCCCTGAGCTAGTCCCCACCAAAATGACTTTGGAATTAGCTAACCGTACGGTTGCTTATCCAGTGGGGATAGCCGAAGACGTCTTTGTAGGAGTCGACAAATTCACTTTTCCTGCCGATTTCGTCGTGGTCGACTACGATATGGACCCTCGTGTGCCATTAATCGTTGGACGTCCATTCCTGAGGACCGGTCGCACTCTCATAGATGTTGAAGCCGGTGAGCTTATCATGAGAGTGGGTGACGATAAAATTGTCTTCAACATGGGAAAGCTTTCTAAACAGCCTTATTCATACGAGAGTGTTAATTGTATTGACGTTCTTGATGAGGCTTGTGAAGAACACTTCAAAGATGCTTGTAAAAGTATTCCTACCTCTCTTCCCAATGTTGAGACCGTTTCCTCTATTGATTCATCACTATCTCTATTTGGAGAAAGTGATTTTCTCTGGAAAGATTTGGAAGCCACCATGGGAGATGCGAACTTAGAAAATGACGATTCTCCCACCGATTGGGATGCTGATATTCGCCTCATTGAGAACCTTCTTAAAGAAGACAATATTCCTCCTCCATCTCCCAAAGCTATTGCTATCGATGCACCGACTTTGAATACGCCTCCCATCGAAAATCCTCCGGATTTAGAACTTAAGGAGTTGCCGCCCCATCTCGAGTACGTGTTCCTTGAAGAAAAGAAGAAATCGCCCGTCATCATAGCTAAGGACTTGAAAGAAGAAGAGAAATCTCGCCTCATCGCCGTGCTTAAAGATCATAAGAAGGCAATTGCTTGGAAAATTTCCGATATCCGCGGAATTGATCCAAACTTTTGTACTCACAAGATTCTCATGGAAGATGACTTTAAACCCGCAATCCAGAGCCAAAGAAGGGTTAATCCTCGCATTCATGACATCATCAAACAAGAGGTTATCAAACTTCTTGATGCCGGCTTGATTTACCCTATTTCGGATTCGCCTTGGGTAAGTCCCGTCCATTGTGTGCCGAAGAAGGGCGGAATAACCGTTGTTCCCAATGAACACAACGAGTTGATTCCCACTCGTCTCGTTACCGGGTGGAGAGTTTGTATCGACTATCGCAAGCTCAATGATGCCACGAGAAAAGATCACTTTGCTCTTCCTTTCATGGATCAAATGCTCGAGCGTCTAGCGGGTAATGATTATTACTGCTTCTTAGACGGTTTCTCCGGGTATTTTCAAATTCCCATCGATCCCAAAGACCAAGAAAAGACCACATTCACTTGTCCCTATGGAACATTTGCTTACAAACGTATGCCTTTTGGTTTATGCAATGCTCCTGGGACATTCCAAAGGTGTATGATGGCAATATTCCATGACATGGTTGAAGAAACTATGGAAGTCTTCATGGATGGTTTCTCGGTTTATGGCGATTCATTCTCTGCTTGCCTTGCCAATTTAGAACGTATGCTTAAGCGGTGTGAAGACACTCGCCTTGTTCTTAATTGGGAAAAATGCCATTTCATGGTAAAAGAGGGCATCGTACTAGGACACAAGATCTCTAAAGCCGGTCTTGAAGTGGACCGTGCTAAAGTCGATGTTATTGCTAAATTGCCTCCACCTTCAACCGTGAAGGGTGTGAGAAGTTTCCTCGGTCATGCGGGCTTCTACCGTCGCTTTATCAAAGATTTTTCTAAAATCGCTCGCCCGATGACCCACCTCTTGGAAAAAGATACTCCTTTTATCTTTTCCAATGAGTGTATTGAAGCCTTCAACCTTCTTAAGGATAAGCTTACTAAGGCACCGGTCTTGGTTACCCCTAATTGGGAGCTTCCCTTTGAGTTGATGTGTGATGCTAGCGACTATGCTATTGGAGCGGTTTTGGGCCAAAGAGTGAACAAACACTTCCAACCAATCCACTATGCTAGCAAGACAATGACGGGGGCTCAATTGCATTACACGACAACCAAAAAAGAGCTTTTAGATGTTGTCTATGCCTTTGAAAAATTTCGCCCCTCTCTTGTCCTTTCTACCACCATCGTGTATACCGATCATTCCGCGTTGAAGTACTTGTTAACTAAAAAAGATTCTAAGCCAAGGCTTCTTCGCTGGGTTTTGCTACTTCAAGAATTTAAAATCGAAATTCGTGATAAGAAGGGCGCTGAAAACCTAGCCGCGGATCATCTCAGTAGACTTGAGGATCCTTACCAAGGGGACCATCCGAACAAAGAGATCAATGACTCTTTTCCCCTGGAGACCTTATTGTCTATCAACTCGACTTCTGATGAAACCCCGTGGTTTGCGGACATTGCAAACTACTTGGCGGGTGGAATTCTCGTTGACGGGCTAACATCCCAACAAAAGAAGAAGTTCTTCAAAGACATTAAGACTTACTTTTGGGATGACCCGTATCTATTCAAACAATGTGCTGATTTGATTATTCGCCGATGTGTTGATGGACCGGCAACTTTAGAAATCCTTGACGCTTGCCACAAAGGACCCACCGGTGGTCACTTTGGTCCCAACTACACCGCCAAAAAAGTGTTTGACTCGGGATTTTATTGGCCCACCATCTATCGTGACGCTCACGAGATGGTTAAACGTTGTGATGCTTGCCAAAAACAAGGCAAGATCATACATAAAGATGAGATGCCTCAAAATTTCATACAAGAATGTGAAATCTTTGATGTTTGGGGTATCGACTTTATGGGGCCATTCCCTTCCTCTAAAGAAAACAAATACATCGTTGTAGCCATTGACTACGTTTCTAAATGGGTTGAAGCCAAAGCTTTACCCACTAATGACGCAAGGGTGGTTTGTAACTTTTTGAAGTCGCTATTCGCTAGATTCGGTGTGCCTCGCGCCATTATTAGTGATCGCGGGACTCATTTTTGCAATGACCAATTCGCAAGAGTCATGGCAAAGTATGGTGTAAATCATCGTCTTTCCACCGCATACCACCCACAAACTAATGGCCAGGCTGAAATATCTAACCGAGGATTAAAGCGAATTCTTGAAAGAATCGTGGGAGAGCATCGTGCCTCATGGGCCGATAAACTTGATGATGCTCTGTGGGCTTTTCGTACCGCATACAAGACTCCGATTGGTTGTACACCATATCCTCTCGTGTACGGGAAAGCATGCCACCTCCCCATTGAGTTGGAGCACAAGGCTTACTGGGCCTTGAAGTGGGCTAACTTCGATATCAACAAAGTCGGTGACCTACGCAAGATCCAACTCAATGAGCTGAATGAACTCCGGAATGAGGCTTATGAAAATTCTTTGATCTATAATGAAAAGACTAAGCTCATTCACGACTCTAAGATTAAAAACCGAGAGTTCCAAGTTGGAGACAAAGTTTTACTCTTTAACTCTCGGTTGAAAATCTTTTCGGGCAAGCTGAAATCTCGTTGGTCCGGCCCATTCACCATTGCCCAAATTTTTCCATATGGTACTCTCGAGCTCGCTCAACCTAATGGACCTAATTTTAAGGTGAATGGCCAACGAGTGAAGTTGTACTTTGGTGAGGACATCTCTCGTGAGATGATTCCATCCCTCACCACGTTTCCCATGAACTAATTTTGGGTCGAGTCAGGCTCGTGACTCGGTTATCAAAAACAAGCGCTCCTCAGGAGGCAGCCCGAGTATCTATCCTTTTCCGTTTAACCTCCTAAGTGTAGGGGGACCTCTATAGGTTGCTTGTGTTTGTGTGGTGATGTGATTACAGGGATGAATGCACTTTTAGAACCTTCGAAGAACCGTGCTCCCGTGTTATCCGAAATCCGGTTCTATCTCTCAACTATCGTGATTCAATTTTCTTCATACTCACATTTGAAATTGATCACTTTAGTCGTCTCTTCCTTAGCTTGATTTAACCAACGTGCACAATGTCATAAGTGTAGAGGAGATTTTTCCCACATGCTTAAACATTGAGGACAATGTTTATCTTAAGTGTAGGGGACTTCTATCGAAGTTTTAAGTGGACTTTTCCATGAAAATGCCTTCATTTAACCGGAAAATCATCTTTTTTTTTACATTTTCAAATTTTTTATTAACTTTGGCTATTTAGTCGTAATTTTTAAATTTTTATCGTTGCTTTCATATGTATATATCCCGCAATAAAGTCAAAAATATTAATAAAGTGGTGTAGCTAGTTTTGAAATCTTTGACATATTAGGCCCGTTGCGATTATTTTGACTCAACCCGAATAGACTTATCCAAGTTTATTCTAGCTAGTATCCTTAACCATGTAGACCTTAATTGGTTTATTAGGCTAAGTATCCACGAGTCTCATTACTTGAGATTTTAAATTGTGGAGAACGAGAAATGATAGAGTCAATTATAAGTCGGTATTCTTGCACAAGCTCACTTGGTGTAATTATTTGCCTATTCTCCCATCACTTGCTAATAATTTATCTGCAATAAGTAAGGTCGCACGATTTGAAAAGTTACTTAGCTTCTAGCCCAAGATCGTTTAAAAGTTGCTCGGTAATGATAAGAGTTCATAGCCAAGGCATAACTTATGAAGCGGGGCGCGAAGATTGGCGAGTCCGAAAAGGCCCTAACAAGGCATGAGGATTCAATCTTATTGCTAAAGATCCAAGGTGATGTGAAAAGCATTATTCCCAAAATCAATATGAAGGATCAAGACTCACGACGAAAAGCAATCAACTCCCATAAAGATCATTGAGAAGTCTATCCGAAAAGACCCTAACAAGGTATGAGGATAAATAGATCCAAGTCCGAAAAGGAGGCGGATCGTTGTATCTCAAAATCCCAATTAGCGATTGAAGAAATAATCATGAAGTCATGGTCAACAAAGTTGGAGTACCCCTCAAAAGTCTCCAAGTGAAGAAACTCTATTAACGAAGAGAAGACCATTATCTCAAGAACGTCTCTCAAGATATGAAGTATGAAGTACATGCCAAATATCGGCCCGAGAAAGGTCTCAAATCGTGAACCGAGTTATGCCAAGATATGAACTTTTTGATATCCCGAGAAGCAGTTTTAAGAGATTTTGTCCTTTAGCTAACTATTGATCAAATCGTCCTACTTTGCTTTCAGCCTAAATAAACTATCGAAATAAGTCCAAAAATGCATCTTCATGATCATTCTAAGACAAAAATAAAATATAAGAGATACACCTAGGAATAAGGGAGTTTAAGCATATAATTAAGCCATGTGTGTAAGTGTTTGATTTGCTAACTTATAATAACAATGATCTCGTTTTTAAGCTTAGTTTGGGGAACGTGAAACTTGAGGGTGATAAATCTTCGCAGCATCGAAGCCCTAATGTAAGTCCTTGATCTCTTTGCAAGTTATTTCCATATAGCTATTTTCAAGTGAAAATGGTTTTCTATCCTTTTGTTTACTTTAAAGTTTTAGTTTCTCTTAGTACTTTAATTTTAGTTTAGAAGTATGTTAATAAGGCCAAGGTTGATTAATTATGAGAAAAGTGTAAAATTGCTTTATCACTAAGCATTGCATGAGGGCATGACAATGGTTAAGTGTAGGGGATTTGATAGGTGTGTAAACACCCATCCTTTTTCCACTTAATTCTGGCTAAAACGAGACCAAAACACGTATTTAATATCATTTGTTTGGAATTATGCGTGGTTTTTGTGTTTATTGTGCTTTCAGAGTTAACCGGATGAATATTGAAGAAAACATGGGATTGCACGGGTTTTATGGAAGAAAAAGACTCAAGACGAAGTCTATTGTCCAAGAGATGCAAAAGATTTGAAGTCACTGGGCCTATTTGAAGATTTATCGAAGAAAAGGACCAAAGACGGAAGATTTACATATGTCGAAGGAACTCAAGTCTATTAAACGAAGAAATTAAAAGACGAGTTGAATTTAATCGTCGACAAATCCCGAATCAGAATCGAAAACGTCGACTTTTCTGAAAAGACGAGAAGACAAGAAGAAATGGAGAAAGCCCACTCACCAACCAAATGGAAGACCTATATAAAGACCACCCCTTCACACTTTTTGACACGTTTTTCATTCCCAGTCATTTTCCTTTTCTTTCGTAGGAAGCCAACACCATTAAGGTGTTGGTGATTTTTCTTTTCTTGTTGAATCCTTGAATTTGTAAGTGTTTAATCTTTCCTTTTGTTTACTTTACATTAATCTATCAATCCAAGCCTTCCATTAATCTTGTTCATCTCCATCTTTTTGATTTAAAGTTAAAGTTCTTATTTGGTTGATTTTGATCTTTAAAAGTTATTGGGTTTTATGTTTTTATTGATGGGATTTGTTGTTTATGGTTAGCAGATGATTCGTGGTTAGTTTTGTTTAAGTTTTGGTAAAAAACTTGGTGGATTTTGGCTTAAATCGTGTTCCCCTGTTTTTCTTCTGTTACCTACTGTTCTTTGTTTCTCAAAGTTCCGAACCAGTTTTTTATGCAAAAAGTTCCGACCCAGATTTTTAGAAAAAGTTCCGAACCAGTTTTTTTGAAAAGTTCCGATCCGGATTTTTATGAAAGTTCCGAACCAATTTATGCAAAAAGTTCCGATCCAGATTTTTTGGCAAAAAGTTCCGAACCGGAACTTTTGAAAAGTTCCGAATAAAAAAAAAAAAAAAAACTTCCGAACCAAGTTGGCAAAAAGTTCCGAACCGGAACTTTTGAAAAGTTCCGAACAAAGAAGAACTTCCGAACAGATTTCTTCCGAACCAATTGTAAACTTCCGAACAAATTAAAGGTCCACCTGCTAGCTTGCTAGCTTCCCTTTTTTCCCCGCCAATTAAGCAGGCTGCCTGGCTGCTTCTAGCAGCTAGCCTGCTAGCTTGTTTATTTAATAGTATTGTTCCGTAACTGTTTAGTTTTATCTGAAAGTTGTTCCGATTTCATTTCTGAAAGTTACGTATTTTTAGTTGAATTTTTCGTCTAATTTTAAAATTAATATTTTTTCGTAAAGTTCAAGTTTTATCTTTTATTTAGTACCCGCTTTAGGTTTTGCCTCGTTTAGCTTTAAAGTACCATTTTAGTTTTATTCTCTCCTTTTTCATTTAGTAAACTTTATTTTCGAGTCGATAGTTAATTTCGTCTTTTAGTTTTATTTTTATTAATTGTTTCGTTCTAAATCTACGTTTTATTATTTATATTGTGTTGTTTTTATTAACTAATCGCTTTTAGTTTATTGTTTTTATTTCGTGCATTTACCTTTTAAGTAGAATAGATAATCAAACCATTTTGTTTGTCACCAAGAACAATCATTCCACTTTGAGCCGTGATCAATTCGAGAGGATACCGAGAACTTAATCCTGAACCCATCCAAAAGCATAGTATCAGTATTCATGCAGCAGAAGCGTCGACCTCAGAGTCCATCTTCTTCTCCACTTGAACTTGAGACGAAGGTTCAGATAAGTCAGCACCTTTGTGAGTAACATTGGAAGTCGCAGCGGAAGGCACTTCACTAATAACAGGTTGGGATGGTCCACACTCAGGTTCCAACTGCATCAAGTCCCCGACTGGCAAAGAAAAAGAAGAGGATACCTTTTGAATGAAAGGATAAGAAGCAACAAATAAGGCATCACAACTTCCAACCCAGGTCTTGAGTGCATCTCTCTTTATGTTCTTGACTCTAGACAAAGCATTCTGAACCTGTTCCGGAGTCCTACCGAGGCCAATAGACTTCATGAAACCAGCAGAAAAGGCCACACTGCATGCTGTACCGAGAGCCTTACGGTACTCATAACTACCAAACAGCTTCCTCACCAAGCAAGGGATCCCATCCCGGATTAACATTTGCTTATCAACTTCGGCTTGGCTGAGAAGGACTGTGAGATGTTTATTGTTTTTCTCGGAAGTGGAAAGCTTGTCAGAAGTTTCCAAAAGCTCTCGGCTTTTAAGAGCAAGCTGTTCAGTGGCTTCGGCTACAGTCTTTTTAAGATTTTCATTCTCTTCCTCCAACGCTTGAACACGAAGGTTCAGCTCCTCTTCGATTTTGGCACATGTGGAATGAGAATCATTAAGCTTTTGATGAGAAACCTTCAAACGATCTAGCAAAGCTTTCCCTTGAGTGAAAGACTCTTTTTCAGCAAAGTGAGAATTAGCCATTTCAACATAATCGCTATTAAGGTGCTCATAACGTTTCATCAATTCAGCAGCGGCAATGGTACTCTGAGCAACGTCTCGGAAACTATGACGGAGGACATCATAGTTAGACATGGCTTTCAAATGTTGATCATCAGTAGGAGTATCAAGATGGTACAAGAACTCTTTTGCAGCATAGTTAGTGTTAACCCTAACATCCTCATTCAGTCTCCAATCCGGAACAAACTTGGGGGGGGGGGGGGGGGGGGGGGCTCAGAATCCTCTCCTACAAAATACAAAGGGATCGAATGTAAGAAAATACAATAATAAGGGATAAAAGGGGAAGAAAGTAAAAACTTACCAATAGCTTGTGAATCATGCTCAACATGGGGCGATGATTGATCACTCACATGCACAATAGAAAGAGATTTTTCTTTCATAAAACCAGAACCTCCGGCTGAAGTTTGGGAAGGCGGCTTCACAACACTGATGGGTTGAGTAGAATGAGTTTTCTGGGAGTCCACCTCGGAGTCGGTATGAACGGTCTGGCGATTTCTTTTCTTCACGCGACGGTCAGATGTACTCCCCTCGGCAGTAGAAGGGGTCTTCCTTACCCTTGGTTTCTTGTCTTGCTTTTGTTTGGCTTCAACAATCCGCGCCGAAGGCTTCTTCACCGCTAGCTGAACAGGTGTCAACTTGGGAATATCTTGTCCGACAGGAAAAGGATCAGTTACGCGAGGAACAGGCTGCTCATTCTCCCCAAAGGGCTCATCAATGTCAACAATACCTTCATCGAAGGTAGGCGAGCTCAAGAAATATGCAAAGCTCATTTCTGCAAAAGAAAGAAGACGAGAGCGAGACAAGCATAAGCAAGCCCGTGTAAGTAATAGCGAAGCAAAAATAAACAAAACAAAGACATACCTTTTTTTTATCAACGTTCAATAATATCCGGCGCAGCTCCGGATGACTGTAAGGGAAAGATAGACCAGCGAGGAAAAGCAGAACCTCGTGAGGAGGACGACACAAGATGGGCTTCTTTCCAAGAGCTTTGGCATGAGAAGTGTTAAACGAAGAAGGAAGCTTATCCGTAATTACAGACTCACGGTGCCTCCAAGGCATAGCAAAGGGTACAGCTCGGCGGTCTATAAAAAAGAACTCTCGTTTTCACTTTTTAAGACTAGAGGTGGTCTCGGTTAAACACTTACCATACTCCCCCTCACCCCTGCTCTCGAACGAGAACCAATGACCATGTTTGCTCAATCTATAGAATACTCTAAACAAGGTAACAGATACGGGAATCCTCAAACCAAAGCAATGAAGCTCAAACATCACAACCCTATTTACACCTATAGGAACTAATTGGGAGATATGTACCTTGAAGTATTGAATTACATTCAAAAAAAAGGTAGAGAAAGGAATCCGAAGGCCAACGTGGTCAAGATATTAACGATATATACCGATAGCAGAGTCAGGGAGAAGATCCATGGTCATGTCCGGATCTGGGAAGCGAGGCCTTAAGACTGAAGGGATGTTATACTTACAAATTACCACCTTTAAATCATCACTTGTCATCCCAGATAGGCGTATATGCATATCACACTTTAGATCGCGCTTCACAGGAAGGTCTACTCTCGATCGCATGATCTCTTTCCCCGTCATCCAGAACAGACAGAGATATACAACTGAAAGAGATAGCAAGTGGAAGAAGAAACTAACCTATGGAGGATAAGAAGGAAGCAGGGATGGAGAAAGCAACAATGGCGAAACGAGAGGAAAATAAACTAATGGTGTGTATATATATAAGGGACCTAGGCCATAGAAACGATGCAACACTGTTCATCTGCAAATTACGAGGATGAGGATCCACCGTAGAATTCAAAAGGGCAAGACACGTGGCATCATCCCCCGATGCCACCAAATAGACAAAAGGTCCAGTAAAGAAGCAGAGATGAACCGACCCAGAAAACGAAACAGTCCAACGATTAGCACCAGACCAAAATGGGATGAACCTATTTATAGTATCAGCCCATCATAAGCATGATAAACTAATACTTGGGGGGATATGTTCGCGTATGTCTTCGGCTCATGGCCGAAGGCATGACACTTTCACCGAAGGAATTGCCACGTAAGAAAGAGACATCAGACAAGGTCCCCCATATCTCGGGAGACTTGTTTTACCCAAGGGGCGAGGTTTTATCTAATGGATTCAGCCATTGACCGACGCCGACCGACGCCTACTTTACACTGAACATAGGGTACTGTTCATGGTACATGTCTCGATGACATGACTAATCAGCCAGGTATGCATTTACTTTGGGTATAAATACCCAAAGGCGTTTACTACACACAACAACACATAGTACACCACAATGAATTCTACTTAATAGTATTCCTCCGATATTCCACACCGGATACCACTCTTGCGATAGTTACTTACTCTCACGCCGGAGCTTGGTCTCGGGTTCACACCTGGGACGAGTTAACGTACGTTCCATTATTGCAGGATAGGCCGAACCTACAAACAAACCATACACGAGACCGAAGCTTAATCTGCTCAGGCCGAGTGACTGCGGGTTTTTGTTTCAACACTTGATTTGTTATGGTAGTGTCTCGGTATGTTGGATTGCCTTTCTAAAAAAAAGACCGTATGCAAAAAATAAAAGGAGAAACACAAGGTTGAGATTGATTACAAAAACTAAATAGCATTACTTTTGATTTTTATGAGTTTCTGATTTATAAAGAACCCAGATGAGACGCTGCCTTTGATAAGGTTTCATGGGTTTCCAATTCTGACGTTATTGTGGGGATGATTGACAAGAAGTATCCGGGACGCGCTCTTGTAACTCCACAAAACGTTTTTAAAAAGTTAATTAGAGAATGTCAATGCTGGATGGCGCCAAAAGTTAATGCACAAATGAAGCCAACCCTAATCTATTAAGGTGTAGTCTTGGATCGGAACACCATGAACTTGGGCAGCCTAAAGTTTAAGACCGTTGTGCAACAACAAAAAAAGAGAAACAGAAGGTGTTAATTGTATCATATAGTACTGTCGTTTGATCATTTCAAGTGTTGGTCCATCTTTTTGAAAGCAAGCAAGTATAGATGTAACAACTTTGAAGCATTTGCCAATAGACACATTAGACCAACACAAGGTAACAAACTGTCAGCGGCTATATAAAAAAAACTTATGGTTAAAATTTAGAGTAAAAGCTACATCAATTTTCCAGAGATTGATATCTCCCCAATCTAAATGAAATACTTTTTCCGGGACAATCTTGTCACGTGACAATTGGAACATAAGATTTAGTTAAAACTAACTTGCAAATAAGATGCAATTCAATACCAACCGCCTCAAAACTCCTACATGATAACTCTACTGATTTAAAGTCTTGTGAAAAGCCACCTGTAAAATCAGGCAACTATAAGAGGCAACACAATTCAAGTGAACCAAACATTAATTACAGAGTGCACATTTCCGGGCCAGTGAATGTAAGGAGCATAAACATATAATAAAACTTACAGAAGTTGATGTTTTCAGCAGCTCCCGAATCGCCATAGTTGCATAGCAAGAGGCTGGAAGTGTGAAGCTTAATTTTAGGGCTAGCTGGTCCCCTGGAGCTGTGGACACAATTGGAGAATCCTTTTCCTGCAAGATTGCGTCTCCATTTGGTGTCGACACGTCGATCTGCGACTTACTAACAGCCGAGTTCTTACCATAACCTTCATCCTTTGTGACAATGTCTAAATCCGTTGTTGTCAACGGGATACTGACATCGGTATACTTTATCAACTCCCTGCAAGAAGGCAAACAGCATTTCAGGCAGTTGATCAAAGTAGGGTACAAAGAAAGACGATCTTTCACACTGATTCTTCCCTAATAATTAGAATTCAGAAGGCTGTGTGCGTACAGATACAATTCAGAGTTTCAGAATATTTAGACCCATTTCTTTCTTCACTAAGTTATACCTCTTGGACCATTACAAATTAAAAAAAAATAACCCAGATCAACCGGTCAAATTACCAATTTACCACAGTTAATCCCCACTTTTAAGTGTCCAACCTACTCTGATTAGCAACCAATCATTAGATTAAGCATTTTGAAATTTGTACCTACAGAAATTCGTATCTATAGAAAATAATGATATCAATAGTTCAAAGAAGTTACTTAATGCTTAGATCTACTTGATGCTTTTGGAACATTTCCTTGAAGAACATTTTCACATATCTACAAACCAAGTGGAAGGAAGAAAGAAAGAAGACGCAAATTACCATTCATAATCCTTCGGGTTCCCAAATACTCGCCGATAAGCTCCCGTCATGCTGGTTATTGAGAACTCCCTGAAAGAAAATTAGCAACGCTTACTACAAACATATACAAATTATGATAATGCATATTTGCCACCACATATATATCTTAACTTTTCCATAACATACCAATGATATGCAAGTTTCATAAATATTATTAGCAAAGCCAAAGGATGCACACTGAATATGGTTTTTGTTATCACTACTACTAATATTGTAAAATTATATCCAATCATTTTACGCGCGCAAGTCAAAGATGCCATATCATATAGGAAGATGGATGACAGATATATGTTTGCAAAAAAGTACGTAGTAAATAATATTAAGCAGAGTAGTTAACTCACTTGACATTATGAATACTCTCCGTCAGACTGACACCATCCTGTCACGGAATAAAAATTTCTGTTTGAGAATTGATTTCCTCGGGATATATATTCTTATTTGATGTCCATAATAGAAGTTAAAAATAATTTAAGCATGCAATCACAAAATTTATCCTGAATATTTCTGTATGTCTTTCAAATAGAATATCTACCTATAAATACCAATACTGAACAACAAAGAAACACAACAAACTAAGCATGCCAAAACAAAACAGTACCTTGTCAGCCAGATCTTGATAGTATTGTTGGATGTCATTTCGTGGATAAATTACTCTTGAACTGCCACATAAACATGTCAACAGAACAAATTCAGGATCCCAATAGTAAAATGAAAACAAAGTGTGAAGTGTGTGGCACCCTCTTACCCAGGCAAAGGAAGAACAATATCAGTAATTGTGTAATGCCCCGAAGCAATGTCTTCATTAGTGACTACCTATAAACAAGAAAATACATGTATAATCATAAGCTGCAGTCTTATTCCAAATGGATCTGGCAAACGAAGCCATTGTACAATTTTTTGTTCAATAGCTCACGTATATGATGAAAATTAGCCAAGTTACTGTAACAGGACCGTCACATTCCAGATATTTATGTGATTATTTGAAAGTTCCTTAACACTAGACAGTTTCTAATGTTGATCACGTAAAATGGAAAAGGAAGTTTCTCAAAACCAGCTGTCTCTTAACTAACAGTAACTAAAGAGAATCTGACCTTTACTGAGGTAACATTTCCG
Organism: Glebionis coronaria; assembly: GCA_025667525.1. Classification (NCBI taxonomy): domain Eukaryota; kingdom Viridiplantae; phylum Streptophyta; class Magnoliopsida; order Asterales; family Asteraceae; genus Glebionis; species Glebionis coronaria. The sequence continues at coordinate 46,339,500 of CM046880.1, read as the reverse complement.
TCGGATGAATGTGCATCAGCCTCGTCTAGGTGGTTATTTTCAGATAAATCATTGCACTCAATTTCTTCAGGTTCAGAATCATGGATTTGCTTGACTTCATAAGCTGTTTCCTCGTTGCTAAAGACCAAATCCCCCACCACTACTTGTTCAGTCCCTGAAAAGAGGCACACGGTTAGTAAAATCCAGAGGGATGCATTGCTTAAACTATCAACGATGTTCCTAAAACTTGGTGACTCTTACCGTATTTTTGTACTCTCATGCTAGCAGCATGATTCCAAAGATAACTTTGGTAACTATGCACATACCTGATAAGAAACAAGAATAAATTTATTAGCTATATTATAAACAAATATTTTAGATTTTTTGCTGTTCTTAACATGAAAATCAGCATAAGGCACCAGACAAGTATACATAGCAAAATCAGCTCTCTACTTTCTATCGTACGAAAAAGTAAAAAAGGCTGTAAAGAATAAGCATCATGCTCTGATAAGACAGAGTCTGCAATATCAAGCATTAATAAAATGAAGTTCTTCAAATATAACATACACAAAAAGAGCATATTTCGTATGCTATAGCTTATTTCCTACTTAAATTTTCATAACAACATTAATACTTACATCATTCTGAGGGTCCTGGGTACAGACTTCAGAGCTTGCAGGTAGTTCCCTGGACATTTTTTCAAGCACTGCAGCTGATAATAAAATAAAAGCATAATATAGTTACAAATGCCAGAAATACAACAAATTGTACTACGAACATAGACCGTCAAAAAAGATTAGGAAGAATAGATGACTACATTAATGAAAATGAAAAGGATAAAAAAAACTCTAGAATCCTTAGAATCTTGATACTCTTTCTGTCGCTCTTTTAAAACATCCACTTGAAAATTAGGGTCTAATTTCAATCATATCAGTTTTCGTTTCTACTTTTTCATGCAAAATAGGTGAGACATCTTCTGGGTCTGTAGCCTCGACAGGCAAACTAACGGATTGTACTTCACATGTATGTATCAGTTTTTCAAGGTCAATTGAGACTCCGGTACTGATGAAAATAACAAGAAATACATGACTTGAGTATGTATGCAACTTACTATGGCTTTTTCAGCTACCAGAAAACGAGGTAACTGTCTCAATGTCCCATCAATGTCTTCACTTTCTTTGTAATATTCCCGTACCCTCCGTATGTCATCCCTTTGTGTCCAAACGTTTATGTTAAGGAAAGAAATAATCATGAATATTTTTTATAGGGGCAATACAATGGCACAGTGCAAGAACAGCTGTTAAAAACTATAAAGGATATCACCATCCCTAGGATCAAGAATCATGCTCACTGCTTCTTTCCATTCTCCTTTAAGTAATTTGGCACCAATAAGGTGAGTAGGTACAGAACCACTTCCAAATCGCTGTAAAGAAATAAAAAGATTGAAATGAAAAACACGAGTGCAGGAATATATCTATCACATTGTAAAGATAACACAATACTTAAGAAGGGATAATGTTTTTAGTGTGTAGCAGATACCTGCATGCCAAAATAGTTTATGAAACCGCCCTTTCCTAAGGCCTCTGCTGCTGCTTTTATGGTATCCTCAGAGTCTGCAACCACCCCCCTACAGAAACTCGTACAAAGAAGCAGAGTGAGATGAAAGCTCATATTCCAGAACCAAATGCATGTCGCGTAAGGAGCACCAGATATATAGGTGGCAAATGAACCGAACATAAATAACTTTTTTAAATGGGTCGAAACTGGTGAGTTTGGTTGAACCAAAACATTGTTCCCAGAAGTTGAATTTTTTATATATGATTAGCGTGTCAAATGTGAGTACGAAACGTGTACCTCTTTAAGAATATTCTAACCAATTGAACAAAATAATTTAGAAGGTTTTATGCATTAAAATTACAATTCGGGTGATTTTCGAGCTGGTCGACCCATTAAAAATTGTTCTTTCAAACCGTACGACTCATTTGACCTGTTAGAGATAAAAACATAACCCAAGCAAACTCATTTACGTGTATGGATTAGAATGCCACCTTTAACCAACAGGGATGACCACATGGAAAGCTGAACTTAACTAGAATAAATGTATCTAATGAATTAATGCCCAAACCTCAGTGTGATGGTAAACCGATTTCCATGGAGCTGACCAAGAAGAAGCCCTTCATTGACGTAACTAAATTTAATAATCCAAATGTTACCATTCAGATTGATTCAATAGCAGCAGGAACTTAAAACTCAGTACACTTACCAAAAGTTGCCGACTTTAATTCCAATCAGTCTTTTATTTAAATTAGCTACTTTATTTGCACGCTGCTTAAATACAGTGACCTGTGATGTGAAGTATGCCAAGAATGTCAGACATCAAAGATAGGAAACACAATATATTTCAGTTGTTAGCTATTATAGAAATTATGTTAGTGTGTCGGGAAGATTGTGGAGAGTTTTTTTCTTGTTTATTATTTAAATTCATGCTTGATGAATACAAATACATTCCATATCCAGTATATCTACCAAGACTAGAACGTTTAGTTTTCTACTTCTCCCCACTATATCTTCAATTCGTTACTCAAAAATAGATGCCTATCCGACTTACTCTTTCTCTTATGCTTTCTCTTTCTCTTCTTATGGCCTCTATTGTTCAGCATTTCTCAATATTTAAAGGTTGGGCTAGGACCTAATAGAGTGGTCAACAAGTAATCTGATAAAGTGGTATAAGCTATAATTCCTTTTCTAGATTCTCACATTCTTATTTTTTCTAGATCCGAATTCTTAAAACAGGTTTACCAGGAGCATACAGAAGATAAAAGACAAAATCAAAATATATGTTCATCTGGAATAGAAAAAGAAAGTTAAAAGAGTAAAATGCACAATTTAAACTCAATGTTCAAGATACAGAAAATTAAATCAAGTAAAGATGCAATACAGATATCTCGACAAAGCCTAATGTGCACACTGATACTGGGCCCAGAAGCCATCACTAACTCATTATTAGCTTGCAGATAGACTTATCTGTTTATTACCATGGATAATGCAAAAAAAAAAAAGTGCTTAGCATAAGAATAGTTACCCTTTGAGTTGTTACAGCACGCTTATCTTTTGTACCAGAGAATCCAAATGACCTTGGCTGTAAAAGTAAATGTCAAAAAAGTATAAACTTCCCATTATAAAAGAGGATCTAATGGACGCAAGGTAATGCCAAAATGTTCAAAAAAAAAATGTAACGATGATAGACAAACATACTATAGTTACAGTGAATGAAGTAATCACCTGAACACCAAGCATCTTTCCAATCAATCCTAATGCCTCTTGTGTATCCTTGTTTTCCTTGCAGAGATGAAATCTGGAGATGAATACTGGAGAACGCTCAGTCGCTCACAAATATTAAGGAATGGTTGATGCTTACTTTATTTAAGCAAGAAACAAAAACTATAACAGTAAAGAGAAATCAGATTCATAATTATTTTCTAGTTGTTAGAAGCTCCATTAGTGGTCAATATATTAAAACATGTTTTTAGTATTCCAATGTTATTATTGTAAGCTGCTACAAAGAAATTAACTTTCTCCATCCAGGCACTGACAATTTCAACTAGCGTAACAAAAAAGTTGATATGTTTTCAATGAAATTCATGTATGTACACCATACTATGAAGCCAGCCAGCTATGCTATTATACATTGTGATAAAAATAAACATACTCTTCATAGTATTTTGTCATTTGGGTAACCATGATTTCTGAGCGTTTGGCAAATATACTCGTCACTGTTTTATAGATTAACAGAAACTCAAGAACTGAACAGGTAGAAAGGTAACAGATGTCACCTTATTCTCGACCCGTTTCAACAGTGCACACCAAGTACAAACACAAAAAATTTACTCACTACAGTGTGAAGACACATGTAAAGTTACCCTTCACATAAATCGTGGCACTTTAATACAGTGTTTCTGTTGTTTCTTAAGATCTAATAAGGATTCAAAAAATGCAGAGCCGCTAATCAAGTATCAGGTACATATCAGTTGTTGAAATTAGATCTAAATATTCTTAATAGGGCTTCGAGAGTCGATGAAGAAGAATATATTAATCTCATTACCTGAGAAACTTTCCAAGATGGTCTGGCCAATGATCTGAACCTCGACTGTCATAAGGGGTATCACCTCTGGTTTTCCGTTTGTTAGAGCCTCCTCGGCCTCTATCATTACTGCTCCCTGAATTCAACCTCACACGGATGCATTTTGAGGAAGCGTCAGGTCCGTCTACCGTGTCGGTAACCAAGAATTTGAGTCTTTGTTTGAAAAAATTATGCACTTCCTAGAGGGTGATGATTAAGAACAATTAAAACATATATAACATTAGTTGAAATCTATGGGGTGTTTGTTTCAGCTTATATAACCGGCTTATGGCTTATTTGGTTTTGGGCTTATGTTTCATAAGCTTACTTTCTGTGGCTTATTTCCAAAATTTTCGGCTTACACAAAGTTCATTAGGAGATACTAAACTTATATAAGCCGAAAAGTTTCAAAATAAGCCACAAAAGTGAGCTTATGAAACATAAGCCCAAAACCAAATAAGCCACAAGCCCGCTATATAAGCGGAAACAAAGAAACACCCCTAAGTCAAATTTAAAACTAATGGTTACTGAAGGAAAAAAAAATCCATACAGTGCGGTGGAGTTTATCAGAACTAGGAGAAAGAACAATGGACGTAGGTCCTCCATCTAAATGGGTATTATGCATAAATTCCTTGAGAGCGTCTGCATCGGAGTCACCAGCTAGAGCTCTAAACGATTCAATTTCAGCATCATGATTAGTGTTGACTTGATCTTTGGGCTTGGTTTCGGGTTCCTCTGCTATCTAATAATAGTACAATGAAAATACAAATGATTAAACTAAAAACAAAAATGAATGGTACAACATTGGAGTAGATACCTCGGCTGGCGGGGCGTCTAAGGAGGTCAAATGAATCACATTTTCATCCAAGTCAACTTCATTGACCACAAAATCAGAATACCTGTAAACAAACAAACATATTATTTACATAGCCGTAGAAGGAAAGCGAGCAACAAGCTGAGCCGCAACAAGCGAGAAACAAATGTGATTGTTGGAATTAAAAACCTTTGTTTAAGAATGCCTCGAAAACCAGCAAGTGGGGAGATGTAGCAACAAATGCCCACATCACTTTCTTCCAATGAATCCTTCATTTCTGATGAACACTTTGTTTCTGAATTTGATTGATTGTAGTAGGGTTTTATTACTTTGTGTTTATTTTTATAAAAAGAAGAATAAAAATAGGGTTTTAGAAGTTGGGTTTTATGAAAGATAACTGAGGAGGAGGAGGCAAAGGGGATTGGATTTGCAAACATTCCCATCTTTTTCTACTTGCATAGCTTTTTCCATTCCAAATGTATTCTAAATTTTTTAGTTAATTACATATTTGGTCCTTGTGGTCAAAGGTAATCGACACGTTTCATCCGAGAATGTTATAAATTACAACAATGGTTTTTCTGGAAGTCATTTTCTAACTCATCGTTACTTTGACTTTTTTTTCAACCAATCTTCCGTCAACAACAAGGAATTTTATTCAATTAGTAATATTTGTTACCTTACTACTCTCAGGCACTCCTTTTCGTGCCAAAAACTCACACGTTATAACTCCTACTGTGCCCTAATTTATTGACACAACCTCATTTATTCACACAAAATCTTCCGATAAAAAAACCTAATCCAATGGCCTTATGTTATTGTGGTCATCTTTCAGTCACTCGAACCCCATGGACGAAAACCAATCCAAGTCGTAGGTTCCTTGCGTGCCCACATATCAATGGTGAAAGTTGTCGCTATTTCGACTAGGGTGGATCCCCCGTGTTTCAAAGAGCAATAATGATAATACTTGGATCGTCAATAGGATGGATAATGAACTGATTGTGCTTCTTCAAACTAATAGGAACTTGAAGATGTATCTCATTATCATTGGCTCGCATTTGGTCTTTTCTATTTTTGTCTTATGTATGGTGGTTGTTTAGATGTTGTCTGTTGGTGGTTATATTATATAATACGAGTATCGTTATGATTATGATCCTAATAATGTAATGACCAGTTATTTTGGTAATCAAGTAATCGAAATTGGTCTCTTTTATATACATTTGTGTTTTTTAGTTTGTTGTTTTGTGTGCACTATTAACATTTGGTTGTTTTGGCCAAAATAATCTAGTTTTACTTTAGAAGGTCAAACTCAACATCATGACCAACACAATGTATGATGGCGTATACCATGAACATGACCCGTTGGGCCTAAAACCATACACCAAACCTTGGGCCTATACCCAAGTACACAAAATCCCACCACGATGGCAAAGTCTTATGCGGATCAACTCTCCAAGATGGATCCGTAACACAACACAACACCGGACGCGCTTTCCTAAACTACGTCCGGGACCCCTATGGATAAGATCTCAAGAACGGATGTGTAGGTCACGATTAGCACTCAAAGGCAAATGGGCTTTTGGACCACAAAGGCCCACTCATAATACTATCTGAGATACTAGAGAAAACCCAATACTTTCCTCTATAACTAGTACACCTTTGCACTCCAAACAAGGTATGATTTTCTCATTCTTCCCAATACATACAAGTATTCCTAACAACATGATACTTACTCTGACGCCGGAGTCTAATCGTGAGGTTCGTCCCCACGGTAAAGACTAACAGTATACTTTGTTTGAAATCATCTAATACACTTGTTATTAGTACAAGATCCAACTCAATCTAAGACACCTGAGTTCGCTCCGCTGGGAATTCAGGGCCGCTCTCAACCCCGACCGATCACTGTACTAACAAGTGGCGCCATCCGTAGGACCCGATACGCAACTAGGTTCTAAAAAAATCTCATTCCGATATGAGCACATGCGAAACACAGGCGAGGAGGAAACAAACAAAGTTGCGGAAAACCCTAAAGTGCGAGCGACCGACGCTACAATTAGGAAATTATGCAATGAATATTACAACCAACTACTACCCTTGGTAGCTGAGAAGTTCCACGAAGAGGAACAACATAAGAAAAAATTAAAATCTGTAAAGGCTCGTCTAACCTATGGAGGAAGCTCAAGAAAAAGCCAAATGGAAAGCGAACTCTCCGACTACACCGGACGCGCTTTCCTAAAGCATGTCCGGGACCCCTATGAATGAGATCTTAGGAACGGATCTGTAGGTCATGATGAGCACTCAAAGGCAAATAGGCTTTTGGACCACAAAGTCCCACTCATAGTACTATATGAGATACTAGGGAAAGCCCATTACTTTCCCCTTTAAATAGTACACATTTGCAATCCAAACGAGGCATGATTTTCTCACTCTTCCCAATACATGCAAGTACTTCTGACAACATGAATACTTACTCTCACGTCGGAGTCTAATCGTGGGGTCCGTCCCCACAGTAAAGACTAACGGTATACTTTCTTTGTGCAGGAAATCATCAAATACGCTTCTTATAGTACAAGATCCAACTCAATCCAAGACACATGAGTTCCCTTCGCTGGGGATTGAGGGTCGCTCTCAACCCCGACCGATCATTTTACTAACAAGTGGCGTCATCCGTGGGACCCGGTATGCAACTACGTTCTAAAAAATCTCATTTCAATATGAGCACACCGGCCCGAGACCCTCCTACGCCAGTCACGTCCGCCATGCGAAAACATGCGAGGAGGAAACAAAAAAAGCTGCGGAAAACCCTAAAGTGCGAGCGTCTGACACCACGATTAGGAAATTTTTCAAATGAATATTATAACCAACTGCTACCCTTGGTAGCTAAGAAGTTCCACGAAGAGGAACAACACAAGAAAAAATTGAAATCTGTAAAGGCGCGTCTAACCAATGAAGGAAGCTCAAGTAAAAGCCAAAAGGAAAGCGAACTCTCCGACTACACCGGACACGCTTTCCTAATGTACGTCCGGGGCCCCTATGAATAAGATCTCAGGAACGGATTTGTAGGTCATGATGAGCACTCAACGGCAAATGAGATTTTGGACAGCAAAGGCCAGTCATAGTACTGTCCGAGATACCTTAGTGGGGGTAGTTGCCACATGTCAGCTTCTGAGTGGAAGTAGTACACTTTATTAAATGCATGTCTATTCTTGGACATGCCTTTAACCAACTTTCCTTGAATAGTTCTGCTAACTGTTCACTTTTCCCACTAGGTCGTACTAGGCTTCTTTATCTTGAATCTTTGCTTTGTCCCGCCCAAAACACTTTATAGATTCTCCCGCCTAAACTACAAAGGGATGAGGCAAGTCTTTGCTTGCTTGGTCTTCAAAGGGTCTGAAGTGACCTCTGAGTATTGCCACCTCAGAGGTACTCAAACACCATTACATTCCTTGTACATTCCAGCTTATCCATAAGAGCTGGTGAGTATGACTTCAGATAATCTTCGACTTCTCTGACGTTGTCTTTAACATGAATGTTTCTGGCGTGCCATCTAAGGCTTTGCCTTCAGCTGGTCGTAGTCTCTGTCACTGGGCTCTACAATCGACCCGTAACACTTAGTCTAATTTAAATCAAATCTAGACTAGGTCATAGTTAGAACTTTCATTGGCCCAACAATTATGTCTAAAACGCATCTAGTTAAATTAAGTTAAGCTTATTTTCAATAAATGTTGAATAAAAATAAATTTTGGAAGTGCTACGATACTTAATTCGAACATTGCGTGAGGGCACGACAATGATTTAGTATGGGGAGTGATGAGACTCTAATTATACATAGTCTCATCGTCTAAATCGGGCTTAAAATACGGAAAATATCATAAAACCATGCAAAAACCCTTTGTTTTCTCATTTGTGTGATTGTAGGTTTGGATATCGTGAAATTACCAAAAGATCACAAGATTCAAGCAAAAACGAACACGGGAAACGAAGCCGCACATAAGAACTGGGCCTGATTGTTGTTAATTTTCCATAAAAGACCTTTAAGGTTTAAAGATGTACAAGATTGGTCCCTCGAGTTTGAAGAAATGACACTTTATACCCTTGTAATTCTCAAAAGCAAAAGTTTGGTCCCTAAAGTTTCATCATCATACAAGAATGACCCTTGAAGAATGATCAAGTTGTAATATTAGTCCTTTTTGTAAGTTATCAAAACTACAAGGACTAAATTGGCCAAAAGCTCAAAGATATAAGAAAGGAATAAACTGCCATTTGTTTGCAAAATCAGGAGGGGTGAAAATCAAAGTTGCTAACAGTGTGAGGGAGTAAAACAACCTAAATCAAACCCATATCCAACCCAAAACCCGTCCTATATCCGACCAGCCCACCAAACAATTCACCCCAAGCCCAAATACAACAACCCAGTTTATTAATTAATACTAATTTTCAAATTAGTATTATTAATAATACTTTGTGCGGTTAACACAAACAAAACCCACCCACGAGATCAAACAACATCTTTCCACCATAAACGCTAAACGAGCCCTAATCCTCAAATCAACCCTAATCAAAGGGGTTCTTGCTAATTGTTTCCAAAAACCCAATTCCACACTCCTTCAACATCTTCACGTGTTTACATTCGCCAGCTAATCACCATGGGATACTCTCATATGCTCCCCTGCTACAAAAATAGGAACATGACAAAAGTGCCAACAAGATCAACGGTTTGGAGAGGTTTTCTTATATAACATCCAATAGATTTTGCAAATGTAATATCAATGTATGTGTATTTCCTATTTGATAAATAAATAAAGAGACAAATTCACTAAGAAATTTTTGCATTATGATATGATATATGACTGAATTGTGGAATATATGGTTCACATTATCTCAATTGCCACTTCAACATATGACTATATATTGTAAACAATATGTATGTATCAAGTCTGAGTTCTAAGAGTAATCATATGAATATATTGTGAAGGAGAACATTTCAAATATAATAAAGATGCCCTAAATCATTAAAGAGCCTTAGAAACCCTAGAAATCCCTTGTATATTAATATTTCAAGCAATGTAATTACACAATATCTATATATGAATATCAAATACAAATGTACAAGTTATAATCTATCATATAGAAGAGATATTTGATTATAAATCACTAAGTATAAGTAATCTAAAGCTAATTACAAGTATAAGAGGTGGTAACCTGGATTAGCACCTAAAATCCATTACACATTGAATTAAATTCTAATCTTTTGTAACCAATTATAAAACTCAACTAAGTATCATATTAAGATCATACATTTATCCCAAGATAAGTTACAAATTACTAAAGCACAATGTACAAGTTATTGAAGCATAGAACTATAAGCTAACCTAATTGCACCTAGATTATGATTACCCTATAAAAACCCTTAAACTAAGTGTGTAGAATCATTATAAGTCATAAACATACCATATAAGACCTAGAATAAGTTTACATGATGATATAAACACTAATTACCCAAAGTACAAAGTCATTAGGCTTAATTACCTAAAAACCCCTATATTAAGCATTTTACTTAGAATCAATACCTAGTCTTTTAGGACAAATATACCAACACACTTATCATTATTTAGGTTATACAATTATCTTGAGAAATGTACAAGTACCCTAAAGCACAAGGTACAACATTTCAATGCATGACTTGTAAATTATGTCAAAATAGGTATTTTCACTCTTTAGAAATGTTTACTTAGAATAAGCTATAAAACCAAGTGTGGATACTCTTTGGATACTTAAGACACAATTTCTAAAGACATTAATTGAGTTTACATCAGTAGCTAAGGGAAGCATAATGACTTTAACAAGTATTTAACCCTAGATTATTAGAAACCTTAACCCGCCTAGGTTTTCTTCTCAATTTCACTTCAAACCTTTGTTAAAATTAAAACCAAGGACCCAAACCCTCTAAATACAATGTGTAAACCCTAATTACACCCTAATCCATCACTAATTACATTCCTAAGTCCTTAATTATCAAAATTACAGAGTTATAACATAAAAACCTTAGATTTTCTACCCGGCTATGTTTTCCCCCCAAAACCATGTTTAAAATCTTTCCCTCCCATTTTCAAACATAAGATAGGATAAATGGGGTATTTTGAGATATTTTACACTAGGTGCATCACCTACTTGAAGGCTACACATCATCATCCTCATCCTTAAGTTGTCGTAACCTATTATGAGCCATAAGACCTAGATATTATGTTCCTGGCTTCCATTGTTTATTCCGAGACTTGAATAGACTCTCATAGCTTACCTTAGTCACTTATCTATAAGGATTACACGTTAACAGCCTTAACTTGGAGCCTAAGTGTTGGAAATGGCTATAAAAGGGACGAATTGCCCGTTTGGAGAACTTGTACCCCATTTTCTGTATATCTCTATACCCATTATGAATTCCACTTCTACAAAAGTTCTAGGACACTTATAAGACCAGAAACTAGGTCTAGAAAGAAGCCATTGAATCTCTTGAAGCTTTGGTAGCAAGCTGTGTTCATAAGAAGCCCTAAAAGTCATTTTGGAGCTACTTAGATAATCATTATGTTAATTAAGCTTTGATCTTGTTGTAATATTTTTCTACGACATGCTATAATGTTTATAAGATGTTAATAAGCTAATATAATAAGCTTTATGTAACACCCCATTTTGATAAATGGAATATCACAGGATAATTATGGCGTATCATCAAAGCATGCAAGGTAAATGTCTAAAACATTAAATGACCATAAAAGAATCCGGAAACAAACATCGGCTCCACATAAGCTCCACACACGAAATACATAAGTATAGGATGTAAGGAAAGGACTAAACAATGTCTAGCAAAGCAAAAGTATGTAAATGCATTAAAGAATGAAAGAAAGCTGGCGCCTCATTCCATGCAGGTACTCTTGAAATCCTAGCTTCGCCCTTTAGTACCTGCCGTATTGGGACATGGAAAGAGAAATACGGCTGAGAAATACGCTCAGTGTGCGGACATATAACATAGAATATAAAGCATAAACATAAGCAAGTAATGAAATGAACTGAATAGCAGCGGAATAAATGTATGTCCTGGAAAACCTGGTTTAAGTTCATAAAACTAGTTTATATATCTGAAAAGACTTATGCTTAGTTTATCTTGAAAATCTGTATTTTAAATATGCCCAGAGCCCATACAGATCATGTTATATCAACGTGCATGAATACTTAGAGGGGTGACCTCGTCATGCAATTAGAGGGGCTGCCTCTAATTATATATAAAATGAGTTGAGGGATCAGCTCCTGTAACAGATGCAAGACACACATCGCAGTTACCATGAAATCATACTACTTGTCATAGGATGTACCCATTCGCCACACATGATAATAATAATACTAGCCAAAACTGTAAAGGGACGCCGCGAGCAATCACTCTCACCGCAAAAGAGTCATAACACTGGTGCCTCTGGTGCTATGGTTATGGAACCCCCATAACTAGGTGAAACTGGCATGCATTTATATAGCTCAGGCAATCTAAAATAATCATAAAATATATTTATGTGTTTAAGACACTTAACTACTGGGGAAAATAGTTGATTACAAACGGGGAATCCTAATAGATGTCCTTACTGAAGGACGGAATAGCCGTACCTTATGTCCAGTAAATGAAGATGAAAACGAACGTAGATGATCACTCGGACTTCACAATAGCTACCTAATGAAGGGACATGAATAAGAGTTGATCTTACTTATACATACTTCTTATTTGGTTTACTTGACGTGTTCATACTTATTATACTTGTTCTTGTCTTATCTTATTATTTCATGTTTTAATCATGTATTTCTTATAGTTCCATGTGTTTTAGATTCATGTGTTTCATGTTTTAAGTGTTATTATACTTGTTATAACATAATTAGTAACTTTCTAAAAATAGTTAGTTTCTATATATAGTAACTTTCCAGAAATAGTAGGTTTCTATATATAGTAACTTTACAAAAATAGTAAGTTTTCTTAAATACTAAGTTTCTAAAATAAGAAAGTTTCCAGAAATAGTAAGTTTCTAAAAATAGAAAGTTTCCATATTTAGCATGTTTTTATAAATAGCATGTTACCATATTTAATGTATTACCATAAATATCATGTTACCATATTTAGTGTATTTCCATATTTATCATGTTGCCATAAATAATATAATTCCATAATTAATATGTTTCCATAATTAATCATATGCTTATTTTATATCATATAGAATTATATCATAAAGTTTAATAATAATTAAATACTTAGCTTATTATTAATTAATAATGTCATGTTACTATAAGTTATAATTAATTAATAATATTACATAATTCATGTTATTAAACTTTATCATAAAAGATATTAATTAACCTAAGTTTTATATAATTAAATATATGTTCATAAATAATTTACTTAATTAATTATTATAGCCTAAGTTTATTCAAATAAAAGTACATACATATTTTATCATGAATTATTTAAATAAACATAACCTGAGTTTTAATTTAACTAAACCAAAAAAATTAATATTAACTTAATTAAATCATAACATAAGCTATTTTACATGTTGGTTTAATTACTTGTTCATAAAAATATAAGTTCCCGAACCAAAATCCCGTGACCCGACACCCGACACCCGAGCACCACGACCCGAAAGCCGTGGCCCCGAGGTCGTGCCCCGTCCGAACCACAGCCCTACACCGAGAGCCGAAGCTCTCGGCTTCGTGGTTGTGTCCGAAACCAACACCAACCCCAACGTGCGTTGGGGGTCCTTCGCTGCCCGAGAACCACGCCGAGCCCCCACTCGGGGGTCTTTATTGATGCTAAACCAAAGCCACAGCCCCCGTGACGGGGGTGTGGTGTCTTGGATGAACACAACCACCACCACCGACCATAGTGGTGCGGCAGTTGGTCATCAAATGCCACCGAGACCAATCTTGGTCTCGGTTCGCGTATACCCAAACCACAAACCATATAATACCCGATCCCCTTATTTTATCTTTTTATTAAACATGTTTTTCATACTTGTTGTTAAAGATCTATTAACATAGAAAATAAAATAAAAAGATTAGAGAATTCAAGGATACCGTATGCGTGAAAAGGGTTTAGACACGAGCACTATACCGTATAAACAATAAATCAAAAATCAAAACCGGATCGTCCTTGTGCTTTTGGGTGAGCCGCGGGAAGAGAGAGACAGAGGGAGTAGGGTTTTGATTTTTTTCTGTAAAAAGTAATTATGAAAATCCCTTGTAGTTTTTATTTACTAGTTAATAAAAGTTCATGGGCAGGAGTTGGCTCAACCCTTCCTTCCTTTATCTTTTGGCCGCCTACAACAAACACCCCTTACACTTTTGGTTTTGTTTTTCTTGTTCAAATATTATCGTGTATGTTCGTGTTTACTTATCGTGTTTTCGTTTCTTGAACGTTCTCTTAATATCGTACGTACATTCTTATCATGTATTAATATTCGTGTTTATGTACGTAATACTTATGATAATTAATTAATATACATAATATTCATATTAAATATTCGTGATGCATGTCGTATATTAATTCATTTAAAAGTTTAAATTTAACGGTAACTTCGTGCATTTAATGATCTTAGGATTATTAAAGCGGGGTTTACAACTCTTCCCCTCTAAAAGAACAATTTGTCCTCGAATTATAGATACGATAAGCTAACAAGATGCTAAGCGCTGATATGACATATAAGCTGGAAAGACATGTAAGCTGAAATGACATACCTGAGTCAGAACTGGAAATGAGGGTAAGAAGTCCGGATAGACTCCTCTGTTTCCCAAGTGGCTTCCCGCTCGGAATGATCCCTCCAAAGGATTTTAACGAATGGAATCGTCTTTCTCCTCATGAATCGTTCTTGGCGATCGAGAACTTTCTCGGGTTCCTCAATATATGATAGATCCTCTCGAATTTGCTCGAATGGATACGTAACCTTATGCAATAGATGGTAGTTGTAACCTCCGAGAAAGGATACATGGAATACATCATGCACATGAGATAGCTGAGGAGGTAAATCTAGATGATATGATACTTCACCGACACGTTCAAGGATTTCAAACGGTCCGATGAAACGAGGACTGAGCTTGCCCTTGAGTCCAAAACGCTTAACACCACGTGTTGGTGATACTTTAAGGAAAACATGGTCGCCGATATTAAACGCTAGATCTCTATGATGTTTATCAGCATGTCTTTTCTGTCGAGCACGAGCTTCCTGTAGCTTCGCCTTGGCGATGGAAACCTTCTCATTGATCACCTCTATCATTTCTGGTCCTTCACGGATTCGTTCTCCAACTTGATCCCAATAGATTGGAGCACGACACTTTCTGCCATAAAGCATCTCAAATGGTGCACACTTAATACTTGCATGCCAACTATTGTTGTAGGCAAACTCTACCAAACAAATGTAGTCGTCCCAACTTCCTGACCATTCCAATGCACAAGCCCACAACATGTCTTCTAAGGTCTGAATGGTACGCTCCGATTGACCATTGGTCTGAGGATGAAAGGCAGTGATAAGCTTAAGTTTAGTGCCCCAAGCTTTCTGCATACCTTTCCAGAATTTAGACGTGAAACGAGGATCTCGGTCTGATATGATGTCTGAAGGAGTTCCATGTAGTCGTATGATATCCTTCAGGAATATGTCTGCCAATTTGCTGACTGAGAAGTCCTTGTGAATTGGAAGAAAATGAGCTGACTTGGTTAAATGATCAGCTATGACCCATATAGCATCATGTCTGCTCTAAGTAAGCGAAAGTCCGGTGACAAAATCCATGGAGATTTTGTCCCACTTCCATGCGGAAATCTCTAACGGTTGCAGTAAACCACTAGCCCGTTGATGCTCAATCTTAACCTGCTGGCAGGTTAGACACTTGGATATGAAAGTAGCAACATCGTGCTTCATGCCACTCCACCAGAAATGTTGTTTAATGTCATGATACATTTTGGTGGATCAGGGATGAATAGAGAATGGAGAGATGTAAGCTTCTGTCAATAAGGCTTCCCAGAGTGTAAGATCATCCAGAACACATATCTTAGTTCCTTGCCATAAAATGCCTTCTTCGTCTAAATGAAATTCTATCTACCGATCAAGATTCTGAATGATAGCCCCAATCTCACCATCGTCTTTCTGAGCTGCCTTAATCCGAGAAATTAAGTCAGGCTCAATTCTCATATTAGCCCAGTACCCATGTTGTCCACGTACTAAGATTTCCATGTCTAATCGCTCTAAGTCACGTATGACCTCCTCTTGTATCTTGATGCCATTAATCATCCCCGACTTCGTGCTAAGAGAATCTACCACTACATTCTCCTGGCCAGGATGATACCGAAAATTGATGCCATAATCCTTGAGTAGTTCCAACCATCTCCTCTGCCTCGTGTTAAGTTCCGTCTGAGTGAATATGTACTTGAGACTTTTGTGATCAGTGAAGATATCACATGATTCACCATATAAGTAGTGCCTCCAAATTTTAAGTGCAAAGACTACTGCTGCTAGCTCCAAGTCATGTGTAGGATAATTCTCCTCATAAGGATTTAGCTGACGTGATACGTATGCAACCACTTCCCATGTTGCATGAAAACACAGCCTAATCCTTTACCCGAAGCATCGCTGTAGATCTGAAATCCACCTGTACCAGATGGGAGAGTAAGAATAGGTGCAGATACTAACCGTTTTTTGAGTTCTTCAAAGCTCTTCTCTCGCTCATCAGTCCAAACGAATTTCTCACCTTTCCGTATCAACTTAGTCAAAGGTAAGGCTAGTCTTGAAAAGTTCTCCATGAATCTGCGATAATAACCAACTAAGCCTAGGAAACTATGAACCTCATTTACAGACGTCGGTCTTGGCTATTTAGTGATAGCTTCAACCTTCGCATGATCCATAGTAATCCTTTCTGCGGAGACAATGTGACCTAAGAATACCACCTTGTTTAGCCAAAATTCACACTTAAAATTTTTGGCATACAACTGTTTCTAACGAAGAATATGTAGCACAATACGTAGATGTTCTTCATGACCTTCCCTGGATTTAGAGAATATGAGGATGTCATCGATGAAGACGATAACAAATTTTTCTAAGTACTCATGGAAGACGCGGTTCATAAGGTCCATCAAAACCGCAGGAGCATTAGTAAGTATGAAAGGCATGACTACAAACTCATAATGGCCATATTTGGTGCGAAAGCAGTCTTGAGAATATCCTGCTCTTTAACTTGCAATTGATGATAACCGGATCTTAGATCAATCTTGGAGAAATGCTTGGCACCATGAAGTTGGTCAAACAGATCATCGATTCATGGTAATGGATAACGGTTCCTAATCTTGATATTATTCAGCTCACGATAGTCAATGCATAAACGCATGCTGCCATCCTTCTTCTTGCCGAAAAGTACCGGTGCACCCCATGGTGATACACTTGGGCGGATGACACCTCGCTCCAGTAATTCCTGCAGCTGATCTTTTAACTCCCTGAGCTCTATAGGAGCCATGCGATAAGGAGCCTTAGAGATTGGTTGAGCTCTTAGGATGAGCTCGATGTTAAACTCTACTTCTCGAGTAAGTGGTATACCCGGAAGTTCTTCTGGGAATACATCGGGAAATTCTGAAACAACTGGTTGTGTTGTCCTCAATATATGATGATTCTAGCACACGAATTTATGAAAGAAAGGTAGATATGAGAAGAATTTTAGAGAGAGAAAGTAGTGAGAGAAAGTAGAGAGGATTAACTTGTAGAATATTAGATTAAGAGAAAAAATGTATCACCAACCCTCCTAACATGCTAGGAGGGTAGTATATATCCTTTGCTTACATGTAGATTAATGGGCTATACGATCATGGGCCGGGCTTTCCTTTTGGGCTTTGGTTACTTATTAATGAACCTTAGCTTAAAGTTAAGCCCGTAATAACACGACTAATATACTACCTATTACAACGTTCTAAAATACGATACATAATAAGCATATGACCGAGCATTCTTGTTTGGCTCAATATTTTGAGGCTAACAATCTCCCCCAATGAGAGGTCATAAACCTTAGTCATTTAGGAAATTTGTAGAGATTACTAATCTCGCCATAAATGAGTCTTGAACGTGTAATAGTAGTCTTGTTCCTTCATGCTGTGATCTTTGAGCCTTTGTCGTTGTCTTTCGACTTTGTCTTTAAGCTTGAGATCTTCAAATCATCCTTGACTTGTCTTTGCCATCTTGCGATCTTGTGTCTTCATCCATATGCTCACACTATTAATTGTTGAATATGTCTTTAGGCATGAGTATGTGGTTTCTGAATCATTGACTTTGCTGAGTACACCGTGACGCCACCTTCTCGAGACAAAACATAGACACGGACTGAATGGCTTTGACATTCGTCCTAAATCGGTAGCGTTTTACCTCTGGTCGGTGAAGACCGTTATACGATATTAAATATCGTACCTGTGATCAGGTAGATTCAATTAAGAATCTCCTTGACAGGGTTTCGCGGCTGTACTAGCCGTTCTCTTTACTCGACCGTCTCAAAGCAAGACTGCGAACAGAAAGAGTGAATCAATTGGATAAGTATCCGCTTGATTAAAGTAGTCAATTCAAATTCCTGGAACAAGTTTGATTCATTAAGAATCTTACCATTGTTGCTTTCCAGTTGACACAAGCTTGATTCATAAGAATCTCGCAAGTTACCTACCGTAGCGCTGTTTGATGTTGACGCTAGAAGGATTTCCATTCATCACTGTGAATATTAATAAATATCACTCTGAATGTTCTGGCAAGACCATAAAGATATTGCGTAGAAACCTGGAACGAGTTTGAATCAATTAAGAATCAAACCACTGTTGCTTTTCAGTTTTACACATGTTCAATTCATAAAGAATCTTACATATGACCTACCGCAGTGCTGTTTGATGTTAACACTGGAAGGATTTCCACTCATCATTGTGAATACTAAGTAGTATCACTCTGAGTGTTCTAGCAATATCGCAAGGATATAGCGTAGGACTCTGTTGATCTTCATCCGTGTGTCCTAACGAGATTTGATTGATCTCTTGGCTCTAGACTCGATTTGTGCACTTTTAGTGGTCGGAGGCTGGAGCAGATGCCACCTATTCAATATCAACTATCTCGGAGTGAGAAAGTCGATAGAAGTCGTGTTGATCTCCGTGACAATAAAACAAACTTCTTTTGAGAGAAGCCTGAGTAGCTAGGAAAGGGTTGTGCATACATCACTGGGTCCATGATGAGATTGTCTTCATGATGAGTTGACCCGGTTTCTGCCTAAGTGTATGGAGGGCTTCTTTCTTTACACCCTTTATCCTTACATTTCTTTTTCATTCTTCAACCCCTTCAATGCTTACCAAGACATCATTACTAGCACCTTGTTGTGATTGTTCCAGTGCTAGCATCAGTACTTAGTCGGCATTCAGCTACGTTCACATCCTACTCCATCTTTCCTAAGGACTTCTAATAATCTATTGGATTGTCCCTGGGAAGATCCCTCCGGTTCTGGTTGGATCATAGGACTTAAACCTAACCACCCTTTTGACACCAATAACGTCGTGAATTAAAGATGTTGTGGGTATTTGATCGTAACCATGAAAACCACTTTAAATTCTA
The DNA here is from genome assembly GCA_025667525.1 of Glebionis coronaria. NCBI lineage: Eukaryota > Viridiplantae > Streptophyta > Magnoliopsida > Asterales > Asteraceae > Glebionis > Glebionis coronaria. The sequence goes on along the minus strand of CM046880.1, from coordinate 46,319,954 downwards.
ACAAAGTGTTTGAAAAACATTTAACACCTTGCTAGTTTTGTCGTTTCAGAAATGCTCCCCCTTCACATGTGCCTCGATAATCGAAAGTGTTTCGCACATGTAGGTAAGAGTTAAAGTGCTTTAGTCTTATATTAGATCACATTTTAATCACATTTTCTCCCCCTATCTCTAATATATAAAATCTTTTGATATTAGAGATACCAAATTTGATTAAAATATATTTTGAAAAATAGTCTTGAAATCTCCGGGAGAAAGATGTGTTAGTCTTTTGCATGAAGTTAAAATGCTCCCCCTCAAAAATTGATCCAATTGAATTGTCATTGTGAGGATATGATCCACATTTCGCTTTTTGAGGATGGGAGTTGTTGAACACACAATTTTTGAAAGATTTTGAATAATCATTGAGAAATTCTTGAAAAAATTGTGTTCACCGCTTTTTGAAAAATCCTATTTCTTTTTGTCGAAGAGGTTTTTTTAAAGCATAAACTTGAGTTCATAGACTTTGAATGTCTTGACGAATCCACTCAAGTGTAAGAAGATTTCTCTTCTTTTGCTGAGGGTAAGAGCACGAAATCGTACACTCCCCCGTGAATATAGAACCGGGTTGCAATCTGAAAGTGATTACAAGCCATTGTGTTGAGCTCAAAACGTTGAATGTTTTGTGACAAGCTCAACCCGTGATAGATTGCTCTACCCGTTGTTTGGAAATATTGTCCAAAATAGACTATTTCCTTTATTAAAAGAAGAAATGACATGTTTTGAAAGATATTTACAACTTTTATTCGAGCTTTATGTACACACTCGTGTCGTTATTGAGCGACATTTCTAGGAACGTCCATATTATCGATACTGAAAGACATGTCGAGAAGAAAATTTTTGGATTTTGAAAGATTTTTAATTTTGTGTTTTGCTTTTATGTGTTTTATATTTTTGTATTTTGCTTTTTCAAAGATATTTACAAGTTGATGTTTGATAGATAAATCAAGCAGGCACCTTTGCCAGAATCTCCAGGTCTGCTGGAGTCAAACATCTCATACCAATTTGCCTAACGAGGTACTCAAACCTATCTTTCGACAGAGCTTTCGTAAACAAGTCGGCTAATTGGTAATCCGTTCCAACAAAGTATAATTCAACGATACCTCTTTCAACTTGTTCCTTTATGAAGTGGTATCTGACATCGATGTGCTTCGTGCGGGAATGCTGTACCGGATTGCAGGAGATGGCTATGGCCGACTTTGAGTCACAGTACATAGGTACTTTATCAAAGTGGAAGCCATAATCCGTGAGTTGTGTTCTCATCCAAAGAACTTGAGCACAACACGCAGATAGAGACACATACTCTGCTTCGGCTGATGAAAGTGACGTGCAATCCTGCTTCTTGGAAGACCATCCCACAAGCTTAACTTGACCTAGAAATTGTGCACCACCAGAAGTACTTTTTCGTGTATCAAGACACCCTGCATGATCAGAATATGAATAGGCCGTTAGAAAGAAACCGGTTTCCCTCGGATACCAGAGTCCCAAATGAATGGTATTCTTGAGGTACCGAAAGATCCGTTTAACCTCCTTGAGGTGCTTTTCAGTGGGTCGTGCTTGATAACGTGCACAATAACACGTAGCATGTGAAATATCAGGTCTGCTTGCTGTCAAGTACATGAGGGACCCGATCATGGAACGATATCTCGTTTGATCTATGGGTAATCCCTCCAAGTCAGCATCTAGCGATGTGGTTGATAATGGTGTCCCAACGGGGTCACATGAAGTCATACCATGCTTTTTGATTATCTCTTGACAATACTTAGCTTGGTTTATAAAGATACCACTTGGGGATTGGTGAACTTGAATTCCTAGAAAGAATTTTAGTTCGCCCATCATTGACATTTCAAATTTGCTGTGCATTACTTTTTTAAACCATTTTGAAAGTTTTGGGTATGTAGACTCGAAAATAATGTCATCAACATAAATTTGCACAAGCAAAATGTCATCCCCATATTTATAAGTGAACAACGTTAGATCAATGGAACCTTTTGAGAAACCTTTGGATACCAGAAATTTCGAGAGCTCGTCGTACCACGCCCTTGGAGCTTGCTTGAGTCCATATAGTGCCTTGTGGAGACGATACACCTTGTCAGGATAATGAGGATTGACAAATCCTTCCGGCTGCGTAACATAGACTTCTTCCTTCAAGGGACCGTTAAGAAACGCCGTCTTTACGTCCATTTGATAGACAGTGAATCCCTTATGTGCAGCATAAGCAAGGAAAATCCTGACCGCTTCCATGCGAGCAACTGGTGCAAATGATTCATCAAAATCAATTCCCTCTTTCTGGCCATACCCCTTAGCCACTAGCCTAGCTTTGTTCTTGATGATCGTATTCTCTTCATCCATCTTGTTTTTCCAGATCCAACGAAGATTTAATGGAGTCACATCGTATGGTATGTCAACAAGTTCCCAGACTTTAAGTCTTTCAAATTGTTGAAGTTCATCCGTCATCGATTCAATCCAAGCATGATCAGCCATGGCTTCTTTGATGTTTTTCGGTTCAGCTGTACTCACGGCGAGTGCGAACATACAAACATCACCATCGGTTGCTAGTTGTCGTCTTGTACGAACAGGCTGTGAAGGGTTTCCAATTACGTGAACCAAAGGATGTTCTCGGGTCTAATGATGTGTTGAAGGATGTCGCTGGTAGAACGTATGCATATTTGACAAATCAACATGGCGAGTAGAAGACTCTCCAGTTTCGTGTACCGGTGTACCGAATGGGTTGATAAATTCGTCTTCGTCAGATAATGCATCGTCTGCTTGATGTGTGTTCTCTAGAGCAATGACAGTAGTTGTGGATGTTGTAGGATCGACTGTTAATGTGATATTCTGAGGAAGTAAATCTGCAGCAACCCGTGTTGAAGTAGATGAAGTTGTATCCTTTTGTTGATGATGATAGGTATCATCATTCTTATCATGAGTGACAGCGGAAGACTTCGATGCAACTTGTTTCTCCCCCGTGAAATATTCATCATACATTGGTCCATATAACATTTCCAACTCTTCAAGTGTCGTGTCCACTGTCATATCTGCTCTAGGAACATGTTCAGGAACCAGCTTTGAACTTGACGGTTCATTGCTGTGGTCTTGAGTTCCGAGTTCCGTGCGGTTGTGAAAGGAAGTCGTTTGTCGTTGTGGATCGGGACTTAAATTGTTTTGTTCAAGTGCCATTTCTTGTAATTCATCGAATCTGATATGAATAGTCTCGACTAACAATTTTGTTCTCTTGTTGTATACTCTATATCCCTTAGACTGAGTTGCATATCCCACTAAAATGCATGCATCACCTTTCTCTTTCATCTTGTCCAGATTTTCACCATCTCGAATAATGTAACACGTACATCCAAAAACATGAAGGTGTTTGAGTGAAGGTTTGCGATCATTAATTATGTGATATGGTGTCTTTTCGTGTCTCGGGATAACTAAGGAGCGGTTTTTTGTGTAGCATGCGGTTGACACGGCTTCAGCCCAAAAGTATAGTGGAAGTTTTGAAGCGGATAATAATGTTCGAGCAGCCTCAACTAAAGTACGGTTTCGTCTTTCAACAACGCCGTTTTGTTCGGGTGTTCGAGCAATAGATGTTTCATGTTCAATTCCTTCGGCTTCAAAATAATTTCTCAGTTTTGAATTCAAAAATTCGGTACCTCTGTCAGTACGAACCACTTTAACTTGAGCTTGAAGACCACGTTGTATCACTTTAAGGAAGCTGATGAGAACATCGGGTGTTTCATCCTTGAATCTCAAGAAGTGAGTCCATGTGTACCTTGAGTAGTCATCGACAATTACCATAACGTATTTCTTCCCATTGATACTTTGAACACGCATGGGACCACACAAATCTATATGAAGAAGATCTAACCGTCCTTTAGAGCTTGGAGTAGTCTTTGTCTTGAAACTACTTCGTTTAGCTTTACAAAGCTCACAAGAAGAACAAAGATGATCTTTGATGAATTTCAAGTTAGGAAGGCCTCGCACAATATCTTTCTTGGAAAGCAAGTTGATGGTATCAAAGTTAAGATGAGATAAACGTTGATGCCATAACCAAGCTTGAGTCATTGAAGCTTTAGCCATGAAACAGATTGGAGTTGAAGATGTGGAGTCTTGTAGTGAAATAGTGTAGAGATCAGTACCCCGTGTTCCGGTAAGTAAGTCATTCCCATCATAATCACGAACAAAACATGTCTTCTTCCTAAAAGCAACCTCCAAATCCGCATCACAGAATTGACCAACCGAGAAAAGATTGTGATTGAGCCCTTCGACGTAGTAAACCCTTTTGATAGTGATATTCCCCTGAACCAAGTCTCCATATCCTAGGATCGGTGCAAATTGATCATTTCCGAATCGGACCGTACCCAGGAAGTTCTCCACGAAGTTAATTAGAAGCTTGAGATTCCCCGTCATGTGCTTCGTGCATCCGGAGTCTAGTATGAAGAGAATTATTTCGATCACCTGCAGAAGAATTAGAACACGATGGAGCATTTTCTAAATTGGATTCCATGTTAGTTATGATTTCCGATTCATTAGTTTCCCTAGTTTCATCACTTAGAGGCACACTAACGCTCGTAGTCACATTTTCTGTCCTAACCTTAGGCATCCATTTATATCCTGGAGGACATTGATTAGCAAACCACCATTTCCAAGGCTTGCTAGCAGATTCATATAATTCCCTAATTCTGCTTCTAGGGTTCTTAGTGGTGAAGTCTGATGCAATACTTTTCTTAGGGGGTTGCACCAGAATGGTTCACTTTGCTTTTGGGTTTTCTAGCACTAATAAGCATCACAGTTTGCTTTTTAGTTCTAGTTTCTATGCCTTTGACATTATTCGAAACACACATAGCATGATTAGCATTAGCACACTTTCCACATTTCACACAAACAAACTTAACTTTCATAGCATTCAAAGTCGAATCATTCAAATCGTCATTACACGCGATTACAAACGTTTTATTCTTAGAAACATTGAAAATCCTAGGGTGGTCTTCTACTTCGTTCATCTTCCCTTGAATTTTGTTTTGTCAGACCTTTTCATTCATGCGAGTGCTCTTAAGCTGGGGCCGGCTAACACTAGCAGTGGGGACTACTCCTGTAGTAAAAGACACACGTCTATTAGTGTTTCTAGAAGTCTGAGGTGATTGACTTTCTTTGTTTTGTGTGGGTTTTGTGGCCAATCTATACATCCCTGGTTTAATTACATTTGTGTTCTTAATGCTTTGTGATCGAATATGTGTTTTGGTAGTGTTTTGTGGTAACCTATCCTTCCCATCCGTCTTGGGGGCAAACGCAGGTTTTGCAAATGCAGAATTAGAGAAAACAGATGGTTTTCCCAAGACAGAGGGTCTAGTCACTTTTTGAGCATTGGGTTGTCTTACAATAGGTTTCTTAACACTAGGTTCCATAATCTTCCCACCCATCTTAGAAACGAGTTTCTGCAACTCTGCTATCGCTCTGTCCCTGTCTTGTAACTGAGCTTTCAACCCTTTAATTTCCAAATTCTGTTCGTTCATTTCTCAAAACGTTTGGGAAAGTTTTTCTTGCAATTTATTATCATGTGGAAAACTACCAACGTCTTTTTGCAAAGCAAGTTCAAGAGAATGACAATGTTTTTGAAGGAAATCAGTTTTGTGTTGAAGTAACTCAAAAGCCTTTTTATCAACATTTTCTTTATGTTTCGAAAGCTCAAGTTCAAGACGCTCACACTCTTTGATTTTATCAAGATATTTGCATGCAACATCAGAATATTCATCGATATCAGCACAAGATTGAAGAGTAACACACAAAATATCTTTGGAGAGACATTCTTCTAAGAGTAGATCATATTCGTTTGAAAATTCTAATTTGTCATTTTGAAGGTCATCAATTTCTTTTTCAAGAGACTCAACATATTTCAAATCATCAAACATTTCAGACTGAATTAAATTTTCAAACTCAAGAACATGTTCTTTTATTATCTTCGTATTTGGTATTAAAAGTTCTTTCACAAGCACAGTTATGTCGTGAGGAATCTTGGTTTTCCACTTATCCTTTTGACGTTTCTCCCAATCGCTTTCAACAATTGATTGAACATTATTAACGTGGTGTTTAAGAAAACCAAGTATTTTTCTACTTTTGCTTTTAGAAGCATCTAGAGGCAAATAGTTAATATATTTAAAAACATTAGTTTTCCTCTTAGTGGCAAAAGCTTTTTTCCATTGAATTCTTTTTTGTTTGCATTCTAAAAATAATTCCTCACGAGACTTCTGTTTTTGTGGAGTGAAAAGACCATAAAGACTGTTTTCATAAGCATAGTTATATGGTTTCACAAAATCTTTATTGACCGGTGATCTACTCTCCTCATCCCAAAGGGACGTCTCTTCACTATTAGCTACTGGGCAGTCATTATCAGTCCATTCGGACTCATCAAGATATAAGTGAGGGTTCGCAGGTTGAGCTTGTTCGAGGTACTTGGGGGTGGCAAAGCTAGGTTGACCCTTGAAAAACGACCGAGGTGCTATCATTCTTACGGTTTGAATAGAGTCATGTGTATTATAAACAACTTTTTTCAAAAAATCGACTTGTTCTTCGAGATCCTTTACTTTTTCAGTATCTTTGCTTTGTCTATTTTTGAAATCTTGTTTTAATGTTTCAACCTCTTGTTTCTTCTCGTCAAGAATTTTAGCAGAATCGGTGGTGTTCATAGAAAGCCTCTATTCAAGTTCATTAACTTTTGTTGTGGCAAGGTACGTTTTTTGACGTTCATCACTTAATAAAACATTAAATTGACGTTTTTCTTTAGTTAACAAAGCAAGAGCTTCATTGTATTTATTTTCAAAATCGTCCTTTTTAACGTTGATGACACGACTTTTGTACCCCTCAAGCTCGTTGGTCTTTTGAAGAAGCTCAACCCTATAACTATCAATAGTTTCACTAGATTTTATAAGAGCGGCTTTGCATTCTTCAAAGTTTTGAGTGAGCGCTGCGTTTGCCTTCTTTAATTGCTTTTGATTCTTTCTATTATCATTGACATCTTTTTGTAAACTAGCAATTAAATTAGCAAGCACGACACGCTCCTCGTCATCATACTCATTTGCATGTTGATCATCCTCAAACTCTTTATTGCACATGTCTGATGAATCGGGTATGGTATTGCTATCAACCGTTTCCATCATACACGTGTCAGTAACTGTCGTTGGAAGAGCACTATGCTCATGTGTATTACCAAACACATTATATTCAACATCATCTTGTACCTTATCAATTGGCTCGGTATCAAAGATAGGACCATTGTCATCTTTAGTGACATTAAGGACCTCATGAATCTTTGCCATGTATGAATAATGTGCCTCGAGTTCTTGGTCGGAGAGTTCATCATCTGTGTCGTCAAGCATTTCTCCTTCCTCAGTTGATAACTTGATTCCAGCTTCCATTTTCTTGCACAGCAGCATCTTTTCCTTATGATAACCATAATCTTTAACCCTCTTTGGCTGCCTGCATTCCTTAGCCAAATGCCCAAAACCTCTGCAGTTAAAACACTGAGTCCCACTTTGTTGCACAACTTGAGTACCAACAGTTTCCCTATTTCCAACAACAGTAGCCACCCTCTGATTATCATACTTAGGTTGTCGATCATACTTTGGAGGACTCTCAGCACGTCTTCGTGTGTCATATCTTGGAGGAATCTGTGCATGGGTGTTCCTCGAGTTTGAAGATGTTCGAAGGTTGTTGTTGGTGGGTTTGTAGATTTTCTTATATTGCTTCATAACGAAAGCCATTTGTTGCTTGAATTCCCTATCCTTTTGAGCTATTTCTTCATCACTGTCTTCTTCAGATGATTGCTCAGGTGTGGGTGATGGTGCTCTTGCAACTTCTTTGCCTCGGGATCGTGTTGGAACATGTGACTTGGAGACAATAGATGATCGTGGTGATGATGATTGAGTAGAGTAGGTCTTTGAAGTACGGGAGTGATATTCTGGGTAATGTTGAGTGGTAGACACCAAAGCAAGTGGATTGGAAATCTTTGCAACTCGTTCAGCTCGAAGTTTATTTGCCTCATTTTGAAATTGTTTCAAGATGTCAAAGAGCTTGTGATATGAAACTTCGTCTAACTTTTGTTGTTGTTTCACCAAGGTGACAAACCGTGTCCACTCTGGTTGAAGTTGCTGTAGAAATTGGACATTGACTTGCATGGTGGAAACTTGCAAGTTGTTTCGGGTCATATCATTCATCATCTTGTAGAATCGGGAGTAATAAGAATCAATTGATTCCCCATCCTTTGATGTAAACTTGCCAAAGTTCCAAAACATCTTAGTTTTCACATCTTGTTTGTTAAGTGATTCTCCTTGTTGCAATCTTTCAATAGCCGTCCACATTTCTTGAGCAGTAGGGCATGCGTCAACCGTAGAGTAAATTTCATCTCCAATGCCACTGAGAATTAAGTAGATTGCTTCCTTCTCTGCATCAAACCACGCACGGTTCTCTGGGGTGAGGTCGGTCCTCTTTTCATCACGTTTATATGCGGGTTGTGCGTCACTTGTGTCTGTGGCTGGTACTGCAGGAACTTGAATCCTTGAGAGTTTATAGGGTCCTTCCAAAATACATTGCCTTAAAGCATCACCGTTAGGTTTTGTGTCAAGGTAACGTATAAAACGGGATTGCCATTGATCATATCGACCCGACACAAGCATTGGTGGTCTTTCCTTGTTACCTGCCACCATTATGTTGTTGTTCGTCACACGATATTCAGCGGTAGAATCCATCTCAAAGTTCTCTGAAATGATGAATCGAATGTGGATCTTAAGTAGATGTGTTGTGATTGATGTAATCGAGAAAAAATGTTGAAATCCCCTAAAATTATCTTCACAATTAACCAAAAATTCTAAGGCGAAAAATCACTCGATAAAAATTTTCAAAAATACAAATTTTCGAAAAAAATAAGTGAAGATTTCGCAATGAGGTGAAAGATTCCGCAATAGATGAATAATTTCGCAATTAGATGAATAATTTCGCAATTAAGGGAAGAAATTCGTAATTCCTGATCAACAATCCGCAATGACTACCAAATTCCGCAATTAACTCATAATTCCTCAATTATTGAATGATTTCGCAATGACCAGTGAAGTGTGATTCCGCAATACCCTGAAGAGCCCTAATTTCGCAATTTCTGATATGATTCCGCAATGAAGTCAAAATCCGCAATATGAACAAAAACAAGATTCCGCAATAAGATTTCGCAACTTGAGTAGGATTTCGCAATAGGATGTAATTCCGCAATTACTTAACAAACACAAGATTTCGCAATTCGGTTCAAAGTATGATTTCGCAACTTTTCAAGGTACAATTCCGCAAATTTTTGTAGGAATTCAATTTCGCAATTAAGTTCAAAATTGCGAATTTGTACCAGTTTTTCTACAAAATAGGAACAAGGATGAACACTTATCAAATACGTGATTTCACACCAAAAATCAAGCCAAACACCACCAAATTACGTGTTTTTAACCGATCTAAGTAACCCAAATCACTACCACGCCTATGTAGATGATTTGTCTACTCACGAACTCCACAAAAACACAAAAAAACGTGATGATTAGAGCTTAAAAATCAAGAAAAAACGCACGAATTACTAAGGGAGAATCAAAACCAATCACGTATCTACCCCATGGCGGTTGATACCAATTGTTGTCCCTAATATATGATGATTCTAGCACACGAATTTATGAAAGAAAGGTAGATATGAGAAGAATTTTAGAGAGAGAAAGTAGTGAGAGAAAGTAGAGAGGATTAACTTGTAGAATATTAGATTAAGAGAAAAAATGAATCACCAACCCTCCTAACATGCTAGGAGGGTAGTATATATCCTTTGCTTACATGTAGCTTAATGGGCTATACGATCATGGGCCGGGCTTTCCTTTTGGGCTTTGGTTACTTATTAATGAACCTTAGCTTAAAGTTAAGCCCGTAATAACATGACTAATATACTACCTATTACAACGTTCTAAAATACGATACATAATAAGCATATGACCGAGCATTCTTGTTTGGCTCAATATTTTGAGGCTAACAGGTTGATATTGGATCGATGGAACTTCGGCAGTGATATCATGAATAGAAGCTAAGAATCCCTCGCAACCATGAAATAGTAATGCACGAGCCTCTAATGTAGAGATGATTTATACAGACTTTCCTGGTATAAAACCATTGTGAATGTACTCCGGTGCTTGAACATCATCGAAGATAACCCAATAGGTATGACAATCGATAGTAGCATGATGCTTGGATAACCAATCCATGCCTAAGATGAGATCAAACTCACACATAAACAAAGGAAGTGCGTCTACTGGGCGAATCTTATCATCGCATTCTAGTGGAAGATCTCTATACACTTGTGTAATTTGCACAGAGTCTCGCATAAGCGCAGATATACATAAAATATTCTCTAATAGCATAGGAACTTTATTAATACTAGTGGCATACATAGAGGATATAACTGAAAGAGTGGCATCAGTATCGAATAAAACACACACAGCATGACCGTTCATAAAGAGGATGCCAGTTATAGTACCTGAGGACTTATTAGCTTGGTCCCGTGTGGCAGTGTAGACACGCCCCAAAGCTGGTGGCTTAGGAAGAGCAACACTAGAAGTACCAGCGGTGTCTCCCTTCTTGCAGTCTTTCAACATGTGACCTGGTAGTTCACACTTGAAACAGACGCCGGCTGAATTACGGCATGGTCCGAGATGTCCTCGACTACAAGTCGTGCAGATGGGGTAGGTGTAACCTCCTAGAGGTACCCTTGCTACCTAAGAGCCTGTTAAGAAATATGCGTGAGACATGATTACTTGGCATAAACATGACTGCACTGAAGTTTAAATGATAGTTTACCAGATGAAGACGAGTTGTTGGACTGTTGACCCTAAGCATTTTGGTCACGTCCACTCGCAGAGTTCCTGTTTATGATACTGACATGTTAGTATGTAAAAACATACATCAACTTAACATAGAAAAGTTTAAGTAGGGACCTGTGGTTGTTGGACTGGCTGTTGTTGTTACGGTAATTATCATTACCGTTCCTCTTGTCAGATCCATAACGGTCGTCAGATTGACCGTTGCCCTTGTTGGCATTCTGCTGAGTGGCCGGTTGGGACCGGTCTCCACCCTTCTACCTGAAGATACAATTGGATAGGAAAAGGTATAAATGAACATAAAGATTGAAATGAAATGATAACGCTTGATGACTGAAATTTATACCTCTTCTTAGAACGAGCTTGTTCCTGGTAGTCATCACGCTCATGTAGCATTTACAAGCTACGTGCTGCATCATTAACTTGTGCCACATTAGCATAAGTAGCACTAAGTAAACGGGTTGCTGTAGAGGCGTGCAGAGCCCAGTGAAAGTGATTAGCTTGTTCTTTCGCAATACCCGCAGTCGCGCATAAGAATGCAGCCAGCCTAAGAAACCTCTGCATGAACTCAGTGCTAGTCTCTCCAGTTCTCTAACGAATGGAGTAATGGTCCCTCTTGAGTCCCTCCTGCTTAGATGTTGGAAAGAACTGCCCATAAAACAAAGTCTTGAACTGATCCCAAGTCAATGCAGCTAGCCAAACATCACCTCCGTTAGCTAACTTGTAAGCTCTCCACCAATGCAGGGCATCACCTTCAAACTTATAGCAAGCCAACCTTGCCTTGTAGACACCATCGCATCCCATAGCATCAAAATTATCTCCATATGCGAAATCCAGTCTTCCGCATCAGATGAAATCTCAGCTTTGTTAAAAAATATTAACTTCTGCTTGTTAAACCTCTCAAGCCAAGTGTGCAAAGTAACCGGTGGAGGAGGAGGAGGATTGTTGTTCTGATTAGGGATGTTCTAGTATACAGCCCGAAGCTGGTTCCTGATTTGGGGAAGCACGGCTTGCAGAGCTGCTTGGACTGCTGATGCTAGCTCTTGTTCGTGTGTCATGACCATCTGACAGTTTAAAATGAAAATGAAATGATTAATCTAATTAGAACATATGATAAACATAATAAAATGATGCATGAAACAATTTATGAAGGCATAACCAAATGCAAATGACATGAGTTTGGGTGAACGTCTATGGGCCGGTTCATCAAACAAAATTGACATAACGAGGATGAACACCTATGGGTCGGTTCATCAAAACAAAATGACATGAGCTAATGTGAACGCCTATGGGTCGGTTCACTAAGCAAAATAATGCAAATAAAACCACATGCGACTAAATATGGCCAGTCCTATACCAACCATTACTTAGTCAAAATTTCTGCAATAATTGTAGGATATTGTAAATCTATGTATAACTTAGAGAGAGAAAGAGATAGAAAGATAGATGATTTCACACACACTTTAGAGAGAGAAAGTGATTAACTATGTGTAAAATGAAATGAAACCACACCCTCTCCATCTAAGGAGAGGGTTTATATACCAAGCCCATAAGATGGGCTTGGGCTTACAATTGGGCCGTCCATTCATAACATAGACTAGGCCTTTCCTTATTAATTAATATAAAGATAACTAAACTACGAGCTACTACTTAATATATTGTTGGAGTGACCAAATCTTCCTAAATACGTAAAAACGTATTTCCAACAATCTCCCCCTAAGGGAGGTCACTCCAAACAAGGGCGTTACCCAAGTTACAATAATAAAATAAACCTAGCATACTATGCTTGTCTTGAGCTCGTAGTCTTCGTCTTTTTTTCTTTCTGGTGAATATGTTGAAGTGATCTTTGATATCAATCTTGAGCATTAATCTCTTGCCTTGATCTTGTGCATCCATGACTTGTGATCTTCGCCTCTTCGTGACTTCATGTCCCACATACTTATACCTTCATAATTCTTGAAAGCTCCAGAGTTTGATACAGCGGAAGACTTAACTTTTAGGCTTTCTTGAATTAGATGAGGTATTAAGTGCATAAAGTATAAGCATGCGAGGACGACTTCTTCTTGGATTCTGCAACGCCACCGTCTTCAAATGCCGCAACATAAGTGGACACGAACAATATGGCTTTGAACATTTTATTCTAATTCGGTAGCATTTTACCTCTGGTCGGTGAAGACCGTTGGACGATATAAAATATCGTACTTGTGGCAGGTAGATTTAATTAAAAATCTCCTTGACAAGATTTCGTGGGTAAACCCGTTCTCTTTACTCGACCGTCCAAATCTGACTGCAAACGTAAAGAGTGAATCATTTGGATAAAATTATCCGCATGATTGAAGCCATCAATTCTGATTCCTGGAACAAGTTTGATTCATTAAAGAATCGCACCATCGTTGCTTTCCAGTTGTCACGAGCTTGATTCGTATAGAATCTTGCAAGTTACCTACCAAGTGCTGTTTGAGGTTAACACTAGAAGGATTTCCACTCATCACTGTGAGTACTAAGGTATCACTCTGAGTGTTTTGGCAAGATCACTAAGATATTGCGTAGAGCCCTGGAATGTGTTTAAATTCATTTAAGAATTAAACCACTATTGCTTTCCAGTTATCACAAGTTTGAAGTCACCTACCATGAGGTTTTTGATATTCGCTCAAGAAGGATTTCCATCTTCATTGTAAATACTTTCGTATTACTCGGATGTTCAGGCAAGATCATGAAGATTTTGCGTCGGACTCTTAAGATCTTTCTTACTTTTCACAGTGTGTGAAGAAGCAAGGAAATATGGAAATGTGTCCTAATGAGTTATTTGATGATCTAAAATCTCTCTAGACTCGATCGTGCACTTTGGATTTTAGTAATTGGAGTCTTGAGAGGAGTGCCACCATTTCAATACCAATTTATTCAGAGTGAATAAATCAATAGATAATGTGTTGTCTCCGTGTGATTAAAACAAATACCTTTTGAGAGATATCTGAGTTAGCTGGGATGAGTTGTGCATTGCATCACTGGGTCCATGATGTCTATCTTCAATATCAAGCATCATTAAAAATGATCTCAATAGCATATGTGTTGACCCGGTTTCTGCCTATTGTAAGGAGGGCTTCTTTCTTTACACCCTTTATCTTTACAATTCTTTTTCATTATTCAATCCCTTCAATGCTTACCAATATGTCATAACTAGCACCTTGTTGTGATTGTTCCAGTGCTAACTTAAGTACTTGGTCGGCATTCAGCTACGTTCACAATCTTTCTCCATCTTTCCTAAGGACTACTATTTCTAGCTATGGAATGTCCTTGAGAAGATGCCTCCGGTTTAAGAAGAATCATTGGACTTAACGTATCCTACCAGCCTTATGTCACCACAATCTTCATCGTCGTGAAATAAATGGGTTTTGGGTAAGTATATGTCACCATGAAAATCCATTTTGATATGCAAATCCGTTTTGCTCCCCCTTAACATATGCCATGATATTCGAAAACATTTCGCATATGTCAGGATGAGCCAACAAATTAAGTCAAACCATTTGTGATAATTTCGCATATTAAATCACATTTTCTCCACCATATTAAAAATATTAACCCAATCGATGTTTTTAATATCAATTGATTTAATGAAGTTTTAACAAAGGTTTTGGGAAGAAAAATGCAAGTCCATTTATCTTCATGATACCAAATGTATGGGATATGATACCGATTTGTAACATGATCACATATTCACCATATTAGAAAAAAATTGACAAGGTTGGACCTGATTGATGAGAACATCATATGATAAGATCAAATGGTTCTTGTCAGCATATGTTGGTTGCCTCGTCACTTCTGAAGTCATCTCTTGACACCACATGTACGATTGGTATTGTTGTCTTGACACCAATTTGTGAACTTGGCACGTTCGGTATCAAAGATTCTGAATGCTTGACAATTGCTCCCCCTCAATTGTTGACCCGTGTTCTATTGAAAGAGCTGTAGTCGCCGTTTGAGTAGTCGCATCGTCGAGTATGTAGATACCAATTGACAAAATCTTTGGTTTGTGGAGATGATAACTTCATAAAAACAAGATTTCTCTTGTTGTGACAAATAAATGCACTGATGCGTACATAGATTTGTGTTAGACCAAGTTATAAAGTAAACTTGATCCCTTACAAGGTTTTAAAGTAAACCTTGCCCGAGAAAAATAATTCCCGTTGAGAGCCAAAGCTTTCATAAAAAATACTTGACTTTAATATGAAAAACGGGTTGCAGTCTGAAATAACTACAAGCCATAAGGGCATGTGTGAAATATATACAACTTTTGTACGAACTCTATTTATGGCGTCGTGTCAATATTAATCGACATTTCTAAGGCCGTAAATATTATCGTACCAAAAGACATGCCTTTGAAAAATAAAGTAAAAATATTTTTGGATTTTTATGAAAATTTTCAATTTTTATGGTTTTATATTTTTGTATTTTTCTTTTGTGGATAAAAAATATAAACAATATATACGAATGATCACCAAGGATACGGAGAATAGTTTACCACCACTATTCTTTCGCTTCATCTGCCAGTTCCTTTAGAGTCTCGGGCGAGAATGTTCTCAAACCTAGCTTGTCGGCCAAAAATTCCATTCGAGCGCGATCTAAAGCCTTCGTGAAAATATCCGCCAATTGATACTCAAATCGGACAAAGTAAAGCTCGATCATTCCATTTTCCACTTGCTCCTTGATGAAGTGGTAGTGAATGTCAATATGCTTCGACCGGGAGAATTGAACATTGTTGCAGCATAAGGCAATTGTACTTTTGTTGTCGCAGTACATCAGAATTTTGTAGAAACCTAGACCATAGTCGGTTAATTGCGATCTCATCCAAAGAATTTGAGCACAGCAACCGGATATAGCTATGTATTCTGCTTCCGTACTTGAAAATGCATCGCTTTTCTGCCTTTTTGATGCCCAACTGATTAGTCGATCTCCTAGTAGTTGCAAAGTTCCACTCGTGCTACGCCTTGTATCTTGACATCCCGCGTGATCCGCATCTGCATATGCCATAAGTGCAATCGAAAAGTCCTTCGAATACCAAAGTCCCCGATTAATGGTTCCTTTAAGATGCCGAAAGATCCGTTTAGCAGTTGCTAAGTGTAACTCAGTAGGCCTAGTTTGATACCGAGCACACATACATATAGCAAACTGAAGATCATGTCGACTAGCTGTGATAAAGGGTACCGATCATTCCACGATAAAGTGTCAGATCAATGGCAACTCCATGTGGATCTGCATCAAGCTTAGTTCGTTCCACCATTGGAGTATCCACGGGGTCGCAAGATTCCATCTTATATTTCTTAAGAGATTCAAGGGCATACTTGGACTGATTGATGAAGACGCCTCTAGGACTCTGAGATATCTGAAGTCCTAAGAAGAATGATACCTTGCCCATCATTGACATCTTAAACTTGGAAGACATAAGTTTCCCAAACTCGTCGGATAAGGTTTGGGTTGAGGCTGCAAATATAATATCATCAACATATATTTGTACCATAATCATATCTTTACCTCGTTTCTGAATGAACATCATGGGATCCACCTTGCCTTTAGCGAAGCCTTGCGTGATGAGGAATTGTGACAATAGATCATACCATGCGTGAGGAGCTTGCTTCAACCCGTAGAGAGCCTTCTTAAGCTTGTACACATGATTAGGATAATTAGGATTCACAAAACCATCTGGTTGTTAAACATAGACCTCTTCCTTGATTTCACCATTAAGAAATGTCGTCTTCACATCCATATGAAACACGATCATATTCATGTGGGTTGCATAAGCGAGGAATAGTCTAATAGCTTCCAAACGGGCAACAGGTGCAAAGGATTCCATAAAGTTGATGCCCAATAATTACTTGTATCCACGAGCTACTAGTCGAGCTTTGTTCTTCAAAATTCCGCCTAACTCGTCGAGTTTCACCTTGTAAACCCATTTCAAAGTGAGTAACTGCACTTGATCCGGGCATGGGACAAGTTCCCATACTTCAAGACGTATAAATTCATTAAGTTCTTCTTGCATAGCTTTTATCCAAAAGGATTGAGTAAAAGCTTCTTGCCATGTCTTAGGTTCAACTTCAGTGAGAAAAGCATCAAAATGACAAAACATTGCATTTTCTTGTAATTGACTTCTTGTGGATACCAGACGATTAGGGTTACCAATAATAGAATCTATAGGATGATCCTTTGTCCACTTCCTGTCATGTTCACGAATCCGTGGATTGGAGTAGACCGTAGTAGGAGCTTCCTATGAGGTGGACGACCCGGCTTGATTATGGTCGGGAATTGGTACACCAAAGAATGGAAGTTCACGCATTTGAGCGATTTCCAAATCGTGATCATCATCATCCTCTTCATCATCAACAGGCATGACATGAGTAGTTGAAACATGTGTTGGTTGAGAATTACTCATGGAAGGTATATCTTGACCAATTGTAGGTGCAGATGTATCTGATTGTGCAACGGTTGCTGGAGCGACAACTTCGGTTACCAGAGCTATTACCTCAGGTTCTGGAGCAACAATACTTGGAGGAGTAAAGAATTCATCAAAGAACGGTTGAAACAACGTATCCCATTCATTCCTAGAAGGTGGTGTAAATGATGATGAAGTAGGGTTGTTTGGGACAAGACCAGAACTAATGTTACTGGGTCCCATTTCATGAAGTGCGGGTTCAGAGCTGCTTTGCTCAGAAGCCATTGCTGTCAGCTCATCAAAATCAACATTCATAGTTTCGAGGATCTTGCGAGAGTTACGGTTGTAGATTCGGTATGCCTTCTTTGCGGGTGCGTAACCAATGAAAATACCAATATCAGCATTTGGTTGAAGTTTTCCCAAATTGTCACATCATTATTTTGATAGCAGAGAGAACCAAATACATGAAGATATGATAAATCTAGTACTTTTCCATGTAGAAGCTCATAAGGTGTTTTACCATGGCGTTTACGAATTAGTGACCGGTTTTGGGTGTACACTACTGTAGATACTACTTATGCCCATAAAAACAATGGAGCCTTTACATAAATTAACATCATGCGAGCAGCTTCCATAAGTGTGCGATTTCACCTTTAAACGACACCGTTTTGTTGTGGAGTGCGAGCAACGGATGTTTCATGAGATATGCCAACTTCTTCATAATAATCAAGCAAAATTTGATTCAGAAATTCGGTTCCATTATCTGTACGAATGCGTCGAGCAGTAGTGTTGAGACGTACTTGAATCATCTTGAGAAACCCGATGATGAATTTAGGTGCCTCATTTTTTGTTGTGAGAAATTTCACCCATGTAAATCGAGAGTAATCATCTATAATGACGAGGATGTACCTTTTACCACTAAGACTTTCAACACGCATTGGCCCACAAATATCCATATGCAACAAATAAAGTTTCTCTTGGTTGGTGTCTTCAGTCTTGGGTTTGTATGACTTCTTAGTGCTTTTCCCCATTGTACACGCGGAACACAAATGATCCTTGTGAAATGTAAGTTTAGGAAGACCACGAACAAGTTCATTTTTCGCCAAATGATTAATAGCGTCAAAGTTAAGATGAGATAATCGTCGATGCCATAACCATGACTTTGTCTTCGATGCTTTGGAGAGAAGACATATGGGAGAAGCGACCATCATGTCTTGTAGAGACAAAGTATAAAAATTATTCCCTCTAGTACCTTTCAATAAATCAACCCCTTTCAATAAATCAACCCCTTCCAAATTACGTATGAAGCAGGTATGCTCTCGAAAAGCAACTTCTAGGTTTGCATCACAAAATTGTCCCACGGAAAATAAGTTGTGACCGAGACCTTCCACATAATACACTCTTGAAATTATAACATTCCCAATATGATATTCACCGTAACCCATTATCTTTGCCATATGATCATTTCCAAATCGAACCGTACCAAGAAACTTGCTCACAAAATTTCTGAGCTGAGAGCGATCTCCAGTCATATGCTTGGAGCAACCAGAGTCCAAATACCAGAGAACAATTTGGACCACCTGTTTGCAATAACAACAGTAGACAATGCATTGGAAACTATTGCTTCCGGAGTGTTAGCAGATACATATATATAATATTATCAGAATTGCTAACATTTGTGTGACCCTTAGATTTCCTGCGTTTTCTAATGTTATTTTTAGCACTAACAGGTTTTACTGTTCAAACTTTCTTAGGTTTTGGAGTATTAGCGGGCACTACAGTAGGAGTAGACCTATTTAAAGGGCACTTGGTTCCTACAAGTGTCGGTGTTCCTAGTTAAAGGACACGCTTGTGTTTTGGTAGCCTTGGTACTCCTAGTTAAAGGGCACGCTTTCTTCGCTTTAGTGGGAGTGATCCTAGTTAAAGGGCACATATTTCCTACTATAGTGAAAGTTCTACCAGTGGGGCGCCACATCCAACCAACTTGGGTTAACACTTTCCCAGTCGGTTTCCATTCTAATCTATTTTTCCGGGCATTCATCTCATTCACATAGTCAATTAGGCAAGAATCATGACGACTAGAAAATATATATTCATTGCAATTCCAACATTTCAAATTAGAATTCACAGTAGGCTTAGAACGCTGCACAACCGCAGAGCCTTTAAGTTTTGCTACATGATTCTTTTTATTCAAAATAGAAATAACATTACTAGGATGGGCTTCTACTTTCTTCTTCACTTGACTACTAGATGGGGGCAAGATCCTATCATTCTTCTTGTTTCTTTTAAGCTTAGATCTTTGAGCCTTAGTAGTGGTGATTACTCCTGTAGAAGGCAACACGAGAATATTAGAAGCTGGTTTTGATTTTGCCGTATCTTTAGTGACTAATGTTTGAGATGGTTTAGTCCTAGGGCCCTTATTAAATTGTGTGACGGCTATAAGGTTCCTTTTGATTGTACTAGAGGACGATGCTGAGACAGTGGCTGCGTTATCCACAACATTCTTACCTTTTAGAGTACGAAGTGTTTCCTTTAACTCAGCCAAGGCTAGATTTTTATCACAAATTTGTTCCCTCAAATCAGATATTTCCACCGACTTTCGATTCTATTGTTCAATCAAAGATTGATTATGTGCAGTGGTATTAGCACATGTGGGATTTACTGAATCGAAGAGTTGTGTATTTTTCTGTTTTAAGTTATCAACTTTGGACAAAATCTTGGAAACTCGATTATCTAGATCAAGTTTTAAATTCTCAGCGGCCTCAAGTACGTTCACACAGTTAAGCTCCTTAGATTTTTCTATGTCTATCGACAAAGATTTAGCAACCTTGTCACTCGGCTGACGCTGTTTTGATTCTAAATTCAATAGAAAATTCTTTTGAAAATTTTCCTCATCTATATTAACACCTTCGAATGAAGTTTCAAAGATCTCTTGAATAAATTGTTGCTTGCATTCAAGCGAAATACAATGTTTTTGGATCTCATCAAAAAAATTTGAAAGCAAAGTATAAGAATCTTGAAGCTTTAAAAGTTCAGCGTCAGATTTGTGACAAGTACTATCAACTACATTATCCACAGATTCAACATTATGCACAATAGAATCATTATCAACACTTTTATTCACACAGACGGAAACTATATCATGAGACATCACTTGCTTCAGAAGCTGATCATTTTGGCGTGAAACCCGTTCTATTTTAAGTAAACTGTTTTCATAAGCATCATCCATTTCATTGAAAACACGTCTAACTTCTTCTATTTCCAAAAGCAAATCTTGATCAATAGTACTAAGACAAGCTTTAACATTGTTTACAAATGGAACAATTTCGTCTCGAAATGCAGCTCTTGTGTGCTTAAAATTCCATTCACCTTCCGTTATGGCCGAAGCCGTCGTACGTTCCAAAATGACCTTGTCAAAATCGGCTAAGTGTTGGTGTACCACATTTAAGCTAACGGATGCCTTACTTACCGGTAGAATTAACTTAGTTAAATTCTTTTTGACAAGTGTAGGAGACGTACTAGGAGGGTTTTCATTTGACAAACTTTGGGGCACAAGAACTGTCAATTCAGCTAATTCCTTTTGTAAGCGAATACGTGTCTTTTTAGAAAATTGATCTTTATTATACGTATCATAACTAAGCTTATGGAATTTTGAAAGCATTTTAGAATGAGTTTCTTCCGCAAGTGACTGTGTCTCCTCAGTACTACGAACAAAATGTGCTTCTTTCGATTTGCCAATTAGGGTCATATCATAAAGACACGGAATATATTCCTGAGCTTGTTTTGCATAACCGGGATTAGGTGGTAAATCTTGAAGACGCTTAAGTTCGAGTTCTTTAAACGATTTAGTTAAAAGATGAACCTTTTCTTTGGAAGCGTATTGTTTTACAAGCTGTTGTTCTTTGAATTTAAGAAGTTTGGTAGCATTAATTTCCGATTCAAACTTTTTAGACTCGAGAGTTTCAAAATCCATTTTAAGTTTCTGAAAATTATTGACAACCGACTCTTTTGCTTTTAATTCATTGGAAGGATTAGCTTTTAATGATTCTATTTCTTTCAAGTGTTCAATTTTTTCAAAACGAAATTGGTCAAATTCAGAACATGTTATTTTCTCTGCTTGAGGGACCATTTCAAAAGTTTTGACTTTTTCTTTATGCAACGCAAGCTCAGCAGTTAGGGTGGAATTTGTATCTACGGATTGTCTGAGAGCCATATGAATTTGATCAATAATATATTTAGGCACCATGACCAAATCATGTTGAGCATAAGATTCCATACCCGTCGTAGCATTTGGTTGAGGTTCACTCAAATTTGTAGGATTGGGTACCACATCATTTGAGTTACTAGTTCCCAAATGCTGTTCGAGGTTGTCATTTTCATGCCCAACTTGATGTTGGTTATCATCATTACCAAGATTGGTTGTGGTGGGTACCTTACTGATGACATCAGAACCGTAGTGAGAGACATTAGCAACGAGAGCAGCTTGGGCAGAGTGAATGTCATCACAATCCGAATCATATGCGTCAAGATCATCTACTTGATAAGATGCATTAGAAGTGGAAACGACTGCAATGCCTTCATTGTCTGCTGCCCCTGGGTCTACAAGAAATGCTAACTCTCCTGAATCCAAGATCTTTCCCTTAGACTGAGCATCAACCAAATACATCTTCTCACGAAACCATGTTGCATCCCTTCTTCGTTTTGGCTGAGTGCATTCCCTAGCCATATGACCTTGTCCTCGGCAATTGTAGCAAGTCACAGCCTTTTGAGGACAAATAGGGCTTCCATTTCCATTAGCTTGAGAATTCACAGCTTGAGCATTCATAGTCCTTGTAGGAGGTCCATATGAAGTTTTCCTTCCCTGAATAGGTTGCACCGTCACTTGACCATCTTGAACAGTGGCTTGTTGTCGAGGATTTAAAGATGTGCGGAGCTGATTGTTTGTTGGTGGAAATCCTCTAGTTGCAACAAGTTTTGACAAGTAGGCAGTGAGATGGTTTAGAACATCAGCCAGCGTATCATTTGGAGTAAAGACTAGTGATTGGATTGGTGGAAGTTCATTGGAGTAGAAGGCTTGTGCTGGTTGTGCTTCAATTGGAAAATATCCTTGCTGAGGAGTATAACCCATTGAAGAAGTGTTGGCTTGTGATGGTGATGTCTGATGTGGCGGTTGCTGTGGAAAAGATTGTTGATGAACACTTTGTTGAAATGCTTGCTGTGGCATCATTAGTGGTTGATAAGATGGTTTCTGTGGTTGCTGATAGGTGTGTGGTGGTGGCTGTTGCAAGTATTATGGTTGTTGATAAGTATAAGCCATGTTTTGTTGAGAAGCCTACATGGCAAGTGGATCATGAACTTGAGGTGTAGACAACCGAGCCTCGATCACATGGCATTCGTGTTGTTGAAGAAAAGCTTGAAGTTGATCCACATTGGTGTTATGCAAGTCCTTAGCCAATTTAAAATCCGTCACGTACTTTTTCCATTCTGAAGGAAGAGTGTTCAAATACTTGGTGTTCAATTGAGACGTAGGAATTGCCATGCCATATATATTGAGCTCATTCAACAATAGGATAAATCTCAGATAGTAATCATTGAGAGTCTCCCCTGGCACATAGGCAAACTTATCAAAAGTATCATAAAGCTTACACTCTCGTTCTTGTTTAGTTAACGAAGTGCCTTGCATTAGAGCACGAATTCTATCCCATAGCTCTTTGGCAACTTTATGTTTATTGACGAGTTTGTAGACATCTGGAGGAAGGGCTTGGAGAATGATATTTGTAGCTTGTTTATCACACTTGTCTTGTATCTTAGCATCTCCAGTTAGTTTACCCGTTGTGTGAGGACGAGTAACAGCACCTTCCGTCACAGTACCATATACCAATGGTCCATTGAGCACCGATGCCCAAATTAGATGTCCATTTTCTTTGTTCAACATATAAAGTTCCATTCGGGAAGCCCACTCCTCATACATAGTCTTCACCAACATTGGTGGACGATTATCCGTACCCGAGAGGATTGACTTATCCGTAAGATATGTGTACTCCATTTCAATAAGTTAAGATTTACAAAGTTGATCGAACAATGAGAGAAAGTTAATGTGTTTTTTGTTGTATGTTAAAGCCGAGAAATAATGTTGAAATTCCCTAAATTATGTTCTCGATAAACCAAAAATTCCAAGGCAAAATTACACACGAGAAACACGTTTTTGAAAAAAAATATTGGAAATCTTGTCACTCTATCGGAATGCACAAAACAAGTTCTGTCGCAATACTTGTCTGAATACCTATCGCAATACTTGATCGCAATACCTATCAGAATGCACAAAACAAGTTCTGTCGCAATGTCTATCTGAATAACTATCGCAATGCTTGATCACAATACCTGTCGCAATGCTTGATCGCAATACCTGTCGCAATGCTTGATCGCAATACCTATCGCAATATTGACGAAATTTGGACAGAGTAACGTCGCAATATTGTCTTAATTCCGTCGCAATCCATGATCGCAATGAACGATCGTAATGTATTTCGGAATAAGGGGTATCAGAATACTCTTCGATCGCAATGTAGAAACCCTAAGGTTTTTGCGATCGCAATGTAGAACCCTGCTTACTTTGCGATGGATACCAACTTTGCGATGGAGACAAAAGTACCACTTTTCTCGGATAGTACACAACAAATTCAGAATTTTAAGCCTAGAAGCGAATCAAACACCTAAAAATTTTATGTTTTTAACCAAAATACCAATACCAAATCATCATAACAAGTAACTAGATGAGGTATATCAAGATTAAATCATAAAAACACAAAAAAATAAAAATTGGTTTGTGTGATTTCGGATCAAAATGGGCGAGAGAATCAAGAACACAAACACAAGAACCAAACAATCATCCCATGGCTCTTGATACCATTTGTAGGATATGTAAATCTTGCTTATGTTTTAGAGAGAGATAGAGATAGAAACTTGGTAGAATTCACACACACACTTGAGAGAGAAAATAAGAAAACACCTTGTTAACTATGTGTAAAATGAATAAATCCACACCCTCTCCATCTAAGGAGAGGGTTTATATACCAAGCCCATAAGATGGGCTTGGGCTTACAATCAGACCGTCCATTCATAACATGGACTAGGCCTTTCCTTGTTAATTAATACAAAGATAACTAAACTACGAGCTACTACTTAATATATTGTCGGAGTGACCGAATATTCCTAAATACGTAAAAACGTATTTCCAACAATAATGATACATGAAATGAATGCATGAAAACAAACTGTCAGTTCTAGGAAGACGCTGACGACTACCCACTAGCCACAGGTTAATTTTAAGAGCCTACAAGTCGAAGCCTTGGCTCTGATACCATAATTGTAACACTCCATTCTGATATAAGGGATATCACAGGATAATTATGGCGTATCATCAAAGCATGCAAGGCAAATGTCTATAACATTAAATGACCATAAAAGAATCCAAAAACAAACATTAGATCCACATAATCTCCACACACGAAATGCATAAGTATAGAATATAAGGAAAGGACTAAACAATGTCCAAAAAAGCAAAAGTATGTAAATGCATTAAAGAATGAAAGAAAGCTGGCGCCTCATTCCATGCACGTACTCTTGAAATCCTAGCTTTGCCCGTTAGTACCTGCCGTATTGGGACATGGAAAGAGAAATACGGCTGAGCAATACGCTCAGTGTGCGGATATATAATATAGAATGTAAAGCATAAACATAAGCAAGTAATGAAATGAATTGAATAGCAGCGGAATAAATGTATGTCTTGGAAAAACTGGTTTATATTTCTGAAAAGACTTATGTTTAGTTTATCTTGAAAATCTGTATTTTAAATATGCCCAAAGCCCATATAGATCATGTTATATCAACGTGCATGAATACTTAGAGGGGTTACCTCGTGATGCAATTAGAGGGGTTACCTCTAATTATATATAAAATGAGTGGAGGGATCAATTCCTGTAACGGATGCAAGGCACACACCGCAGTTACCATGAAATCATACTACTTGTCCTAGGATGCACCCATTCACCCCATATGATAATAATAATACTAGCCAAAACTGTAAAAGGACGCTGCGAGCAATCACTCTCACTATAGAAGATTCATAACACCGGTGCCTCTAGTGCTATGGTTATGGAACCCCCATAACTAGGTGAAACTGGCATGCATGTATATAGCTCAGGAAATCTAAAATAATCATAACATATACTGATGTGTTTAAGACACTTAACTACTGGGGAAAACAGTTGGCTGCAAACGGGGAATCCTAATATAGGAAGAAAGATGTCCTTACTAAAGAACGGAATATCCGTATCGTATGTCCAGTAAATGAAGACGAAAACAAACGTAGATGATCACTCCGACTTCACAATAGCTACATAACGAAGGGACATGAATAGGAGTCGATCTTACTTATACATACTTGTTATTTCGCTTACTTGACGTATTCATACTTATTATACTTGTTCTTGTCTTTTCTTATTATTTCATGTTTTAATCACATATTTCTTATAGTTCCATGTGTTTTTGATTCATGTGTTTCATGTGTTATTATACATGTTATAACATAATGAGTAACTTTCCAAAAATAGCCAGTTTCTATATATAAAACTTTCCAAAAATAGCATATAGTAACTTTCCAAAAATAGTAAGTTTCCTAAACAGTAAGTTTCTAAAAAATAGAAAGTTTCCATAATTAGTAAGTTTCCAAAAATAGAAAGTTTCCATATTTAGCATGTTTCTATAAATAGCATGTTACCATATTTAATGTATTACCATAAATATCATGTTACCATATTTAGTGTATTGTTATATTTATCATGTTGCCATAAATGATATAATTCCATAATTAATATGTTTCCATAATTAATCATATGCTTATTTTATATCATGTAGAATTATATTATAAGGTTTAATAATAATTAAATACTTAGCTTATTATTAATTAATAATGTCATGTCATGTTACTATAAGTTTTAATTAATTAATAATATTACATAATTCATGTTATTAAACTTTATCATAAAAGATATTAATTAATTAACCTAAGTTTTAATTAACTAAATCTATGTTCATAAATAATTAAATTAATTAATTATTATAGCCTAAGTTTATTTAAATAAAAGTACATACATATTTTATCATGAATTATTTAAATAAACATAACCTAAATTTTAGTATAATTAAACCAAAAAATTAATTAATACTAACTTAATTAAATCATAACGGTTTAATTACTTGTTCATAAAACTATAAGTTCCCGAATAAAAATCCCGTGATGCGACACCCGAGCACCACGACCCGAAAGTCGTGGCTCCGAGGTCGTTCCCCGTCCGAACCACAGCCCTACACCGAGAGCCGAAACTCTCGGCTTCGTGGCTGTGTCCGAAACCAACACCAACCCCAGCATGCGCTGGGGTCCTTCGTTGCCCGAGAACCACGCTGAGCCCCCACTTGGGGGTCTCGGTTGATACTAAACCAAAGCCACAGCCCCCGTGATGGGGGTGTGGTGTCTCAGCTGAACACAAACCACCACCGCCGACTATAGTGGTGCGGCGGTTGGTCACCGAACGCCACCGAGACCAATCTTGGTCTCGGTTCGCGTGTACCCAAACCACAAACCATATAATACCCGATCCCCTTATTTGATCTTTTTATTAAACATGTTTTTCATACTTGTTTTTAAAGATCTATTAACATGGAAAATAAAATAAAAAGATTAGAGGATTCAAGGATACCGTATGCATGAAAAGGGTTTAGACACGAGCACTATACCATATAAACAATAAATCAAAAATTAAAACCGGATCGTCCTTGTGCTTTTGGGTGAGCCCCGACAAGAGAGAGACAGAGGGAGTAAGGTTTTGATTTTTTTTCTGTAAAAAGTGATTATGAAAATCCCCTGTAGTTTTTTATTTACTAGTTAATAAAAGTTCATGGGCCGGGTTTGGCCCAACCCTTCCTTCCCTTATCTTTTGGCCGCCTACAACAAACACCCCTTTACTTTTGGTTTTGTTTTTTGTTTATATATCGTGTATGTTCGTGTTTACTTATCGTGTTTTCGTTTCTTGAACGCTCTCTTAATATCGTACGTACATTCTTATCATGTATTAAAATTTGTGTTTACGTACGTAATACTTATGATAATTAATTAATATACATAATATTCGTATTAAATATTCGTGATGCATGTCGTATATTCATTAATTTAAAAGTTTAAATTTAACGGTAACTTCGTGCATTTAATGATCTTAGGATTATTAAAGCGGGTTTTACACTTTAGTTCATATAATAAGCTAAAATGGAAGTTATAAATCAAAGATGTGTTAAAACCTTAATTTTGTTTACATGAAATAACGACTTAAAATCTATTTCAAAGGCTGTAATTCTAGAAAAATGATGTTATTATGATTATATATCTATTCATAAACTTTGTTTTAAGTTTCTAGATCATTTCGTACAATTTTGATGTTGTTATGTAATTTTAAACAAGTGTAGGTACTAAAATTGTCATTTTTGAAACTATAAACATTTTGGGCCAAAAGTATCATTTTATGAAATTTAAAACTATAAGGATTAATATTGCAAAGTTTGAAACCCTAAGGTTAATATTTGAAGGTTTAAAATGTAGATACTAAAACTATATACTTTAGGGGGTAAAAGCTATAAAATACCATCGTACTTATTGATTTGTGCCGACTTTAAACACTTACTAAATAATCTCGTGACTTTACCATTTTACTTTTATATTCGTTCTGAATATACCAATATAAGCGAGAAATGACTATATTACCCTTAAAAATGACTAATGTACCCTTTATCTTTTTTCTTTTCATATTAATTGCTGAAGAATAACGAGTACCGGATCTACAGATTCTTGATATATATGGACTTACACCCAATATTTATTATAAGTTTTTTGAAGAATCTGCGATCGGGTAAAAAGCTTCTTATTTTTAACTAGTGTTTATTATGGAAAAATCACATTACAACATGGAAGTTACAAACAAAGAAATTTTAATTTCTAATGAAAATAGGGTTCATCAATTAACATTACCAAGAACACTTCCAATCTCTTTTTGTCTTTCAATTTGAATTTTAAACAAGAATACTCTACATCTTTGTCTCACATTGAAAATGAAACACATACAGGCCCTCATCTCCATTTTTCAAGTACACATCTTATAAAGACTAATTGGATTCGAATCTGGAACATGAGGGGAACCTCCACTCATCGGAGGTGTAGTTCCAGGTGGCTGAAAGATTCCCCGGAAATACCAACAATCTAAAAAACACATGTTTCGTCGCAAGTGGTGGCGCCGACTATGTTGTCATTGGCGGTGGTGGTAACACTGATTGTGTTGCCATCGTCAAATGTGGAATTAAAGTGAATAAATCAAGACCATTGATTATAGATATGGGATATGAAATATGGAGAGAGAAAACACATGAAAGCTGGTATGATAAATGGGAGATGGAGTGGGTTTTTAATCTTTTATTGATTTATTTTATTCGCTTTTTATTGGATGCAGTCTTGATGATTTAATTATGGTCATTACCTTGAAACATGTTGTTAATGCAAGTGATGCCTAAAAACATTATTAGTGTTAACTAATCTTTCTTAGTTTTGATCACAACAAACCATACAACACATTTAGTGTAAAACACAAAATGAATTATTTAACTAACACTATCATCAAGGTAAAAATCATATCACTAACCTTTCTTAATCATACTTAGTGATCATTAAAATGATTATCCTTAAAACTCACTTTTGCTAATAAGACAAAAGACTTTTTAATAAACTTTCTTTTTTAGAAAATGTTTTATTAAAATGGAAAATGAAAATTTGAAAATGGTATTCCAAATGTTGTTAGAATATCCTTTGAAGGATTCAAATACCTCAGATATTCCCACCCCACTAAAAGACAAAAAATGGAGCGGAGTCTAGTGGCGGTACCTTAAGTACCTACGCGGTACCTTAGCGATATGGTACCGTGGGGTGAGATAAGGTACCGCGCACAGTAGCCGTTATAGATCCGTTGTAACTTTGTCTCCTTTAAGTAGTGGGTCAAATCTCATTTTCCAGCAAGCCTCTTGGACGTTTTTCTAAGCCCTCTTTCTATTTTCTATAGCATAATCGTTAGTAAATGATCACTTAAATTGTTAAGGATGTTTACATATGATTATCCTCTTGATCCCCTCCTTTACCATGTCAATGAGAAGATCACTCACTCACTAGTGTAGTGATAAAGATGAATCTATGAGCTAGTCATATTCATCATGATACCTTTTTTGTTTTAGGTCAATCCAATGTATTTATGAATACTTGGACTAGTTGTGTTCATCCAAGTTATTTGTGGATACTTGGATTTGTTGTGTACATCCATTGCATATGTGTTTGCCTGGATTTGTGTTGTGTAAATCCAAGATACATGTGTGTAATTGGATAAGTCTAGTTGAGTTGTAATAGATTTGATTAGGAGTTCTCACTAAACTATAAAGTGATGTGGTTGTGTCTTGTGAGCTCTCACTAAACTTTAAAGTGATTAGTAGTTGTGTTGTGTGAAGTTCTCACTTAGCTTCAAAGTGAAGAGTTGTGAAGATTGGTTCTAGCTTTCGATTAGAACTCGAAATCTAGCCTTGTGTCGTAAAATGGTGAAGTAGGCAACGTCGTGAAGATTGGTTCTACCTTAAGATTAGAACCCGACATCTAGCCTTGTGTCGTTAAATTGTGAAGTAGGCAACGTCGTGTAGATTGGTCCTAGCTAAAGATTAGGTCTCGACATTTAGCTTAGTGTCAGAAATAATGTAAGCAACGATGTAAGGTTTTCTCCGCCGGGAAGGGAGCTTGTGGATATAGTGGAAATATCGAGTAGGTGTACTCTAGGAGTGGAGTAGAAACGAGGATAGAGCCTCGTTGTCGAACCACTATAAATCTTGGTGTCTTCCCACTAGGTTGTCTCCTTCCTTACTCTTTACTTATTTCATTATCATTATACTTGCTTATTATCCCTGCTAGTGCATTTCAATTGAACCTAATCATTATTCAACTTAGCCTCAAGTAAAAGATAGTTTTGATACAAACCAAATTGAAAGCAATTTTAATTTGGTCACAAATCGAAGAGAAACTATTCAACCCCCCCTTCTAGTTTCTACACATGTGTATTAATTAACCTCTTGAATAATATTGAACATTATGTTGAAAAAAGTTGAAGAAGACAAGGGTAATATAGTCATTTCTCGCTTATATTGGTATAGACGGAATGAATTTAAAAGTACAATGGTAAAGTCACGAGATTAAATAGTAAGTGTTTAAAGTCGACACAAATCAATAAGTATGATGGTATTTTATAACTTTTACCCTACTTTAGGGGTTAAAAGTGTAAATATACCAAACTTACAACTAAAAGGACTATTTTTGTCAATTTTGAAACTAAATAACATAAATTATAAATATAAGATAATATACAATGTATCATGTTAGTAGGGATTTTTTAAAAAGATGTTCCATCTCGATATTACGTTCTGACGGAGTAGTTAGGTTTACGATTTAAACTGCCCTCGCTCCTCAAGTGTTTATAGAATGGCTTCTGAGTATAATGACCCGAACAATGATGCTATAATTTCAAAATATATTAATCAAAGAAAATATATATAATTATTTTATAAAAAGATTGAACTCAGAGATTACGACTTGATAAATATACATATTTATGTGTCAACCCAGATCTGTGAGAAGTTGTGATATTCAAATTGATAATACCGAAGTAATCCAAGATTCAATAGGCTAAGGTGGGTTCATAGTCTCACTTTTGAAAGTTTGTAAATGAATTGAAAACCCATGAGGGGATATATGCTAAAATTTGGACAAGTGTTTTTGTATGCTGCCTGATATGACTATTGACACTACGTTTACTTGTTGTCATTAAGTCCTTTTTGAATCGTGGACCGCTAATCATTTCTAGAAAATGAGCGCTAATATTGTGAATAGTAATATTTAGGGACTGACATCCCCTATCTGGGCAATTCGCACTTACTAGAATGCTGACAGGTTCCTACCTAGGCTAAACGGATACACTTTATTTTGCTAAAATCGGGATAGTCAGGCAAACTACCTGCGTGAGAGCAATTTGTTGGTTTTTTTATAATGTCTAGTCTTGAGGTCATGAGCTAGTGCAATAATAATCAATGAATTTAGAAATAATGGGTGTATAACATTGTACCCCTAGAGTCATGCTTGTATTCAAATATTGCTTAAACCTATGGATTAACTTAACCATTGTGTTGATTTTTAAGCATATGTCTCAGGTGAATGAAGACTGGCGGGCTGCGGATGGTGAAATCTTGAAAAGTTATCATTCTAATAAATAAGACTAGATCTTTGGGAAACATATGATGTACAATGTATGTACAGTTTTTTTGTTAAAACTCTAATGAATATAAGAATGATAACGTAAATATTTATAAGATGTCTTTTTAAGTATTTTATATTATTGTGACTATGATACCTTGAAAGTAATACCCCATATTAGCTTCTGCTGCTATATGGTAAAAATAGGGGTGTTACAGATTGGCATAAGAGCCTACGGTTATAGAGAATAAAGTTTTTTCTTTAACTATAACTGAGATTTTTAAATTTCAAGATCATCAGCCATCATCAGCGCCAATGTAAGATTTTTATCCCTTTAGTAACATATCTTATGTTATTATATTATAAAATATACAAGGATGTCTACCTCTACATATATTATCGTCTTCGAGGATGATGAAAGAGAAGTCCCTATGTTCACACCATCTCCCACAAATGTGCGTTTTCCTACCTTACCATTTTATGATGACCCCAAAGTGCAAGAATATTTTGTACGTCAAAATGAAATGGTTAATAGTACGCCTTCACCTATGTCACATTTTCTTCTTTCTGAGGATCTATATTCATCTCCCAACAGAAGTCGTAAAGAACGTTACGAAGTTAAAGAAGTTTTTAGAGCACGAATTGTAGAGAAACACAACAAGCAATTAATCGCGATTACATGTCATCTCGACAAGATATCCCTAGAAGCCTTTAAAAGAATGGAAAAGAATATTAAGAATCTGATGAAAGGAAAAATGGAGATTCAAGAGCATCTTAGTCAGTTGGAATATGAGTTGAACGTTACTCGACGCCATAATATTAAACTGAGCAAAAGGATGCACCAATATGAAGTAGATATGGCGAGACTGGATCACGAGAACTCTGAACTAAAAGAAGGAACGATGAGGACTTGGCTTAATCTAGAGACTCTCATCAACGATCTTAAAACAACTCAACAATCTGATTCGGGATATATCTTGGATAGGATTGAGGAGATTAAGAGGAGAAGTTAAGCTTAGAAATCTAGTTCTAGTTTGTGACATATGTACAGTTTTTCTTTATATAACAGAGAACCTTGTCGTGTAAATATGAACGACGAGTTGTTAATAAATAAAGAAGTGTGCTTTTGTTCTAAAAATCCTTGTTATTTTATTTTTTGCCTTTATCGTCATTCGTATTATGAATCGTCATATATGAATTCCATAGAAATTTATCGAAAGAATTAAAAATTTCTGTCGTCTTATGATATGTTAAATTGATTCCATACTCAAATGTATGAATATTTAAATAACAATCTTATTCTTATCTAGTGTTATTTTGTAAATGTTGATAGAATGGCTCATACGAGATCAACAACATCTGCAACATTAAATATGACACCAAAAGAAATAAGGCAATTGGTTGTTGAGAGTGTGACTGCAGCTTTGCAAGCACAAGCCGCCATTGTAGCTAGTTCAAGTAATGGAAATGATACTCTAAGAGAAGTTCATGTGGCAAAGAAATGTACTTATAAGGATTTCATGAATTGTCAGCCTTTTAATTACAAAGGATCTGAAGGAGCTGTTGGACTTATTCGTTGGTTCGAGAGAACTGAATCAATATTTTTTTTGTAGTGAATGTGCTGAAGATTGTAAAGTGAAATTTGCTACGGGCACGCTGATAGAGGAAGCTTTTTCTTGGTGGAATGCTTATGCTCAACCCA
This sequence comes from Glebionis coronaria, assembly GCA_025667525.1. Classification (NCBI taxonomy): domain Eukaryota; kingdom Viridiplantae; phylum Streptophyta; class Magnoliopsida; order Asterales; family Asteraceae; genus Glebionis; species Glebionis coronaria. The sequence continues at coordinate 46,286,535 of CM046880.1, read as the reverse complement.
TCAGAATAGAACAAGCTTATCAGACTCCCTGTAGTGAATTTAAGAATTTGTTGATTAAGAAGTGTTGTCCTCGCAATGAGATTAGAAAAATGGAGGAATAATTCTATGGTTAAGCATTAAAGGAGAGTAATCTTAAAGCTTATATCCAAAGATTTCAGGATTTGGCATTATTATGTCCTAATATGGTGCCTAATACTGAAAAACTGATGGAGGCTTTTATTGGAGGATCCGGCTACTAGAAGTAATCAAATACCAGTAACTAAGATTTGCCATAACTGCGGAGAGAAGGGGCATGTTACGAATGAGTTTCGTAAAGATAGCAATAGCCGAGGAAAAGCTTATTTGCTAAACGATGCTCAACAAGATCAGAACACTGTTACGGGTATGTTTTATCTAAATCAACGTCTGGTTAAAGTAATATTTGACTCAGGAGCTGATATAAGTTTCATATATGTTAAACTTGCTGCTAAACTAGATGTTCTGACTCTTTCAATGAATACTAAGTATGATATAGAAATGGCCAACGGAAAAATAGTTATAACTAATACAGTTATTCAAGGATGTATCATTACTTTATTACGTCAATCCTTTGATATCGACCTTATGCCCATTAAGCTCGGTAGTTTGACGTTGTCATTGGGATGGATTGGTTATCTAATACCATGCTAAAATCCTATGTGAGGAGAAAGCCGTTCATATTCCTATTAACAGAGAAGTTTCGATTTTCCATGGTGATCGAAGTAAAACTCGACTAATTCTCATATCGTGCCTAAAGATTAAAAAGTACGAATCCCGAGGTGGTCAAGTTTTCTTAGTTAAAGTGGTGGAGAAGAATCAAGACGAGAAGAGACTAGAGATACTCAGTCCTCGATTCATCGGACCGTTTGATATCCTCGAACGAGTCGGTGAGGTATCGTATCGTTTGGCGTTACCTCCACAGCTATCTCACGTTCATAACGTCTTTCATGTGTCCTTACTCAGAGGGTACAATTACCATCCCCTTCATATGGTTCAGTATCCAATCGAACAGATTCGTGAGGATCTTACTTTCATTGAGGAGCCCGAACGAGTTCTTGATCGTCAAGAGCGAGGCATGAGGAAGAAGACGATTCCATTCGTCAAAATCTTTTGGAGGGACCATTCCGAGCGGGAAGCCATTTGGGAGATGGAGGAGTCTATCGGGACTTCTTACCCTCATTTCCAGTTTTGATTCGGGTATGTTTCTCTTTCAGCTTACGTTATCTATAATTCGGGGACGAATTATTCTTTTTAGAGGGGAAGAGTTGTAAAACCCGCATATAAATACCATGAACAGTACATCACGTGAACATACGAACAACCTAAAACTTTCCATTTATGTATATATACACGTGTCACGAACATTGATTACGAGAAACTACGTATATTGTTATTGCACGATAATTATTAAGTATAATAATTATAACACGAATATTAAAACACGAACCACGAACATTTAAACACATGAACTAACACGAATAATATTTAAACATGAAAAAGGCCCGGGTTACCCTTGTTGGGCCTTGGTGTCCGCGACAAATAAAGAAAGGAGGGGCCTAGGCCCAATTTGGAATATAACTAGTGAAACTAAAACACATGATTTTCATAACACAGAGTTTTTACAAAAAAAAACCCTAGCCCCTAAGTGTTCTTAGTCGCGACATCACAAGAGACAAAAGGAGAGGGTGTTTTTGATTTTTGATCTTGGGTTTGTACGTGTTTGTGTTCGTGTTCCAAACCTCTTTTCATTCACGTAAACGGTATAATCACACACCTTAATCTTTTATTTATTTAATTTTAATTATGAACACATGGGTTTTGTAAAACCCCTGTTTTTACCTATTTGACTTTGTCACCTTACGTACTCATCTTGCTTGAGTCAATGTAATCACACTTCATCAATTTTATGAAGCACCAGTCTTTCATTAAATTACACTGTCAATTCTAGTAAATTATTAAATATATGGGACTTTTGTCATATTCAATTATCTTAACCTTCACAAAGCCACTTTATGAACATTTAACATACAACATACTTTAATTAAGAAGTTACCTTCCACCTTATACCTTGTCCTAACTAAATTATCATATTTAACATATACACATACTAGAAACCCTGAACTTGTCACTTTTCCCCTTTGAAAGCTATATGTTACACGATTTATGTGTATGTACAAGTAATTGCTAACCAAAAATCTTCTCTAAACATTTAAAACACTACCCACTCACTTCTAGATATTTTTGAAAACCATTTCCCCACATGTTGTATATGTTGCTCGGCTAGGAGCTCCCCACAACACACAACTATACATTTTTAAACTCTAAACCTACACTAGACTTTGACAAAAGCTTGTAGAAACACTCCCTCATTATGGCTCACTATTTTAGTCATCACTTTCCCCCTTGACCCTTGCAAACTGACGGCTAGACACAAACCAAGGGCCAATGTACATACTTGCCATTAATGGCATGGTACTAGGATATCCCAAGTACTAGATATGCTTGTACCCAACATAGGAAAACCCACCCTTTTGCTTTCTCTCTTGTCGTGTGATCAACCCAAGCCACACAAGTGCATCCAACTTGTGTTAGTTACTACCAACCTTAAACAAAATCACTTATATCTTCCCACATTTGGTTACCAACACACATACACATACGAAACATTTACTCCACATTTACTACCAATCTTCGTCTTCAAAGCATTTAGAGCTTGTAAAACCCGCATGCTTTTACCATGAATAGTACCCTTAAGATCGTACGTACTAGATTAAAACTTTGTTAATATAGCATGATTACGATTACGTGTTAGGATTTTACGTATTATGAACGTGTTAGAACACGATAAGTATTTACTACGCACGATCACGTAATAATTATTTGACGATAATTAATCACAAGCATGCGATCATGAAATCATGAACGTAATTAAAACACGAACTATTATTAATTACGTATATATATTTATTACGAGCGTAATTAAATATATTAGATCACGATATTTACGTAACGAGAACACTTAAAACGCGAACACAAATAATCACGAACGTGTACTTATTAATTAGACACGGAAAACATTCGGGTTACCCCTTGTGGGCCCCATTACCACGAAATTAAGGAGGGAGGATGGGCTTAGCCCATCAAAATTTTACTAAAAGGGTTTAAGGGATTTTTCACTACTCAAATAAACTTACAGAAGATTTTTAAGAAAACCTAAAAACCCTCCTTCCTCCTTCTCCTTTGTGCCGCCACCCTAAAACCACCATACGGAGTGGTTTTTGATCTTGGATCTCGGAATTCTAGTGATTTATCGTGTTTGTTCTTCGTCCTCTTGATCCACAAATTCGGTAAAACCTTTTTAAACCTTTTCTTTTGATTTAATTTTTTTATATATTATGAACATGTAATGTTTTTACAAAAACATAATAATTAAGCATAGATCTAACATGTTTTGGTGTTAAATAAAATCAAAAGGTTGTTTTTAAGGGGTGTTTGTTTGGCTGCAGGCTGCAACCGAACCCGAATGGGTTTCGGCTTGCCAAGCCGACCACCACCAAGACCATATGGTCTTGGTTGGTGCGTGTGGGTCCCACGGCAGCAAGGTAAACACGGGGTACCCCGAGTTGGTTCGGGGTACGGTGTCGATTTCATGTCCGGTTCATGTTTTTAACCTAGATCCGGTTCATGGTGTATGTTAGTTTTTTTTATTATGTTTATGAACTTATGTTAAAATTAAATTAATAAAATGATGTGATTAATTTAATAACATGACTTAGGTTATTTAATTATTAATGATCATGAAATTATTTTAACCTAAGTATTTATATATTTAAGACTTATAATTAATTAATTATTTTAAAACCATAGATATAATTAATTAATTAACATGACTTAGGTTATATTATTAATATATAATAATACATGTTTTAACCTAAGTATTTAACTTATTTAATTAAAAACATGTTATACTTTAATTAAATATTATAACCTATAGTTTAATTAATTACATGAAATAATTATTAAACTATACATTATATCATATGACTTAGAAATAATCATGAAAAACACTTAGGCTTATATACTTAGCTTATTTAACCAGCTTATTTCTAATTATGGAAACTTTTTATTTTTAGAAACTTAATTAAATAAGGCAGCTAATCTATTTATGGAAACCAGCTATTTTTAGAAACTTATTTATTTCAGGCAGCTAATCTATTTATGGAAACTTATTTAATTAAGGCAGCTAATCTATTTATGGAAACTTTCTATTTCTAGAAACTTATCTATTTTAAGCAGTAAATCTATTTTTGGAAACTTTCTATTTTTGGAAACTTTCTATTTTTGGAAACTTTCTATTTTTGGAAACTTTCTATTTAAGGAAACCTGCTATTCTTGGAAAGTTACTTATTATTACACAGTAAGTATAATAACACATGAAATACCATAAATACTTAATCAGATTAAACAGAATATAAGATAAAACACAGTTTAAGGCTTTAAAACAGTAAAACATGGTAAGAACACATAAAATAAGCTAAGACATGACATAAAACCAGCTACGTATTTAGTAAGCAGATACTTATTCATGTACGTATTTATGTAGCACTAGTGATTCGGAAGTAGGATTCCTCGCAGTTCATCTTCTTCGTTCACTGGACATAAGGTACGGATTCCCGTCCTTTCAGTATGGACATTCTTTCCTTATTAGGATTCCCCGTATGCAGCCAACTGTTTTCCCGTAGTATAAGTTACGTGTTTGATTGCTTATGTTTAATTATGATTACCTATAGCCATATACATGCATGACCAGTTTCACCTAGTTATGGAGGTACCATAACCATAACATTAGAGGCACTGATGTTATGACTTCACCACGGCGGAGTGATTGCTCGTGGCGTCCCTTCAGCTTTTGGCCATCTATATATATTTATCATGTGGGGCGTATGGGTGCATCCTAGTTACATGTTTTTATTCAGGATTACATGGTGAATGTGGTGTGTGCCTTGCATCCTTCACAAGGAGCTGATCCCTCCTACCCAAAAACCAGTATATGCAGCCCCTCTAATTTGCATGATGAGGTCACCCCTCCAAGTATTCATGCACGGTGGATTTTCATGACCTATATTGGCTAATGGTAAAATATGTTAAACAGTTTTCATATGATAAACATAAGGCTTTTCAAACTATAAAACCAGTTTTATGAACATGTTCCAGGTTTTCCAGGACTTATACATTTCCGCTGCTATTAAGTCTCTATTATGTTTTAGTCACTTATACTATGTCTATATCCGTGCACTGAGCGTTTTTCTCAGCCGTTACTTTCCTTTCCATGTCCCAAAACGGCAGGTACCCTAGGAGGGACTCGAGCATTTGGAGGACGTGCATAGGATGGAAGCTGCTAGAGACTTCTTTTCCTTTTGCCTTCATATACTTATGCTTGTTTAGTCTTTCATTCATTTCTGTTGCTTTATTATGTTTTGGGCTTATGTTTGGGAACCGATGTTTGATTCCGGTTATCCCTATGGTCATGTAATGTTTTATACATTTATCCTTGTATGCTTTGATGACACGCCATAATTCCGCGTGACATTCCATTTTCAAAATGGGGTGTTACAATTATGGTATTAGAGCCAAGGCTTCGACCTGGAGGCTCTAATACTCGACCTGTGACTAGTGGGTAGTCACCAGGAGCTTCCTAAGCCAACGTCTGTTATTCTACGTATTGATGTTTTCAGCGCATTGTTGTTTTAACCATGATGTTTTCAGCACCTTGAGGTTTTAACCTTGATGTTTTCATCGATATTGTTTTGCTAATATGGATGGACAACCGTCATTCATATTTAGTTATGTGTCATTGTTTCATGCATAATGTTCCTCGTGAACTGTGGCTATGTGGACTGAACCCCAGTAGTTCATAATTAGTCACATAAAATTTTTCTGATAAGTTTTGACATATGAGTTTCATTTATTTATGTTTCATGTATCCATGTTGCAGGGATTAAGACTACGTAATGGTTGGTACAGGACTGGCCCTATTTAGTCGCATGTGCTTTTATCGAAACTTTTAATTTTGGGACCGACCCATAGGCGTCCCCTCGCCATGTCTTTTGTTTTGGAACCGACCCATAGGCGTTCCCTCACACATATAAAGGTTTTATAAACTACATTACGCATTCATGCACTGTTTTTCATGCATAAAATTTTTCTCATGATTTAAATTGGCATAAATTTTTTTCATGTCCCCTCATAAGTTATTATGTTTTTATGTCAAGTATGTTTTCATACTGTCATGGTTAACTTCAGTTTCATGCTGATTATGTTATACACTTCTTCGTGATAGATGGTTTCATGTTTCTTCATGATAATTCCGTCTTCATGTTGATTATGTTTTAGGCCTTTTTTGTTATTTACGTTGTCCTGCAGGACATTGTTGGATTTCATTGGATTCTGCTTTCATGATAGGCATGGTTGGTTTTCATTGATCATGCTGTCAGGCAAATCATCGTTTAATTTTATGTAACCACACTTTAACGTTTCCATTACAACCAAAATGATGTCTATGCTAATACTGCCAGGTTATCATGATGGTTTTCCTAACCGTTTAACCGTTATACTTTCCTTAAATCATGATAAATGATCGACCCCATACCGATCATTTCATGTGCATTCCACGTGTACTCCACGTACCGTATTTCATGTGTATTACATGTACCTTAATCCATGTGTATTCCACTTGCAATACTTCATGAGTATTCGCTAGTCGATTCTGAATCATCTCAGGCGTATGTTCACTTGCTGATATTCTACAAGATTGCCGATGCCGCTCATAGCTTGGAGATGTTACTGAAGGTTGAAGCTGCTGACGTTCGGAGACGCTACGAGATGCGGATGCTGTTCACAACCTGGAGATCCTACAAGACGAAGACAAAGGCGTCGGAGCAAAGCAATTGGACGAGAAGATGCTTCGCGTCGAGCTATAATTGGGCAATTCCAACGTACTACCATCAGACGATCCCCATCAATCATTATCCCTAATTCTTAGTTACATGTCACACGTCATTCGGCTGTCATTTCAGCCATATGAGTGCAAACCGGTACCAGCCGGCCACTCAGCTGAATAGTTACATGAATCACGGTCATGAGAATGACCATCATGGAACTGACAGACAGGACGATAGTAACTACTACTATGACAGCAACTATCCTAGAAATCGCAACCGAAACTCTGGCCACGGACGTGACCAGAAGTACAAGGATTAGTAGTTCAACCGATCCGCCACTTCTGGCATAATAACCTTATATTGTGGTTATATTTGTTTCACATCTCGAGACACATGTCAAGACATCAGTTAAGACACATGTCTCACGTATACCTCCTGAAGACACATGTCAAGACACCAGTCAAGACATATGTTCTAACACCCCTAAATTTACACGCAGCGGAATACATCTTTGGGTACTAAACAATGATACAACAACACATAATTTATAAAGAACGACTCGAAAAGAGACGTTTTAGATTTATCGTTCCTAAAACATTTGTCAGAGTAGCGTAGTCCCAAGTAATCGTTACCAAAAGATAAGTTAAAACAACATATTAGTTTGTTTTTAAAAATGGAACGATAAATAAATCAAAGAGTTTGAACAACAAAAGCAGTGCACAACTTCATTCCCCGTGACCTCCAAGCTTCCACTTCTTGATTACCTGAAATACATGTGAGTAAAACAATCAGCAAAATGCCGAGTGAATCTATAGGTTTATGAAATCAATTTGAACACAAGCAAAGATTATAAGTTTGTGGCATGCTTATAAGCATCAAATAATAATTTGCATCAACAATGATAATTGTATATAGCATAAATTGCAATAAGCTCATGGAACCGAGCCCTTAGACACTCCCTTTAGAGGTCTGATAAGACAGGAGATTTATTAATTGTCGGTTACCTCCAGATTATTGGTACATTGCCGTATACCTGACTTCTCAATACAATATGCTCAAACAGTGTGGAGGTCGGGCCTAAGCTTCTATGACAAGTCCACAAAAACTGAACCGGGGCGGCTTCCCCCATAGATCTATTAATTGTACTAGCGGTTAACCCATCATAAGTTAATTAACGGTCCATAATTGAGGTTTTAACAAAGGCAATCACTTAATGCAATTTAAAGGCAACCACGGGTCCATTCATAGAGGGACAAAGCATACCATAAAAATCTTGTGTTCTAAGTTTATAAAACATGTATTCCCCCTCGTGGGTTTAAAATCATTTAATAACTAGTATAAAGCGAGGCTATAGACTCACCTTAGCCAATAGCAGTAATGAGACGATCGCCGACGATAAATGATGCCTTTCAAACACGAGAACCGCAACCTATCAAATGAGGTGCGTTCATTAATAATAGACTCGAGAAATAAACCATACATAAGAATATAAAACTCGACTCATAAAATCACGACAAACTCGAGAGAAAACGATACAAGTGATACTATTACACTCTCCTATATATTCATTTTATTGTTCTATGCCTTTAACAAAAATCTGCCGGAACATACCAAATGTCCAAGCCGTTTTCCCATACTTAGACACATCAACTTTTTATGATACTACTCAGAGAACTTTCTTACTATATGTATAAAGTCCTCCCAAGATCTCATCAAAAGATTTTACTTCTAAAGTTCCCTGCCCGACTCATCTTTGAATCACAAAATCCGGACAGTTTAGCGACCTTGACTTACGAAACCATTTTGACCATTCTAAACAACTCCATTTGTAAAATCGCCACTTGATTCTAAAAATAGACTCAAAATACTAAACTTAGAGCCTGAGAACAGCCCTTGAATCATTTTGAAACTCATTTTAAAGTCCCCGAGATTCGATCCAAATATCGACAACAATTTTCGGATTGTGTCGACACTCGTCTCCCGGTACACGAAAATCAAACTAGTGTATCTTCCACCTCGTTTGGAGTTGGAAGGCCTACCTTATATCAAATCGAAGCTAACGAAATTCTCTACAACATAATCCCATAATATCAATCTATATTCAGAATTAAGATTTCCGAAAATGACCTCAAACCTACTGCCCAAAATTGACTATTAAAATCTCTTGCAAAATCATGTTTTTGATCAATTCCAACAATTTTTGTCATCCACCTAAGCCCCTAATATCATCATAAACCATTCCTAACACTTGTATCATCATCAAAATCAAAAACCCAAAAATTAAAAATCAACTTTTTAACAAAAACATGGCATAAACACCATTTGATCATCACTACTAACACATGCATACAACAAATTTGGATCAAACATAACCAACTTTTCTTGAAAAATTTATATGGTTGCATGTGGATAAAAATGGTACCAAAATACTCACAAGATGATTTTAGGATAGAGACTTTGCTTGGTTTCTCTTGGATCAAGCTAGAAAATTTTTGATTAGGGTGTTTATGGTGGATGGTTTGTATAAGGAGGGAAGGAAGTTATTTGTGTTTGTTAAATGAATTTTTTTTTAAGGAAAGTGCTAGTGGAAATGTTATTTATAGTGTGGAGTTAGGGTAGTTTTTGCCAATTTGTGATAGTTTTGGTCCAAAATGTAAATATTAGTTAAAAAGCGGGAAATGACTAAAAGTCAATTTTAAAAATATTTACGGGACTCGGGTTTCGTAAAAATACTTAAAAGTTTAAACGCACACGAAAAATAATAATATAACGACTCGATACGTAATTAAAACGATATCGTCGAAAATATTGAATATCAAAACGATCGATAATAAAATATAAAATTTTAGGCATCCGTCGGTATCGCGATCACTAGTAGTCCTCGTTACTCGTCAAAATATTAAAATATAATATTTAATATCGGTTTCAACTTAAACCGTTAAACATAATAATATTTAAAGTTATAAAATACTTCAAAATAATTGAAAGTAGAATTAAATTATGACCTTATTTTTACGGGTTTTACATCCTCACCACCTTAAGGGAGCGACGTCCCGGCGCTCAACTCGCCTCATACACGAGTTGTTCACTACCCGGAAGGATGAGGGCATTCCTTATAAAGAAGTCCTTACGTTCCCACGTGAATCTCGATCCACGATCTCCACTGGTTCTTTTACAAAATGCAACTTGTCGTCAAGTTGTATCTCACCAAAAAAAAATAATAATAAATAAATAAATAAATAAATCCTTATTCAGCAGTCACCCATCAAGCTCGACACATGAAAATTCTATGGATCACACGAAGCTCATTCGACAACAAGAATAGATGACAGGATTTTCGGGTATGTCCAGTTAAAAGGAAAGTTTCAATTTAAAGGATATCCATCGGTCAGATAGCCATGGACACACATCAAAAAGAACTAACAAGAAAAACATTTTTGTCGTCGGAGGGTGCTCATACGTGGGACCCTACTCAAAAGATACTACAAAGACACCATCTCACTTTCGCCAACGCGCGTTAAAGTCTCAATAAATATCGTCGTTGAAAGTCAAAAAAAAAATATTACATAATATGTGTTCTACATGATCGGACGTCATCGGATGATGCCGCCTCAAGTTCTCACAACTTACGATCATTTGACTAGATCACACACCATATAAGTACATAAAAGAAAAGGTCGAACATAAACATCGATTATAGATCTCCATCGTTAATCATCGAGAAAACCTTGAACGAACCCTTGATAATAACCACTTGATCTCAAGAGTCTTTCCACTTGCGGTGTCGGCTTCAACATACTCCTCGAGGTCGTAACGAATTTATTAACTCCATTCATTAAGAGATTCGGTCCTTAATTATTCCACGAGTACACGCATAAATCTTGGTGACACTTATCATTCCTTCTTATACACTGCTTCCCGAGATTCATTTTAAACTCAGAATAAAATAGTGATCTTCAATACGAGGAACAAAACGAGATAAAAATGAATTCAGTAAACGCATAAACGGACAAGATGTGGTAAAATGATTTAAGGTTGACGATCGACAAGGGATCTCGACTCACGTAACCGTAAAACATAATAATTCGCAATACTAGAACAATGAGAGCGAAGAATAAATTAAATATTAACATTAAAATAACATTTGTCACAATTATCCGTCCCGGATTTGTATTACCTTAAAACTCAATTGAGGTACTTTCTTGATAAAGATGATACATCAAAAATAGAAGTAAAATAGTTTCAAAATTTATTTGGTCGTCTTAAGAAACTTTGAAAGAATGACATAAATTTATTAATTAAACTCATACTGATGGTTACAATTAGAGAATATAATTTCCAAATTAAATCACTATTAGGAATATAAATTAAACTGGCAATTTCATTACATTAAAAGTAAAGTATGATAAGTCAATTAGTTCAAAAGGTAGAACATAATTTTATTTTAAACATTTGTTTTAGTTATACAAAATATGGTGTATAAATTTGACCTTTTACTTGTGATGGTTATTTCAATAATTGAAAATCATTGGAAAATATATAAAAGTTCCATAAAAAAATTTATTATACGTTATAAAAATACATAAAGGTGTTTATTATTTCAAAATAAACATGGGGTATATTTGGGTTTAAAAATGTGACAAGATAATAAATGAATACGAATGGAAATAATGGTCAACAATTAGCACGAAATTAGCGGTACGAAAGAAAACGAAGCAAATGTCGTATGAATTCTTAAAGAGAATAATAAAATAAAGGCGTCGATGGTAAGACCATAAGAAATAATAGATTAAACAAGTTGTCAAATTTGGTTAGTGCGGTCGATGATTCACCAATATCAGCTCGTTAACTTAGCGGTGGTCGTTACACGATCGGAAATAAGATCCATTCAAAATTTTTTAAAAAAAGAAATTCCTAATAATCACTTGTAATTAAAATAAATCAAATGAACGGTGTTAGTGTTTAAAGAGAGAAGTCAAAGCACGGTTCACAAAAGTAGATTTCGAGACAAACGAGAGTGATGGACGTCATCCCGGATATACGGAAATCACTCTAATGATAATTCATTATTGACGTGCGGAGACATTCCAAAGAGCTATAAAATCGCATAAAGAAGATTGGACAAGAAGGAAGGATAAAACATCGAGACTTTCAAGTCTTTTATCAACAGTTAGTAATTAGACGAACGGTCAAAAGAAATCAATTATAAGACAAAATGAAGTAACAAGTTGAAAAACGATTGTCAAGTAAAAACGTATTCGTAAGCGCGTAATTCGTTCAAGAAAAGGTAAGAAAACGTATGCGGATGCATAAAAATTGTGTTGCTTGCATAAAATATAAAGGTTTTCAAAACTTCTTTTCACTTTATTTCATTTTATTTATCTTTATCATAATTAGAAGTAAAAAGTTCTTTATTATCAAGATTTTTAAGTGGACTACTATTCAGCCTAGCATGGCTCCATCTAATTTAGACATAGGTGATCAGGCCATGTATAATTTAGGAATAGCAATGCAGTGCTCAGTTTCGTCGAAAAGTTTTACGTTTCTTATGTTTATATAAACCATGCCCTTTGTAAAATGGAATTTAAAAATAGTTTATGAATTTATAGTTTACAAGTAATTTGTGAGATACTCAATAAGCAACTTTTAATGTTACAAAAAGTATTTTATAAGACCAAAGTAAAAACAATTGGTGAAAATAATCGTAAAACAATATCAGATTTATTTATAATATGACATTATGACAACGTATAAAGTAGTCAAAGTTTTGCAAAAAGTGGCAAATAGTAGCTCATAAAACAACCAATGAAATGGTTACAAGTTGTTAAGTTTCAAAGGGTTATAAGGTTTAGACGAAAACGCCATGAGACACGTGATGAGAATATCGACGAAGAATGTGAAGTCAAAACTTCAAAACTCAACCCAAATCAGTTGAAGGTTAGAAGAAAACGAAAATAAAATAACATCGAATGACAAATGAGTCATATATATGAAAAGAATAAAACAATCCACATGTGTATTCTTTGTAAGATACTCGACACAACATGCTTTTAAGAAAGTATATTATTCGTTTTTAAATTACACCATTAATCCGGTAATTGCTAATCCTGTACTATTTTTATTTTTAAATATTTTCACATGCAACTAGTATTCGTTAGTTGTAAAATAATAATTGTTAAAATTTTACGATCTCAAATGAAATCAAAACAGCTAAGAAACATTTAAAACTCATGTTCTGAAATTTCTATCAGATTTAACTTTTAAATATGACCCGATTAATTGACCCGATAAACGACATCTCCAAGACTCGGAGTTTAAAGCATTTTGATGCAAAACGACGTTTCAGACGACTTTCTACTTTTACCCGAGACCTGAAAACCAATGTAAAATGACCAAAATACCCCTGCAGGTTCTGTGCAGGTTTTACTGTTTTATTTTAAAAACACAGGTTTTACTTTTAAGTTTTGACCTGTTTATACTGCCCCTACAGTTTCTGCATAAAGTGTATTTTTCGACACTTCTTAACGGCTCAAAATATATACATATATACACACATGTCTTGTGGATTTTACAACAACGAAAAATAAATCTCGTAATGAGCATCAAATAATATATAGCATGATGAATGACATAAAATGCTTCAAGGTATTCAACACGAAATTTAGGAAGCAAAACGGTGAAAGACGTTCGTAATTTAGATTTCAAAATGCAATGTAGGCAAATCTCCTTGGTACCACGATTGTCAAAAACACAAAACATAACAAGAAAAGAATGGAACATTAACATGCTACACTCCGGGAGCGAGAAGGTTAATGAAAAACAAATGATACAATTTTATATAAGTAAAATCGTATTCCAATACTAGTGCCATAATCTAGACGATGATTTATAAAATAACGATGACGTTACCGAGATATAAGTGAACAATACACTTCGGAGTCGATACATATAAATGTCAACGAATTAAATCTTCGCATGTCGTGTAAAACGATAATAAAAATCAACAAAATATTATGAAAAACCATGATATTATTCAAAACGATTATAGGAAATGTTTCAAAATGTGTGACTCACACGATAGCGGTTAGTCTATTCCAAAGACACATTGAGCTACACAATGGTCTAGAAATTACGTTTCAAGACGTCTAAACACAAACAGTCGGAAGACGATTTGGATATCTATATAGATATCTCAAAGGGTTAAGCAATAAAAGTAATACGCGTAGATGAAGGTATGTAAGGTCATAATATAAAAATTTTGCAATAAAAGCAATTTAAATACTTCAAAAATAAATATAGAAAGATCATGAAATTCATTGTATTTATTTAAGTTAATCATTAATAAATGACAAACTTTTATCGAAAAGTTTAACGACATAAATATATATCGATAAAGGGATCCTAGATATAAATATATATCCATAAATAGATCATAGTATTTATTTATAAATATTTGCCAATAAGGTATACGTAATAACGCATACTAAAGTGGTAATCCCAGAAGTAGCTTGAACCTGAAGTCACGCGAAATCATGTGCACCGACTCTTTGAAAAATAAAACCGACAGTTATAGTTTAGGTTTTTAAAATAAAGACCTAGTTCTCTATAACTCATGGCTCTGGTACCAATCTCTAACACCCCCAAATTTACATGCAGCGGAATACATCTTTGGGTGCTAAACAATGATACAACAACACATAATTTATAAAGAACGACTCGAAAAGAGACGTTTTAGATTTATCGTTCCTAAAACATTTGTCAGAGTAGCGTAGTCCCAAGTAATCGTTACCAAAAGATAAGTTAAAACAACATATTAGTTTGTTTTTAAAAATGGAACGATAAATAAATCAAAGAGTTTGAACAACAAAAGCAGTGCACAACTTCATTCCCCGTGACCTCCAAGCTTCCACTTCTTGATTACCTGAAATACATGTGAGTAAAACAATCAGCAAAATGCCGAGTGAATCTATAGGTTTATGAAATCAATTTGAACACAAGCAAAGATTATAAGTTTGTGGCATGCTTATAAGCATCAAATAATAATTTGCATCAACAATGATAATTGTATATAGCATAAATTGCAATAAGCTCATGGAACCGAGCCCTTAGACACTCCCTTTAGAGGTCTGATAAGACAGGAGATTTATTAATTGTCGGTTACCTCCAGATTATTGGTACATTGCCGTATACCTGACTTCTCAATACAATATGCTCAAACAGTGTGGAGGTCGGGCCTAAGCTTCTATGACAAGTCCACAAAAACTGAACCGGGGCGGCTTCCCCCATAGATCTATTAATTGTACTAGCGGTTAACCCATCATAGGTTAATTAACGGTCCATAATTGAGGTTTTAACAAAGGCAATCACTTAATGCAATTTAAAGGCAACCACGGGTCCATTCATAGAGGGACAAAGCATACCATAAAAATCTTGTGTTCTAAGTTTATAAAACATGTATTCCACCTCGTGGGTTTAAAATCATTTAATAACTAGTATAAAGCGAGGCTATAGACTCACCTTAGCCAATAGTGGTAATGAGATGATCGCCGACGATAAATGATGCCTTTCAAACACGTGAACCGCAACTATCAAATGAGGTGCGTTCATTAATAATAGACTCGAGAAATAAACCATACATAAGAATATAAAACTCGACTCATAAAATCACGACAAACTCGAGAGAAAATGATACAAGTGATACTATTACACTCTCCTATATATTCATTTTATTGTTCTATGCCTTTAACAAAAATCTGCCGGAACATACCAAATGTCCAAGCCGTTTTCCCATACTTAGACACATCAACTTTTTATGATACTACTCAGAGAACTTACTTACTATATGTAGAAAGTCCTCCCAAGAGCCCATCAAAAGATTTTACTTTTAAAGTTCCCTGCCCGACTCATCTTTGAATCACAAAATCCGGACAGTTTAGCGACCTTGACTTACGAAACCATTTTGACCATTCTAAACAACTCCATTTTTAAAATCGCCACTTGATTCTAAAAATAGACTCAAAATACTAAACTTGGAGCCTGAAAACAGCCCTTGAATCATTTTGAAACTCATTTTAAAGTCCCCGAGATTCGATCCAAATATCGACAACAATTTTCGGATTGTGTCGACACTCGTCTCCCGGTACACGAAATCAAACTAGTGTATCTTCCACCTCGTTTGGAGTTGGAAGGCCTACCTTATATCAAATCGAAGCTAACGAAATTCTCTACAACATAATCCCATAATATCAATCTATATTCAGACTTAAGTTTTCCGAAAATGACCTCAAACCTACTGCCCAAAATTGACTATTAAAATCTCTTGCAAAATCATGTTTTTGATCAATTCCAACAACTTTTGTCATCCACCTAAGCCCCTAATATCATCATAAACCATTCCTAACACTTGTATCATCATCAAAATCAAAAACCCAAAAATTAAAAATCAACTTTTTAACAAAAACATGGCATAAACACCATTTGATCATCACTACTAACACATGCATACAACAAATTTGGATCAAACATAACCAACTTTTCTTGAAAAATTTATATGGTTGCATGTGGATAAAAATGGTACCAAAATACTCACAAGATGATTTTAGGATAGGGACTTTGCTTGGTTTCTCTTGGATCAAGCTAGAAAAATTTTGATTAGGGTGTTTATGGTGTTGATGGTGGATGGTTTGTATAAGGAGGGAAGGAAGTTAGTTGTGTTTGTTAAATGATTTTTTTTAAGGAAAGTGCTAGTGGAAATGTTATTTATAGTGTGGAGTTAGGGTAGTTTTTGCCAATTTGTGATAGTTTTGGTCCAAAATGTAAATATTAGTTAAAAAGCGGGAAATGACTAAAAGTCAATTTTACAAATATTTACGGGACTCGGGTTTCTTAAAAATACTTAAAAGTTTAAACGCACACGAAAAATAATAATATAACGACTCGATACGTAATTAAAACGATATCGTCGAAAATATTGAATATCAAAACGATCGATAATAAAATATAAAATTTTAGGCATCCGTCGGTATCGCGATCACTAGTAGTCCTCATTACTTGTCAAAATATTAAAATATAATATTTAATATCGGTTTCAACTTAAACCGTTAAACATAATAATATTTAACGTTATAAAATACTTCAAAATAATTGAAAGTAGAATTAAATTATGACCTTATTTTTACGGGTTTTACATATGTCATGCTTATAGTTCCAAGAAACGAGTCAAGACACATGACTCACGTCCAACTATGGAACGTTTCAAAGAAATTCAGGGTACCCTCCAAGGGTATATCTATTTTTGTTGTGCCATGTATTAATCAGGCCACAAGAATTTCTATACCATTATCGGCGCATCAGTGAGGACTCTCACGTTGCCGATGTCACTTTCATTTCTTTCACCATGGTTCATATATTCATGACCATGAAGGACGCCTTTCGTATTCCCACATATACGAAGGTTTTCCTTCAGCTTAATGATGAGATCCAAGCTGCTAACGCATTCCCTCGGACAGACACGAGATGAATTTTATCCTAATTATGTACTATGAACAACACACCATGCTACGATTCATAATTATGTACAGAAATGTTCAGGCTCCTGAATACATTCAGCTCGATTTTCCATCCGGAAAATCTGTACAAATTATCTATGCTTTACAAGCATGTGCGTTGTTAGCCATGGTCGCTAAGTTTTCTAGCTGTCAGTAAGACACGACCACTTAATTCTTTTACGCATAGCTAGTTGATTATTCCAAAGTCTTCCTATACATTCCAGAAGAACCTACAAGGAGAAGGATGATACCATGAGATTATGTGTCGACTACCGTCGACTTAAACAAATCACCATTCATGACCGTTATTCTCCTCCACATATTGACAACATGTCCAATCAACCATATGGTGTAAATCAATTTTCCAAGATCGAACTCATGATCATGCTGCCAACAGTGACGAATGAAACAGCAGGACATGTCCATGACTGCTATTCGTACACGAGTCGGTCATGCTAGATTTATAATTTTGAATTAGTCTCATCAATGCTCCAACAGCATTATGAGAATGAGTTTCCATGAACTCATAGCAAATTCATCAGTGTTTTCATTGAGGATAACCTGATTTCCTTTAAGCCTAGAAGAAGAACAGGAAGACCATATCTGCACTATGTTGCAAATTCTATGACAAGAGAAATTTCACCCTGGAAATTTTTCCAATATCAATTCTGTTTGATTACAGTGACACACTGAATCACATGGGTTTCTACGGTTAATCTTACCATGACTCTGCTTATGCATAAAGGAACGAACCCTACACTACATTAGGTGTTCTAGGAAATCCTACGTTAAGAGGAGTCTAGATTCAGAGACTCAGAGTTTCGCAACTTTCTATGTATCAAGTTTCTACGAAGCAAGATACAGTTACGTTCATATCTTTATACCTGTCATAGAAACAGGCTAAGATAGGACACCAACAGACTGGGATGTTTTCATCATCTGAAATTGTAAATTGAAATAGGACAAGATCTCCACGGATTTTGGTTACCAGTTTAACGCAAACTCAGATGAAGCATGATGCTATCTGGGTTATTGCAAACAGTTTGATCAACTCTGCAGAATCCTTACATCCGTAAGGATTTCAGAACAAACAAATTTATCGGACATGTTCCAGCCAAGGCTCATCCGATCACTTGGTAATCCCTCAGTTATCGGGTCAGACAAATATTCATAATTGTGCTCCTAATTCACTTCACGTCCTTGTTCTAATTCCACGCCTTGCTTTCGCGCTCGCGTTCATGACACTATTTCACGTTCATGATCGTATTTTGGTTTACGATTTTACGTTCATTTATTTTCTCATTATGGGTAGTTTGCAAGAACTTGAGAGACCAGACCCAAGTTTAGTATAACTCCCTATCCTCAGATAGACGTTTCTCGTCATAATCTATGTCTCACCTTCTAGCGTTTGTCGTTACCGCCATTATATTCTATGATCACGATATGTTTCACATGTCATGTTCATTCCACGTTCCTCATATCATGATCAAGATATGTTACACGTATCAGGGATCACGATATGTTTACTCATACTACACTCGCCATATCTCCACGTAGCACGTTCAAAATTTTTCACGTATCACGTTCAAATTTTTTCACGTACTACGTTTCTATATGTCACGCGCATCGTTGCTAGTTATCAGTTAAGTTGGATTGTATGCACCATAATGTTTCAGTTACTCTTACACGTTAATTCTTATTCCCTCGATCGAATTTAGGGGATCTACCTTACGTTGATTACCAAGAACTCCTTCGTATTCCAAGTCAAGGTCAGGAGGACCAAGACTTATCATTCATGTCATGATCTTATAAAGGAACCGTTCCAAGAGGGAAGCCACTTGGAAACGGACAAGTTCGTCCGGACTTCTTATCCGTTTTATCTTATCAATTTGATATGTCCTTTCAGCCACGTCACGTTCCATGTCCTTTTTAGACATGTCACGTTCCGCGTTATTTCTGCCAGGTCACCTGCACGTTAATTTATTTTACATACCCTCTCAGTTTGATTCAGGTATGTTTCTCTTTCAGTTATGTTATCTATAATTCGGGGACAAATTATTCTTTTTAGGGGGGAAGAGTTGTAAAACCCGCATGCTTTTACCATGAATAGTACCCTTAAGATCGTACGTACTAGATTAAAACTTTCTTAATATAGCATGATTACGATTACGTGTTAGGATTTTACGTATTACGTACGTGTTAGAACACGATAAGTATTTACTACGCACGATCACGTAATAATTATTTGACGATAATTAATCACGAGCATGCGATTATGAAATCATGAACGTAATTAAAACACGAACTATTATTAATTACATATATATATTTATTACGAGCGTAATTAAATATATTAGATCACGATATTTACGTAACGAGAACACTTAAAACGCGAACACAAATAATCAAGAACGTGTACTTATTAATTAGACACGGAAAACATTCGGGTTACCCCTTGTGGGCCCCATTACCACGAAATTAAGGAGGGAGGATGGGCTTAGCCCATCAAAATTTTACTAAAAGGGTTTAAGGGATTTTTCACTACTCAAATAAACTTACAGAAGATTTTTAAGAAAACCTAAAAACCCTCCTTCCTCCTTCTCCTTTGTGTCGCCACCCTACAACCACCATAAGGAGTGGTTTTTGATCTTGGATCTCGGAATTCTAGTGATTTATCGTGTTTGTTCTTCGTCCTCTTGATCCACGAATTCGGTAAAACCTTTTTAAACCTTTTCTTTTGATTTAATTTTTTTATATTATGAACATGTAACGTTTTTACAAAAACATAATAATTAAGCATAGATCTAACATGTTTTGGTGTTAAATAAAATCAAAAGGTTGTTTTTAAAGGGTGTTTGTTTGGCCGCAGGCTACAACCGAACCCGAATGGGTTTCGGCTTGCCAAGCCGACCACCACCAAGACCATATGGTCTTGGCTGGTGCGTGTGGGTCCCACGGCAGCAAGGTAAACACGGGGTACCCCGAGTTGGTTCGGGGTACGGTGTCGATTTCATGTCCGGTTCATGTTTTTAGCCTAGATCCGGTTCATGGTGTATGTTAGTTTTTTTATTATGTTTATGAACTTATGTTAAAATTAAATTAATAAAATGATGTGATTAATTTAATAACATGACTTAGGTTATTTAATTATTAATGATCATGAAATTATTTTAACCTAAGTATTTATATATTTAAGACTTATAATTAATTAATTATTTTAAAACCATGGATATAATTAATTAATTAACATGACTTAGGTTATATTATTAATATATAATACTACATGTTTTAACCTAAGTATTTAACTTATTTAATTAAAAACATGTTATACTTTAATTAAATATTATAACCTATAGTTTAATTAATTACATGAAATAATTATTAAACTATACATTATATCATATGACTTAGAAATAATCATGAAAAACACTTAGGCTTATATACTTAGCTTATTTAACTAGCTTATTTAACTAGCTTATTTAACTAGCTTATTTCTAATTATGGAAACTTTCTATTTTTAGAAACTTAATTAAATAAGGCAGCTAATCTATTTATGGAAACCAGCTATTTTTAGAAACTTATTTATTTCAGGCAGCTAATCTGTTTATGGAAACTTATTTGATTAAGGCAGCTAATCTTTTTATGGAAACTTTCTATTTTTAGAAACTTATCTATTTTAAGCAGTAAATCTATTTTTGGAAACTTTCTATTTTTGGAAACTTTCTATTTTTGGAAACTTTCTATTTTTGGTAACTTTCTATTTTTGGAAACTTTCTATTTTTGGAAACTTTCTATTTTTGGAAACTTTCTATTTAAGGAAACCTGCTATTTTTGGAAAGTTACTTATTATTACATAGTAAGTGTAATAACACATGAAATACCATAAATACTTAATCAGATTAAACATAATTGTAGATAAAACACAGTTTAAGGCTTTAAAACAGTAAAACATGGTAAGAACACATAAAATTAGCTAAGACATGACATAAAACCAGCTACGTATTTAGTAAGCAGATACTTATTCATGTACGTATTTATGTAGCACTAGTGATTCGGAAGTAGGATTCCTCGCAGTTCATCTTCTTCGTTCACTGGACATAAGGTACGGATTCCCGTCCTTTCAGTATGGACATTCTTTCCTTATTAGGATTCCCCGTATGCAGCCAACTGTTTTCCAGTAGTATAAGTTACGCGTTTGATTTCTTATGTTTAATTATGATTACCTATAGCCATATACATGCATGACCAGTTTCACCTAGTTATGGAGGTACCATAACCATAACATTAGAGGCACTAATGTTATGACTTCACCACGGCGGAGTGATTGCTCGTGGCGTCCCTTCAGCTTTTGGCCATCTATATATATTTATCATATGGGGCGTATGGGTGCATCCTAGTTACATGTTTTTATTCAGGATTACATGGTAAATGTGGTGTGTGCCTTGCATCCTTCACAAGGAGCTGATCCCTCCTACCCAAAAACCAGTATATGCAGCCCCTCTAATTTGCATGATGAGGTCACCCCTCCAAGTATTCATGCACGGTGGATTTTCATGACCTATATTGGCTAATGGTAAAATATGTTAAACAGTTTTCATATGATAAACATAAGGCTTTTCAAACTATAAAACCAGTTTTATGAACATGTTCCAGGTTTTCCAGGACTTATACATTTCCACTGCTATTAAGTCTCTATTATGTTTTAGTCACTTATACTATGTCTATATCCGTGCACTGAGCGTTTTGCTCAGCCGTTACTTTCCTTTCCATGTCCCAAAACGGCAGGTACCCTAGGAGGGACTCGAGCATTTGGAGGACGTGCATAGGATGGAAGCTGCTAGAGACTTCTTTTCCTTTTGCCTTCATATACTTATGCTTGTTTAGTCTTTCATTCATTTCTGTTGCTTTATTATGTTTTGGGCTTATGTTTGGGAACCGATGTTTGATTCCGGTTATCCCTATGGTCATGTAATGTTTTATACATTTATCCTTGTATGCTTTGATGACATGCCATAATTCCGCGTGACATTCCATTTTCAAAATGGGGTGTTATAGAGCTAGTCTACACGAGAGACATAGTGTGCAAGGCAAGCCAAAGCCATTCTAGGTCACGTTTAAGGGGTACCCGACGCCTAGAAGTTCCTAACTCTTGACCATTCATCATTTCTTCTACAAGACGAGTAAGTGAAACATCTCATCACCACATTTCCATTTATTCTTACTCCTCATTGCATGTCATTCACGTAAATCCTTAGAAATCAAGGCTAAGAATGCATGCACACGTAAACTATGCTAAAACTTAGCTAGCCAACTCACGGCTTGAACATTTTGGTTACAAGAAAACGTGTTATCATGCTTAGTTCTATAAGCAACGAATGTAAACAAGTAACTAACTCAGGTTGATTCCTAGAAAACTAAGGTGTTAGATCTCGTTGTATGGCTAAATGAAGCCCTATAGCTCTTGGCTTATTTTGTTAGCCGAGTATGAACCGTCATTTATTAAACCTACGTGACTAAGACAAACGTGTAGGAGTGGAGGATTTATTTAGCAACTTAGAACAATACATAAGCCACACAAATAAGCTAATAAGCCGAACCCTATAAGCCTCGAATCAAATAAGCCATTAGCTAGTTTAAACTGAAACATTATAAGCCCAAAAGCCCAAGTTATATATTTTAGTTATATTGTTTTGGTTAAGTTTATATTTTCTAAATAATTAAACTAGCCCACTACAAGCCCATTAGGCCCATTAACCAAAACCGGACCCTTAATGGACCACCCGAACCCATTAAGCACCGAATATATTATATTGGAGACTATTTGGGCCATTTGTGTAATATAATGATAGTTATTGTCAAAAATGAATAAGGTATAAAACTTATATATATTTTTCGAGACTTAAAACAAGTGCAAGGACCAAACATGTCAAATTGAAAAGTCTAGGGTTGCAGTTATATATAGCCGAGTCTTAATTTAAACCGCAAGGATTAAACGTGCCATTTTGTAAACTTAATACAAGCCCTAGAAGATTTTCGTGTCCTTTTGGACCTAGTTCGAGTCTTGAGGGACTATTTTTGACCATTTGGTAAACTTATATATGCCTAGGTTATTTTTTGTGCCTTCCTTATACTTTTCGAAACCACAAGGATCCATATTGCCAGTTTACGAATATAAACCGAGCCCTAAGGGGCTGTTGTGTAACTTGTGAACACCCCCTAACCTTAACCGAACTACAAGGACCTATTTTGCCAAACCTTGAAATTATATAATCCCTAGGGGCGTTTGTGTAAATACCGAGAGTATATATATATACTTGAGGGACTTGTGTTGTAAATTCCCTAAACTTATATAAACCCTAGATATATATTTTCCCTAATGATTAAAAAGCGTAAACTTAAATACCAAAACCATGTTCGTTCACAAACTTGTCATTTAATTAAATTACATAAACTTTGGAGACTTTTATTAAATGAAATATAACACGTTTTTGTAAACATTATTTATATAAATTATATATATAAATACAATTAATTTATAAGAATAAATGTATTAAATATATTTATTATAGATCTTGTACATTTTAAATAAATATAAACCCGTCTTTTATAAACATTTAAACTCACTTTATAATGTACAAGTACGGAAACATTAATTAAACGAAGTAGTAACTTGAACAATATTAATTACTACTCACTTAAAATTAATTACTCTATTACTTGTATAACGATAAATTAAATTACAAGGATCACAATAAAATACTTAAAACCAGTAGAATCATGTACAACTTGTTTCAGTGACTTTTATACATCCAATTATACTTTTACCGAGACTGTATAATTATTTAGGTTGTTGACTGTGTTGTGGGCATTACTTTGGATTCTTGTGACTTTTACTATATTACTGAGGTGAGTTCATTGCCCCACTTTATATATTGAAAAACTTTTAAATCCTTTATAGGGAAGAAATCATGCAATTTACTTTATGGATGTAAAATGAGCTATACCAACTTTAATTACATGTGCCTATTGTAGAATTCCTCATGACTCGTGAACTGAAACTATTCGAATTATAGAATTACCTGAATGTTATAAATAGATCTATCTGGGATTGACCATCCCCACCTGAGTGAGTCATGCTCACTGTGCCGTGGCCCGAACAACAGGTGTTTACCATGTCAGAACGGAATAATGGGTGCATTATTTTAATGCGAAGGGCTCTCATTTGTTGAGGGATTAACATGTCAAGTGTCAGTTTCGGGAAATAGGCAATGTAATTACCTTTAAGTATTGATGCTTTGTGCATTACTGCTTCAGTGACTGTTTTACTATCCAAACTTATTTAATAAACCTGTGAATTCACCAACTTTATATTGACCCTCAAAAGCATGTTTTTCTCAGGTATTTGAAGCAGGTAGTTATATTGAGGCAGCATTCTAGCACGCATCTGGGGATTTATATTACTGGGGACTTATAAACAATCTTTTATTTATGTTGGAATCATTTAAACAACAACTTGTACTCTTGATCATGTAATAAATGTTTGATAATCTTTTATCTGATGCTCTATGTACTATCTGCTATTGATCTACCTACGTGACACCCAAATATTATTTCTGCTGCATTTGACCAATTTGGGGGTGTCATAGAATGATAGCAGAGCGATAGTTATAAAGAACCAGACCAAAAATTAATAAAATAAAAAAACAAAATTTTCATATATAAACTGGACTATAACTGCTTTAAAAATCTTTTGGGATTTTTGGGACTAAAATAGCTAAGCATATAGAATGTAGAGCATGCATTTATTATGTGATTTATGTGATCTTTGATTATTAACTTTTGGTTAAATAATCTTATAAGTATTAACTAAGTCTTTTAACTCGCGATGTTAAGAGAACACTCACTACAACCATTATAACTTAATAATACCATTTTTAAAACTTTTTAACTTGAGTAAGCTTATGCTTACGTCAATTAAAAATGATGTTATTCCCAGATTTACTATGACATCACCAGTGACATCACCGACGGCTGTACCAGATATCGACCCCACTCCAATTGTGCCACCGTCACTGACATCAGTGCTGCCAGGATGGCTGTTAGCTTCTGAGTATGAGGACAGTCAGACCGATGGTGTAGTTTCGACTGTTGCTACTCCACCTACTGTTGTGGTTCCCTCTGTTGAGGAGGAGGACCAGATGACCTATGCCCTGCCACCCCTACCACCCCTCGTCATCTCTCCAGGGCTATGTACCCGGATCTCTACCCCCTCGTAAGAGGAGGTACGAGACTGACCCCGCCTCTATCTTTAAGGTCGGAGAGGGTTCTGGGACTAGACAGGTTGATCCTGTCTAGGCCCAGATTGCAGCATTGACGGCTCGACATGAACAGGACATGGCAGATGTCCACAGTTTATTGGCAGCCAGCCAGGCTGAGCGCTCCATCTTACGAGAACGTCTAGATTCCCTCATTTGGACCACCTGGGCTGAAGCCCAAGTCGCCAGAGGGACATGGGCCACAGTCTATGATGCTCTCCAGTGGCTCATGGGGGAGTATGATTTCATTTGTCACCACATCTACGTTGTGGAGAGCCTACAACATCAGACTCATGCCACCCTCATCGCTTAGGAGCAGACCTTGTCCATGATCTTTGACTTAGCGACTATTCACCATGATGGAGTGACAACAGAGGCGGCCCATCTTAGAGGAGCCTTGGATACTCTTCATGCTCAGCTGGTTCAGACGCCTCGACATGTCAAGAGGACCCGTCTTGCCATGATTGCTCTACAGGATGCCATGCCAGCACCAGTAGCCCCACCAGCTCCCTCTGTACCAGCCACTTCCAGCGGATCTGTTAGACCTGCATAGATTTGATGTGCTAGATTTTGTGTACATCATGATAAGCTCTTGTGTTGCATCCCAGCTATCATGATATAGGACCCCATGTACTTTCATTTCATGCATCTTTTGTATCATATCATGTACTGTATTCCATTAGATAGGTGTCTGTATATATATTACATTTTAGACTGTGTGTACCACCATCCCAGACAAACGTGCTGTACTTCCGTCTTGGATTGGTTGTGCCTGATGATATGTTTACTTTATGTCGGAAATGACATGTACTCACTTTCTTTTGTTATATATCATGTGTTGTACTATATTATTGAAATCTTGACAGGTTATCCAATTTGTTATAAATTTTGAGCATAAATATCCTTGTGCAAATAATATGTGAACTGTACTAACATTAAAGCTAATGATCTCATTTTGTGTATGACCACAGACAAATGGCAATCACTAGGCATAATCCTGTCAATAATCCCCCAATGATGATGCTACTCATAACGTCACCACTGCCCAACTTAGGGAATTGATTGACCAAGGTATCGCCATTGCTATGGCCGCTAGCAGAAATATGGGCGATAGCGAAAACTCCAATAACCGTAGGAACAACAATACCACTAGAGGCTGCTCCTACCCTGATTTCCTCAAATGCAAGCCGTCCTATTTCTGGGGCAGCGAAGGCGTTGTAGAGCTGATGCAATAGTTTAAAAGACTAGAGACCGTGTTCCGCATCAGCGACTACGCCGATGAAAACAAAGTCAAATTCGCCACCTGCATATTACTCGAAAGTGCACTCACATGGTGGAATTCTATGGTTGCTACCCTAGGACACGACGCTGATTACACTCTCAACTGGACCAACTTGAAAGAAAGGATGACGAAAAGTACTGCCCAAGGGGCAAAATGAAGAAACTGGAAGTCGAACTATGGGATCTTAGGTGTAAAACAATGACATCGTGTTATACAACCAGAGATTCCAAGAGTTGACCCTCATGTGCACCAGGATGTTTCCCGAGAAGGAGGAAAAGATTGAGAAGTATGTTGGAGTACTTCCCAACGCCATCCATGATAGCGTTCTCGCCTCTCGACCCACTATTGTCGAGAATGCCATGGAATTTGCTACTGAGCTTATCAATAAGAGAGACCGTACCATATCTGAAAGACATACTGAGAACAAAAGAAAGATGGATGACAATGTCCACAACCATTACCAGCCACCCCAAAAGAGGCAAAATGCCAGGCAGGTATACAGTGCTATCCCCACCACCGACCCAAGGGCATACGGAGGTACCAAACCTATGTGTCCAAGGTGCCACTTCCATCACAATATGGGTAGCCCATACAAATCCTGCTACAAATGTGGAGAGATTGTTCATTTTTCTCGCACTTGCCAAGTGAATGCTGTTACCCAGGTCCGACCCAACCCAAATGCTATAAACAACAACCGAGGCGGACCTAAGGCCCGTGGGAACGGGAATGGACAACCAGGAAACTGTAACGCTGCTGGAGGGAGTAACAATGGCCCAAAGAAAGGAGTTGTGTGCTACGAGTGTGGAGCACCCGGACATGTGAGACCAGGTTGCCCCAAGTTGGCTAGTCAGAACAAGAACAATGGAGGATCCACATTAAGGGTATACGTGGTAGGAAATGCAAAGGCCAACCCAGAATCCAACATTGTTACTGGTACGTTTTTACTAAACAATCGTTATGCATCCGTTCTATTTTACACTAGAGCGGACAAAAGCTTTATATCTACTGAATTTAGTAACATAGTAGAAGTTACCCCTTCCCTTTTAGACCATCATTTCTCCGTAAAATTAGCAGACAGTAAGATCATAAAGGCTGATACCATCATTAGAGGTTGTAATCTGAACCTTTCCAAACATCCATTCAACATTGACCTAATTCCAGTAAACTTAGGTAGTTTTGATGTTATCATTGGCATGGACTGGTTAGCTAAGTATCACGCAGTAATCGTCTGCGACGAGAAACTAGTCCGCCTGCCATGGGGAAACGAGACCTTAATCATCCGAGGCGATGGTAACACTGACCTTACTGACACTAGACTCAGTATTATCTCTTGTACTAAAGCCCAAAAATATTTGTTGAGAGGATGTCCTATCTTTTTGGCTCATATTTCCCAAACAGATGAAGAAGACAAACCAGAGAAGAAGCAAATCAAGGACGTACCTATCATCCGAGATTTTCCCAAAGTCTTTCCTGAAGAGTTGCCAGGTTTACCACCAGCCCAACAGGTGGAATTCCATATCGACTTGATCCTAGGAGCTACACCCGTGGCTAAAGCTCCTTATCGATTGGCACCATCAGAAATGAAAGAACTAGCTGAACAACTTTAGGAATTGTCTGACAAAGGATTCATCCGACCCAGTTCCTCACCATGGGGAGCTCCGGTCTTATTTGTCAAGAAGAAAGATGGTTCCTTCCGAATGTGCATTGATTACAGGGAACTGAATAAGTTAACTGTAAAGAACCGTTATCCACTTCCTCGCATTGACAACATTTTTTGACCAACTACAAGGGTCAAGTGTGTATTCCAAGATTGATCTGAGATCTGGATATCACCAATTAAGGGTCAGGGAGGAGGATATTTCAAAACAGCTTTTAGGACCCGATACGACCATTACGAATTCTAGGTCATGCCATTTGGGTTGACCAACGCACATGCCATCTTCATGGACCTTATGAATCATATGTGCAGACCCTACCTGGATAAATTCGTGATAGTCTTCATAGATGATATACTCATTTATTCCAAGAATGAACAGGAACACGAAGAACACCTTACACAAGTGTTGAAGGTACTCAAAGAGGAACAAATGTACACCAAGTTCTCCAAATGTGAATTCTGGATTCCTAGAGTTCAATTCCTCGGCCACGTGATTAATAGTGACGGTATTCATGTAGACCCAACAAAGGTTGAATCTGTTAAGGATTGGGCATCTCCTAAATCACCAACAGAGATCTGCCAATTCCTAGGCCTTGCCTGATACTATCGTCGATTTATCGAAGTTTCTCCAAGATAGCCAAACCAATGACCAAACTCACACAGAAAGGAATAAAGTTTGATTGGGGAGAGAAAGAAGAATCAGCTTTCCAGCTGATCAAGGAGAAGCTGTGTAGTGCACCTATTCTGGCCTTACCCGAGGGAAACGACGACTTCGTCGTATTTGTGATGAGTCACACAAAGGCTTAGGTGTAGTGTTGATGCAAAGAACAAAGGTGATCGCTTATGCCTCCAGGAAATTGAAGAAACATGAGAAGAACTATACCACTCATGATCTTAAATTTGGATCCGTGGTTTTTGCTTTAAAGATCTGGAGACATTATCTGTACGGAACTAAGTGCACTGTGCATACTGACCATAAGAGTTTGCAACACATACTGGATCAAAAGGAACTAAACACGAGGCAACGCCGTTTGATTGAATTGCTAAGTGACTACGACTACGAGATCAGATACCACCCCGGTAAAGTAAACGTGGTTGCTGATGCGCTAAGCCGTAAGGAAACCGATCCTCCTATGAGGGTTCGAGCACTAGTCATGACGATTAGCCTGGACCTACCCAAGAAAATTCTAGAAGATCAGAATCAAGCTCAGAAGCTTGAAAACCTCGTGAAGGAAGATATTAGAGGTATACTTAGAACCGACCTTACCAAAGAGAAATTGGAGCCGAGAGCGGATGGAACTCTGTGCTTGCACGGGAGGAGTTGGTTACCTTTTATGGGGACTTGAGGAACGTCATCATGCACGAGTATCATAAGTCCAAGTATTCCATACATCATGGATCTGAAAAGATATATCAGGATATGAAGAAGTTATATTAGTGGCCGAACATGAAGGAAAACATTGCCACCTATGTTTAGAAGAGTTTGACATGCTCACGTGTTAAGACCAAACACCAAAGACCCTCCGGTTTGCTAGTAAAGCCTGAGATACCAAAGTGGAAATGGGAGAACATCACTATGGACTTCATCACCAAGCTTCCAAAGTCGTCTCACGGTTAAGACACCATATGCGTAATCGTCGATCGTCTCACCAAGTCCGCGCACTTTCTGTTGATCCCAAACTTAGATCGATTTAGCTTTATGTATACGGGATTAGATCAAGTAATACACTTAGATAAACCTTTGTATATGCTTATGAATTTAAGTGTTATGCGGAATTTAACACTTAAACAAGAACACACAATGATATAAACAAACTTTCACTTTGATTATCAATATCAAACTTGCTTACAATGAAAGTAGTTTACGAATGAAAACTTATATCAAACATTAACCTAAAGGTCTTCTTTTATAGACATAAGAAGCCTTGTATAATAATCTACGTATCAGCTATTCTAGGTAAAGATAAATACAGAAAATACATTGTTGTTCCTATCTTTACTAGAAGTAATCTAGAATACAATAAACGCGTAGAGTATATCTTCCCATCAATGCTTGTCTTCAATGTGTCAACGCTTGACTTTATCTTGTCAACGCTTGAGCTATCAGCGCTTGTTTTGTTCTTGTCAACGCTTGTTTTACTCTTGTCAGCGCTCAAGTGATTTGGCCTTAATTTATTCCCAACAATCCTCCCCTAAACTTGATATCCACTCTTATGATCAAGTTTCTGAATAAGCATTAAGGACTTGGAGGAATCTTACAAACCTTCTCATATTGATAATGAATAAATCTGATCAAATCTTTTGCCACGTCACTTGAATAATCTATTTCTAGCTGAGTGTCCTTCATCTTCTCCAAAATAGCTTTGGATATGAAATACTGACCATCCACAAGTAGATATTCAGCAAACTTTGTAGAACTCAAATGGTAAACACCAGCAGCTGAATATAACCTCCATTGAAGACCACTGAGGTCATCTTCAAGATCCTTCCAAACAGCAGGATCCTCATCTTTTGGTCCACACATTCTTTTAAATGTGGACCAAAGTTTTATTCCATTAGCTGAAGTTGGTGCTTCAGCCTCATACTTGGTCTCCAGCAATCTCCATAGATCAACCAAGTCTTCTCTATCACAACTTGCAAAAAAAGATATGAGAGTGGTAAAAGTGTGTACCTCTTTGCCATATCTGCCAATCTTCCAAAACCCACATTCATCTTCTTCATAGCTCACAATTGGGTTTCTGGAATCTAATGGTAACACTTGCACCATATCTGAAGCTTCTAATGGTGAGAGCTTGAGGCTCTTTCTGATAACAGCTTCACTTGGATATAGTGGATCCATATCTTTGGGAAACTCAAATGAAATTCCCTTCTTCACTGGCCTGGGAACAAACATAGCTTTCTTGAGTTCCATTTCTTCTGCAAGTTCTTCCTTTCTTTCATCAGAAAGAAGTCTGAGAGTGTTTGCTTCCTGCACTCTCACCCAAATGGGATAAGCCCTGCTTTCCAACTCATCAAATGTCAAAGCCCTCAATTTCTGATAAGTCCATCCAACTCCATGACATCTGAGCAACATGACGTATAGCTCCCTTCTATCCCTTTTTAACTCTGAGAGAATATTACTTGCCTTGTGTTTCAAAATTACCTGGCAATCTTTCTGAACTCTAAGAAGAATCTCCAAACCTCATATTTGATCTGAAATGGTCAAGTCTGGATTCTCCATACATCTTTCTTCCCAAGCATTGTACATTTGAACCACCTCTGGCATGTCAAAGTCAACCTGCAATTTCAATTCTCTCAGCTTCTCCTCAGCCAACTCATCACCATACTCAAGTCTTTCTGGTTCTATAATCATCAAACTTGAGTCTGAACTAGCTCCATCACTTCCTTCTTCCGAAGTCACTACAAATGGTGACTCCTTTTTATCTTGTTCCATGATTTGTGCAGCCAATATTCTATCAAATTCAACTTGAGCTACATCCTTTGGAACAATCTCTTCTACCAAAATACCCTACCCTTATCTGATGGTGCAATGGTTGGTAAGGTAGATGGTGATACCTGTGTAGAAACCTCCTTGATGATAGATCATGACTGGGATACATCACCTTCATGTACAGGTCTGTCAACGCCCAATCTTGTCCTATCAGCGCCCAAAATATTTCTGTCAGCGCCCAAATTTTCCTTGTCAACGCCCAAATATCCTGTCTCAGCGCCTTTTATAACTTCTTCCAACATAGCTGTAAATGAGAAATTCAGGTTGGTAGGAGAAACTAAGGACGTATCAAAACCTGTTTGTTTCTTCAAAGTTGTAAGGGCCTCAACAACATCTAATGATTGACCATCATGGCTGCCCTTATCACTCAGATTTATTGGATCTTCCTCCCCTTTGGAAGATTCCTCCATACCCCTCCTTGCACTAGCACTCTCTAAAACAACAATCCTCTCCCTCAATTGCTTGAGTTCAAGGCCTTGTGAGCTGACAACTTGTACTAAGTCTGCATTTTGTTTTTGCAAGCTCATGCAGACTTCCGTCAATTCCATGAGAGTCATTGGTTCTAGTCTGCCCTCTTCTGAAATGGGGATTTGACCTCCCAAGTCAGATTCATTGGGCAAGGATGAGGAATTAATGATGGTGGGACTGCCTTGGCCAGCATCTAAGCCAGAACCAATAGTCCCAGCCTCATCCAGGTCACCAGCCACACTTGTGGTGGTGGTTCTCTCTGCTACATGGCTAGGACCACCAGAGGAGAACACTCCAGTAGTCCTTTGGCGTTTCATCAACCTATATTCAGGGGGTGTGGAAGATGGTGTGGAAGAATGAGTGGATGTGGGTTGGTTAAGGGGTGTTTAGGTTTGTGAAGGTTGGGTGTCAGCGTTGGAAATAGGCACATCAACGCCAACATTTGATGTGTCAGCGTTGAAAGAAGCTTGGTGAATTTGCATAGGTTAAGGTGAAGGGATGGGTTCAGGTATTGGTTCAAGTTGTGGTTGGGGGTCAATTTGTGGTTGGGGGTCTGGTTGGGGTTGTGCTGCTGCAATAACAGCAAGCATAGCTGGGGTTAAAGGTAGGTCACGATGGGGTGGTGAGTTCATCTTCATAAAAATAGCTTTCTTTTGCTCAGGGATCTTATAAAAATCATTATGATCCCTGGTGCAGTAACCTTGAACATCAAAAACCATTTGGAGAAAACGGGGATAAGCTAAAGTCATTTTGTTCCCCTTGTTTTTACACATGCCCTCAAAAATCATTTTAGAATAATTAAACTTTTGCCTTGTTGCAATGCACACAATAGCACTTGCAATGGATCTATTGATCTCATTGTGTGCAGTGCATTTGGGACTCAAACATTGAAGGAGGACATGTATGAGGTACTTCCAGGCTGGGGGAAATTCCTGTTTATGATACTTGTTTAGAGTACCTTCATCAGGAAAAGGATATCCCAAAACCCTAAGCCCTTGTTCTATTTCATTAATGGGAAGAGTGGCTATACCATCAGCATCATCAAGATGCAAGGCTTGGCGTATCAAGGCCTCAGTAACCACCCAAGGTCTCCCATGAACAATAGAAGTCAATGTAGTCACTCTATTAACTGTTGAGGAACTAACAGTGTTCCAAAACTGTTTAATATGTGTGACTGGAGTGAGTGGTGCATGAGAAAGAGCATACCTTAAGGGGGATGCGTTCAAATACGCCACCATTTGTGTGTATTGGGGAAACAGAGCATCATCAGCTTCAAGATACGCAATCATGTTGTGTTGAGATCTGAACCCCAATTCCAATTCTGATGGTTTAAACTTTGGTGCCATTGATGAAAGCTGTTAAATTTAAGTGAAGAAGATGAAGTTGATAAGAGAAAATTGTGTTAGACAAGAATTATAGATACCCTGTTTAAAAATAGGAGCCAAAGTTATAGGAGAAGAAAATGCATGTGATAGGCCCAAAAATAGGCAAGTATTTTCAAAAATCAATCATGAAAATATTGAAAAAGTATAAGTTTATCTCATGCATTAAATGTAAAGTAACAACTCCCAAAATTACGGCCAAAAAATATGTCAAAAAATAACAACTGGGTAGGTCCCATTGAGTGTCAACGGTCAAAAATAACCTATCAACGCCCAACGGCTATAATCTTGTCAACGTTTGCCTATAGCCATGTCAGCGTCTAATTTGGTCACAACAACGCTTGGAAAATTCTTGTCAGCGTCCAAAAATAAAAATGTTTTTAAAAATGAAAAATGACCTTAACAAGTAATTTATCCTAGAGAAGATAACCAAAAGCTGATAATTATTATAGGGCGGCAAGCACTGTCCAGTTATGCACACTTGCTTAAGCAAGATAGACATAACAGTCCTCTAGTGTCTCTTGCTAACCAAAACTCTTAACAACCAAGTTACCTTATAAAATCCCTTGTTACTCCCAGGTAATTCCATAACAAAATTATTCCCAAGTCTCCCAACAGACCACAACCAATTCTAGGCCAAAAATGTCTTGGCAACATGCATAGTATATCAACTTTACATGCTACAGTGCCTCATGATTTAGTAAAACTAACTCATACTCACCTGTGGACACAATCCAGAATTGTGATAAGAGTATCATATGGATACCCAAACATCCTAAAGGTTCCTAAAACCTCCCCTTAAACTATGATACAAAAGTTTGTTAAAATCATGCATGAACATAAAAATTTATGTCAAGATAGGAATGAAACATTCCAACCATCATCCATAAATAAAAACTTGTCCAAATGCTTCTCCATTGATCCATAAGCAACTCTGTATCCAATGGTATACTGCTGACACCATCTGCACAGTTAGATTGAAAACCACAAAACTAACATTGTTGCTGACAACGCCCCGATAACACATGACAACGTTGAGGGAAGCTTTGTCAGCGTTAGACAATTATATTGCTGACAACGTTGCAAAAACACTTATCAGCGTTCAAGCAACCTTTGTCAGTGTTAGAATAATATAGTGGAAAATCTAAATCATCATAAGACCAATAACAATGCATCATCCCTGTATTACATACTTTACAAAAAGACTCCAAAACACATATTATGTGAGATTGACCATTCCAATACTTGTTACCAAGTATTGAAACCTCCCAGCATCAAAAGGTTTATCAGTAAATCTGACACATTTTCCTCAGTGTCAACCCTATCTGGTTGTATTAAACCTTTTTCAAAGCAATCTCTTATAAAATGGTGTCTTATTTCTATGTGTTTAGTTTTAGAATGATGTACAGGATTCTTAATGATGCATAAAGTGCTGTTATTGTTAACAAATATCTTGGTATGCATGAAATTATACCCATAGTCCAACAGCTGGTTCTGAATCCACAAAACTTGGCCACAACAAGCAGCTGCAGCAACATACTCATCTTCAGTTGTAGAATTAGCCACCACTGTTTGTTTCTTGCATTGCCAAGATATCAACCTGCTCCCAAGAAACTGACATCCACCAGTTGTGGATTTCCTATCAAATTTATCACCTCCATAATCACTATCTGAATATGCAATCAGCTCCAATGGTGAATCCTTTGGGTACCACAAACCAAGACTAGGATAGCATCTTAGGTACCTAAAGATCCTCTTCACAGCATAAAGGTGACATTCTTTGGGAGTTACTTGATGGCGTGCACAAGCACACACAACAAACATGATGTCAGGTCTGGAGGCAGTAAGATACATCAAGGATCCAATCATGGATCTATAGTGCCTGACATCAACATCTTTCCCATCTCCAATCTTCCCCCAAGGGTGTTCTCTATCCATAGGAGTAGTAGCCCTCTTTTCATGTGGAGAAAAGCCAAACTTCTTCAAGATCTCAGCAACATATTTATCCTGGGAGATGAAGATACCATCTTCTTTCTGCTGAGCTTGTAAACCAAGAAAGAAGTTCATTTCCCCCATAGCACTCATCTTGAATTTGTCTGTCATAAGCTTGGAGAAATCCTCACTCATCTTTGGATCAGTAGACCCAAAAATGATATCATCAACATTGACCTGGACAAGCAACACATCCTTGCCTTTCTTCTTTGTAAACAGTGTCTGATCTATGGTGCCCCTCTTGAATCCATTGTCCACCAAATAGGTAGACAAAGTACCATACCATGCTCTAGGGGCTTGATGAAGGCCATACATAGCCTTTTTGACTCTATACACTTTATCTGGATTCTCTGGATCCTCAAAACCAGGAGGCTGCATCACATATACTTCCTCAACAATAGTTCCATAGAGGAAAGCACTCTTGACATCCATTTGATAGACTGTGAAGCCCATGCAGGATGCATAGGCTAGAAAAATCCTAATAGCTTCAATCCTTGCAACTGGTGCAAAGACCTCCTCATAGTCTATCCCCTCCTCTTGTGTATATCCCTGAGCTACTAACCTTGCCTTGTTTCTGACCACAATGCCTCTTTCATCTCTTTTGTTCCTTAGAACCCATCTTGTCCCTATAGGTCTGACATATCTGGGACAATCAACCAGCTCCCAAACATCCTGAATTGCATATTGGTGAAGCTCATCCTGCATTGCTTCCACCCAACTTGGTTCTTTGAGAGCATCAAATATTTTCTTGGGTTCCTGTTGTGACAGAAAACAGGCAAACAAACATGCTTGCACAAGAGGGGTATCAACCTTCTTGTGTATATTGGCAATAAACCCACCAAGACCTTGATGAGATCTTCTAGTCTAAACTAGTATCAACATTACCAATGATTTGTGAAGGAGGATGATTCTTCATGACTGAAGTAAGTACTCCTCCCTCAAAAAGTCTGGTATCTTCAACTTCATTCTCCATGTTGCCAATATCTTCTTCATCAGACTCTCTTATATCGACATAGGGATGACCTTCTTCATGTGAATTGGAAGGTTCACCTTGTTCAAAAGTGGAAGAGAAAAGATGTGCAAAGGTGTTGTCAACGTCTGAACCTTGTTTGTCAGCGCTTGGGCTAACAACGCTTGAACTGTTGTTGTCAACGTTTGAACCATCAACGTCTGAATTAGTCTTGTCAGCGCTAGATTTGCCTTTGTCAGCGCCTGAAGGACCATGCATGTTTGTATCTGGTGGCACTTGGAAACCACCATTATCTTTTCCAGCAGCAGCAGCAGCAAAAGCATCTGTCCAAATGGGAATTGTAACATATTGTTGGATAGGAGATGTCTTTTCAGCTTGTGATCCAACCTTTTCATGAACCTGAGTACCTGAAACATCAACAACTTGTTCCTCCATAACATTTGAAGTTACCTTCACAATGTCTGGATTAGTGACAGACATATAATTTAAAGTTCTAGATAAAGGTTCCAAGTCAAACAACCAATTGGGACCACTTTCAGGATCACTAGGTTTATTTTCTAAAAACCTAACATGTACTCTTTCAAGTATACGTTTGTCCTCTTTAAGATAAACCCTATATCCCTTGCTCTGCACTGAATACCCCATGAAGTAACCCTTATCACCTTTTGCACTAAATTTCCCTAAGGCATCACTAGTGTCTAAAACTACTACATGACAACCAAAAGGTCCGAGAAAACCAATATTAGGTTTTCTACCCCAAAGTAACTCATAAGGTGTTTTGTTCTGAATTTTGTTAACCAATGCTCTATTTTGCACATAACAGGCTGTATTAACAGCCTCAGCCCAAAAGGCTATAGGAAAATGAGCATCAGCCAACATTGTTCTGACTGCTTCAATTAGGGTTCTATTTTTCCTCTCAACAACCCCATTTTGTTGTGGGGTTCTAGCAATACTAACTTGCCTTGTAATTCCTTTCCTGGCACAGAAATCATCTAGCTTCTTATTCCTAAATTCTCCACCATTATCACTCCTAAGCATTTTAACCTCATTGCCAGACCTTTTCTCAATTTGAGTGATAAAATTAATTAGAATATCAGCTGTGTCACTCTTCATAGCTAGAAAGAATGTCCAAGTAAACCTAGAAAAGTCATCTGTGATGACAAAGCAATATGACTTACCATTCAAACTTTCTATATTGGTTAGACCAAAGAGGTCCATGTGTAGCATATGAAGAGGTCTAGAACTAGTGTGCACCTGTTTGGACCTGAATGAGACCTTGTGCTGCTTGCCTTTAAGACATGCAACACAAGAGTGGTCATTATGGAAGGCC
The DNA here is from genome assembly GCA_025667525.1 of Glebionis coronaria. Lineage (NCBI taxonomy): Eukaryota > Viridiplantae > Streptophyta > Magnoliopsida > Asterales > Asteraceae > Glebionis > Glebionis coronaria. Next base: position 46,248,143 of record CM046880.1, on the reverse strand, counting down.
TTCTCAGGCAAACCATCAACTAAACCAAGTCTCACAAGTCTATTTATTTTTTAAAATTTATGTGCCCTAGTCTCCTGTGCCACAAATTACTCTCATCTACTGAGGCCTTAGCATAAAAACAAGACATATTATTATTCATTTTAATCCCATTCAAATTCACATTATATATGTCCTTATGCCTAGGTGTTCTATACTCAATATATTTCTCATCAGGGATCTTAAAATCCTTGCTTAACACCAAACACTCAGTATCAGTAAACAGAACTTTATTTTGGTTATCACAAACTTGTGATACACTAAAAAGGTTGTAATCAAGTTCTTTTACCAGAAATACATTCTCAAAACGCAAATTCTTGGTGAGAAGGGTTCCTTTGCCTGTGATAGTACCATATCCACCTCCAAAGTATACCTTATCACCATCCTTAATGGGAGAGAAGTTGGTCAAGTAGTCTTCCTTCCCTGTCATGTGCCTTGAGCATCCATTATCCCAATATCCATAATCATTGACCTGTTTTTGAATGCCCTGCACATAAAGAAAACAAATTAGTTTTCTTTGGGAACCCAAGTCTTAAAAGACTTGGATTCATCTGGTTGTTCAATAAGAACAGACTTAGTTCTCACAACAACCCCATTCTCATCCTTCTTAGGATGAAATACCCAGTCAACCCCAATAGGTTTTGTAATGACCTTTGAAATGTAATTAAATCTGTTGCAGGTCATTGAAATCCCATTATCATTAGGGTTTTGATCTTTCTTGGGTCTCCATGTTAAGCTTGAAGAAGCTTTAGACCCCTTACCTTGTGGTTTCAAATATTTAGGTCTGGTCACGTTTCTGTCAGCGTTAGAATTTGTCCTGTCAACGCTTAAATTACCCTTGTCAGCGTTGAACCTAGGGTTTGCTATAGAAACCCATTGCCTATTTGACCAGGTGTTTGTCTTTTGAAATGGTCTTTGTCCATGAGTGTTAGACCCTCTAGTAAAGAATGGGGCAGGTCTAATCACTTGTGGACTTTGCTGCACACAAGGTTTGGGTCTGACAACGTTTGACTTCCTAACAACGTTGACTTTGTTCCTGTCAACGCTGAAATTGTTCCTGTCAGCGCTGGCTTTGGGAGCGTTGACACACTTGTATGCCAAGTGTGAAAAGCTACCACAAGTGTAACAAGCTTTTCTAGACACAACCTTAGGTCTAGAAGAGAAGAAGCCTGTTCCATGATTGCTAACTTGGCTCTTGGGTGACCTAGTATTCCTATACATCTCTGCATATTTAACGCTAGGTTTTCTATCAGTGTTTGAGCCTAGGTCAACAACTTTACCAGTGAGTGGGTTAGTAACCTTAATGGGTGTTGACTCATTGGGACTCTCACATAGTAAGCCACCCTTAACAAACAAAGTAGGGTTAGCTTTCTTCCATTCATTCAGGTCAGTCAACTTTTGTTGATACTCTTCAACTGGAGTGACAACTCTTGGTGGAGGAATGAATTCCTCCTCTTGGAGCTCTGGTAAACCAGTCCAAGATAGGTCCTTTTGTTGGACACCATAGAAGTCACCAGCTGGTGGTGGAACCAAAGAGTAATCATTCATCCCAATCCCAGTCATGTCCTTAGGATCTCTTTGTTTACTCACACAGTCTCCTAGGGTTTGTGTGGCTCTATCAAATCTTTGAATCTTAAGGCCAACATTATCTTTGTTTTTAATGGCTTCATCTAATTTAGCTTGTAACTCACCATTAACCCTGTCCATGATATTTCTAATATCCATACTAGCATTTAACTCATGTTTTAAAATATTGATTTTATCTTTTAAATCAAATTCCATTTTCTTTTATTCAGAAACGGTTTTCTTAGTTTCAGTGAGAGCTAGTTGGTAATTAGACAATTTACATCTTTCAGTACTCATATCATCTAATAATCTTAACACCTCTTTGTTAAGTCTTTCAGTATTTAACCTACAACCTTTGCTACAAAAAGCATCATTGATACTAGTGTTTTTGTATGGGTTCAGATTATATTCTTGGAGTCCTCTCTAATTGATCTCGGCCTTAAGTGGAATGATTGTTCTTGGTTACTAAGAAAAAGGGTTTGGTTTTTGATACAAGGTTTTGCAATGGGTTCAGATTAAGTTCTCGATATCCTCTCGAATTGATCTCAGTCTTAAGTGGAATGATGTTCTTGGTTACTAAATAAAAGGGTTTGGTTTTCTGGTCTAAAAGGTAGAAATGAGGATTTAAATCAAAGACAATTACTTTAATTATAATTAGCAAAGACTTGTATTAAATTTAAGATTAAGATTAAAATTAAGATTAAAATTAAAATTGAAATTAAAGTTCAATAAGCATAAAGGAACAGTAAAGCAAACAAACAGTAACAAACAGTGACAGAAACCTAAAAGAAAAATTGATTCGGAACTTTAACCTTGGTTCGGAACTTTCATTCATCCGGAACTTTAAGAACTCATTCGGAACTTTCTGATGCGGAAGTTACTGTTCATTCATCCGGAACATTCTCATCCGGAACTTACTGGGTTGGTTCGGAACTTTCCGAATGAAGGTTTGATTCGGAAGTCTTGCTTGGTTCGGAACTTACTGGTTGATTCGGAACTTTCCGAATGAAGGTTTGATTCGGAACCTTCCGAATGAAGGTTGTTGATTCGGAAGTTTTGAGACTTCCGAATGAAGGCTAGGTTCGGAACTTTCCGAATGAAGGCGTTTGATTCGGAACTTATGCTTGACTCGGAACTTACTGGTTGATTCGGAACTTATGCTTGATTCGGAACTTCTGGAAACCCAGATACAGTAGCAGACATGCGAAGAACAAGGAACACGGTTTTGATCTAAAATTCACCAAGTTTTTCACCAAAAACTAAAATAAATCAATCACAAAACATTTACTAATCATAAACTACTAATCCCATCAATAAAAACACAAATCCCAACAAGTTTTGAAGATCAAATCAAGAAAATAAAAACTTAAAAACTTGAAGGTAAAGATGATGAAGAACAAGATAAAATTGAAAGATTAAACAAGAACTTAGTATTGAATGATTGATGTTTTGACAAGATAAAACAAAGATTAAAACAACAAGATTGGGAAGACAAAGATAAAAATCACCAACCACCCTAGTGGTGATGGTGATGCTACGAAACAGGAAGAAGAAAGAGTGGGGAAAAAGAAAAATAAAAGCTAGCTCCTAAATGTGTGTGAGGGAATCCTTTATATAGGCTTGTCCTTTAGTTGGTGAGTGGGCTTTCTCCCGTTCTTCTTGTATTTTCGTCTTTTCAGAAAAGTTTCCGTTTTCGATTCTGATTCAGGATTTGTCGTCGATTAAATTCAACTCGTCTTTTAATTTCTTCGTTTAATAGACTTGAGTTTCTTCGACTTATATAAATCTTCCATCTTTGGTCCTTTTCTTCGATAAATCTTCGAATAGGCCCAGCGACTTCAAATCTCTTGCATCTCTTGGACAATAGACTTTATCTTGAGTCCTTTTCCTCAGTAAAACCCATGCAATCCCATGTTTTCTTCAGTATTCATCCGGTTGGCTCTGAAAACACAATAAATACAAAAACCACGCATAATTCTAAACAAATGATATTAAATACGTGTTTTGGTCTCGTTTTAGCCCGAATTAAGTGGTAAAAGGGATGGGTGTTTACACACCTATCAAATCCCCTACACTTAACCATTGCCATGCCCTCATGCAATGCTTAGTGATAAAGCAATTTTTACATTTTTCTCATAATTAATCAACCTTGGCCTTATTTAAATTACTACTAAACAAAAATTAAAGTACTAAAGGAAATTAAGACTTTGAAGGAAACAAAAGGATAGAAAACCATTTTTACTTGAAAATAGCTATATGGAAATATCTTGCAAAGAAATCGATGACTTACATTAGGGCTTTGGTGTTGCGAAGATTTATCACCCTCAAGTTTCACGTCCCCCAAACTAAGCTTAAAACGAGATCATTGTTATTATAAGTTAGCAATTCAAACACTTACACACATGGCTTAATTAAATGCTTAAACTCCCTTATTCCTAGGTGTATCTCTTATATTTTATTTTTGTCTTAGAATGATCATGAAGATGCATTTTTGGACTTATTTCGATAGTTTATTAGGGCTGAAAGCAAAGTAGGACGATTTGATCAATAGTTAGCTAAAGGACAAAATCTCTTAAAACTGCTTCTCGGGATATCAAAAAGTTCATATCTTGGCATAACTTGGTTCACGATTTGAGACCTTTCTCGGGCCGATATTTGGCATGTACTTCATACTTCATATCTTCGAGAGACGTTCTTGAGATAATGGTCTTCTCATCACAATAGAGTTTCTTCGCTTGGAGACTTTTGAGGGGTGCTCCAACTTTGTTGACCACGACTTCATGATTATTTCTTCAATCTCTAATTGGGATTTTGAGATACAACGATCCGCCTCCTTTTCGGACTTGGATCTATTTATCCTCATACCTTGTTAGGGTCTTTTCGGATAGACTTCTCCATGATCTTTATGGGAGTTGATTGCTTTTCGTCGTGAGTCTTGATCCTTCATATTGATTTTAGGAATAATGCTTTTCACATCACTTTGGATCTTCAGCAATAAAATTGAATCCTCATGCCTTGTTAGGGCCTTTTCGGACTCGCCAATCTTCGCGCCCCGCTTCATAAGTTATGCCTTGGCTATGAACTCTTATCATTACCGAGCAACTTTTAAACGATCTTGGGCTAGAAGCTAAGTAACTTTTCAAATCGTACGACCTTACTTATTGCAGATAATTTATTAGCAAGTGATGGGAGAAAAGGCAAATAATTACACCAAGTGAGCTTGCGCAAGAATACCGACTTATAATTGACTCTATCATTTCTCGTCCTCCACAATTTAAAATCTCAAGTAATGAGACTCGTGGATACTTAGCCTAATAAACCAATTAAGGTTTACATGGTTAAGGATACTAGCTAGAATAAACTTGGATAAGTCTATTCGGGTTGAGTCAAAATAAACGCAACGGGCCTAATATGTCAAAGATTTCTAAACTAGCTACACCACTTTATTAATATTTTTGACTTTATTGCGGAATATATACATATGAAAGCAACGATAAAAATTTAAAAATTACAACTAAATGGCCAAAGTTAATAAAAAATTTGAAAAATGTTGAAAAATAGGATTTTCCGGTTAATTGAAGGCATTTTCATGGGAAAGTCCACTTAAAACTTCGATAGAAGTCCCCCCTACACTTAAGATAAACATTGTCCTCAATGTTTAAGCATGTGGGTAAAGTTTCCCCTACACTTATGACATTGTGCACGTTGGTTAACTCAAGTTAAGGATGGGACGACTAAAGTGATCAATTTCAAATGTGAGTATGAAGAAAATTGAATCACGATAGTTGAGAGATAGAACCGGATTTCGGATAACACGGGAGCACGGTTCTTTTAAAAACTTCCAAGAGTGCACTAATCCCTGTAATCACACCACACAAAGACAAACACATATAGAAGTCCCCCTACACTTAGGGGATTAAAATATAAAAGGATAGATACTCGGGCTGCCTCCCGAGGAGCGCTTGTTTTTGATAACCGAGTCACGAGCCTGACTCGACCCAAAATTAGTTCATGGGGAACGTGGTGAGGGATGGAATCACCTCTTGAGAGGTGTCCTCACCAAAGTACAACTTCACTTGTTGGCCATTCACCTTAAAATTTGGTCCATCAGGTTGAGCAAGCTCGAGAGTACCATATGGAAAAATTTGGGCAATGGTGAATGGGCCGGACCAACGAGATTTGAGCTTGCCCGAAAAGATTTTCAACCGAGAGTTAAAAAGTAAGACCTTGTCTCCAACATGGAACTCTCGGTTTTTGATCTTAGAGTCGTGAATGAGCTTAGTTCTTTCCTTATAGATCAAAGAATTTTCATAAGCCTCATTCCGAAGTTCATTGAGCTCATTGAGTTGGATCTTGCGTAGGTCACCGGCTTTGTTTATATCAAAATTAGCCCACTTCAAGGCCCAATAAGCCTTGTGCTCCAACTCAATGGGGAGGTGGCACGCTTTCCCGTACACAAGACGATAAGGCGTACAGCCGATCGGGGTCTTGTAAGCAGTACGGAAAGCCCACAAAGCATCATCAAGTTTATCAGCCCATGAGGCACGATGCTCTCCCACGGTTCTTTCAAGAATTCGCTTCAGCCCTCGGTTGGATATTTCAGCCTGGCCATTAGTTTGTGGGTGGTAGGCTGTGGAAAGACGATGATTTACACCGTACTTAGCCATGACTCGAGCAAATTGGTCATTGCAGAAATGAGTCCCACGATCACTAATAATGGCGCGAGGCACACCGAATCTAGCGAAAAGAGCTTTCAAAAAGTTACAAACCACCCTTGCGTCATTAGTAGGCAAAGCTTTGGCTTCAACCCACTTTGAAACGTAGTCAACGGCTACAAGGATGTATTTCTTTCCTTTAGACGAAGGGAATGGCCCCATAAAGTCGATACCCCAAACATCAAAAATTTCACATTCTTGAATGAAATTCTGAGGCATCTCGTCTTTATGTGTGATTTTGCCTTGCTTTTGGCAAACATCACATCGTTTGACCATATCGTGCGCGTCACGGTATATGGAGGGCCAATAAAATCCGGAATCAAACACTTTTTTAGCGGTGTAGTTGGGACCAAAGTGACCACCGGTGGGTCCTTTGTGGCAAGCATTAAGGATGTCAGACGCTGCCGGTCCATCAACACATCGGCGAATAATCAAGTCGGCACATTGTTTGAATAGGTAAGGGTCGTCCCAAAAGTAAGTCTTGATGTCGGTGAAGAACTTCTTCTTTTGCTGGGACGTCAACCCTTCCTTGAGAATTCCACCCGCCAAGTAGTTTGCAAAGTCCGCAAACCACGGGGTTTCATTCGGCTTCGAGTTTATAGACATTAAGGTCTCCAAGGGAAAAGAATCATTGATTTCTTTGGTCGGATGATCCCCTTGGTATGGATCCTCAAGTCTACTAAGATGGTCCGCGGCTAAGTTTTCTGCTCCTTTTTTATCGCGGATTTCGATTTTAAATTCCTGGAGCAGCAAAATCCAGCGAAGAAGTCTTGGTTTGGAATCTTGCTTTGTCAACAAGTACTTCAGCGCGGAATGATCGGTATACACAATGGTGGTAGAAAGGACTAGATAGGGGCGGAATTTTTCAAAAGCATAGACAACAGCTAAAAGCTCTTTCTCGGTTGTCGTATAATGCAATTGTGCCCCAGTCATTGTCTTGCTAGCGTAATGGATTGGTTGGAAGTGTTTGTTCACTCTTTGTCCAAGAACCGCTCCAATAGCAAAATCGCTAGCATCGCACATCAACTCAAAGGGAAGCTCCCAATTAGGGGTAACCAAGACGGGTGCCTTAGTTAGCTTATCCTTAAGCGAGTTGAAGGCTTCAAGGCACTCTTTGGAGAAGATAAAAGGAGTATCTTTTTCCAAGAGGTGGGTCATCGGGCGAGCGATTTGAGAAAAATCTTTGATAAATCGACGGTAGAAGCCCGCATGACCCAAGAAACTTCTCACACCCTTCACGGTTGAAGGTGGAGGCAACTTTGCGATAACATCGACTTTAGCACGGTCTACTTCAAGACCGGCTTTCGAGATCTTATGTCCAAGCACGACGCCTTCTTTTACCATAAAATGGCATTTTTCCCAATTTAGAACTAGGCGAGTGTCTTCGCACCGCTTTAGCATACGTTCTAAATTGGCAAGGCAAGCAGAGAAGGAATCCCCGAAGACCGAGAAATCATCCATGAAGACTTCCATGGTTTGTTCAACCATGTCATGGAAGATAGCTAACATGCACCTTTGGAAAGTCCCGGGCGCATTACATAAGCCAAAAGGCATTCTTTTGTAAGCGAAAGTGCCATAGGGACAAGTGAATGTAGTCTTCTCTTGATCTTGGGGATCGATGGGTATTTGAAAATAACCCGAGAAACCATCAAGAAAACAGTAATATTCATTACCGGCTAATCGTTCAAGCATTTGGTCCATGAAAGGTAGAGGGAAATGATCCTTTCTCGTGGCATCATTGAGTTTGCGGTAGTCTATATAAACTCTCCACCCAGTAACGAGACGAGTGGGAATCAACTCGTTGTGTTCATTGGGAACAACGGTTATTCCGCCCTTCTTGGGCACACAATGGATTGGACTAACCCACGGTGAATCCGAAATAGGGTAAATCATACCCGCATCAAGAAGTTTGATAACTTCTGTTTTGATGACTTCAGGTATTTTTGGATTCACCCTTCGTTGGCTTTGAATAGTGGGCTTGAAGTCGTCCTCCATGAGAATTTTGTGTGTGCAGAAGTGAGGATCAATTCCACGAATATCCGAAATCTTCCAAGCAATAGCCTTCTTATGATCTTTCAATACAGCGACAAGTCGGGCTTTCTCTTCATCCTTCAAATCCTTAGCAATGATGACTGGCGACTTCTTCTCTTCTTCGAGGAATACATACTCAAGATGGGGTGGCAACTCCTTAAGTTCCAAATCCGGAGGATTGTCGACGGGAGGCGTATTCGAAGTCGGAGTCTCGATAGCAATAATAGTGGGAGATGGAGGGGAAGGATTGTCTTCTCTGAGGAGGTTTGCAATGAAACTGAGATCGTCATCCCAAGTGGAAGTAGAATCGTCATTGTTTTGCTTCACATCTTCCAAGGTGGCTTCCAAATCTTTCCAAAGGAAATCACTTTCTCCAAATAGAGATAGTGATGAGTCGATAGAGGAAACGGTCTCAACATTGGGAAGAGAGGTAGGAATGTTTTTACAAGCATCCTTGAAGTGTTCTTCACAAGCCTCATCAAGAACGTCAATACAATTAACATTCTCGTAAGAATAAGGCTGTTTAGATAACTTTCCCATGTTGAAGACTACTTTATCCTCACCCACTCTCATGATAAGCTCACCGGCTTCAACACCAATGAGAGTGCGACCGGTCCTCAAGAATGGACGACCAACAATGAGTGGCACACGGGGGTCCATCTCGTAGTCGACGACAACAAAATCAGTAGGGAAGGTGAATTTGTCGACTCCTACAATGACGTCTTCGGCTATCCCCACTGGATAAGCAACCGTACGGTTGGCCAATTCCAAAGTCATTTTGGTGGGAACTAGCTCTGGGAGAGATAATTGCTTCCAAACACTTAGAGGCATGAGATTAATACTGGCACCTAGATCGGCTAGGGCCATGCAATTCTCTACTCCCGGGAAGTTGCAAGGGATAAGAAAACGACCCGGATCACCAAGCTTGGTTGGCAATTTCCTTAAGAGTACTGCAGAGCAATTCTCATTAAGTTGGGTGTTGGCAATATCGAGGAGCTTTTCCTTGTCGCTCAGAAGATCTTTAAACATTTTGGCGTATTTGGGCATGTGAGCGAGAGCCTCAACGAAGGAGATATTGAAATTCAGTTGTTTGAACATTTTAAGGAAATTCGAAACCTGAATATCATCCTTGCTCTTTTGCTTCTCTTTCCTCAACCTTGAAGGATAAGGTATATTGGAAGAAGAGGAAGGCTTTAGGGGAATAGGATCATTCACAACCACGGGTGGAGGAGGGGTAGAAAGAAGAGGTGGAGAAATTGGGGAAGGAGAAGGAGGAGGAATAGGAGCAGGCGACTCGTTCTCCTTAGTCACAATCATCGGTGGAGGTATAGGAAGCTCGGGTTCCTTGGTACCTTTACCACTTCGAGTAGTGATTGCTTTCATCTCCCCTCTTGGGTTCGCAACGGTGTTACTCGAAAGAGTACCCGAAGAAGAGGGTTGATTACCTTGGAAGAAACTAGCCATCATGTTCCTCAGGTCATTTGTTTGGCTATCCAACGTATTTCTCATATCGGCTCTCAAATCATTTCCTTGCTTGACCAAGTCTGCTTTCAAATTGCGCACTTCCTCTTGGAGATTTCCCACTATCACATCATTGGTCCTCATATAGGTTGCAACCTCTTGGTGTAGTGCAGTGGTGGTTTGGTTGGAAGGAGCATTGTATACAGGTGGTTGGTAAGCTGGTTGTTGGTAGACTTGGTTGTTACGTTGAGGTGGTTGTTGTTGCTTGTGAGGTGGGATGTATGGTTGTCGAGGTTGTTGTTGTTGTTGAGGGTTGGTAGGAGGGAAACCAGGTGGTGAAAGATAGTTGTTGCTGCGGTAGCTAAGCAAGTTACGGTCACCTTGAGGTCTAGCTTGATAAGCAGGTTGTTGGTAGGTGCCATATGCCGCATTCACATTCTCAGCAGGGTAATCTTGGGTGGCGGTATAAGTTGTGTAAGAGGGGGACCACCGCATATCTCACAAGGTTGGCTGACAGCGTTCACTTGTGCGTTTTTGGCGTTGTTGCTGACGGTGTGGGTGACAAGCGATTCAAGAAGCGTAGTGATTTTGTCTAATCGCTTGTCGCTGTCATTAGTGCTAGCACTAGCAACATTGGTCCTAACGCTCTTGGTTTGCACACGAGACTTGTTCTCAATGATGTCCCAAGCAGCATTGGAGGTCTTAGCCAATAGATTACCCCCTGAGGCACTGTTCAGTGAATCTTGGTCACTCATGCTTAAACCATTGTAAAAAGTATTGATTTGATGTACTTTGGTAAAACCATGTTGTGGGCATTTTCTTAAAAGATCTTTAAAGCGATCCCAAGATTCACTGAATGACTCATCGTACTTTTGTTCAAAATTTATGATCTCATTCCGCAAAGCGGTAGTACGAGAGGGTGGAAAAAAGTAGTTGATAAACTTTGTTTCCAAATCCGTCCACGAGAGAATACTCTGTGGCGGTTCCTTAGCAAGCCAATGCCGGGCTTGTCCCTCTAAAGAAAAGGGAAAAAGTTGTAACCTTATCACTTCTTGTGGAACTCCATTGAACTTGACCGTGTTGGTGAGTTGTAGAAATCTCTTGATATGGTCGTGTGGGTCATCAATGGTTCGTCCCAAGAACGGTTGAGCGGAGACCATCTGGATAAAGCCTGATTTAAGCTCGAAATTGTTGGCGGCAATTGGTGGTATAACAATTGGATCCGTATTGCCATCGACATGAGCTTGCAGCAGTTCAATCATCGGGCGATTATCCGGAAGGTGCTCATTGTTGTTGTTATTGTTCATGTTGTTGAAAGGCGGGTTGTTGTTGTTATTATTGTTGTTCGGAGGTGGTTTGTTATTGTTGTTTTGTACACCAGCCATGTCTAAGTTATCGAGAGGCTCGGGCTCTTGATAAGACGTGGATCGAGTGCGCATACACCTGCAAAAGAACGAACAAAGAAAAGCAAAGCACAAATATTTTTGGTTTTTATGTTTTTTACTTTTTAGGATTTTTTGAAAATTTTATATTTTTTAGTTGTTTTTGAAAATTTTCTTTGAAAAAGTAACGTTCACGGGGAACGGATCCCAAAATCCAAGTTCTCACAAAAAACTTTTGATCTTAACGAGAAGAGCCGGCAGTGGCGCCATTTGATACAAGGTTTTGCAATGGGTTCAGATTAAGTTCTCGATATCCTCTCGAATTGATCTCAGTCTTAAGTGGAATGATTGTTCTTGGTTACTAAATAAAAGGGTTTGGTTTTCTGGTCTAAAAGGTAGAAATGAGGATTTAAATCAAAGACAATTACTTTAATTATAATTAGCAAAGACTTGTATTAAATTTAAGATTAAGATTAAAATTAAGATTAAAATTAAAATTGAAATTAAAGTTCAATAAGCATAAAGGAACAGTAAAGCAAACAAACAGTAACAAACAGTGACAGAAACCTAAAAGAAAAATTGATTCGGAACTTTAACCTTGGTTCGGAACTTTCATTCATCCGGAACTTTAAGAACTCATTCGGAAATTTCTGATGCGGAAGTTACTGTTCATTCATCCGGAACATTCTCATCCGGAACTTACTGGGTTGGTTCGGAACTTTCCGAATGAAGGTTTGATTCGGAAGTCTTGCTTGGTTCGGAACTTACTGGTTGATTCGGAACTTTCCGAATGAAGGTTTGATTCGGAACCTTCCGAATGAAGGTTGTTGATTCGGAAGTTTTGAGACTTCCGAATGAAGGCTAGGTTCGGAACTTTCCGAAAGAAGGCGTTTGATTCGGAACTTATGCTTGACTCGGAACTTACTGGTTGATTCGGAACTTATGCTTGATTCGGAACTTCTGGAAACCCAGATACAGTAGCAGACATGCGAAGAACAAGGAACACGGTTTTGATCCAAAATTCACCAAGTTTTTCACCAAAAACTAAAATAAATCAATCACAAAGCATTTACTAATCATAAACTACTAATCCCATCAATAAAAACACAAATCCCAACAAGTTTTGAAGATCAAATCAAGAAAATAAAAACTTAAAAACTTGAAGGTAAAGATGATGAAGAACAAGATAAAATTGAAAGATTAAACAAGAACTTAGTATTGAATGATTGATGTTTTGACAAGATAAAACAAAGATTAAAACAACAAGATTGGGAAGACAAAGATAAAAATCACCAACCACCCTAGTGGTGATGGTGATGCTACGAAACAGGAAGAAGAAAGAGTGGGGAAAAAGAAAAATAAAAGCTAGCTCCTAAATGTGTGTGAGGGAATCCTTTATATAGGCTTGTCCTTTAGTTGGTGAGTGGGCTTTCTCCCGTTCTTCTTGTATTTTCGTCTTTTCAGAAAAGTTTCCGTTTTCGATTCTGATTCGGGATTTGTCGTCGATTAAATTCAACTCGTCTTTTAATTTCTTCGTTTAATAGACTTGAGTTTCTTCGACTTATATAAATCTTCCATCTTTGGTCCTTTTCTTCGATAAATCTTCGAATAGGCCCAGCGACTTCAAATCTCTTGCATCTCTTGGACAATAGACTTTATCTTGAGTCCTTTTCCTCAGTAAAACCCGTGCAATCCCATGTTTTCTTCAGTATTCATCCGGTTGGCTCTGAAAACACAATAAACACAAAAACCACGCATAATTCCAAACAAATGATATTAAATACGTGTTTTGGTCTCGTTTTAGCCCGAATTAAGTGGTAAAAGGGATGGGTGTTTACACACCTATCAGTTTTCTAATATACTAAATGTTAAAATGTACTTAAAATAAAAACTTAAATCAAAGACAATTACTGTAATGACAATTAATAAAAACTTGAATTAAAATTAAAATTAAGATTAAAATTAAAATTAAAATTACAGTTAAAATATAAATTGTGAGATAAAAATGAAGAAACAGAAATACTAAAGAAACAGTAATAATAAAAGATGCTCAAAAGAAAACTGATTTGGAAATTTTAACCTTGATTCGGAACTTTGCTCATCCGGAACTTTTCACTCGGAAATCTTCATTCGGAACTTTTAGAAATCCTTCACTCGGAACTTGTTGATTCGGAAGTTCGTCCGGAACTTTTGGTCCGGAAGTTTATTCGGAAGAAATGGAAGAAATGGAAATAAGACTCATTCGGAACTTAAACAGCAAACGTTCATTCGGAACTTTTCACTCATCCGGAACTTTCAGTTCATTCGGAACTTTTGACTCATCCGGAACTTTCAGTTCATCCGGAAGTTTAAAAGATAAAAATTGATTCGGAACTTTTTGTTCATCCGGAACTATTGGTTCATCCGGAACTTCAGTTCATTCGGAAGATTAGGTTCATCCGGAACTTTCAGTTCGTTCGGAAGTTTTCAACTGATTCGGAACTTTTAAAGGAAAACTCAATCGGAACTTTTCAAAAACATGTTCATTCGGAACTTTGGTATTCATCCGGAAGTCTGGGAAACCCAGATACAGTAACTATCCCGAAGAACAGGGGAGATCAATTTTTATCCAAAAATCACCAAGTTTTTCACCAAAAACTTAAATAAACTAATCACTAAGCATCCACTAACCATAAACTACAAATCCCATCAACAAAAACATAAAACCCAACAACTTTTGTAGATCAAAACTCAATAAAATAAGAACTTAAGAATTTGAAAGAAAAGATGATGATGAACAAGATTAAATGGAAAGATTAAACAAGAACTTGTATTGATGATTACTGTTTTAACAATCACAAAACAAGAATGAAATTACAAGATTGAAAAATCAAAGATCAAAATCACCAAACACCCTAGTGGTGTTGGTGATGGTACGAAACAGAAAAAAGAGAAAAGTGGGGAAAGAAAAACTAAAAAACTAACTGGCCTAAGTGTGTGAGGGGAGGGCTTTATATAGCCTTGTCTTTTGGTTGGTGAGTGGGCTTTCTCCCGTTCTTCTTGTCTTCTCGTCTTTTCAGAAAAGTTGACGTTTTCGATTCTGATTCGGGATTTGTCGTTGTTTAAATTCAACTCGTCTTTTAATTTCTTCGTTTAATAGACTTGAGTTTCTTTGACTTATGTTAATCTTCCATCTTTGGTCCTTTTCTTCGATAAATCTTCGAATAGGTCCAGTGACTTCAAATCTTTTGCATCTCTTGGACAATAGACTTTATCTTGAGTCCTTTTCTTCAGTAAAACCCGTGCAATCCCATGTTTTCTTCAATATTCATCCGGTTGGCTCTGAAACACAATAAATACAAAAACCACGCATAATTCCAAACAAATGATATTAAATACGTGTTTTGGTCTCGTTTTAGCCAAAATTAAGTGGTAAAAGGATGGGTGTTTACACACCTATCAAATCCCCTACACTTAACCATTGCCATGCCCTCATGCAATGCTTAGTGATAAAGCAATTTTACACTTTTCTCATAATTAATCAACCTTGGCCTTATTTAAATACTACTAAACAAAAATTAAGGTACTAAAAGAAATTAAAACTTAAAAGGATAGAAAACCATTTTCACTTGAAAATAGCTACATGGAAATAACTTGCAAAGAGATCAAGGACTTACATTAGGGCTTTGGTGCTGCGAAGATTTATCACCCTCAAGTTTCACGTTCCCCAAACTAAGCTTAAAAACGAGATCATTGTTATTATAAGTTAGCAATTCAAACACTTACACACATGGCTTAATTAAATGCTTAAACTCCCTTATTCCTAGGTGTATCTCTTATATTTTATTTTTGTCTTAGAATGATCATGAAGATGCATTTTTGGACTTATTTCGATAGTTTATTTAGGCCGAAAGCAAAGTAGGACGATTTGATCAATAGTTAGCTAAAGGACAAAATCTCTTAAAACTGCTTCTCGGGATATCAAAAAGTTCATATCTTGGCATAACTCGGTTCACGATTTGAGACCTTTCTCGGGCCGATATTTGGCATGTACTTCATACTTCATATCTTGAGAGACGTGCTTGAGATAATGGTCTTCTCATCGTTCATAGAGTTTCTTCACTTGGAGACTTTTGAGAGGTACTCCAACTTTGTTGACCATGACTTCATGATTATTCTTCAATCTCTAATTGGGATTTTGAGATACAACGATCCGCCTCCTTTTCGGACTTGGATCTATTTATCCTCATACCTTGTTAGGGTCTTTTCGGATAGACTTCTCCATCATCTTTATGGGAGTTGATTGCTTTTCGTCGTGAGTCTTGATCCTTCATATTGACTTTGGGAATAATGCTTTTCACATCACCTTGGATCTTTAGCAATAAAATGGAATCCTCATGCCTTGTTAGGGCCTTTTCGGACTCGCCAATCTTCGCGCCCTGCTTCATAAGTTATGCCTTGGTTATGAACTCTTATCATTACCGAGCAACTTTTAAACGATCTTGGGCTAGAAGCTAAGTAACTTTTCAAATCGTACGACCTTACTTATTGCAGATAAATTATTAGCAAGTGATGGGAGAATAGGCAAATAGTTACACCAAGTGAGCTTGTGCAAGAATACCGACTTATAATTGACTCTATCATTTCTCTTCCTCCACAATTTAAAATCTCAAGTAATGAGACTCGTGGATACTTAGCCTAATAAACCAATTAAGGTCTACATGGTTAAGGATACTAGCTAGAATAAACTTGGATAAGTCTATTCGGGTTGAGTCAAAATAAACGCAACGGGCCTAATATGTCAAAGATTTCAAAACTAGCTACACCACTTTATTAATATTTTTGACTTTATTGCGGGATATATACATATGAAAGCAAAGATAAAAATTTAAAAATTACGACTAAATGGCCAAAGTTAATAAAAAATTTGAAAAATGTTGAAAAATATGATTTTCCGGTTAAATGAAGGCATTTTCATGGAAAAGTCCACTTAAAACTTCGATAGAAGTCCCCCTACACTTAAGATAAACATTGTCCTCAATGTTTAAGCATGTGGGAAAAGTCTCCCCTATACTTATGACATTGTGCACGTTGGTTAAATCAAGCTAAGGAAGAGACGACTAAAGTGATCAATTTCAAATGTGAATATGAAGAAAATTGAATCACGATAGTTGAGAGATAGAACCGGATTTCGGATAACACGGGAGCACGGTTCTTCAAAGATTCCAAGAGTGCACTAATCCCTGTAATCACATCACCACACAAAGACAAACACGTATAGAAGTCCCCCTACACTTAGGAGGTTAAAACATAAAAGGATAGATACTCGGGCTGCCTCCCAAGGAGCGCTTGTTTTTGATAACCGAGTCACGAGCCTGACTCGACCCAAAATTAGTTCATGGGGGAACGTGGTGAGGGATGGAATCACCTCCTGAGAGGTGTCCTCACCAAAGTACAACTTCACTCGTTGGCCATTCACCTTAAAATTCGGTCCATCAGGTTGAGCGAGCTCGAGAGTACCATATGGAAAAATTTGGGCAATGGTGAATGGGCCGGACCAACGAGATTTGAGCTTTCCCGAAAAGATTTTCAACCGAGAGTTAAAAAGTAAGACTTTGTCTCCAACATGGAAATCTCGGTTTTTGATCTTGGAGTCGTGAATGAGCTTAGTTCTTTCCTTATAGATCAAAGAATTTCCGTAAGCCTCATTACGGAGTTCATTCAGCTCATTGAGTTAGATCTTGCGTAGGTCACCGGCTTTGTTAATATCAAAATTAGCCCACTTCAAGGCCCAGTAAGCCTTGTGCTCCAACTCAATGGGGAGGTGGCATGCTTTCCCGTACATAAGACGATAAGGCGTACAACCGATCGGGGTCTTGTAAGCAGTACGGAAAGCCCACAAAGCATCATCAAGTTTATCAGCCCATGAGGCACGATGCTCTCCCACGGTTCTTTCCAGAATTCGCTTAAGTCCTCGGTTGGATATTTCAGCCTGGCCATTAGTTTGTGGGTGGTAGGCTGTGGAAAGACGATGATTTACACCGTACTTAGCCATGACTCTAGCAAATTGGTCATTGCAGAAATGAGTCCCACGATCACTAATAATGGCGTGAGGCACACCGAATCTATCGAATAGAGCTTTCAGAAAGTTACAAACCACCCTTGCGTCATTAGTAGGTAAAGCTTTGGCTTCAACCCACTTTGAAACGTAGTCAACGGCTACAAGGATGTATTTGTTTCCTTTAGAAGAAGGGAATGGCCCCATAAAGTCGATACCCCAAACATCAAAGATTTCACACTCTTGAATGAAATTCTGAGGCATCTCGTCTTTATGTGTGATCGTGCCTTGTTTTTGGCAAACATCACATCGTTTAACCATCTCGTGAGCATCACGGTAGATGGTGGGCCAATAAAATCCCGAGTCAAACACTTTTTTGGCGGTGTAGTTGGGACCAAAGTGACCACCGGTGGGTCCTTTGTGGCAAGCATCAAGGATTTCTGAAGCTGCCGGTCCGTCAACACATCGGCGGATAATCAGGTCGACACATTGTTTGAATAGTTAAGGGTCGTCCCAAAAGTAAGTCTTAATGTCGGTGAAGAACTTTTTCTTTTGTTGAGACGTCAACCCTTCCTTGAGAATTCCACACGCCAAGTAGTTTGCAAAGTCCGCAAACCACGGGGTTTCATCAGAATTCGAATTTATAGACATTAAGGTCTCCAAGGGAAAAGAATCATTGATTTCTTTGTTTGGATGCTCCCCTTGGTAAGGATCCTCAAGTCTGCTGAGATGATCTGCGGCTAGGTTTTCTGCTCCTTTTTTATCGCGAATGTCGATTTTAAATTCCTGGAGCAGCAAAACCCAGCGAAGAAGTCTTGGTTTGGAATCTTGCTTTGTCAACAAGTACTTCAGCGCGGAGTGATCGGTATACACAATTGTTGTAGAAAGGACAAGATAGGGCGAAATTTTTCAAAGGCATAGACAACAGCTAAAAGCTCTTTTTCGGTTGTCGTATAATGCAATTGTGCCCCCGTCATTGTCTTGCTAGCGTAATGGATTGGTTGGAAGTGTTTGTTCACTATTTGTCCCAGAACCGCTCCAATAGCAAAATCACTAGCATCGCACATCAACTCAAAGGGAAGCTCCCAGTTAGGGGTAACCAAGACAGGTGCCTTAGTTAGCTTATCCTTAAGCGAGTTGAAGGCTTCAAGACACTCTTTGGAAAAGATAAAAGGAGTATCTTTTTCCAAGAGGTGGGTCATCGGGCGAGCGATTTGAGAAAAATCTTTGATGAATCGACGGTAGAAGCCCGCATGACCCAGGAAACTTCTCACACCCTTCACGGTTGAAGGTGGAGGCAACTTGGCGATAACATCAACTTTAGCACGGTCTACTTCAAGACCGGCTTTGGAAATCTTGTGTCCCAGCACGATGCCTTCTTTTACCATAAAATGGCATTTTTCCCAATTCAGAACAAGGCGAGTGTCTTCGCACCGCTTAAGCATACGTTCCAAATTGGCATGGCAAGAAGAGAAGGAATCCCCGAAGACCGAGAAATCATCCATGAAGACTTCCATGGTTTGTTCAACCATGTCATGGAAGATAGCTAACATGCACCATTGGAAAGTCCCGGGCGCATTACATAAGCCAAAAGGCATTCTTTTGTAAGCAAAAGTGCCATAGGGACAAGTGAATGTTGTCTTCTCTTGATCTTGGGGATCGATGGGTATTTGGAAATAACCCGAGAAACCATCAAGAAAGCAGTAATATTCATTACCCGCTAAACGTTCAAGCATTTGGTCCATAAAAGGTAGAGGGAAATGATCCTTTCTCATGGCATCATTGAGTTTGCGGTAGTCTATACAAACTCTCCACCCAGTAACGAGACGAGTGGAAATCAACTCGTTGTGTTCATTGGGAACAACGGTTATTCCGCCCTTCTTGGGCACACAATGGATTGGACTAACCCATGGTGAATCCGAAATAGGGTAAATCATACCCGCATCAAGAAGTTTGATAACCTCTGTTTTGATGACTTCTGATGAGACTGCTTTTATACATAGTCTCATCTTCCAAATAGGGCTTAAAATGCATTAAATATCATCAAAATACCCAAATATATGCTTGTGTTTGTTGCTTGTGTATTTTAGGTACGGATATTGAGATAATGACAAAAGATCACAAGAATCATGCAAAAACGAACACGGGAAACGAAGCCGCACAATGAACCAAGCCCTAGTGAAGACTTTCCCAAGATCAACCCTTGAAGATTTGAAGAATTATGAAGAAGGGTCCTCCAATTATGAAGAATTGACACTTTATACCCTTGTATCCTCATAATTACAAGTTTGGTCCCTAAAGTTTGTCAAAATTACCAAAAGGGCCCTTAACTTTGAAGAATTGGCAAGTTTAGCCCCTCAACAAAGCTAAATTGTCAACCAAAATCATCCACAAAGTCAAATACATCATGAAGTCCTTCAAAATACAAGAAATGACAAGTTTGGTCCTTTGAAAAATCCAAAATTACAAAAAGGACCCTCAACTTTCAACAATTGGCAAAAATGGTCCCTCATTTATCAAGACTTGGCAATTTCAGTCCTCCAAGATGACAATCATACAAGTCAAGACCATTACCTTTGAAGAAATTACCAAACCAGCCCTTGAAGAATTCAAATATGGCAAGAAATACCCCTGAAATCATTTTACAAAACTTTTTGGGGCAAAAGTGTGAAGTTTGAAACTTCATTAACAAAGGAAACGAATTTTAGGCTGGATATTTACAAAGTGAAAAGAAGAAAGGAGATAAGGGACTATTTCTGGCAGACAGCTATTTTTACCTAGGCCAGTGAGTGGGTGACACCTGTCCCACTCACACTCTCCACCAATCACCAGCCTTCCTTCCTCCACCTCACAATCCCACTCACCAGGATTAAGATTAAATTAATCTTGGCGCCTAAACAAGTTTTTAAAACTTAATCCACCCCAAAACAGATTAAAAACCTGTTCTTAGTGTTCTTCACACAATTTGGGTTTTTCTTCATCATCAACAATTAAGTGTTAAAACCTTCCAGAATGTTGATTAAGCTTCCCCTAATCACATCCCAACCTTAATACTACTTGCCACATCACTCACTTGTCCCACACATGCCTCCCCTGCTACAAAGAGAGGAAGAAGACAAACAGTAGGGCCACAATCCAACGTCCCACATTCATGCTTACTTTCTAAGCATCTTATGAGCCATTTGATCACAACTTCATGCCAGCTATCTTCACAAGGCTCCAAATTCAGTCACATGATTCAAGAAGAAGACAAAGACCTCAAGGGCATTTTTGGGACTTAAGCATTAGGGTTTACACGTTTTTCAGCTTGCTAGGACCATGTACACACTCTATATAAAGGGTCTAGTTCATTTCATTTGCTCCTGCTTTTGGTTTTTCCTTTGTTCAAACACTTGTAAATCCTTTTTCAGTTTAATGAATTTGAGTTAAGTGCTTTGAAGAAAGACCAAGTGCCATCTTTATTCTGCTTATTATTGTTCTTAGTTTACTGCTTTTGAAGTTAAAAACCTGTTTTCAAAAGAGGAGTGTGCACAAGTTTGCATATTTTCCTCATTTTCTTGATATTTTGCTAAGTCTTGTTCCAATCTTGGAATTCTTGGGCTATAGGGCTGATCATAGCATCCTAACTGAGTTGGTTAAGGTGTGGTGAGGCTTATAACTTGGGGATAATCAAGTGTGGGGTAACAAGTTTGCATCAATCAAGATTTTTCCAAGTTTCTGATTTTTCATGTTATTGTGCTTAACCCTTGTTGAATCTTAGCAGGCTTTTGTGGAAGCTTGTGCTTGTTCTTGCTAGCACATAAGCTCAAAATTCGTGGGTGTGGATGTACATCCATGAGGTTTGCTTACTTAATCTCCAAATCTGCATAAATTGTGATTTTTGGTGATATTTGTATGAAACTGTTTTTCTTGTGAATTTTGTGGCTTGTTCTTGCTTGAATCTGTTTATTAGACTTGTTTGAGTGTTAATTGATGCTTGGTTGGCCTGAAATCTTGTTTTGCTTTTGAAAATCTTGATTTGAAAAAGTTAAAGGGGTGTTTGGGTCTACTGGTTTATGCTTGTAATCTGATTTTGTGTTAAAGGAAAGTGTTGTTCATGCTTTGTATCTGTTATACCTTTGTTTGAGAGTGTTTTGCTGCAAGTTTTTGGGTTTGAACACTTGAATTGATCAATCTGCTATATAGACCTTGTTTCTGCTTGTTTTGACCTAGGATTTTTGGAACACTTAGTGTGTATGCATGCTTAGGGATAAAAGTGGTTTAAACAAAGTTAACATAACCTGTTTGAAAGATTTGAGGTGTTGAAATTGGCTTGTGTGTCAAATACATCAGCAAAAGTAGAAATCTGCATGTGTAGTGTTCATCAGTAACTTTCATAGCTTGGATATTGCTTAATTCTTTGAATCAGTGCATGAAACTTGTTTAGACTTGCTTATTGGAGTTTATTATAGCTTGTGTGTGCATTTGGTTGAATTTGGTTGGCTGATTTGTACTAAAATTGCTCTTGAATGCTAAACTGCTTATTGTTCATGTCTGTGCAATGTCTGGTGATTAATTGATTAAACTGTATCAATTGGCTGTTTGTGATTGTGTTATTTTGATTGTTATTGACTCCTTTTGATCCAAAGATCAATTGGGTGCCTTTGTGAAATCTGAATCCAAGAAAAAGTCACTAAAGACAACAAGTCAAAATAGTCAAGCAGTGGGAAAAGTTCCCACTGCTCAACATCCAAAACTAGCCACTGCTAGTGCAATTTTATCATCAGCTTATTAATAAGCTATTCTAGCTTATTCTGACTTGCAACAACTTATTTTTTGTAATAGATCTTCATTATTTGACCCATTTAAGTGAACTGGAGCTTATCAGACTTTGACTTTGACTTTTCACTAGAAAACCAACTTGTTTGACTTTTAAGATAAGTGCTTATTTGATTTTTTAGCTTATTGAGTGTGCTTATTTGAAAGTTCTTTGGTTTATAAGCTTAGTTTTGTCAAAAGAAACATTTTGCAACTTGAATAAGCTTCTGAGGTGGTCTAGATCATAAAAACGACTATTTTGTCGTTTTGTGAATAAGTTGTTGACTTGTTTCTGGCTTATTGAGTGGTCTTATTTGAAGTTTCTTTTTGCAGAAGTCTTTGTTAGGTCAAAAGAAGGTTGTGTGTTAAATTTTAGCTTATGGCATCAGCTTATAGCTTAATGGGCCAAAAGCCCATTAAGAATAAGCTGCTTATTATAAGTTAGCTTATTTCACATTTTCAGCTTTTGGGCCTTTGGAAAAAGTTGTTTAAAATCAAATTTTGAGTCAACCTGTGCTTTTTGAGCTTATTTTGAGCACTTTTTCTTATTGGGCCTTAATTAAGCCCAATAAGGGACTGTTTTGGGTTTGGCCCATTTTCTAGGCCCAATAGGGGTATTTAGGTAATTTCACTTTCATTTCTGAGTTATTTAGGTTAAATTAAGCTAGTTTGCAAGTTTTTAGAATTTTTTATAATTTTTGGATTTTTAATATTATTTTAATATTATTTTATTATTAAAAATTAAAAGTCTGATTTTCTAGGTTTTTATATTTTTCCTAGGTTCTAAATACTTAATTAGGATTTTTGCAACTTTCCAAATATTTTTTAGGTCTTTTAATTATTAGTTATAATTAATTTAAGATTTAATTGATTTTAGGAGTTTTTAATTATTTAAAAATAGTTTTAATTGGTTTTAAAATTTTGAAAAATAGTTTTTAGCTTAATTAGAGTATTTTTGAGGTTTACAAAATTGAAAATCTTGTTTAGGGCTTTTTAATAATTAATTTTGATTTTTAGGGCTTTAATTAGCATTAAAAAGTCATTATCTAATTAATTAAAAGGTTTTTGCAAGTTTTGATTTTTTGTAAACTCTTAGAATATTATTAAGGATTTTTGGTGATTTTTAGGAATTTTTAGGTATTAATTTTAATTTTGGTGGTTTTTACGACTTTACGTGTACGCCTTTTTAGACTTAGTTAAATCCGTCTTCATAACCGTCACTCTCTTCTAATCCCCTTTCTATTCTTCTTTTTCAAATATAATCACAAATTAATCCAAATCATTACACACATAACACACTAGCCTCCTTGAGAACGAACTTAATTGGGTCATTCACACACGGTTTTCCTAAATCGTCGTGCCCACTTGCCCTATTTATTGCATCCTTTTCCTAAAGGGTTGCAAAACTCCAACATCATTTTGGCGCCGCTGCCGGGGAGGCGTGTTGTGTTTTGATTTGGCATTGTTGTTTTTATACTAACCATAATTAGTATTTGTATTAGTAGCACTCTACTAATACGTATTATCGTTTTTCGGTTTTTGTGTGAATATTATTACTATATTGTATACGTAGAACAATAAATACACAAGTACTCCAAATACGTGAGCAATCACAACCTTGACTTGGGAGGTCATTACCCAATCATTGTATTCGAATCTCAAACCAAAGAAAAAGGCAAAAATAGATAAATACTTTCGTGAAGCTTAATCTTGAAAATACAAACTATAAGGTGGGTATAAGGCGGATATTATAAAATATATCCTAAGGAAAAAGGCTCTTAAGTGCTTCGCGCCGCCTCGTTTCCCCGCTTGCTTGTGAGTATTTGATTGTGAGAGTGAATCGAGGGTTTTGCCGCCCAAAGTATTACTAAGTATCATATATATTTTGTTGGTTTCAATTTGATTAAACCCTCTTGAACGATTTGGTGTTCCACCATCGTTCTAAAGTCATCGAAGGCGTTCACTCCACGTGTTCGTTTTCATTCCTTGAGGCTTCGTTAATCAAGAGATTTGATTAGTGAGGAGATTTGTGGACTTTTTGTCTACCTAATACATTTCACCAAGTTCCAAAAAAAGTTAATACAATCAAAAACCACAAAAAAATTAAAAAAATACAAAACACTAAAAAGAATCTTCTTTGCTCGTCCCCTCGTTGTACGTGACGTTTATGCTAACTCGAAATCAAGCAATACGTGCTCGTAAACGAAAAAACAAATCCATCACTCCAAACAATTCTAGTGAGGAGTCTCCTATTGACGAACCCATTGTAAGAGAAGCACCAACCATGGCGAATCGAACTATGATGGAGTTACTTCAAGCACCCACCGAGGGTTATGGAGAGGCTATTGTGATTCCCGCTATCCTTGCGGAGAATTTTGAGGTTAAGACGGGTTTGTTGTCCATGATTCAAAACAACAAATTCCGTGGTGATGAGAAGGACAATCCACACAACCATATCCGCCAATTCAATCGTCTTACCGCTACTTGCAAGTTTAAGGATGTATCTAACGACTCGATTAAGATGATGCTTTTTCCGTATTCCTTAGGGGGGGCCGCAAAAATTTGGTTAGAGAAAGAGCCACCCAATTCTATATTGACGTGGAAGGATCTCGTGTCTAAGTTTGTGAACCAATTTTTTCCGCCCTCTAAGACTACGCACTTGAAAAACGAGATTTCAAAGTTTTCACAAGAATTTAATGAAAGTTTTTCAACGGCTTGGAATAGGTTTAAGGAAATGTTACATGAATGTCCTCATCACGGTTTTTCCGATTTGCATCAAATTGACACGTTTTACAATGGACTTAATGATCATGAAAGGGATTATTTGAATGCCGCCGCGGGTGGTAATTTTTTGTGTAAAACGGTTGAGGAAGCTTTGGTGATTATTGAAAATAGATCTAAGGTGTATAGTCCTCGTAGCACGTCTAGTGTTCGTAAGGCTTCGTCTTCGGCTTCACCTTCTTTGTCTAATACCATCGATGCTTGCCAAATTGAGGCGAACTTGGAAAACAAGATTTTTGATAAGTTGAAAGGACTTTTGATTGAGTTTAAAGTTGGTGAACCAAGTGCTCCCGCTACGGTTAAAGCGGTTGAGGTTTCTTGCATGTATTGTGGTGGAGGTCATGATTTCTCCGAGTGCATTACCAACGGTGGTAACACTTCGAGTGCCTTTGCGGCCACGGGAAATTACAACCAAAACGGTTAAGTTTCCCGCTCTAATCAAATGACTCCACCGGGTTTTGGATCAAATCAAAATGCTAACAACTATCGCAACAATCAAGTTGGTTTTAAGAACAATTATAACAAGGGAAATTATGGGAATCAAGGGGCTAATAATCAAGTTTCAAACAAAAATGATTTTCAAAATAACAACAAGAGTTTGCAAACATTGAAAGATCTTCCAAGTGAGTTTGTTGAATATGCTAGTGGTAATGATGCTAGATTTGACAACATTCAAAGAGAAATAATTAGCCTAAGATCCGAGTTCAAAAACGACTTGAAGAAAGAGTTGAAAAATGAGTTAGCTAATGAACTTAAAATCCACACCAACAAGATGGAAGTAAATGTCACTAGGTTGCAACAAAACCAAAAAAAAATGGAACAAGGGCAACATGAGATTAAACAAGAGATGCTTAAGGCCGAGAAAAGGCAAACCGAAGCCGTATTGAGGCAATCTAATTTTGAAGATAAAATCTCGTCTATGTTTGAGGCAATAATGTGTAAACCGTCGTCAAGTGGTCTTCCTAGTAACACAATATCCAACCCTAAGGGTGAGATGAAAGTGATTACCACACGTAGTGGTAAGACACTTAAGGAGCCGATTCCTTAACCAATTGCTCCTACGGAGGAAGCAATTGAGGAAGAACCCGAGGTGGTGGTCCAAAAGGAGCATGTCCCAATCCCACGAAGTACCGCTCATACCACACCTACGGTTGACCCATTACCATCATTGAAACCCGAGATTCCAAAGGCTATGCCTACTATGCCTCAACCCACACCACCTTTGCCCTATCCATCGAGACTTAGGAAGGAGAAACGTCAAGAGCGCGACAATTACCAATTTGAGCTTTTTATGAAAATGTTTCGTGATTTGCACCTTAATGTGAGTTTCGCCGATGCCTTGGTCATGATGCCTCGATTTGCCGCTAACTTTAAGAGTATGTTGAACAACAAGGAAAAATTGCACCAATTGTCTAGTTGTTCGTCGGTTTATCTTAATCGCATACCTCAAAAAGTCGGTGATCCTGGTAAATTTTTGATCCCTTGTGCAATCCAAGACATGGAAGAATGCTTCGCCTTGGCCGATCTTGGTGCTAGCATTAACTTGATGCCACTTGCAATCTTCAAGTCGCTCAATCTTCCTAATCTTACTCCTTCACTAATGTCTATCGAGTTGGCCGACCATTCCACAATTCCCGCATGTGGTTTGGCGGAAGACGTTTTTGTGAAAGTGGGGAAGTTCTACTATCCCGTAGACTTCATTGTTGTTGACATCCCCACGGATCCTCAAGTTCCTCTTATTTTAGGTCGTTCATTTTTAGATACGTCTATGGCTTTGATCGATGTGCATGCTAGAAAGATCACCTTACGTTTCAACGACGAGGAACTTGTTATAAACGCAACTCAAAACTCTCAAATTTCTCATGTTTATTCCGTTGCAACCATAAACCTCGTTGATATGATTGACGTGGTTTGCGAGGAATTTTCACAAGAAATTCTAGGTTTTGGTGATGAAAAAACTAGTGGCAATCCCACTATGTTGGATCCAATTCTTGATAACTCGACACCAACCTTCACTCCTTTTGAAGGTGGTGGTTTTACGTTGGAAGAATGCAATGTTCCACGTACTTGTGACGAAGACCTCGACAACGATGAGGACTTCTCGATTATCAAGGATTTTCTTAACGATTTCCCATTTCCTCCACCCGAGGAGGTTATGAGTATCGAGCCCAAATCTTCACTTGAGGAACCACCCATTCTCGAGTTGAAAGATTTACCTCCTCACCTCGAGTATGTCTATTTGGAGGAGGACGACAAGTTGCCGGTTATTATTGCGAAGGAACTTTCGAATGATGAAAAAACCGCACTTGTCGATGTTCTTAAGGCTCACAAAGGGGCGATTGCGTGGAAGTTATCCGACATTAAGGGAATCGATCCCAAGTTTTGTACCCACAAAATCCTAATGGAGGAAGATTTCAAGCCAACAATCCAAAGTCAAAGAAGGGTGAACCCCAAAATTCACGACGTCATCAAAAAGGAGGTCCTTAAACTCCTTGACGCAGGAATGATTTACCCTATTTCCGATAGCCCTTGGGTGAGTCCTATTCATTGTGTCCCTAAAAAGGGAGGGATGACCGTTGTGCCAAACGATGCCAACGAGTTGATTCCCACGAGACTCGTGACCGGATGGAGAGTGTGCATTGACTATCGAAAGTTGAATGAAGCCACTCGAAAAGACCATTTTCCCTTGCCCTTCATGGACCAAATGTTGGAGCGTCTTGCGGGAAACGATTTCTATTGCTTTTTAGATGGTTTTTCCGGTTACTTCCAAATTCCCATCGATCCTCGTGATCAAGAAAAAACTACGTTTACGTGCCCATATGGAACGTTTGCCTATCGTAGAATGCCATTCGGACTTTGCAATGCACCGGGAACTTTTCAACGATGCATGATGGCTATTTTTCATGATATGATCGAGAAGACGATGGAAGTCTTCATGGATGACTTTTCCGTGTTTGGTGATTCCTTTACTTCGTGTTTGTCGAACCTTGAGAGAATGTTAAAACGTTGTGAGGAAACCAACCTTGTGCTCAATTGGGAAAAGTGTCATTTTATGGTTAAGAGTGGAATCGTCTTAGGGCACAAGGTCTCGAAAGCGGGGATTGAGGTAGATCAAGCTAAGGTAGACGTCATCGCCAAATTACCTCATCCCAAAACCGTCAAGGGAGTTAGGAGTTTCCTAGGCCACGCGGGCTTTTATCGACGATTCATCAAGGATTTCTCGAAGATTTCTCGACCCATTACACATCTTCTTGAAAAAGAGGCACGTTTTGTCTTTGACGAAGATTGTGTACGAGCCTTTGAGATCCTTAAGAGGAAACTTACCGAAGCTCCCATTCTTGTTGCTCCAAATTGGAACCTCCCCTTTGAACTTATGTGTGATGCAAGTGATTACGCTATTGGGGCCGTTTTGGGGCAACGTCATGAAAAGCACTTCTTGCCTATCCACTATGCTAGCAAGACGATGACCGAGGCTCAACTTAAATACACTACAACGGAAAAGGAGTTCCTTGCCGTGGTGTATGCATTTGAGAAATTCCGACCTTATCTCGTCTTGACGAAATGCATAGTGTATACGGACCATTCGGCTATCAAGTATCTCATGGCTAAACAAGATGCAAAGCCGAGATTACTTCGTTGGATTCTCCTCCTTCAAGAATTTGATCACACCATTGTTGACAAAAAAGGAGCCGAGAATCTAGCGGCCGATCATCTCTCTCGTTTGGAAGATCCTCACCAAAGTGTTTACGAGCCCAAGGAAATCACCGAAACATTTCCGCTCGAGACACTTGGTGTAGTGAATTCTAAGCTTGATTCTTCTACCCCATGGTTTGCGGATTTTGCAAATTACCATGCGGGTAACTTCATCATTAAGGGTATGACAACTCAAGAAAAACGAAAATTCTTTCGTGATGTCAAGTTTTATTTTTGGAACGACCCTTACTTGTTTCGAACTTGTGCGGATCAAATCATCCGTCGTTGTGTATTTGGCACCGAAGCTTCTAATATCCTTAGAGCTTGCCACGAGGGACCCACGGGTGGTCACCACGGTGCTAATCTCACGGCTAAGAAGGTGTTTGATGCCGGCTTCTTTTGGCCTACTATTTACCGAGATGCACAAATCCTTGTGAAGTCTTGTGATGCATGCCAACGACAAGGAAAAGCCTCACAAAAAGATGAAATGCCACAAAATATCATTCAAGTATGTGAGATCTTTGACGTTTGGGGTATAGACTTTATGGGGCCATTCCCATCATCTCGTGGTAATAAGTACATCCTTGTTGCGGTTGACTACCTATCTAAGTGGGTGGAGGCGAAGGCCTTGCCCACTAATGATGCTCGTGTGGTAGTTAAGTTCTTGAAAAGTTTGTTTGCTAGGTTTGGAACCCCTCGTGCGATCATAAGCGATCGTGGAAGCCATTTTTGTAATGACCAATTCGAAAGAGTCTTAAGGAAATATGGGGTTACACATCGTCTTTCTACGGCTTATCACCCACAAACGAGTGGGCAAGTCGAGGTTTCAAACCGAGCATTGAAGAGGATCTTGGAGAGATCCGTGGGGGAAAACCGACAATCTTGGTCGAATTAGTTAGACGATGCTTTATGGGCCTTTAGGACCGCTCATAAGACGCCCATTGGGTGCACTCCCTATAAGCTTGTGTATGGAAAGAATTGTCATTTGCCTATCGAGTTAGAACACAAGGCTTATTGGGCCCTAAAGCATTGTAATGATGATATGGAGACCGCGGGAAAACACCGGAAAATGCAATTAAATGAATTGGATGAATTGAGAGACATTGCTTATGAAAATTCATTGATTTACAAAGAGAAAACTAAAAAGTTGCATGATTCAAAAATTAAAAACCGGGTTTTTAACATTGGGGATCAAGTTTTGCTTTTTAATTCAAGATTGAAAATATTTTCCGGTAAATTGAAATCCCGTTGGTCCGGTCCATTCACCGTGACTCAAGTGTTTCCGTATGGGACCATCGAGCTAGCTCAAGATGATGGTCCTAACTTCAAGGTGAATGGACATAGGTTGAAGCACTACTTTGATGGGGAAGTTCCATCCTTGAACTACCTCGACCAAGTCACCTTCCCCAATGATAATTAGTGTTGAGGGGATCGAGTCGAGCTCATGACTCGGTAATCAAAAACGAGGAGCCTCGTGGGGGAGTCCCATGCTTATCCTATGTACATATTATCGCTTTCTTAGTCTAATGTAGCTTACGTGTGGGGATTTGTGCCCTTCCAACCTTTGTTCCGTGGTTGTTTGTGATATGTGGTTTTTAGATCATGATCTTCACGATTGGAGCCTCTCGTGTTCGTTTTAAGGGAGCACTCGATCGTTTGCTTTGGAGACATTTCTCAATATCCATGATGTATCCTTTGATGTTCTAACCTTAGGTTTTTAGCACACTTCATAAACGGCTATTACTTAATGGTTACACCCTTTCCATGCTAGATTAGGCATTCGACTACGTATCTAGTATGGGGGTGTTTGCACCCCTAGACTCGAAACATTGAGGACAATGTTTAACTTTAGTATGGGGGGGTGAATAGATACTTGCCTTGCCAAACTTTCACGCTTTCCAAAGTTTATCGTTTTGTTTATCATTTTTTGTTGCAAAATAAGGCTAAAAATGGCCAAATTTTAAATTTTTCTTATGTTTTATAAGTGCTTAAAGACACGAATGTAGGTTTTCCGATGGCGAGAATAAGAGTAATTTTTGACTCGACCGTGCGTGTTGAGCACTTAGCTTTGATTCCTTAACTACACATTAGGCTAAGTCTCTTAAATGAGGACGAGAAATGATAGGGTTAATTATAAGTTACTATGCTAAACGTAGAGTACTCGTATTCTTTCAAAAACTCATGTGTTCTCGTTGTTTGCTTATTCTCCCTTCGCATGTAAATATTTTTTGCTTAATAAATATTGACTTAGCGGTCTAGTTGGGATTGTTGGGTTTCTAGTCTTTTCTAGTAGCTTCCGTGTAATTAAATTGGGAAGACATTAAGGTATCGCCAGCGTCACGGTTTTGAAGTATTGGCACCCCAATAATCGAAAGCTTCACCCAATAATAAGATTTCAAGTGCTCACCTAAATCAAGCAAACAATTTGAAGCCTCACAAGGCCGAAAAATCTATGCAAAAATTGAAAGTGAATCAAGCCTTAATCTTCGAAGCTTTAAAGATCCAAAATTCGCCTTAGCGTGAGGATATACGTCTTTGGCTAATAAAACCACCGATGAGGCGGATAATAAAAGGCAAGGCAAGACCGAAGTCATAATAAAAGCTTCATGGCGAAGTTGAATAAAAGATGGAGGTAAACCAAAGATAATAAGGCCCTTCCGTTAGGGGGCGTATAAAAGTCTTGGTAATAAGTCTCATGTTCAAAACCGTTATAAAACCGTGTTTATCGATTCTTCTTGTCAACTTAATTTTTTAACATCGTCGTCTATTAGGAGGGGTTATTGATTTGATGGTCTTAGTTACACCGTTAGGACTCTATTTTTAGACCTAAATCTCTATTATCGCATAAGTCAAACAATGTATCCTCGTGAAACATTCAAGACAAAATAAAATATAAGAGATACAACTTAGGAATAATGGGAGAATAAGTACGTGATTAGGGCATATGAGTAGTGTTAGCATTACTAACTTATAATGACAATGATCTCGTTGCACGCTTAGCATGGAATTGGAGTGAAAATCGAGGACGGTGAAATTATTTCTAACGAAGCATTCACATGTTCTTATTCTATGAACCTAAACGTCCCATTTTGCGATGAAAATCATACATTATGTCTATAACACAAGTAGTAGTAATAGTAGTAGTGTAGCTAGTTTATCATTCAAATAAAGTCATAAAATTAAATTTTGGAGATGCTTTGATACTTTATTTTAGCATTGCGTGAGGGCACGGCAATGGTTTAGTATGGGGGAGTGATGAGACTGCTTTTATACATAGTCTCATCTTCCAAATAGGGCTTAAAATGCATTAAATATCATCAAAATACCCAAATATATGCTTGTGTTTGTTGCTTCTGTATTTTAGGTACGGATATTGAGATAATGACAAAAGATCACAAGAATCATGCAAAAACGAACACGGGAAACGAAGCCGCACAATGAACCAAGCCCTAGTGAAGACTTTCCCAAGATCAACCCTTGAAGATTTGAAGAATTATGAAGAAGGGTACTCCAATTATGAAGAATTGACACTTTATACCCTTGTATCCTCATAATTACAAGTTTGGTCCCTAAAGTTTGTCAAAATTACCAAAAGGGCCCTTAACTTTGAAGAATTGGCAAGTTTAGCCCCTCAACAAAGCTAAATTGTCAACCAAAATCATCCACAAAGTCAAATACATCATGAAGTCCTTCAAAATACAAGAAATGACAAGTTTGGTCCTTTGAAAAATCCAAAATTACAAAAAGGACCCTCAACTTTCAACAATTGGCAAAAATGGTCCCTCATTTATCAAGACTTGGCAATTTCAGTCCTCCAAGATGACAATCATACAAGTCAAGACCATTACCTTTGAAGAAATTACCAAACCAGCCCTTGAAGAATTCAAATATGGCAAGAAATACCCCTGAAATCATTTTACAAAACTTTTTGGGGCAAAAGTGTGAAGTTTGAAACTTCATTAACAAAGGAAACGAATTTTAGGCTGGATATTTACAAAGTGAAAAGAAGAAAGGAGATAAGGGACTATTTCTGGCAGACAGCTATTTTTACCTAGGCCAGTGAGTGGGTGACACCTGTCCCACTCACACTCTCCACCAATCACCAGCCTTCCTTCCTCCACCTCACAATCCCACTCACCAGGATTAAGATTAAATTAATCTTGGCGCCTAAACAAGTTTTTAAAACTTAATCCACCCCAAAACAGATTAAAAACCTGTTCTTAGTGTTCTTCACACAATTTGGGTTTTTCTTCATCATCAACAATTAAGTGTTAAAACCTTCCAGAATGTTGATTAAGCTTCCCCTAATCACATCCCAACCTTAATACTACTTGCCACATCACTCACTTGTCCCACACATGCCTCCCCTGCTACAAAGAGAGGAAGAAGACAAACAGTAGGGCCACAATCCAACGTCCCACATTCATGCTTACTTTCTAAGCATCTTATGAGCCATTTGATCACAACTTCATGCCAGCTATCTTCACAAGGCTCCAAATTCAGTCACATGATTCAAGAAGAAGACAAAGACCTCAAGGGCATTTTTGGGACTTAAGCATTAGGGTTTACACGTTTTTCAGCTTGCTAGGACCATGTACACCCTCTATATAAAGGGTCTAGTTCATTTCATTTGCTCCTGCTTTTGGTTTTTCCTTTGTTCAAACACTTGTAAATCCTTTTTCAGTTTAATGAATTTGAGTTAAGTGCTTTGAAGAAAGACCAAGTGCCATCTTTATTCTGCTTATTATTGTTCTTAGTTTACTGCTTTTGAAGTTAAAAACCTGTTTTCAAAAGAGGAGTGTGCACAAGTTTGCATATTTTCCTCATTTTCTTGATATTTTGCTAAGTCTTGTTCCAATCTTGGAATTCTTGGGCTATAGGGCTGATCATAGCATCCTAACTGAGTTGGTTAAGGTGTGGTGAGGCTTATAACTTGGGGATAATCAAGTGTGGGGTAACAAGTTTGCATCAATCAAGATTTTTCCAAGTTTCTGATTTTTCATGTTATTGTGCTTAACCCTTGTTGAATCTTAGCAGGCTTTTGTGGAAGCTTGTGCTTGTTCTTGCTAGCACATAAGCTCAAAATTCGTGGGTGTGGATGTACATCCATGAGGTTTGCTTACTTAATCTCCAAATCTGCATAAATTGTGATTTTTGGTGATATTTGTATGAAACTGTTTTTCTTGTGAATTTTGTGGCTTGTTCTTGCTTGAATCTGTTTATTAGACTTGTTTGAGTGTTAATTGATGCTTGGTTGGCCTGAAATCTTGTTTTGCTTTTGAAAATCTTGATTTGAAAAAGTTAAAGGGGTGTTTGGGTCTACTGGTTTATGCTTGTAATCTGATTTTGTGTTAAGGGAAAGTGTTGTTCATGCTTTGTATCTGTTATACCTTTGTTTGAGAGTGTTTTGCTGCAAGTTTTTGGGTTTGAACACTTGAATTGATCAATCTGCTATATAGACCTTGTTTCTGCTTGTTTTGACCTAGGATTTTTGGAACACTTAGTGTGTATGCATGCTTAGGGATAAAAGTGGTTTAAACAAAGTTAACATAACCTGTTTGAAAGATTTGAGGTGTTGAAATTGGCTTGTGTGTCAAATACATCAGCAAAAGTAGAAATCTGCATGTGTAGTGTTCATCAGTAACTTTCATAGCTTGGATCTTGCTTAATTCTTTGAATCAGTGCATGAAACCTGTTTAGACTTGCTTATTGGAGTTTATTATAGCTTGTGTGTGCATTTGGTTGAATTTGGTTGGCTGATTTGTACTAAAATTGCTCTTGAATGCTAAACTGCTTATTGTTCATGTCTGTGCAATGTCTGGTGATTAATTGATTAAACTGTATCAATTGGCTGTTTGTGATTGTGTTATTTTGATTGTTATTGACTCCTTTTGATCCAAAGATCAATTGGGTGCCTTTGTGAAATCTGAATCCAAGAAAAAGTCACTAAAGACAACAAGTCAAAATAGTCAAGCAGTGGGAAAAGTTCCCACTGCTCAACATCCAAAACTAGCCCCTGCTAGTGCAATTTTATCATCAGCTTATTAATAAGCTATTCTAGCTTATTCTGACTTGCAACAACTTATTTTTTGTAATAGATCTTCATTATTTGACCCATTTAAGTGAACTGGAGCTTATCAGACTTTGACTTTGACTTTTCACTAGAAAACCAACTTGTTTGACTTTTAAGATAAGTGCTTATTTGATTTTTCAGCTTATTGAGTGTGCTTATTTGAAAGTTCTTTGGTTTATAAGCTTAGTTTTGTCAAAAGAAACATTTTGCAACTTGAATCAGCTTCTGAGGTGGTCTAGATCATAAAAATGACTATTTTGTCGTTTTGTGAATAAGTTGTTGACTTGTTTCTGGCTTATTGAGTGGTCTTATTTGAAGTTTCTTTTTGCAGAAGTCTTTGTTAGGTCAAAAGAAGGTTGTGTGTTAAATTTTAGCTTATGGCATCAGCTTATAGCTTAATGGGCCAAAAAGCCCATTAAGAATAAGCTGCTTATTATAAGTTAGCTTATTTCACATTTTCAGCTTTTGGGCCTTTGGAAAAAGTTGTTTAAAATCAAATTTTGAGTCAACCTGTGCTTTTTGAGCTTATTTTGAGCACTTTTTCTTATTGGGCCTTAATTAAGCCCAATAAGGGACTGTTTTGGGTTTGGCCCATTTTCTAGGCCCAATAGGGGTATTTAGGTAATTTCACTTTCATTTCTGAGTTATTTAGGTTAAATTAAGCTAGTTTGCAAGTTTTTAGAATTTTTTATAATTTTTGGATTTTTAATATTATTTTAATATTATTTTAATATTATTTTATTATTAAAAATTAAAAGTCTGATTTTCTAGGTTTTTATATTTTTCCTAGGTTCTAAATACTTAATTAGGATTTTTGCAACTTTCCAAATATTTTTAGGTCTTTTAATTATTAGTTATAATTAATTTAAGATTTAATTGATTTTAGGAGTTTTTAATTATTTAAAAATAGTTTTAATTGGTTTTAAAATTTTGAAAAATAGTTTTTAGCTTAATTAGAGTATTTTTGAGGTTTACAAAATTGAAAATCTTGTTTAGGGCTTTTTAATAATTAATTTTGATTTTTAGGGCTTTAATTAGCATTAAAAAGTCATTATCTAATTAATTAAAAGGTTTTTGCAAGTTTTGATTTTTTGTAAACTCTTAGAATATTATTAAGGATTTTTGGTGATTTTTAGGAATTTTTAGGTATTAATTTTAATTTTGGTGGTTTTTACGACTTTACGTGTACGCCTTTTTAGACTTAGTTAAATCCGTCTTCATAACCGTCACTCTCTTCTAATCCCCTTTCTATTCTTCTTTTTCAAATATAATCACAAATTAATCCAAATCATTACACACATAACACACTAGCCTCCTTGAGAACGAACTTAATTGGGTCATTCACACACGGTTTTCCTAAATCGTCGTGCTCACTTGCCCTATGTATTGCATCCTTTTCCTAAAGGGTTGCAAAACTCCAACATCAACTTCATGGATTTTTGGATTCACCCTTCGTTGGCTTTGAATTGTGGGCTTAAAGTCGTCCTCCATGAGAATTTTGTGGGTGCAGAAGTGAGGATCAATTCCACGAATATCAGAAATCTTCCAAGCAATAGCCTTCTTATGATCTTTCAACACGGTGATAAGTCGGGCTTTTTCTTCTTCCTTTAGGTCCTTAGCAATGATGACTGGCGACTTCTTCTCTTCTTCAAGGAATACATACTCGAGATGGGGCGGCAACTCCTTAAGTTCTAAATCCGAAGGATTTTCGACGGGAGGCGTATTTAAAGTCGGAGTATCGATAGCAATGACCGTGGGAGATGGAGGCGAAGGATTGTCTTCGTTGAGAAGATTGTCAAAGAAATGCATGTCTTCATCCCCATCGGTGGGAGAATCATCAGTAGCTAAATTCACATCTCCCATGATATCTTCAAGATTGTTCCAAAATAAATCACTATCTCCAAATAGAGACAACGATGAATCAATAGAGGACACGGTCTCAACATTGGGAAGAGAGGTAGGAATACTTTTGCAAGCATCATTAAAGTGTTCTTCACAAGCCTCATCAAGAACGTCAATACAATTAACACTCTCATATGAATAAGGCTGTTTAGACAACTTTCCCATGTTGAAGACTACTTTATCGTCACCCACTCTCATGATAAGCTCACCGGCTTCAACATCGATGAGAGTGCGACCGGTCCTCAAGAATGGACGACCCATAATTAATGGCACACGGGGGTCCATCTCGTAGTCGACGACAATGAAATCAGCAGGAAAAGTGAATTTGTCGACTCCTACAAAGACGTCTTCGGCTATCCCCACTGGATAAGCAACCGTACGGTTAGCTAATTCCAAAGTCATTTTGGTGGGGACTAGCTCAGGGAGAGATAATTGCTTCCACACACTTAAAGGCATTAAGTTGATACTGGCACCTAGATCGGCTAGGGCCATGCAATTCTCTACTCCCGGGAAATTGCAAGGAATTAAGAAACGACCCGGATCACCAAGCTTGGTTGGCAATTTCCTTAAGAGCACTGCAGAGCAATTCTCATTAAGTTGGGTGTTGGCAATATCGAGGAGCTTTTCCTTGTCGCTCAGAAGATCTTTAAACATTTTAGCGTATTTGGGCATGTGAGCGAGAGCCTCGGCAAAGGAGATGTTAAAATTCAATTGTTTAAACATTTTGAGAAAGTTTGAAACTTGAATATCATCCTTGCTCTTTTGCTTTTCTTTCCTCAACCTTGAAGGATAAGGTATATTGGATGAATAAGAAGGCTTTAGGGGAATAGGATCACTCACAACCACGGGTGGTGGGGAAATGGGGGTAGAAGGTGAAGGAGGCGGAGGAATTGGGGAAGTAGAAGGATGAGGAATAGGAGTAGGTGACTCGTTCTCCTTAGTCACAACCACCGGTGGAGGTATAGGAAGCTCGGGTTCCTTGGTACCTTTGCCACTTCGAGTGGTGATTGCTTTCATCTCCCCTCTTGGATTCGCAACGGTGTTACTCGGAATAGTACCCGAAGAAGAGGGTTGATTACCTTGGAAGAAACTAGCCATCATGTTCTTCAGGTCATTCGTTTGGGTGTCTGAAGTTAGGAATCAAAGGCTCTTCAAATGAAGATTGTGCCTTAGGAACATCAACATGATCCTTAGAAGAGAGTGAAAATGAGTCCATCTTCAATAAGTAAACAACAAAAATAAGATTTATTACTACTTGAGTCGGCAAACCAATAATAGGTTGTCCCTCTCAATATACGCACAAGCAAGCGGGGAAACGAGGTGGCACAAAGCACTTAAAAACCTTTTTCCTTAGACGGCCTTTTATAGCACGTCGCCTTATACCCACCTTATTATTTGTATAAATCGAGTTCAAACTTCTTATTAGTATTTATCTATTTTGCCTTTATTTTTGTTTTGGGTTCGAATACAATAGCTAGGTGATGAAATCCTAACTAAGGCTTATTTGAAAAGTATTTAAAATTATTGTTCTACGTAATACAATATATTATTCACAAAAAAATGAGAAAAACGATACATACTATATAATAGAAAAATAACAAAACTTTCCGAGGACGGAAAGGGTCTTCAAATCCACGATCAACAAATCTCCACAAAAGCGAATCGTACACAAGATCCCCGGCAGCGGCGCCAAAATTTTTGATGTGTCGTGGATTAACACATATACGTTATAGGACAAATTTAGGTAATTACCTTTAGGAAAAAGTAATTAACGAAAAATAAGTCAAAGACGGATACGATTAAACACGTGAGTGAATCGAGTTCGTTGTACACAAAGATCTTATGAATTTGAGACGTTTTGCTTTGATTTGGACAATTGATTTGAATGTGTCATTGGTTTTTAAACTACAATTAAAATCTACGAATTTTAAGCTATTAAAAGTTATCCTAAAGTGCATGAATCGTAAACCCCGCTAATTTTAAATCTAAAACAATTACTTACTTAAAAATTAAATCTATTTAAATATTAAACTATTTAAAAATCTATAAAATAAATCTATTTAATAACTTTTAAACTAATTAAAAGTCTAATTAAACTCTTTAAAACAATTTTACTTTATTACAAATTACTTTAAAACAAATCTAATTAAAAACTATTTTTAATTAATTATTTAAATCTAATTATGAAAATTAACTAATTTAACTTTTAAATTTAATGAAAACATTTTT
Organism: Glebionis coronaria; assembly: GCA_025667525.1. Lineage (NCBI taxonomy): Eukaryota > Viridiplantae > Streptophyta > Magnoliopsida > Asterales > Asteraceae > Glebionis > Glebionis coronaria. The sequence continues at coordinate 46,209,440 of CM046880.1, read as the reverse complement.
TTTATATTTTATTTTTATTTATCATTCATTTTATTAAAACTAAGAATTATTTAAAAAAAATGTAATACAATTTGATTAAACGAAAATAAAGATTTACTTTAATAAAGATCTGCCAAACTAAAAGACTGTATATTAATTAGATTTACAAAATAAAACTCAAAGTAGCTAGCTAGCCTAGTGGTTATCATGCTGGGTAAGAATACAGCAGGTCTCGAGTTCGAGACCTGCAGGCAACAAAAATTTGTGATTAATATTCTTTTTGACAGATAAATTATTTGGAGTCACAAGAATGACCTCCTGCAAGACTTATATTATTTTATTTTTTTTAGACTGATAAGGTTATCAGCTTTGAGTACTAACAGATCACATTAATCTGTTAGTCCAAATACATTTTATAAGCGTGGTAGGAAAAGCAGATAACAACTTAATCAAGCATAAAAACGATAAACCAAAACAAGGCAATCAACAATTGTAAACTGACAAATAAACAGAATGATCAAATTCTAAATGCTCAAAAAGAATTAACCGTATCTTACACCTAAGATACTCACATAATAGATTGCATAGTTGAAATTAAATCAAGCGTACTCTAAACAAAAAGTTTAACAGCTAGAAACATATGAAAGTTCCAAAAACGAGCAGGAGCAGATCAGCTAATGAAAAAGCTAAGCAAACGAATGAAAAATATAAAAATCAGCAAACTATAACAACCTATCGACTCTAAATAAGCAGACCAAATCAAATCCCTATTAAGTAGAACATCCCAAACTAAAATCTTATCAGCTTATCAAATCATCAGACACAAAGGTTGATATCTAGCTGAACAAATGATTCTTTTAAGCAAAAACAAGAGCAGTCACGCCTAAACGTTAACATTAAACTGAATAAACCAAACAAAAATTTCAAACTAATTAAAACAGAAGTTACTCTAAGCAGATTCAAATAACATGTTCATATCAAAACTATATCACAATACACATCTAAGCAGGTTCATTAAACTACCAAAGCTCAATCGATTAACCAACACAAGCAGATTAAACAACACTTTTTTAAGATAAATCAATAATCTAAATGAGACTTGCACCTTTTGATGATGCCATTGGGAAGTAGGCTAGCGCTGAGCTACCTATGATCCGAACCGCAACCACCATTCACCAATCTTCGAATTCAAACATCATCATAAATCTTACCGTTCAAACCGTTCGATCCAAACAGATTTACTATCTAACTTTTTCAGTGGGAAAAAGCTTGATCCCAATCTCTCTTAATTATTTAATGTAAGCTATTTAATTAGCTCAATCAAATAACATATATATTATAATATCAAAATAGATTAATAGAATAAAACTGAAATGATTTAAGCAGTAAATTTAATTCACGAAAAAGTAATTAAACTCGAAGAAACTTTTATTAATATCAAAAGATCATTACAAAACATTGAAAAAGAAAATACAATTTCTAAATCTAAATTAACATTATAACATTAAAAGAAAAGAAGGGATGCCTGATTACATAATAATTGGGGGTTTTTATAGCCATCCCAAGGCTGTTGAGCAGCGAATATGCGGATATGCTGAAGAATATCCCTTTTGATTTTGAGCCTTAGATCTTCAATTCTTTTCTCTTTCTTCAATCTGAGGGCTGTCATCTCTCGTAGCTCACACGGATTATTGCCAACGTGGCATCCGTGTGTGCTACTTGTGCTTCTTTTGAGAGCGCTGATTGGTTGATATGGAGATGTGAGGTGTTGCAACGAATTACAATCAGCCACGTAGCCTCCCTCGTGCATCTACTCTCTTCCTTAAGATGGGGGGTTTTATTTCTTTTTATGTGAATTAAAAGAATAATTAAAAAACCCCCAATTTATTTAACCTTTTTACCCATTAGGGTTTATGAACAGTGGGGTTATTTTAACAGGTTTGGGGTGAAAGAGTTGGGGAAGAAAGCACATTGTTTGTATCGAAAAAATGATAGGAGAGAAACGATTTTATTTATGGCTGAGTGGACAATGACGTGTTTGTGTGGAATGAAAATAAGAGTGGGGACAGTTTTATTTATTAGACAAAGAAAACGAGTGGATTTTTTAACTGAAACTAACATTCAAAACGTGTTTACATGTTATGTAAAAGGGTAAACCCTAAAAGCCTACAATGATCCGTTTAATTCTCTAACATGTAGTTGGGCTTTTCTTGGCCCAAATCACATATAATTCCATTCGTATATAACTCCAAATGGGCCTTGGACTTTTATAAAATGAACTTGAACTTAAATGAGTCTTTTAGCCCATTTACCCCATTGTGGGACCCACTAAGTCCGTTTTCTCTTGAAATCCTCTAAATCGAACTCGATTTTGGCTCTTTGATCTTTTTCTTCATTCTCGTGTCAGTTTTTATCGGTTTCCGTGAACTTGGGTACCTACACACATGAAAACAAGAAACACACGTATCCAAGGCCTTTTTGATACAAATCATGCATAATTTCAATGTTTTAAGCTACAAATGATATGAGTAAAAACACTCATATCAGTGTCCAGAGTGTTTCTCATGTCGGCTCTCAAATCGTTTCCTTGTTTGACCAAGTCTGCTTTCAGGTTGAGCACTTCTCTCTGAAGATTTCCCACTATCACATCGTTAGTCCTCATATAAGTTTCCACTTCTTGGTGAAGAGCGGTGGGTTGGTTGGGAGGAGCATTGTATGCGGGTGGTTGATAAGCAGGTTGCTGGTATACTTGGTTGTTTCGTTGAGGTGGTTGTTGCTGCTTGTGAGGTGGAACGTATGGTGTACGAGGTTGTTGTTGTTGTGGAGGAGGGCGATTAAGGTTTTGTTGTTGGTTTGGGTTGTTTGGGGGAAAACCGGGTGGTGAGAGGTAGTTGTTGGAGCGGTAGCTAAGCAAATTTCGGTCACCTTGAGGTCTAGCTTGATAAGCAGGTTAAGGATAGGTGCCATATGCTGCATTCACATTCTCAGCAGGGTAGTCTTGGGTGGCGGTACAAGTGGTGTATGAGTGAGGACCACCGCATATCTCACAAGGTTGGCTGACAGCGTTAACTTGAGCGTTTTTAGCGTTGTTGCTATTGTTGTTGCTGACGGTGTGGGTGACAAGCGATTCAAGAAGCACAGTGATTTTGTCCAGTCGCTTGTCGCTGTCACTAGTGCTAGCACTAGCGACATTGGTCTGAACACTCTTGGTTTGCACACGAGACTTATTCTCAATGATATCCCAAGCAGCATTGGAAGTCTTAGCCAAAAGATTACCCCCCCGAGGCACTGTTTAGTGAATCTTGGTCACTCATGCTTAAACCATTGAAAAAAGTATTAATTTGATGTACTTTGGTAAAACCATGTTGTGGGCATTTTCTTAAAAGATCTTTAAAATGATCCCAAGATTTACTGAACGATTCATCGTACTTTTGTTCAAAATTTATGATTTCATTCCGCAAAGCGGTAGTACGAGAGGGTGGGAAAAAGTAATTGATAAACTTGGTTTCCAAATCCGTCCACGAGAGAATACTCTGTGGCGGTTCCTTAGCAAGCCAATGCCGGGCTTGTCCCTTTAAAGAAAAGGGAAAAAGTTGTATCCTGATAACCTCTTATGGAACACCATTGAACTTGACCGTGTTGGTGAGTTGCAAGAATCTCTTGATATGGTCATGTGGGTCATCAATGGTACGCCCCAAGAATGGTTGAGCGGAGACCATCTGGATAAAGCCTGATTTTAGCTCAAAGTTGTTGGCGGCAATTGGAGGTATGACAATTGGGTCAGTGTTGCCATCTACATGAGCTTGCAGCAGTTCAATCATTGGGCGATTATCCGGTTGAGGCTCATTGTTGTTGTTATTCATGTTGTTGAAAGGTGGGTTGTTGTTGTTATTATTGTTGTTTGGAGGTGGTATGTTGTTGTTGTTGTGTACACCAGCCATGTCTAAGTTATCGAGAGGCTCGGGCTCTTGATAAGACGTGGATCGAGTGCGCATACACCTGCAAAAGAACGAACAAAGAAAAGCAAAGCAAAAATATTTTTGGTTTTTATGTTTTTTTTACTTTTTAGGATTTTTGAAAATTTTATATTTTTTTAGTTTTCTTGAAAATTTTTTTTATGAAAAAGTAACGTTCACGGGGAACGGATCCCAAAATCCAAGTTCTCACAAAAAACTTTTGATCTTAACGAGAAGAGCCGGCAGCGGCGCCATTTGATACTATTGTTTTTGTATGGGTTCAGATTATATTCTCGGAGTCCTCTCGAATTGATCTCGGCCTTAAGTGGAATGATTGTTCTTGGTTACTAAGAAAAAGGGTTTGGTTTTCTAATATACTAAATGTTAAAATGTTCTTAAAATGAAAACTTAAATAAAAAACAATTACTGTAATGACAATTAATAAAAACTTGAATTAAAATTAAAATTAAGATTAAAATTAAAATTAAAATTACAGTTAGAATATAAATTGTGAGATAAAAATGAAGAAACAGAAATACTAAAGAAACAGTAATAATAAAAGATGCTCAAAAGAAAACTGATTTGGAAATTTTAACCTTGATTCGGAACTTTTCTCATCCGGAACTTTTCACTCGGAAATCTTCATTCGGAACTTTTAGAAATCCTTCACTCGGAACTTGTTGATCCGGAAGTTCGTCCGGAACTTTTGGTCCGGAAGTTTATTCGGAAGAAATGGAAGAAATGGAAATAAGACTCATTCGGAACTTAAACAGCAAACGTTCATTCGGAACTTTTCACTCATCCGGAACTTTTGACTCATCCGGAACTTTCAGTTCATCCGGAAGTTTAAAAGATAAAAATTGATTCGGAACTTTTTGTTCATCCGGAACTTCAGTTCATTCGGAAGATTAGGTTCATCCGGAACTTTCAGTTCGTTCGGAAGTTTTCAACTGATTCGGAACTTTTAAAGGAAAACTCAATCGGAACTTTTCAAAAACATGTTCATTCGGAACTTTGGTGTTCATCCGGAAGTCTGGGAAACCCAGATACAGTAACTATCCCGAAGAACAGGGGAGATCAATTTTTATCCAAAAATCACCAAGTTTTTCACCAAAAACTTAAATAAACTAATCACTAAGCATCCACTAACCATAAACTACAAATCCCATCAACAAAAACATAAAACCCAACAACTTTTGTAGATCAAAACTCAATAAAATAAGAACTTAAGAATTTGAAAGAAAAGATGATGATGAACAAGATTAAATGGAAAGATTAAACAAGAACTTGTATTGATGATTACTATTTTAACAATCACAAAACAAGAATGAAATTACAAGATTGAAAAATCAAAGATCAAAATCACCAAACACCCTAGTGGTGTTGGTGATGGTACGAAACAGAAAAAAGAGAAAAGTGGGGAAAGAAAAACTAAAAAACTAACTGGCCTAAGTGTGTGAGGGGAGGGCTTTATATAGCCTTGTCTTTTGGTTGGTGAGTGGGCTTTCTCCCGTTCTTCTTGTCTTCTCGTCTTTTCAGAAAAGTTGACGTTTTCGATTCTGATTCGGGATTTGTCTTCAATTAAATTCAACTCGTCTTTTAATTTCTTCGTTTAATAGACTTGAGTTTCTTCGACTTATGTTAATCTTCCATCTTTGGTCCTTTTCTTCGATAAATCTTCGAATAGGTCCAGTGACTTCAAATCTTTTGCATCTCTTGGACAATAGACTTTATCTTGAGTCCTTTTCTTTAGTAAAACCCGTGCAATCCCATGTTTTCTTCAATATTCATCCGGTTGGCTCTGAAACACAATAAATACAAAAACCACGCATAATTCCAAACAAATGATATTAAATACGTGTTTTGGTCTCGTTTTAGCCAGAATTAAGTGGTAAAAGGATGGGTGTTTACACACCTATCAATCATCATATACCTCATTATCAGATGAAGAGGAGGAGTGTGCCATGAGAGCATATTCAACATGCTCTTCTTCTTCAATCTCAGCAACCAAAGCTTTATCCTCTTCAGCATTCTTAGCCAGATAGCTCCAATCCCATCCCATACCATCAATTCCTTGAACTGCAACCATGGCTTTGGAATCCTGAGCCTTAACAACCTGACTTGAGGGTTTACCAGCATCAGATCTTCTAGGAGATCTGCACTCCCTCATGAAGTGCCCCATTCGATGACAGTTGTAGCATTCAACTTTGGATTTATCAAATCCAGCTATGTCTTTAGCATTGAAGGTCATATTCTTTTTAAACCTTCTGTTCAACCTATTTGCTCTTATACTAGCAAGAGCCATGTTCCACTTGATGTCCATCTCTTCCAAGTGCTCATCACTTATCTGCTCAAGGTCCTCATATGTAATCACTGAACCATTGGGCAGAGAAGCAATATAGGCACATACAGTATCCAAATCTAAACCAGCAGGTTTAACTCTTGGGGAGTCACTCTTGAATGTGTCAGCGTCTGAATAGGAGACGTTGACAGGACTTGTTCCAGCGTTGACATATGATGATCCAGTAACTGGATGCATGTAAGAGTCCTTCTGATTGAATTGACCTTCACTATGAGAGAAGAAGGCCATGTTACTGGTGGTAGACTTGCTTCCATGCTCTAAAAGAGTTTCATCTTCTAACAGCCTTAATTTGTTGTAGATGTCATCAAACGAGGAACTTTTGTGAGTATTATTGGCAAGAATAGATCTTGCCTCAATCTTCCACGCCTCACCAAGACTTTTAAGAAAAGTAGCATTGATGTCAACATCACCAAGTTGTGTCCCCATGAATGACAATTTGCTTGTAATATCAAGCAGTCTGCTTCTCACACTACTGAGCTTTTCATTAGGTTGAGCCTTGAAGACAGCATAATCATGCATGAGTTGCTTCTTCTTCTCTTCCTTAGTGTCTGCATTGCCACCATATGCAACTTCAAGAGCTGCCCAAAGGTCCTTAGCAGATTCATAACCTCTGTATTTATGCTGGTTCTCTTGTCCCAAAGAGAGTTTCAGAATATTTAGGGTTTTCATGTCAAACCTTCTCTTTGCTATGTCTTCAGCAGACACAGCTCTACCATCATCAGGTTTTTCCTTCTTATCAGCTTCTGAACATCCAGCAACAGCTGATCTTGCAGCAATAGCATTAGCAATCTTTTGAGCCTTATTGAATGTGTTTCCATATTCAATAATCTCCCAGAGTGTGTAGTCATAGATCCCTAGATATTGCTCAAAGTTAAATTTCCACAAATCAAAGTTGGTTGCATCAAGCATAGGAATCTTGATGTTTGGTAATGGTGAGGAGTTAGAGTTGGTGATTTCTGGAGTTGACATGATGTTGTTAGGGTTTTTGAGAAAATTAGGGTTTTGGTGATTTCTAGGGTTCTTGTGTTCTTTAAGATCAAAAGTTTCTCAACAAGCTCTGATACCACTTGTTGATCCCAAACTTAGATCGATTTAGCTTTATGTATACGAGATTAGATCAAGTAATACACTTAGAGAAACCTTTGTATATGCTTATGAATTTAAGTGTTATGCGGAATTTAACACTTAAACAAGAACACACAATGATATAAACAAACTTTCACTTTGATTATCAATATCAAACTTGCTTACAATGAAAGTAGTTTACGAATGAAAACTTACATCAAACATTAACCTAAAGGTCTACTTTTATAGACATAAGAAGCCTTGTACAATAATCTACGTATCAGCTATTCTAGGTAAAGATAAATATAGAAAATACATTGTTGTTCCTATCTTTACTAGAAGTAATCTAGAATACAATAAACGCGTAGAGTATATCTTCCCATCAGTGCTTGTCTTCAATGTGTCAACGCTTGACTTTATCTTGTCAACGCTTGAGCTGTCAGCGCTTGTTTTGTTCTTGTCAACGCTTGTTTTACTCGATCTGGCCTTAATTTATTCCCAACACTTTCTACCAATCAGGGAGACTGATTCCTTGACAAAGCTAGCAAAGACATATCTTAAGGAGATAGTGACCAAGCATGGAATACCAGTCTCAATAATCTGTGATCGAGACCGCAGGTTCACATCCAACTTCTGGAAGGCTTTCCAACGAGCTTTAGGGACAAACTTAGACATGAGCACTGTTTACCACCCGCAGACTGGCGGTCAAAGTGAACGGACCATCCAGACCCTTGAAGACATGTTGCGAGCATGTGTGATTAACTTTGGGAATGGACGGTGTTGGAAATACGTCTTACGTATTAGAAAGGATCGGTCACTCCAACAATAGTCTAAGTAGTAGCTTGTAGTTTAGTTAACTTATTATTAAACAAACAAGGCCAAGCCAAGCCTACAACTTATGTAGGCCGACGGCCCAATGTAAGCCCAAGCCCATCTCATGGGCTTGGTTATATAAACCCTCTCCTTAGTTGGAGAGGGTGTTGGTTCACATTATTTACATATAGTAGAAAGTGTTTTCTATATACTTTCTCTCTCTAAAGTGTGTGTGTTCTTACCATCTTTCTATCTCTTTCTCTCTCTAGATTAAGCATAGATTTACAATATCCTATAAATGGTATCAAGAGCCGTGGGATGATTGTATTGTTTATGTGTTTGTGTTCTTGATTTTTTTGCCTATTTTGATCTATTGCATTCGTACCAATTTTTTTTGTGTTTTTATGGTTTAATCTTGATACAAATCATCTACATACTTGTGGTAGTGATTTGGTATTCTTACTTTGGTTAAAAACACAAAATTTTTGGGTGTTTGATTCATTTTTTGGCTAAAAATCTCAACTTAGTTGTGTACTATCCGAGAACAGTGGTACTTGTGCTCACGTATTGCGACAGACTCCATCGCAAAAACCTAAGGGTTTCTAAATTGTGATCAACATTACGATCACATATTGCGATCAACATTGCGATCACATATTGCGATCACATATTGCGATCAACATTACGATCACATATTGCGATCAGCATTGCGATCAGGTATTGCGATCAACTTTGCGATCACATATTGCGATCAACATTGCAATCAAAATTGCGATCAACATTGCGATCACATATTGCGCTCACATTGCGATCAGTGTTGCGATCACATTGCGATAACTATTGCGATCACATTGCGATCAGTATTGCGATCACATTGCGACAAGGTCATTCCGATCACATTCTGACGGGGTTAAAGTTTGGCATTGCGATACAGTGAAAAGTATTCCAAGATTTTTCAAAAACGTGTTTTTGAAAATTTTTATGTGTAATTTTGTCTTGGAATTTTTGGTTTATCGAGGACAATTATTAGGGGATTTCAACATTATTTCTCGAATTCAACACACAACAACAAACACATTTACTTTCTCTCATTGTTCGATCAACGTTTGTAAATCTTAACTTATTGAAATGGAGTACACATCTCTTACGGATAAGTCCAGCCTCTCGTGTACGGATAATCGTCCACCAATGTTGGTGAACACTATGTACGAGGATTGGACTTCCTGAATGGAACTTTACATGTTGAACAAAGAGAATGGACATCTCATTTGGGCATCGGTACTCAATGGACCTGTAGATTATGGTACTATGACGGAAGGTACAGTTACTCATCCTCGCACAACGGGTGAATTAACTGGAGATGCTAAGATTCAAGACAAGTGTGATAAACAAGAAACTAACATCATTCCCCAAGCCCTTCCTCCAGATGTCTATAAACTTGTAAGTAAACATAAAGTTTCCAAAGAGTTATGGGATAGAATTCGTGTTCTAATGCAAGGCACCTCATTAACTAAACAAGAACGAGAGTGTAAACTTTATGATACATTTGATAAGTTTGCCTATGTTCCTGGGGAGACTCTCAATGATTACTATTTGAGATTTAATCTATTGTTGAATGAGCTCAATATCTATGGCATGGCAATTCCTACGTTTCAATTAAACACCAAGTATTTGAACACCCTTCCATCTGAATGGCGTAAGTACGTGACGGCTGTTAAATTGGCTAAGAACTTGCATAACACCAATGTGGATCAACTTCAAGCTTTTCTTCAACAACACGAATGCGATGTGATCGAGGCTCGGTTGTCTACACCACAAGTTCGTGATCCACTTGCCATGTATGCTTCTCAAAAAATGACCCCCCAACAAAACATGGCTTACACTTATCAATAACCATCATACTTGTAGCAGCCACCACAACACAACTATCAGCAACCACAACAACCACCTTATCAACCACTGATAATGCCACAACAAGCATTTCAACAAAGTGTTCTTCAATAGCCTTATCCACAGCAACCAGCACATCAGGCATCACCCTCACAAGTTATCACTTCTCCAATGGGCTATACTCCTCAGCAAGGATATTTTCCAATTGAAGCACCACCAGCACAAGCCTTCTACTCCAATGAACTTCCACCAATTCAAGCACCGGTATTTACTCCAAATGATACACCTACTGATGTCTTAAACCATCTCACTTCCTACTTGTCAAAACTTGTTGCAACTAGAGGATTTCCACCAATGAACAATCAGCTCCACACTTCTTTAAATCCTCGACAACAAGCCACTATTCAAGATGGTCAAGTGACGGTGCAAACCATTCAGGGAAGGCAAAATTTAAATGGACCTCCTACAAGGACCGTGAACGCTCAAGCTGTGAATTGTCAAGCTAGTGGTAATGGAAGCACTATTGGTCCTCAAAAGGTTGTGACTTGCTACAATTGCCGAGGACAAGGTCATACGGCTAGGGAATGCACTCAGCCAAAAAAGGAGAAGGGATGCAACATGGTTTCGTGAGAAGATGTATTTGGTCGATGCTCAATCTAAGGGAAATATCTTAGATTCAGAGGAAATCGCATTTCTTGCAGACCCAGGGGAAACAGATAATGAAGGCATTGCAGTCGTCTTTGCTTCTAATGCAGCATATCAAGCAGATGATCTTGATGCATATGATTCGGATTGTGATGACATTTACTCAGCCTAAGCTACACTCGTTGCTAATCTCTCTCACTACGATTCTGATGTCGTCAGTGAGGTACCAACCACGTCTAATAATATTCATGATAATCCACATCATGTTGAGCATGAAAATGACAACCTCGAACAACATTCGGGAACTAGTAACTCAAATGATGCGGTATCCAATCCAACACATTTGAGTGAACCTCAACCAAATGCTACGACGGGTATGTAATCTTATAATCAACGTGATTTGGTAATGGTGCCTAAACATATTATTGATAACATGAATGTGGCTGTCCGATAAACCGTAGATATGAATGCCAACCTAACCGCTGAGCTTGCGCTATATAAGGAAAAGGTCAAAACTTTTGAAATGGTCCCTCAAGCAGAAAAATAATTTATTCTGAATTTGACCAATTTCGTTTTGAAAAGATTGAACACTTAAAAGAAATAGAATCATTAAAAGCTAATCTTTCCAATGAATTAAAAGAAAAAGAGTCGGTTCTAAATGATTTTCAGAAACTTAAAATAGATTCGAAACTATCGAGTCTAAAAAGTTTGAATCAGAAATTAATGCTACCAAACTTCTTAAATTCAAGGAACAACAGCTTTTAAAACAATACGCTTCCACAGTAAAAGGTTCATCTTTTAACTAAATCGTTTAAAGAACTCGAACTTAAGCGTCTTTAAGATTTACCACCTAATCCCGGTTATGCAAAACAAGCTCAAGAATATATTCCTTGTCTTTATGATGTGACCCTAATTGGCAAATTGAAAGAAGCACCTTATGTTCGTAGTACTAAGGAGACTATGTCACTTGCGGAAGAAACTCGATCTAAAATGCTTTCAAAATTCAATAAGCTTGATTATGATAAGCATAATAAAGATCAATTTTCTAAAAAGACTCGTGTTCGTTTACAAAAGGAATTAGCTCAATTATCATCTTTTGTGCCCTAAAGTTTGTCAAAGGAAAACCTTCCCATTACGTCTCATACACTTGTTAAAAAGGATTTAACTAAGTTAATTCCACCGGTAAGTAAGGTGTCAGATAGCTTAAATGCGGTGCATCAACACTTTGCCGATTTTGACAAGGTCATTACGGAATGTATGACGGCTACGGCCATAACGGAAGGTGAATGGAATTTTAAGCACACTAGAGCTACGTTTCGATACGAAATTGTTCCATTTGTAAACAATATTAAAGCTTGTCTTAGCACTATTGATCAAGATTTGCTCTTGGAAATAGAAGAAGTCAGACGTGTTTTTAATGGATGATGCTTATGAAAAAAGTTTACTTGAAATAGAACGAATTTCACGCCAAAATGATCAGCTTCTGACGCAAGTGATGTCTCATGATATAGTTTCTGTCTGTGTGAATAAAAGTGTTGATAATGATTCTATTGTGCATAATGTTGAATCTGTGGATAATGCGGTAGATAGTACTTGTCACAAATTTGACGCTGAATTTTTAAAGTTTCAAGATTCTTATACTTCGCATTCAAAACGTTTTGATGAGATTAAAAAACATTGCATTTCGCTTGAAAGTAAACAACAATTTATTCAAGAAAATTTTGAAACATCATTCGAAGGTGTTAATATAGATGATGAAAATTTTCAAAAGAATTTTCAATTGGATTTACAATCAAAACAGTGTCAGCCAAGTGACAAGGTTGCTAAATCGTTGCCTATAGACATAGAGAAATATAAGGAGATTAACTGTGTGAATGTACTTGAGGCCGCTGAGAATATTAAACTTGATCTAGATAATCGAGTTTCCAATATTTTGTCCAAAGTTGATAACTTAAAACAGAAAAATACACAACTCTTCGATTCAGTAAAGCCCGCATGTGCTAATACCACTGCACAGAATCAATCATTGATTGAACGATTGAATCAAAAGTCGATGGAAATATCTGATTTGAGGGAAAAAAATTGTGATAAAAATTCTGGCCTTGGCTGAGTTAAAGGAAACACTTCGTACCCTAAAAGGTAAAAATGTTGTGGATAACGCAGCCACTATCTCAGCATCGTCCTCAATAAAAAAGAACCTCATCGCCATCACACCACTTAACAAGGGCCCTAGGACTAAACCATCTCAAACATTGGTCACTAAAGATAAGGCAAAATCAAAACCAGCTTTTAATATTCTCGTGTTGCCTTCTACAGGAGTAAGCACCACTACTAAGGCTCAAAGATCTAATCTTAAAAGAAACAAGAAGAATGATAGGATCTTGCCCCCATCTAGTAGTCAAGTGAAGAAGAAAGTAGAAGCCCATCCTAGGAATGTTATTTCTGTTTTGAATAAAAAGAATCATGTAGCTAAACTTAAAGGCTCTACGATTGTGCAGCATTTTAGGCCTACTGTGAATTCTAATTTCAAATGTTGGAATTTGCAATGAATGTATGTTTTCTAGTCGTCATGATTCTTGCCTTATTGACCATGTGAATGAGATGAATGCCCGGAAAAATGGTTTAGAATAGAAACCGACTGGGAAAGTGTTAACCAAAGTTGGTTGGATGTGGCGCCCCACTGGTAGAACTTTCACTATAGTAGGAAATGCGTGCCCTTTAACTAGGATCACTCCCACTAAAGCAAAGGAAGTGTGCCCTTTAACTAGGAGTACCAAGGCTACCAAAACACAAGTGTGTCCTTTAACTAGGAACACCGACACTTCTATAGGAACAAAGTGCCCTTTAAATAGGTCTACTCCCACTGTAGTGCCCGCTAATACTCCAAAACCTCAGAAAGTTGGAACAATAAAACCTGTTACTAGTAAAAGTCACATTAGAAAACGCAGGAAATCTAAGGATAACGAAAATGTTAGCAATTCTGATAATACTATATTTGTATCTGCTAACACTTCAGAACCGATAGTTTCCAATGCATTGTATACTATTATTGTTGAAAACAGGTGGTCCAGATTGTTCTTTGGTATTTGGACTCTGGTTGCTCTAAACATATGACCGAAGATCGTTCTCAGCTCAGAAATTTCGTCAACAAGTTTCTTGGTATGGTTCGATTTGGAAATGATCATATTGCAGTGATAATGGGTTACGGTGAATATCATATTGGGAATATTATAATTTCAAGAGTGTATTATGTGGAAGGTCTCGGTCACAATTTATTTTATGTGGGACAATTTTGTGATGGAAACCTTGAAGTTGCTTTTTGAGAGCATACCTGCTTCATTCGTAATTTGGAAGGGGTTGATTTATTGAAAGGTACTCGAGGGAATAATTTGTACACTTTGTCTCTACAAGATATGATGACCGCTTCTCCCGTATGTCTTCTCTCCAAAGCATCAAAGACTAAGTCATGGTTATGGCATCGGCGGTTATCTCATCTTAACTTTGACGCTATTAATCATTTGGCGAAAAACGAACTTGTTCGTGGTCTTCCTAAACTTACATTTCACAAGGACCATTTGTGTTCCGCGTGTACAATGAGGAAAAGCACTAAGAAATCATACAAACCCAAGACTGAAGACACAAACCAAGAGAAACTTTATTTGTTGCATATGGATCTTTGTGAGCCAATGCGTGTTGAAAGTCTTGGTGGTAAAAAGTACATCCTCGTCATGGTGGATGATTACTCTCGGTTTACATGGGTGAAATTTCTTGCAACAAAGACGAGGCACCTAAAGTCATCATCGATTTTCTCAAGATGATTCAAGTGCGTCTCAACACTACTGTCCGACGCATCCGTACAGATAATGGAACCGAATTTGTGAATCAAACTTTGCGTAAGTATTATGAAGAAGTTGGCCTATCTCATGAAACATCCGTTTCTCGCACTCCACAACAAAACGGTGTCGTTGAAAGGCGAAATCGCACACTTATGGAAGCAGCTCGAACGACGTTAATTTACGCAAAGGCTCCATTATTTTTATGGGCAGAAGCAGTATCTACAGCAGTGTACACCCAAAACCGGTCACTAATTCGAAAACACCATGGTAAAACACCTTATGAGCTTCTACATGGAAAAGTACCAGATTTATCATATCTTAATGTATTTGGTTCTCTTTGCTATCCAAATGATGATGGTGCCAATTTAGGAAAACTTCAACCAAAAGCTGATATTGGTATTTTCATTGGTTACGCACCCGCAAAGAAAGCATACCGAATGTACAATCATAATTCTCGTAAGATCCTCGAAACTATGAATGTCGATTTTGATGAGCTGACAGCAATGGCTTCTGAGCAAAGCAGCTCCGAACCCGCAATTCATGAAATGGGACCCAGTAACATTAGCTATGGTCTTGTCCCAAACAACCCTACTTCATCATCATTTACACCATCTTCTAGGACTGAACGGGATACGTTGTTTCAACCGTTCTTTGATGAATTCTTTACTCCTCCAAGTATTGTTGCTCCAGAACCTGAGGTAATAGCTCCGGTTACCGAAGTTTCCGCTCTAGCAACCGAAGCACAATTAGATACGTCTACACCTACTATTGGTCAAGATATACCTTCAACAAGTAATTCTCACCCAACACACGAATCAACTACCCATGTCATGCCTGTTGATGATGAAGAGGATGATGATGATCACGATTTGGAATTCGCTCAAATGCGTGAACTTGCATTCTTTGGTGTACCAATTCCCGACCATAATCAAGCCGGGTCGTCCACCTCAGAGGAAGCTCCTACTACGGTCTACTCCAATCCACGGATTCGTGAACATGACAGCAAGTGGACAAAGGATCATCCTATAGACTCTATTATTGGTGACCCTAATTATCCGGTATCCACACGAAGTCAGTTACAAGAAAGTGCAATGTTTTTTTATTTTGATTCTTTTCTCAGTGAAGTTGAACCTAAGACGTGGCAACAAGCTTTTACCCAAATCTTGTTGGATAGAAGCTATACAAGAAGAACTTAATGAATTTATAAGTCTTGATGTATGGGAACTTGTCCCATGTCCGGATCAAGTGCAGTTACTCACTTTGAAATGGGTTTACAAGGTGAAACTCAATGAGTTAGGTGGAATATTGAAGAACAAATCTCGACTAGTAGCTCGTGGATACAAGTAATTATTGGGTATCGACTTTATGGAATCCTTTGCACTTGTTGCCCGTTTGGAAGCTATTAGACTATTCCTTGCTTATGCAGCCTACATGAATATGATCGTCTATCAGATGGATGTGAAGACGGCATTTCTTAATGGTGAAATCAAGGAAGAGGTCTATGTTCAACAGCCGGATGGTTTTGTAAATTCTAAATATCCTAATCATGTGTACAAGCTTAAGAAGGCTCTCTGTGGGTTGAATTAAGCTCCACGCGCATGGTATGATCTATTGACACAATTCCTCATTACGCAAGGCTTCACTAAAGACAAGGTGGATCCCACGTTGTTTATTCAAAAACGAGGTAAAGATATGATTATGGTACAAATATATGTTGATGATATTATATTTTCTACATCGACCCAAACCTTATCGGATGAGTTTAGGACACTCATGTCTTCCAAGTTTAAGATGTCAATGATGGGCAAGGTGTCATTCTTCTTAGGACTTCAGATATCTCAGAGTCCCAGAGGTATCTTTATCAATCAATCCAGGTATGCCCTTGAATCTCTTAAGAAATATACGATGGAATCTTGCGACCCCGTGGATACTCCAATGGTGGAACGAACTAAGCTTGATGCAGATCCACATGGAGTTTCCGTTGATCTGACACTTTATCGTGGAATGATCGGTACCCTTCTGTATATCACAGCTAGTCGACCTGATCTTCAGTTTGCTATATGTATGTGTGCTTGGTATCAAACTCGGCCTACTGAGTTACACTTAGATACTGTTAAACGGATCTTTTAGTATCTTAAAGGAACCATTAATCAGGGGCTTTGGTATTCGAAGGACTCTTCGATTGCACTTATGGCATATGCAGATGCGGATCACGCGGGTTGTCAAGATACAAGGCGTAGCACGAGTGGAACTTTGCAACTACTAGGAGATCGACTAATCAGTTGGGCATCTAAAAGGCAGAAAAGCACTGCAATTTCAAGTACAGAAGCAGAATACATCGCAATTAACCAACTATGGTCTAGGTTTCAACAAAATTCCGATGTACTGTGACAACAAAAGTGCAATTGCCTTATGCTGCAACAACGTTCAATTCTCCCGGTCGAAGCATATTGACATTCGCTACCACTTCATCAAGGAGCAAGTGGAAAATAGAGTGATCGAGCTTTACTTTTTCCGATCTGAGTATCAATTGGCGGATATTTTCACAAAGGCTTTAGATCGTGCTCGAATGGAATTTTTGGTAGACAAGCTAGGTTTGAGAACATTCTCGCCTGAGACTCTAAAGGAATTGGCAAATGAAGCGAAAGAATAGTGGTGGTAAACTATTCCCCGTATCCTTGGTGATCATCTGTATATATTTTTTATATTTTTATCCACAAAAGTAAAATACAAAAATATAAAATCATATAAAAACCATAAAAATTGAAAATTTTCATAAAAATCCAAAAATATTTTTTTTTATTTTTCAAAGGCATGTCTTTTGGTACGATAATATTTACGGCCTTAGAAATGTCGATTAATATTGACACGGCGCCATAAATAGAGTTCATACAAAAGTTGTAAATATTTCATAAAACATGCCTATATGGCTTGTAGTTAATTCTGACTACAACCCGGTTTTCACATTAAAGTCAAGTATTTCTTATGAAAGCTTTGGCTCACAACGGGAATTAATTTTCTCGGGCATGGTTTACTTTATAACCATGTAAGGGATTGTGTTTACGTTATAACATAATCCAACATGGATATATGTACGCATCAATGCAATTATTTGTTAAAACAAGAGAAATCTTGTTTTTATGAAGTTATCATCTCTACAACCATAACACTCTACAATTTGTATCTACATACTCGATGATGCGACTACTCAAACGACGACTACAGCTCTTTCAATAGAACATGGGTCAACAATTGAGGGGGAGCAATTGTCAAGCATTCAGAATCTTTGATGCCGAAAGTGCCAAGTTCACAAATTGGTTTCAAGACAACGATACCGATCGTACATGTGGTGTCAAGAGATGACTTCAGACGTGACGAGGCGACCAACATTTTCCTACAAGAACCATTTGATCTTATCATATGATGTTCTTATCAATCAGGTCCAACCTTGTCGATTTATTCTAATATGGTGAATCTGTGATCATTTTACTAATTGGTATCATATCTCAACATTTGGTATCATGAAGATAAAACGGACTTGCATTTTTCTTCCCAAAACTTTGTTAAAACTTCATTAAATCAATTGATATTAAAAACATCGATTAGGTTAATATTTTTAATATGGGGGAGAAAATGTGATTTAATATAGGAAATGATTAATCAAAAATGGTTTGACTTAACGTGATGGTTCATCTCGACATGTGCGAAATGTTTTCAAATATTGTGGCATATGTTAAGGGGGAGCAAAATGGATTTGCTATACCAAAATGGATTTCATGGTGACATATACTTACCCTAAACCCATTTATTTCACGAAGATGAAGATTGTGATGACATAAGGATGGTAGGATAGGATAAGTCCAATGATTCTTCCAAAACCGGAGGAATCTTCCCAAAGACATTCCATAGCTAGAAATAGTAGTCCTTAGGAAAGATGGAGAAAGATTGTGAAGTAGCTAAATGCCGACCAAGTACTTAAGTTAGCACTGGAACAATCACAACAAGGTGCTAGTTATGACGTATTGGTAAGCATTGAAGGGGTTGAAGAATGAAAAAGAATTGTAAAGATAAAGGGTCTAAAGAAAGAAGCCCTCCTTACAACTTAGGCAGAAACCGGGTCAACACATATGTTATTGAGATCATTTCCAATGATGCTCGATATTGAAGATAGACATCATGGACCCAGTGATGCAATACACAACCCATCCCAGCTAACTCAGATATCTCTCAAAAGGTATTTGTTTTATTAACACGGAGACAACGCATTATCTATTGATTTATTCACTCCGAATAAATTGGTGTTGAAATGGTGGCACTCCTCTCCAGCCTCCGATCACTAAAATCCAAAATGCACGATCGAGTCTAGAGCCATTTGAGATCATCAAATATCTCATTAGGACACACTTCCATATTTCATTGCTTCTTCAAACACTGTGAAAAGTAAGAAAGATATTAAGAGTCCTACACAAAATCTTCATGATCTTGCCTGAACATCCGAGTAATACGCAAGTATTTACAATGAAGATGGAAATCCTTCTTGAGCGAATTTCAAAAAGTTCATGGTAGGTGACTTGCGAGATTCTTTATGAATCAAACTTGTGATAACTGGAAAGCAACAGTTGTTTAATTCTTAATTGAATTTAAACACATTCCAGGCCTCTACGCAATATCTCAGTGATCTTGCCAGAACACTCAGAGTGACACCTTCGTGTTCATAGTGATGAGTGGAAATCCTTCTAGTGTTAACCTCAAACAGCACTTGGTAGGTAACTTGCAAGATTCAATATTAATCGATCTCGTGACAACTGGAAAGCAACGATGGTGCGATTCTTTAATGTATCAAACTTGTTCCAGGAATCAGAATTGACGGTTTCAGTCATGCGGATAATTTTATCCAAGTGATTCACTCTCTACGTTCGCAGTCAGCTTTGGGCGGCCGAGTAAAGAGAACGGGTTTACCCGCGAAAACTTGTCAAGGAGATTTTTAATTAAATCTACCTGCCACAAGTACGATGTTTTATATCATCCAACGGTCTTCACCGATCGGAGGTAAAATGCTACCGAATTAGAATGAAATGTTCAAAGCCATTTCGTTCGTGTCTACTTATGTTACGGCATTTGAAGACGTAGCGTTGCGGAATCCGAGAAGAAGTCGTCCCCGCATGCTTATACTTTATGCACTTAATACTTCATCTAATTCTAGAAAGCCTAAAAGTCAAGTCTTCCGCTGTATCGAACTCTGAGGCTTTCAAGAATTACGAAGGTACAAGTAGGTGGGACGTGAAGTCACAAAGAGGCGAAGATCACAAGTGATGGATGCACAAGATCAAGGCAAGAGATTAATGCTCAAGATTGATATCTAAGATCACATCAACATGTTCACCAGAAAAGAAAAAGAAAAGAAAGACGAAGACTACGAGCTCAAGACAAGCATAGTATGCTAGGTTTATTTTATTATTGTAACTAGGGTAACGCCCTTTTTTGGAGTGACCTCCCTTAGGGGGAGATTGTTGGAAATACGTCATACGTATTAGAAAGGACCAGTCACTCCAACAATAGTCTAAGTAGTAGCTCGTAGCTTAGTTAACTTATTTTTAAACAAACAAGGCCAAGCCAAGCCTACAACTTGTGTAGGCCGGCGGCCTAACGTAAGCCCAAGCCCATCTCATGGACTTGGGTATATAAACCCTCTCCTTAGTTGGACAGGGTGTTGGTTCACATTATTTACACATAGTAGAAAGTGTTTTCTATATACTTTCTCTCTCTAAAGTGTGTGTGTTCTTACCATCTTTCTATCTCTTTCTCTCTCTCTAGATTAAGCATAGATTTACAATATCCTACAGATGGGTTGATCACATCCCGTTGGTTGAGTTCTCCTATAATAACAGTTATCATGCTAGTATTAAGGCTGCCCCCTTCGAAGCACTATATGGTAAAAAAATGCCGTTCACCTGTGTGCTGGGCATAAATAGGCGAATTTCAACTCACCGGACCAGAACTAATCTAGGAAACTACCGACAAGATCGTCCTCATAAAGCAAAGGATCTAAGCTGTCCGCGACCGAAAAAGAGCTATGCGGGCCAGAAACGAAAGCCTATGCAGTTTGAAGTAGGTGATCGTGTCACGCTCAAGGTATCACCTTGGAAGAGAGTTGTACGCTTTGGTAAACGTGGGAAACTGAACCCATGTTATGTAGGCCTTTTTAAAGTGATAGCCAGGATCGGGGAGGTCGCCTACCGTTTGGAGTTACCACAACAATTAAGTCGAGTGCACTCCACCTTTCACGTATCTAACCTGAAGAAGTGCTATGTTGACGAACCTCTAGTTATGCCATTGGAAGGAGTAAACTTTGATGACAAACTCCAGTTCACAGAAGAACCGCTAGAAATCATGGAGAGGATAGTTAAAAAGTTGAAGCGTAGCTGCATCCCGTTGCGCAAGGTATAATGGAACTCGAGGAGAGGTCCTGAGTTCACTTGGGAACGATAAGACTCGTTCAAGACCAGGTACCCACAGTTGTTCACCTGACTAGTGACGTTAATCTAAGCTTTGAGGACAAAGCTAAAATAACGGAACGTGCTGTAAAACCCCTGTTTTTACCTCTTTGACTTTGTCACCTTATGTACTCATCTTTCTTGAGTCAATGTAATCTCACTTCATCAATTTTATGAAGCACCGGTCTTTTATTAAATTACACTGTCAATTCTAGTACATTATTAAATGTATGGGACTTTTGTCATATTCAATTACCTTAACCTTTACAAAGCTACTTTATGAGCATTTAACATACAACATACTTTAATTAAGAAGTTACCTTCCACCTTATACCTTGTCCTAACTAAATTATCATATTTAACATATACACATACTAGAAACCCTGAAGTTGTCACTTTTCCCCTTTGAAAGCTATATGTTACACGATTTATGTGTATGTACAAGTAATTGCTAACCAAAAATCTTCTCTAAACATTTAAAACACTACCCACTCAGTTCTAGATATTTTTGAAAACCATTTCCTCACATGTTGTATATGTTGCTCGGCTAGGAGCTCCCTACAACACACAACTATACAATTTTGAACTCTAAACCTACACTAGATTTTGACAAAAGCTTGTACAAACACTCCCTCATTATGGCTCACTATTTTAGTTATCACTTGCCCCCCTTGACCCTTCCAAACCGACGGCTAGACACAAAGCAAGGGCCAATGTACATACTTGCCATTAATGGCATGGTACTAGGACATCCCAAGTACTAGATATGCTTGTACCCAACATAGTCACACAAGTGCATCCAACTTATGTTAGTTACCACCAACCTTAAACATAATCACTTATATCTTCCCACATTCGGTTACCAACACACATACACATACGAAACATGTACTCCACATTTACTACCAAATCTTGGTCTTCAAAGAATTTAGAGCTAGTTTACACGAGAGCCATAGTGTGCAAGGCAAGCCAAAGCCATTCTAGGTCACGTTTAAGGGGTACCCGAAGCCTAGAAGTTCCTAACTCTTGACCATTCATCATCTCTTCTACAAGACAAGTAAGTGAAACATCTCATCACCACATTTCCATTTATTCTTACTCCTCATTGCATGTCATTCACGTAAATCCTTAGAACTCAAGGCTAAGAATGCATGCACAAGTAATCTATGCTAAAACCTAACTAGCCAACTCACGGCTTGAACATTTTGGTTACAAGAAAACGTGTTTCATGCTTAGATCTATAAGCAACGAATGTAAACAAGTAACTAACTTAGGTTGCTTCCTAAAAAACTAAGGTGTTAGATCTTGTTGTATGGCTAAATGAAGCCCTATAGCTCTCGGCTTATTTTGTTAGCCGAGTATGAACCATCATTTATTAAACCTACGTGACTAAGACAAACGTGTAGGAGTGTAGGATTTATTTAGCAACTTAGAACAATACATAAGCCACACAAATAAGCTAATAAGCCGAACCCCATAAGCCTCGAATCAAATAAGCCATAAGCTAGTTTAAACTGAAACATTATAAGCCCAAAAGCCCAAGTTATATATTTTAGTTATATTGTTTTGGTTAAGTTTATATTTTCTAAATAATTAAACTAGCCCACTACAAGCCCATTAGGCCCATTAACCAAAACCAGGCCCTTAATGGACCACCCGAGCCCATTAAGCACCGAATATATTAAATTGGAGACTATTTAGGCCATTTGTGTAATATAATGATAGTTATTGTCAAAAATGAATAAGGTATTAATAAGTGTGAAAACAATTATCCTTTTACCACTTATTTCCAATAATAACAAGGCCAAAACGTGTATTTTATGTCGTAAAAGTCGGAATTATGCGTGGTTTATGTTTTTATTGTGTTTCAGGATAAAAATATGAAAAAGGAAGAAAACATGGGCTATCACGGGCTTTTATCGAAGAAAACGAGAAAAGACGAAGTCAAAAGATCAAGAGTGCAAAAAGAACGGAAGTACAAGGCCTGTTCTGAAGATTTATCGAAGAAAAAGTCTAAAGACGAAAGTTTAATGAAGTCGAAGAACTCAAGTCTAATAGAAGAAGAAAATTATAAGACAAGTTCAATGTATATCAAAAAATCCCGAGACGACGTCAAGAAAGACAAAGAATTTAAATCGATTCGAGACGAGAAGAAAGAAAGAAGGAAGCAACACATGCACTCCCCACCTCCTATATATACCCCCTAATGACACATTGGGAGGGTGTTAGTTAAGTTAGCTCGTTTATTTTTCTTTCTTTAGTTTTATTTTTAGAGAGAGAAAGTGTTTAACTTTCTCTCACTAGAACTTCACCTTTTCTTTCCTTTCATGTTTAAGCTTTGATTTGATCTTGTATTTTGGAATCATTAATCTATAAGTTAAAGTTTAAGTTTTTCATCTTCAATCTCTTTCTACCTTTCTTGTTTTTTACTTATATTGGATCCGAAATCATCTTTGATTTTGTTTAATCTTGATGTTTGATTGATTAAAAAGTTTATCTTTTGGTTTCTATCTAAGTTTTATACGGATTAAGCTTTGAGTTTACCATGCTTATTGGCTTACTTCGTATTTAGCTTATTACCGTTTAAGTTTTATAAAAAGTTTCGTCTTTTTAAAGTTCATCTTATAAAGTTTGCTTATTTGGCGTTTTGATAAGTTTTCATTCGTAGCTTATTTTTGGTTTTCTTTAATAATGATTTTGTTAAGTTTTTGATAAGTGCTTATTGGAAGTGCTTATTGGATGTTAGCTTATTTTATTCCATTCGAATATCTTTTGTTTTTCCATCACAAAAGCTTAGGGTTTACATATTGCGACAGTCATTCTGATTCAGCTTTGCGATCACAATAACCCTTAGGGTTTTACTTTGCGATCGATTATTCAGATAGAGTATTCCGATCACTTATTCCGATCGTTGGTTGCGATTGTTCCTGGCATCGTATATTGCGACCGGGTATAAGGCTTATTGCGACGAAACGCTGCCAAAATTTCAACAGCCATATTCCGACAGACTTCACATTCAGATAGAACTTTACGATCAGTATTGCGATGGCCTAAACATTGCAATAGTTTATACATTGTGACAGCTTGCATTACATTTCAATAGAATTAGGTTACAAGTATTCCGGCAGAATCTCTTTTTACACATTCCGATAGGATTCCGATTTTAGACATTCCGATGAGTTAAAATGTTTATTTTTACAAAGTTTTAAGTTTTAAATTCACTTTTAAGTTTTTAAGTTTTTAATCATTTATTTTTAACTCGTAATTTTTAGTTTAATTTTTAAAGCTTTTATTTTTACTCAACGACATTTTCATATTTGCTTTTAGTTTAAATTAGATAATCAAACCATTTTATTCTCCACCAAGAACGACTGACTCGCACTTTTAACTAGTAATCAATTCGAAAAGACTGGAACAACGAACTTTCATACTTGTGATGTTTGCCAACGCCAAGGCAAGATCACACATAAAGATGAGATGCCTCAAAGTTTCATACAAGAATGTGAAATCTTTGACGTATGGGGCATCGACTTTATGGGGCCATTTCCATCATCCAAAGGGAACAAGTAAATCCTCGTAGCCGTTGACTACGTATCTAAATGGGTTGAAGCTAAGGCTCTCCCTACGAACGATGCGAAGGTGGTTGTGAACTTTCTGAAGCAATTATTTGCTCGATTCGGTGTTCCTCGTGCTATCATCAGTGACCGCGGGACTCATTTTTGCAATGATCAATTTGCTCGAGTCATGGCTAAGTACGGTGTCAATCACCGTCTTTCCACCGCTTATCATCCTCAAACAAATGGTCAAGCCGAGATATCTAACCGTGGATTGAAGCGAATTATAGAGCGTACTATGGGAGAGCATCGTGCCTCGTGGGCCGATAAGTTAGACGATGCTTTGTGGGCTTTCTGTACCGCATATAAGACTCCGATTGGTTGCACTCCATATCGTCTTGTGTACGGGAAGGCATGCCACCTCCCTATTGAGCTGGAACATAAGGCGTACTGGGCCTTGAAGTGGGCCAATTTTGATATCAACAAAGCCGGTGATCTTCGAAAGATTTAACTCAACGAGCTAAATGAACTAAGGAATCAAGCTTATGAGAATTCATTGATCTAAAAGGAGAAGACCAAGATCATTCATGATTTAAGGATTAAGAACCGAGAGTTTCACGTTGGTGATCAAGTTTTACTCTTTAACTCTCGGTTGAAGATTTTCTCGGGCAAGCTGAAGAGCCATTGGTCTGGTCCATTCACCGTCGCCAAAGTCTTCCCTTACGGCACCATTGAACTTCCTCAACCAAATGGGACTAATTTTAAAGTGAATGGCCAGTGTGTGAAGCTGTATTTTGGTGAGGACATCTCTCATGAGATGATTCCACCCCTCACCACGTTTCCCTTGAATTAGTTGTGGGTCGAGTCAGGCTCGTGACTCGGTTAACAAAAACAAGCGCTTCTCGGGAGGCAACCCGTTGATCTATCCTTTACCCGTTTTCATAATAAGTGTAGGGGGAGGGAGCTACATAGGGTTTGTTGTCTTGTTTCTTATGATGTGCAGGGATTAAAGCTTCAGAGAGCACTTTTGATGACATTTGACGACCCGTGATCCCGTGCACCCGTCTTCCCGGTTCTATCCTAAACTGTCGTGATTCAATATTTCATATCTTATATGTTCACATCGAAATCACTCTAGTTGTCCTTTCCTTAGCAAGATTTAAACAAAGTGCACAATGTCCTAAGTGTAGGGGAGTTTACTCCCACATGCTTAAACATTGAAAATAATGTTTATATCAAGTGTAGGGGGGACTTCTATCGAAGTAAGTGGGCTTTTCCATGAATTTGTCCTCATTTTAAACAGAAAATTTGATTTTTCGACATTTTTTAAAATTTTTAATCTATTTTGGCCTAGTTGTATAGTAGTATTTTCCTTTGTTATCGTTATTTACTTTCTTTCCTAGAATAAATTTTGAATAAAGGTGGTTTTAATTTTTCAAAGTCATGAATCTTTTGACTCAACCCGCGTTTACTTATTCAAGTTTACTCTAGCTAGTATCCTTAACGTGTTTAAGTCAAGTTTTGTTAGGCTTTATATAGGGAACTTTAAAACGCGAAAGTCTTAACTCTCACGGGTTAAGAACAAGAACTTTTCGCAAGTTCCTATAATTGATCCTAGAAAGTCGTTTATCAAGGGAACTTTAAAATGCGAATTCTAAACTTGAAAGAGTATAAGAATTTGCAAGATCCTGTAGATGACTTGAAAACCCAAAACTTTGATTTAATTGGCTAAGCATCCACGAGTCTCATTCCTTGAGATTTTAAATTATGGAGAACGAGAGATGATAGAGTCAATTATAAGTTTGGTATTCTTTCGTGAATTTATGTGAGTTGATTATAAGCTTCTTCTCCCATCTCTTGTTAATAAATATATTTGCAATAAATAAGGTTGTACGATTTGAAAAGTTACTTAGCTTCTAGCACAAGATCGTCTAAAAGTTGCTCGGTATTAATTAGAGTTCATAGCCAAGGCATAACTTATTGAAGCGGGATGCGAAGATTGGCGAGTCCGAAAAGGCGCTAACAAGGCATGAGGGCTACACTTTGTTGCTAAAGATCCCAAGTGATGTGAAGAATCATTTATCAAAAATCAATATGAAGGATCGAGACACACGACGAAAAACAAATACTCCCTAAAAGATTATGGAGAAGTCTATCCGAAAAGACCTTACCAAGGTATGAGGATAAATAGATCCAAGTCCTAAAAGGAGGCGGATCGTTGTATATCAAAGTCCAAAATAAATATTGGAGAAAAATGAAGAAGTCGTGGTCCAAAATTGAAGAATCTCTCAAAAAACTTCAAGTGAAGAAATTCCTATTATGAAGAGAAGACCATAATTTCAAGAACGTCTCTCAAGATTCAAAGTATGAAGTCGCTGCCAAATATCGGTCCGAGAAAGGTCTCAAATCGTGAAGCGAGTTATGCCAAGATATGAACTTTAAGAGGTCCCGAGAAGCAGTTTAAAAAGATTTTGTCCTTTAGCTAACTATTGATTAAATCGTCCCACTTTATTTTCGGCCTAAATAAACTATCGAAATAAGTCAAACAATGCATCCTCGTGATCATTCAAGACAAATATTAAAATATAAGAGATACACCTAGGAATAAGGGAGTCTAAGTATATAATTGGGCCACATGAGTTCGTGTTAGTTTGCTAACTTATAATAACAATGATCTCATTTTTAGGCTTGGTATGGGGAACGTTAAACTTGAGGATGATAAACATTCATGACAGCCGAAACCCAATGTAAGTCTTTGATTTCTTTACTTGTTTTATATATATTTCTACCTTTTTAATAAAGGCCAAGGTGGATTATTTGTGATGAAAAATGTAAACCGTGCTTTGAAATTAATGCATTGCATGAGGGCGTTGCAATGGTCAAGTGTAGGGGATTTAATAAGTGTGAAAACACTTATCCTTTTACCACTTATTTCCAATAATAACAAGGCCAAAACGTGTATTTTATGTCATAAAAGTCGGATTTATGCGTGGTTTGTGTTTTTATTGTGTTTCAGGATAAAAATATGAAAAAGGAAGAAAACATGGGCTATCACGGGCTTTTATCGAAGAAAACGAGAAAAGACGAAGTCAAAAGATCAAGAGTGCAAAAAGAACGGAAGTCCAAGGCCTATTCTGAAGATTTGTCGAAGAAAAAGTCTAAAGACGGAAGTTTAATGAAGTCGAAGAACTCAAGTCTAATAGAAGAAGAAAATTATAAGACAAGTTCAATGTATATCGACAAATCCCGAGACGACGTCAAGAAAGACAAAGAATTTAAATCGAGTCGAGACGAGAAGAAAGAAAGAAGGAAGCAACACATGCACTCCCCACCTCCTATATATACCCTCCTAATGACACATTGGGAGGGTGTTTGTTAAGTTAGCTAGTTTATTTTTCTTTCTTTAGTTTTATTTTTAGAGAGAGAAAGTGTTTAACTTTCTCTCACTAGAACTTCACCTTTTCTTTCCTTTCATGTTTAAGCTTTGATTTGATCTTGTATTTTGGAATCATTAATCTATAAGTTAAAGTTTAAGTTTTTCATCTTAATCTCTTTCTACCTTTCTTGATTTTTACTTATATTGGATCCGAAATCATCTTTGATTTTGTTTAATCTTGATGTTTGATTGATTAAAAAGTTTATCTTTTGGTTTCTATCTAAGTTTTATACGGATTAAGATTTGAGCTTACCATGCTTATTGGCTTACTTTGTATTTAGCTTATTAACGTTTAAGTTTTATAAAAAGTTTCGTCTTTTTAAAGTTCATCTTATAAAGTTCGCTTATTTGGCATTTTGATAAGTTTTCATTCGTAGCTTATTTTTTGTTTTCCTTAATATTGATTTTGTTAAGTTTTTGATAAGTGCTTATTGGAAGTGCTTATTGGATGTTAGCTTATTTTATTCCATCCGAATATCTTTTGTTTTTCCATCACAAAAGCTTAGGGTTTACATATTGCGCCAGTCATTCCGATTCAGCTTTGCGATCGCAATAACCCTTAGGGTTTTACTTTGCGATCGATTATTCAGATAAAGTATTCTGATCACTTATTCCGATCGTTGGTTGCGATTGCTCATGGCATCGTATATTACGATCGGGTATAAGGCTTATTGCGACGAAACGCTGCCAAAATTTCAACAGCCATATTCTGACAGACTTCACATTCAGATAGAACTTTGCGATCAGTATTGCGATGGCCTAAACATTGCGACAGTTTATACATTGTGACAGCTTGCATTACATTCCGATAGAATTAGGTTACAGTTATTCCGACAGAATATCTTTTTACACATTCCGATGGGATTCCGATTTTAGACATTTCGATGAGTTAAAATGTTTATTTTTACAAAGTTTTAAGTTTTAAATTCACTTTTATTTTTTTTACGTTTTTAATCATTTATTTTTAACTCGTAATTTTTAGTTTAATTTTTAAAGCTTTTATTTTTACTCAACGACATTTTCATATTTGCTTTTAGTTTAAATTAGATAATCAAACCATTTTATTCTCCACCAAGAACGAATGAGCTAACTAGTAATCAATTCAAAAAGACTGGAACAACGAACTTTCATACTTGGTGAAAACCTTGTATTAGGTATAAAACTTATATATATTTTTCGAGACTTAAAACAAGTTCAAGGACCAAACATGTCAAATTGAAAAGTCTAGGGTTGCGGTTATATATAGTCGAGTCTTAATTTAAAACCCAAGGACTAAACGTGCCATTTTGTAAACTTAATACAAGCCCTAGAAGATTTTCGTGCCCTTTTGGATCTAGTTCGAGTCTTGATGGACTAGTTTTGACCATTTGGTAAATTTATATAAGCCTAGGTTACTTTTTGTGCCTTCTTTATACTTTTCGAAACCTCAAGGACCCATATTGCCAGTTTACGAATATAAACCGAGCCCTAGGGGGCTGTTGTGTAACTTGTGAACACCCCCTAACCTTAACCGAACTACAAGGACCTATTTTGCCAAACCTTGAAACTTATATAAGCCCTAGGGGCGTTTGTGTAAATACCGAGAGTATATATATATGTTGGAAATACGTTTTACGCATTTAGAAAGTCTCCGTCACTCCAACAATGTAGTTATAGGCTCGTAGTTAAGTTTAGTCTCATTTATTAAATAGCCCGACCCATGAGCATGTTCATGGGCCGGAAGCCCAAGTCCATAAAGGACTTGGGGTATATAAACCTCTTTCCACCATGGAAAGAGGTGTTGGTTGTTTATTTCTTTCATTTCAATATATGAGTTTTCTTTCACTTCTCTCTCTAACTTTATCTCTCTAGAAAAACATCAACCCCCTTGTTTCACAAGATTATCATTGTTCTACAATTGGTATCAAGAGCATGGGATGAGATAAAGGTTTGTTTTTGTGTTGAGTATTGTTTTCTAAACAATTCGTAGAGTACAAGTTTGTTTTTGTCGAAATCTTCAAAAAAAATTTGGTTTGATCGTAGTATTAAGTAGTGTAACATAGGATTTGTGCTTAATAGTGTTCTTGGTATCTTGGTTTTCATTAAAACATCATCTTTCTTGGATCAAAAGTGCAAAAAAGTTGGTGTTCTTCATTCCGAAATTCTAGCAGAAACCTTCATCGGAAAGTACAAGTTGAACGTGGGCTTCCATCGCAATAACCTTAACATCGGAAAGGGATTGGTTCTACATTGCGATAGTTGGGTTTTATTACTTATTCCGATCTGGCATTCTGATCGTACTTTGCGATCTGAGATTCCGACGGGTATAAGGAAGGTTTTTAAGTCGTTACTCTGCTTAAATTTTGTCAGCATTCCGATCTGAAACATTCCGATAGGCTTTGCGATCTGAGCATTCCGATAGACTTTGCATTGCGATCTAGGCATTCCGATACCATCATCATTCCGACAAGGTTACATTGCGATCTGAAGCATTACGATCTGAGTCATTCCGATAGCTCTTTGCGATCTGAATCATTTCGATAGCTTTGCATTACGATCTAGGCATTCCGATAGTAAGACTTTCCGATCTAGGTATTCCGACAGAACGAACATTGCGACAGAACTTGTTTTAGATACTTAGTGGATTTTCTTCTATTTGGCATTTAATTTGGTAATTTGGAAACGTTCAAAAGCAAACACTACAACAAGATAACAATATCTTTTAGTTAACAACACAAAAAACTCATAACCTTATTTCATTGTTTGATCATCTTTGATAATATTTTTTCAAGGGATCACAAAATGAATTCACATTCATTTATGCCAACTATGACTTCACTCACCGATATATCGATCATTTCGGGTACCGATACTCGCCCGCCTTTGCTCATCAAAGATTTATTTGAATCATGGCAAAGTCGCATGAGAACGTACATCATGGGCAAACAAAGTGGTCGACTTATGCTAGAATCAATTGACAAAGGTCCATTAGATTGGGGAGAGGTTACCGTCAACAATGTGACAAGGCCAAGGCAGTATCATGAGTTAACTGATGCCAACAAACTCATTGCAGATGCCGATGAAAGGGTTGTTCAGACAATTCTTCAAGCCCTTCCACCCGATATCTTCAGAATGGTGAGTGAACATAAAGTGGCCAAGGATCTTTGGGACCGACTTGCGGTTTTGCTACAAGGGACATCTCTCACTAAGCAAGAACGAGAATGTCAACTATATGATTTGTTTGATAGATTCCAATACATTCCAGGGGAGACTCTTCATGATTTTTATTGGCGTTTTACCACTTTGATGAATGACATGAATGTCTATAATCTAAGGATTGAACAGTTTCAGTTAAACACCAAGTTTTTGAACACACTACCCCCTGAATGGAGTCAATATGTGACTGATGTCAAAATGATTCGTGATCTACACAAGTCCAATTTAGATCAACTCTATGCTTTCTTACAACAACATGAGAAGCATGTGATCCAAAACCGAATTTCTCAAGGACCTTATCATGAACCAATGGCATTATTGGCAAACCATCCTACACTGTCATACCACAACTCTCAGCTTGCTTTAGTACACAAATCATCATATCAACCTGTGTATCAAACTCCAAGCTTCCCACATTACTCGATTCTTCCACCGCCGCCGACATCTTATCACCAACCAGCAACATCATCATCACAAGGAGATTCACACCCATTACCTTATGCTTCACACCAGTATTCACCGTATCAACCTCCCACCAACCTTGCTAGTACCTATCCACAACTCGAGGCTCCTCAACATCATTACTCACATCAAGCAAGTGCTCCAACCAATCAGTTTGTTGCTCAACCAGCATCATCATTGTACTGTGAAGATGACATCCCTGTCCCTGAATTTAGACAAGGAGATAGCCCTACTGAAATCCTTGCTCTGATGTTTGCATATTTAAGTCAAACTTTGAACAAACGAGGTTACCGAGGTTCAGCACCAACTAACAATCAGTTAAGGAACTCGTCTAACTCTCGACAACAGGCAACAATTCAGGATGGAAGGGTCATGGTGCAACCACTTCAAGGGAGATCAAATTCGTCCACTGCTGGTGCACGTTCATCCAATATTAATGCTACAAGGGCTAACAGCACTAGTAAAATGAAGATGGTTATTTGCTACAACTGCAAAGGGGAAGGGCACATGGCCCGAGAATGCAAGCAGCCTAAGAGGAGAAGGGACGACACATGGTTTAAGGAGAAGATTTACCTGGTGAATGCTCAAGCCCAAGGTCGTGAGCTTGATGAAGAAGAATTGGCATTCCTTGCAGATCTAGGAGTTGCGGAAACTGATGATCTCACAACAGTCATCACCAACAATGCTACATATCAATGTGATGATTTGGATGCATATGACTCTGATTGTGATGATCTTAACACCGCCAAAGCTGCTCTTATGGCAAACCTTTCACTCTATGGGACTGATACCATTTCTGAGGTACCAAATACTGCTACAGATACTAGCATTGTACCTTATCAAGTTGAGCAAATGTCTGAGTATTCGGAACAGCCTCCGGTGGTTAGTAACTCAATTGCTGAGACAAAAAATGATAGCAATAACATTGCAAGTCCTCAGATTTTGAGTGAACCACAACCGGGAGCTCTTACAACTATTAATTCGTCTGCTCAACCTGATTTGGTTATGGTCCCTGCATCTTTGCTTAGCCAAATGAATAATGCGGTCCTTGAAACCCTTAATGCTAATCAAACTTTATCTGCCGAGCTTGCTTTGCATAAGGACAAGGTTAAAACCTTGGAAATGACTCCTATGTCCACTACCTTAACCAATCCTGAATTTGATAGGTTTAGGAAAGTTCAAATGGACAATCTGCTTGAAATTGAAAGTTTAAGAGCAAATCTTTCGAATGAGCTTAAAGAAAAAGAGTCAGTCGTTACTAATTTTCAACAACTTCAAACGGATTTTGAAATTCTTGAGTCCAAACAGCTTGAAATGGAAATTAAGACGTCTGAAAGAATAAAAGAAACGGAAATTAAGCTTTTAAAACAATATGCTGCTTCACATCTAGTACACTTGTTTCATGCATCATTTAAAGAGTTTAATCTATCGCGTCTTATAGACTTACCACCTAACCCGGGGTATGCAAAGCAAGCGCTTAACCACAACCTACGACTGTATGATGCAACAAAGTTAGGATTGGTATTAGATCCGATAGTGTTCTAAAGTGATTCCATGACACCATATGATGAAAAGCAGTTAAAATTACTTTCGACATATCCTGAATATGACTATGCTTCAATGAATGCACAAAATGCCACAACAGATCTTAGAATTCGTTTTAATATGAAAAAGAAAACTCTCCAAACATCCACTTTCATGCCGACTAGAGAATGCCTTAGTATAATTCCTACACTTGTCAACTCGGACAAACCAAAGGAAATTCCTAAGAATCTTCCCCCGGTTAGTACGGTAAAGCTCAGCTTGGAAGAGATTGGGAAATACCTTACCGATTTTGACAAGGTCATTTTGGAATGTACGACTCCAACGGCTCAAACCGCTGGAGAATGGGCGTTCGAACACATGAAAACGGTGTTTGAAGACGCGATCGTTCCATTTGTGGACCATATTAAACAAGGAGTCTATGATCTAGCGTGTAATTTAAGTTTTGAAATTGGTGAAGTTCAAAAAGTTTTCAATAAAATGGATGATGCTTACGAACAACACTTAATTGAAAAGGAAAAGATTTTATCAGAATATGACTGCTTTTTTAGAACATATGGTGTCTCTCGAAGTGATGAAGTTGTTACTGTTAAATATACTCATGAAATTTCATCTACTGTGAATATTTGTGATGATGTGCATGAATCTGTGAATACTGTTGAATATGTGAATACTGTAGAAAATCATTCTTGTCATGAATCCAACGCTGAATTTTTAAAACTTCAAGATTCGTATAATACACTCTCAAAAAGTTTTAACGAGCTTCACAACATTCTATATCTCTTGAAATTGAGAATCAATCTAAAGATGAAACTCTTTCAAAACTAAATGATGGTGGAAACTCCGTTGAGACAAGTGACAAGATGATTCAGATGGTTCAGAATTTAGAAGAAGAGATGATGAGACTTAAGAGAGAATTACTAGAAACAAAAACGGAACTAGAGGCTGCAGAGGCTAAGAATCATGTCCTAGAAAATAGAATTAATTCTATACTAGGAGAGCGTGAACAAGTAAGGCAGGGAGACTCACAAATTTCTGGTTCAATAGAAGAACACCTCGCGTTTAATGCGATAGAGCGAAAGTCTTTAATTGACAAACTGAACAAGAAATGTGAGGAAACCTCTGACCTAAAAATTCAGCTCATAGACAAAAACATGGTTTTGGCCGAGTTAAAGGAGACACTTCTTCTCACCCGACAAGAAGTTGTTAATAACTTAGCTAGCAACTCTGCACCGTCCTCTAGTGCTCCAACAACCAAGTCAGTAGTGCTTTATAAGAACCCGCTCCATAAGAAAAACCCGGTTACCTACGATGATTATATGAGGAATGCAACTAAGCATGTAGATGTGGTTAGGGATATTTTAGATGATTTTTATGCGTTAGATCCCTCAAGCAGTTACTACTATTCAGCTCATGAATATATTAAGCGTGTTCAATATTGCTTAGCATATTTGCAATACATAGGAAAACCGGGTTCTGCACTACTCACTAATCGACCCATTGTTGTAACTCCATTCAATAAGACTCCAGGAGCAAAACCGTCATTGGCACCATCAAGTAAGGCACCTTTAAAATCTGTAACTAATGTTCCCTTGGCTTCTACAGGAGTAACTGTGTCCACTAAGGCTAAAGGATCTCGAGGAAAGAAAGATAGGATCAAGCCTTCCACTAATAGGACTGAGAAGAAGAAAGTAGAAGTGCACCCTAGGAACGTTATTTCAGTTTTAAATAAAAAGAATCATGTAGCTAAGACAAAAGGTCTTCTTTATGAGTGGAAACCTAAGCAAAATGTGAATTCTAATGCGAAATGTTGGAATTGTAATGAATGCATGTTTTCTCAGCATCATGATTTATGCCTTGTTGATCACGTGAATGAAATGCATGCTATTAAGAACAATCTTGAATGGACTCCAACAGGGAAGAAATTTACCCAAGTTGGGTGGCAATGGAAACCCACTGGTAGGACCTTTACTGCAAATGGAACTAAGTGCCCTTTAACTAGGATCACATCCACAGAAGTTAGGTCTAAGCGTCCTTTAAATAGGAACACTAGCACTAAGAAATGGAAAAAGCGCCCTTTAACTAGGTCTCCCCCCACTACTGTGCCTACCAGTGGTGATGTCCCCAGTCAAAAAGTACCTCAGAATACTAGACAACTAGAATCTAAGCCAACCACTAGTAAGAAAATCTGGAAACCTAAAGTTTCGTCTGATAGCAAATCTAAGATAACTGTATCTGTACCTGCTAACTCAGAAGAACAATTAGAATCCGATACATCGTCTGTGTTTGGTAAAATTTTCAGGTCGTCCAAATTATTCTTTGGTATTTGGACTCGGGGTGCTCCAAACATATGACTGGAGACCGCTCGATGCTCAAAAATTTCGTCAGCAAGTTTCTAGGAACGGTAAAATTCGGCAACGACCATATTGCAAAGATTATGGGTTATGGTGAATACCAAATTAGGAATGTCACGATTTCAAGGGTTTATTATGTGGAGGGACTTGGTCACAATCTATTTTCAGTAGGACAATTCTGCGATTCTAACCTTGAAGTGGCCTTTCGACAACATACTTGCTTCATTCGCGATCTTGTAGGAAATGATTTGTTAAAGGGTTCTCGAGGGGATAATCTCTACACTTTGTCTATTCAAAACATGATGGCCGCCTCTCCTGTTTGCCTACTCTCCAAAGCATCTAAGACCAAGTCATGGTTGTGGCATCGACGGTTATCTCATCTTAACTTTGATGCTATTAACCATTTGGCTAGAAACGAACTTGTTCGTGGTCTTCCAAAACTTAAGTTCGACAACGATCATTTATGTTCCGCGTGTTCATTGGGGAAAAGCACCAAGAAATCTTACAAACCTAAAGCAGAAGACACCAACCAAGAACCACTATATCTTTTGCACATGGATCTTTGCGGGCCAATGCGTACAGCTAGTGTGAGTGGTAGAAAATACATCCTCGTTATCGTGGATGATTTCTCAAGGTTTACATGGGTAAAGTTTTTAGCATCAAAGGATCAAGCACCAGAGTATATCACTACTTTCTTAAAAATGATCCAAGTACGTCGTAATGCTACTGTTCGCCGCATTCGGACTGATAACGGCACTGAGTTCGTTAATCAGACTCTTCGAAATTATTATGAAAAGGTTGGTATCTCCCATGAAACATCTGTGGCTCGCACTCCACAACAAAATGGTGTCGTTGAAAGACGTAACCGTACACTGATGGAAGCTGCTCGAACTATGTTGATTTATGCAAATGCTCTTTTATTCTTATGGGCAGAAGCAGTGGCAACCGCATGTTATACCCAAAACCGCTCCATCATTCGCAAACGTCATGGTAAAACTCCATATGAGCTACTTCATGGACACAAACCCGATATTTCATATCTTCATGTGTTTGGTGCACTTTGCTATCCAAATACAAATAGTGAAAATCTGGGAAAACTTCAACCGAAGGCTGATATTGGAATTTTCATTGGATATTCACCCGCAAAGAAAGCTTACCGGATTTATAACCGTCGTCT
Source organism: Glebionis coronaria (assembly GCA_025667525.1). NCBI lineage: Eukaryota > Viridiplantae > Streptophyta > Magnoliopsida > Asterales > Asteraceae > Glebionis > Glebionis coronaria. Next base: position 46,172,680 of record CM046880.1, on the reverse strand, counting down.
TGGCAAGATTGTAGAAACTTTGGATGTCGATTTTGATGAGCTGACAGCGATGGCTTCTGAGCAACACAGCTCTGAACCCGCATTACACGAGATGGGAACCGGTACAATCAGTTCCGGATTAACTCCCAACAATCCTACTTCTCCATCATTTTTACCACCAACAAGGTCCGAGTGGGATAAATTATTTCAACCTATGTTTGATGAATTCTTCGATCCACAGAGTAATGATTCTCCAGCAACTGCAGCAGTAGCTCCGATTCCCGTAGTTGTTGCTCAAGATAATGGAAATCTATCCGAGGCATCTACTGTTACTCTTGAACAGGATGTCCCATCCCCCACCAATTCTCAAACAACACCTGAATCATCACCCCCACTCGTTCCTAATGACGTTGAAGAGGAACTATATGATCACGATATGGAATATGCTCACTTACAAGAGCTTCCTTTCTTTGGTTCACATATACCTGATGACCCTACCGGTGCGTCTACCTTAGAGGAAGCTCCTGCAATCGTTCACTCCCGACCACCACGGATTGAAACTCACAACACTAAATGGACAAAGGATCACCCAATCTGTAATATTATTGGTGACATCGATTGACCAGTTTTAACACGCCATCAACTCCAAGAACATGCATTATATTGCTATTTTGATGCATTTCTTTCAAACACTGAACCTAAAAACTGGCAACAAGCCATGACCAAATCATCATGGATTGAAGCCATGGAAGAGGAACTTAATGAATTCCAACGTCTGGAAGTGTGGGAATTAGTTTCGTTACCCAGCAACGTTGAAATCTTGACACTGTTGTGGGTATACAAGGTTAAGCTCGATGAGTTAGGTAGTGTGCTGAAAAACAAAGCTAGATTGGTCGCTAGAGGTTACAAACAAGCTTTCAGTATCGATTTTGAAGAATCCTTTGCTCCTGTTGCACGATTGGAGGCAATTAGACTATTCCTTGCTTATGCTGCTCACATGAATATGATCGTCTACCAAATGGATGTTAAGACGGCATTTCTCAATGGTGAATTAAGGGAAGATGTCTATGTAAGCCAGCCAAATGGATTCGTCAATTCAGAGTATCCTAATCATGTGTACAAGCTCAAGAAGGCTCTTTACGGGTTGAAACAAGCTCCACGCGCGTGGTATGATCTCTTATCGACGTATCTCCTCTCCAAAGGCTTCTCCAAAGGCAAAGTGGACCCCACATTATTCATTCTCAAGGAGGACAACGACATGATACTGGTACAAATTTATGTTGATGATATAATATTTGCTGCTACTAATCAACGTTTGTCTGACCGTTTTGAGAAAATTATGTCCACACGCTTTAAGATGTCGATGATGGGAAAAATTTCATTTTTCTTAGGGTTGCAAATTTCTCAGAATCCCAGAGGCATCTTTATTAATCAATCCAAATTTTCTCTTGAATCCTTAAAGAAATATCACTTTAAAAACTGTGACCCCGTGGATACTCCAATGGTGGAGAGATCCAAGTTAGATGAAGATAAGGAAGGGATAGCTGTCGATCCTAAACTTTACCGTGGAATGATCGACACCCTTCTCTATCTGACTGCTAGCAGGCCTGATTTGCAATTTGCTATAGGCATGTGTGCCCGGTATCAGGCTCGGCCTACCGAAAAGCACTTACATGTTGTGAAAAGGATCTTTCGGTATCTAAAAGGAACACTTAATCGTGGTCTGTGGTATCCGAAGGATTACTCTATTGCACTAATTTCATATGCTGATGCAGATTATGCCGGGTGTCAAGATACCAGACGTAGCACTTCTGGCAGTGTGCAACTTCTTGGAGATAGACTAATTAGTTGGGCATCAAAAAGGCAGAAAAGCGCTGCGATATCAAGTACTGAGGCTGAATACATTGCTATGTCCGGTTGTTGTGCTCAAGTTCTTTGGATGAGGTCACAATTGACTGACTACGGTCTTGGATTCAACAAAATTCCGATGTACTGTGATAACAAAAGTGCAATCGCTCTATGCTGCAACTACGTTCAACACTCTCGAGCAAAGCACATTGACATCCGCTACCACTTCATCAAGGAGCAAGTGGAAAATAGAGTGATCGAACTATACTTCATCAACACTGAGTATCAGCTGGCAGATATATTCACAAAGGCCTTAGATCGAGGACGCATCAAGTTTTTGATCGAAAAGCTAGGCATGAAATCATTTTCACCAGCGACACTTAAGGAGTTGGCAGAAGAGTCTGAAGAATAGTACTGGTAAACTATTCTCGAGTATCCTTTGATCGTGATCTTGTATATTATCGTACATACTTAAACCATCAAAAGCAAAATACAAAAATATAAAACATAGAAAATCCATAAAAAATATAAAATCAAGAAAATCCAAAAATATTGTTATTTTAATTTCAAATCGGGCATGTCTTTTAGTACGGTAATATTTACGGCTTTAGAAATGTCGATTAATATTGACACGGCGCCATAAATAGAGTCCGTATAAAAGTTGTACAAGTTTTAAAACATGCCCATAATGGCTTGTAGTTATTTCTGACTGCAACCCGCTTTTCGCATTAAAGTCACATATTTCTTTTGAAAACGTTGGCTCACAACGGGAATTAAGTTTCTCGGGCAAGGTTTACTTTAAAACCTTGTAAGGGGCCAAGTTTACTTTATAACTTGGTCTAACACAAATTCGTGTACGTTTCAGTGCACTTATCTTGTTTAAAATAAGAGAAATCTTATTTCCACCAGAATCGTTCTATAAAATCACTTAACCGGCAAATGTCCTCATTAATAGTTGTGTCCCTAATATCTTTGATTACTGCTCTTTAAATAGAAAACGGGTCAGGGATTAAGGGGGAGCAAATATTAATTCTTTATGGTAACAAATTTGGTCGTTAAAAAGGATTGTCAGAAAATATTAGCTACCCATCATCTTCAGTTACGCTATGTGTGCCTTGTGTGATTTAAGTATCTCTTGCATAGGTCATTAACATTTTGGTGTCAAGTATTGGTGTTAGTGTTTGGGAACGAGTTTATTGTATGTTAAGTTAACTTTAACTTTAACTTTAACTAACATTTTAAATAGGGGGACCAGTTTTGCACTTTTGCAAAAGAGGTGGGTGCTTGAATCATATTTGACCAAGTCAAAACCATACCCCCCCCCCTCCTTCCCGTCTTTACTGAAAAAACACACAAACACACTCTTTTCCGCCATTTTCGAGACCTCAAGCTCCATTTTGATCCGTGATTCCTAACTTATTTCTTGCTGCTTAAATATCTAGGTATTATATCTTTGGTTTCGTTAATCTCTTTAAAATCGTTTCATCTTAATACATCAACACAGGAACGATAGATCATTTATTTCGATTTAGGGTTTCTTGATTTTTGCTATGAATATGTCTTTCAAGTGGTGGGATTTGTTAAGGATACATATTTACACATTGGTTTTGCTCAGAATATATTAAAACAGTGCCTAAATTTCCAGATCGAGAAGTCAAAGTTGAGATCGAATCCCTGTCACGGATTTCGATGTACATTACGATACATCATTGCGATGCTTGTCATTGCGATGAGTCATTCCGATGACTCATTGCGATGGGCTATTTCGATGATTCATTTTGATGGCTCATTGTGATGGCTCATTGCGATGTGTCATTGCGATGGTTCATTGCGATGAGTCGTTGCGATGGGTCATTCCGATGGCTCGTTGCGATGGCTCATTGCGATGGCTATTACGATGGCTCATTGCGATGGCGTGTTGCGATGGCGCATTCCGATGTGTCATTGCGATGGCTTCGCAGTAGGTATTGCGATGGGTAATATTGCGATAAGTTCTCATTTATTCCGATGGAAATGCACTGATTGCGATGGCATTAGATATTGCGATAGGATGTTATTTCGTTAGGATTCCGATGATTGTCTCATTGAGATGGTATGGTTAGGTTTCCGATGGTTTGCTACATTTTGATGGATATAGGTCTCTTATGATTATGCTATTGCCTTAGGATATACCATGTGTTCGGCCTAGCTTGCACTAATTCTTCTTTAGGTTTAAGTTCTTTAGGGCCATTTAAACGAAACCAAGTGTTATTGAAACAAGTTAATTTTTATCTCATAAGAAAACTTGAACGGTTTCTTATTACAGAAGTTCATCTTATTTAATAAGTTGATTCCTATGTAAACAAAAGAGATACAAATTACTTAGTCAATGTCTTGTGTTTTGTTTCCAGGCCATGGCAGACAAAGCTTCATCTTTGTTCAAGCCCACTATCTTTTGGGTTGAGGGTAATCCTACAATTCCTGACGTAGTGGTTGAAACTACATCAAAACCAACTGAAGTTTTGATTGAAATCAAACCAAGACCTACTGAGGTGTTAGTAGAAATCAAACCTAAACCTACTGAGGTTTTGGTCATGACCTCCAAGAAATCCATATATTTTAAGAACTAATGCTAGGTCGGTATCTCTTTAGAATAAAAATATCACTGGCAGTTATCCTAAGTGTATTGCTAAATGTAAGGACCTTGTTCATCTGATGTATGTGTGAATGTTGTGGTAATAATTGTAATGACATTTTCCCTACGTTTAAACTTGGCATAGATTTAATATATCTACATATGTTGTGTATATCATTTGTGAATATGTCATCAAAACAGGAAAATGTCAATCACCGAGGAAGAACAACGACTTCGTGATCTTGAACTTGTCTCGCTCAGTAATAGACTTCCATATGCTGAGAACAACTCTCGATTACAAGAGGATTTTGATCCGGTTTTACCAGCTTTCAAAATTGCCACGGATATCCTAGACATATCACCCATCAGAGACACACTCAGACGTACTGCATCTGTTCCCGAAGTCTACATGCATGAATTCTGGAACACTGCATCTTTCTCTAACAAGACTATCTCTTTCGAACTGAACAAAACACCAAGGGTACTCAACTTGAGCATTTTTTGGAAATTGTTTAAGCTTCCTAGGTTGGCACAAGGAGAACAATTTGTGGCTAACCCAAAGAATGATGAAGTGCTTCGAGTCATTCGTGCCATGAATTATGAGGGTGAAATTAACAACCCATCACAATTTAACACCTCACACATAGGGCAACCCTGGAAAGCAATTATCACCATCATCGTCAAGTGTCTCACTGGTAAAACTAGGGGCACCAATGCAATGAGACCACCACAGGCTCACTTATTTTGGGGACTGTATACTGCATCAAAAGTCGACTATGCACTTCTTCTCTGGCAAGAATTTTGTTATCAGATTACTGGAACGAAGAAGAAATCCGTGCATCTTCCATTCCCGAGATTCACAAAGCTCATTATCCACCATTTTATGAAGAATGACCCAACCATTGACACTCGCGGGAATTTCTTCTATCACACCAAAGATGATGATTATGTGATTCTCTCAATGAATGCAGACACTAATTCCACAAAGTATGCATTACTTCCTGCACTAGTACCCGACACAATGATTAATGATGGAATCAAGGAGAGTGATAAATACCAAGAGATGCTTAATGATATTGACGCACAATTTAAGCGGGCAAATTTACCACCCTCAGAGAAGCAAAAAGGTAAACGCAAGAAACGAGTTTCACAGCGTCAATCAGCTGCTTCTAAAGATAAACGCTCAGGAAAAATGTAAATTATTGATGAAGATCATGAAGATGAGCTGATCCACACTGAAGAAGAACAGGAAGAAGTACCACTCCGCAGGCCTAAGAAAGCAAGGAAAGCTAAAGGCAAAGTGGCAAGTGTTGCTCCAAATGATCCTGCTCAACAACAAATTTCTGAAGCCAAAAGACTTCGTATTATTCTTCATCAAAGCCGACAGGAAGCCTTTGGCGGATCAGGTTCAAGGGTATTTGAAGACTTAGCAGATTTTGGTAATCCTGATGGTGATACGGAATTTTTTGACGAAGAAGATACTTATGAAGATGAGTATGAAGATGCTGCTACCTATCAACTTGAAAGTCGGGAACCAAGTGAAGAACGTGAGAGCAGTGCTGACACTGATACAAGTATGATGTATCGAGATGCAAATATCACCACATCTTTGCCTGAACCGACTCACATGGTACTAAATGAAGATGCTCATGCAACTTTCATACCAGACACGCAACTTCAAAGTAAGTCTACTTCAAACTCTGATGATGTTTTGAAATATCTCAATTTAGAAGGGGAGGGTGTTGAGGTCACCAACACTGATCCGTCAACAAATGAACAAATGGTGGATGTCCCTATCACCACTATTACATCGACCACCACTTCCCTACTATCAACCCCAGTCATCAGTGAGGTCCCAACCACCACCATCACACCCGCAACTGTTGAGCAACCAGTATCGACCACCACCATTACCACTGAATCTACACCATCATCCACAGCTGAACAACCTGTATCAACCATCGTCCTATCTACTGTATCTACATCAACACCTATCCCGGTACAACCAGTATCATCCACGACCACCTTAACGGTTTCGGTTATACCTCCACCAACAGAACCACAAATATCATCCACATCAAATCCTTTTCTAACAGTCAATGATCCGTTTTTCCTGTCTCTTCAACAACAACTAGAGGCTCAAGCTACCCAAATAGCTACGTTGACTGAAAGGTTTGCTACTCCTCCCAAGGAACCGCATCCTGATGAGCCCACTCTTCAAAAACTAACAGACAAAGTATCAAAGCTCAAAGAACAACATAAAGCATTTCGTAAAGAGAAGAAAACTCGGGATAAAGAAAATGCTGCTTTTCTCGGGTCAATTGACGAGCAGATGACCGCGATCATTCGACGCGAAGTCAAGTCTTATGTTGATCAACAACTACCACATCTTGTCAGTAATGGTCTATCTACTCTTCCATTAATGACATTGCTTCAGACACGTCTGCTAGATTTGGGAGCTCATAAATCAAAATACAAACGCAAAGTTCTGCAATATCTCAACAAAGCAATTGATGAAGAGAATCCTGCAGACACTACCGACTCTGAGTCTGATGATGAGAATGAGCTAGAAGAGGAAGATGACGAGGAACACGGTGAAAAGGATGATGGTAATGAGGATAAGGATAAGGAAGGAGATGAGGAGGAAGAAGAGGATGAACAAGGAAAGGATAAGAATGTAGATGAAGATGAGGACGAGGACGAGGATACGGATGATGATCAGGATGACGATGACGATAATGACAAGGGTAATGAAGTCAACAAGGGTGATAAGAATGACGACACCGGTACAAATGCCGAAGAGACAAACAAGGATGATAATGAGACGGCCACCGAGAAAGGTCTAGAGGATACTGCAGAAAAGGTTGCTGACACCACAGAAAAGCCAATGGAGACAACAGTATCAGAAACTCAGCAGGTTGCTTCAGGTATATCTACTGCACCAGAATTCACTACTGATTCTCACATTGAATCTGTAGAATACATGCAAGCAGAAGAACCGACAGAGACAATGCTTGAAGAAGAACCTCACGATGATATACCGGTGACGCAAACTCAACCTTCAACATCATCTACAGTTCAGCATGACGATGACATGGAAGTTGAAGATTTAAATGTTCCAGAACCGACATTTGCTGAATCCCTTATCATTGATGATACTGTACAAGAGCAACTTTGGCTAACAAACGCAACACCACATCATCCATTTGACACTGCAACTGAAATGGAGATGACTCAATTCCTCAACAACCCTATCGACTTCTCGGCCTTTCTAAGGTATTCTCATGGGAAACCGACGATGACCCCGGATCTGATCAAAATGGCAGCTGCAAATGTGGACTTCTTTGACACACTAAAGATCAGCCATAATGAAGCAGAATATCACCTGAATGAGCTTACAAAAGCAATGAGAGCGACAACTACAGGAATTCAAACTCCCGTGTTACGACCTCTTACACCAACGGTCATCACCGGTTTTTCTACTATCCTATTAGAACATTTTGTCTCACACGATCTTGAATACCTTGAAAATGGAGCAAAGAAATATGCCACTTCACTAACAATGCTCAAGACTGTCAACTTGGAGAATGTTCCATGGATAGAAGATAAAGTGCCTGAGTCAATATGGAGAAAGAAGCCGCTCAAGTTTTATGATACCTATGCTTCACTTGGCATATCTCACTGGGACAAAAAGAAGAAGTTAGCCTATAATCACTTCCATCGTCCCAAGAGAGGTGCTTCTATTGTCTCATCTCATAGAATCAAAAGCATCCTAGGAGCAACTACTCAGACGGTTTTTGGTTATGATTACTTAAATGTAATCTTGTTCAAACGTACCGATGAGAAAGAATACCGCATTGACGAAAGTGATCTCCAGTACCTTCAACTTAAAGACATAGAAGATCTATTGTTGCTTTTGGCTCAAGAAAAAGTTGACCATCTATCACCTGATATTGTCATAGCCTTGAGTTCAAACTTTCGTCAATATGCCAGGAAAATTTTCATTCAAAACCGGGTGGAAGACTTTCAACTTGGAGTAGAAAGCTATCAGAAGAAGCTAAACCTGGAACATCCCCATACGACTCCACTCAGTAATTTCCATAAGAACAAGAAGGTTTATATGGGGACTACCAAGCCGGAAGCAGGAATTTTTTATCCGAATCAGACTGGCGTTATGCAATATATGCGATTCTCAGAATTGCACAAATTCAGTGATGGAACGCTAAAGAATGTTCGAGATGATCTGTCGGTTCTCAATTCCAACTTACCTGTTCCGGCAGTTACATACACCTGGACAACCCAGTGCAGAAAGGGGTCTTCGTACGCAATCAGGAAGGTTGAGGAAGTTCTAAGGAAGCGCCGGTTGCTACGAAGTATAGAACGATTCGTCGGTGGACGACCATGTGGAGCTCACCATCGGTTCACGGAACGAACCAATTAATTTTGGTTCGTCTCATTACAGGTCAACTCCATATGTTTATTATTGTGAATATGTTATCTTTTTACTTTATCAGCTTTTGTGGCTTGTTGTAGTGTAAAAGTATGATACTTTTTCAAGAATTTCTCTCGAGATTCTAAATCTTTCAAACAAATCATACTCAAGCACTACAACTTACCCTCATTAATTTGAGGGGGAGCATTAATATGTTCTTTGGCCAAAATCTAATTTCATTTTATTACCCAAAGACTGGTTAATCCATTAATATCCAAAATATTGATGGTTAACATTTTGGAAAGGGGAGAAAATGGGATTAAGGAGACTTAATGATATTTGGCTAAAACAATGAAAAAGACTTAAAAGATAAACCAACTTAACATGTGTAATGCACGTGTTAAGGGGGAGCGTTTTTGATGAACAAAACACTTAAGGCACAAAATCTTTGATTCTAATATCACAAGTGCTTTAAGTGATTTTTTCAAGGATTTTTCATGGTGACTATATCAACCCAAAACACACTTAACTCACGACGATGTGGTGACAAAAGGGTGGATAGGTATTAGTCCAATGATTCATCAGAACCGATGGAATCTTCCCAAGGACAACTCTCTAGATAGAACTAGAAGTCCTAGGAAAGATGGAGAATGAATGTGAACGTAGCTGAATGCCGACCAAGTACTTAAGCTAGCACTGGAACAATCACAACAAGGTGCTAGTTATGACGTATTGGTAAGCATTGAAGTGGTTGAAGAATGAAAAAGAATTGTAAAGATAAAGGGTGTAAAGAAAGAAGCCCTCCTTACAACTTAAGGCAGAAACCGGGTCAATACATATGGTATTGAGATCATTAGTTAATGATTCTCGATATTGAAGAAAGCCATCATGGACCTAGTGATGCAATGCACAACCCTCCCCAGCTAACTCAAATATCTCTCAAAAGGTATTTGTTTTAATCACACGGAGTTCAACACGTTATCTATTGGTTTATTCACTCCGAATAGACTGGTATTGAATAGGTGGCACTCTTCTCCAGCCATCGATCACTAAATCAAAACGCACTATCGAGTCTAGAGCCACGAGATCATCAAAAGTCTCATTAGGACACTTTCCATTTATTCCTTGCTTCTTCACACACTGTGAAAAGTAAGAGATCTTTTATGAGTCCTACGCTGTATTCTTGCAATATTGCCAAAACATCCGAGTGATACGCAAGTATTACAGTGAAGATGGAAATCCTGCTTGAGCCAACATCAAACAAGCTCATGGTAGGTGACACGTGCGGTTCTTTACGAACTAATCTTGTGACAACTGGAAAGAAACAGTAGTTTAATTCTTAATTGAACTTAAACTCGTTCCAGGCCTCTACGCATTATCGTATGATCTTGCCAGAACACTCAGAGTGACACTCTTTAGTGTTCACAGTGACGAGTGGAAATCCTTCTAGTGTTAACATCAAACAGCACTTGGTAGGTAACAAGCAAGATTCAATTTGAATCAAGTTTGTGACAACTGGAAAGCAACGATGGTGAATATCTTAATAGAAATTCACTTGTTCCAGGTTTCATGAATTGACGGCTTCAATCATAAGGATTTTAATCCAAATGATTCACTCTTTATGTTCGAAGTCAGCTTTGGACGGTCGAATAAAGAGAACGGGTTTACCCGCGAAATCCTGTCAGGAAGTTACTTAATTGAAACTATCCGTCACGGGTAAGATATCTAATATCGTCCAACGGTCTTCACCGACCGGAGGTAAAATGCTACCGAATTAGAATAAAATGTCAAAGCCATTTTATTCGTGTCGTTGCTGTGTACCTGTTAAAGACGGTGGCGTTGCTGTGTACCTGTTGAAGACGGTGGCGTTGTTGTGTACCAATTGAAGACGGTGGCGTTGCGGTGTACCTGTTGAAGACGTCCTCACATGCTTATTCCTTTAGCATCAAATACTCCTGAAAATTCAAGAAAGCATGACCTAAAAGTCTTCCGCTGTATCAACTCTGAAACTTTCAAGAATTCAACAAAGGATAAGTATGTGGGACATGAAGTCACAAAGAGGCGAACCTCACAAGAAAAATAAAGGCTGCACTTCCAAGGAAAAAGGCTGATATCATTCAACACATATTCACAAAAGAAAAGAAAAGAAAAGAAAAGAAAACTACGAGCTCAAGAACAAGATCTAACATGCTAGATTAGGACTTTGTAAATTTGGAGTGACCTCCCTTTAGGGGAGATTGTTGGAAATACGTTTTACGCATTTAGAAAGTCTCGGTCACTCCAACAATGTAGTTATAGGCTCGTAGTTAAGTTTAGTCTCATTTATTAAATAGCTCGACCCGTGAGCATGTTCATGGGCCGGAAGCCCAAGTCCATTAAGGACTTGGGGTATATAAACCTCTTTCCACCATGGAAAGAGGTGTTGGTTGTTTATTTCTTTCATTTCAATATATGAGTTTTCTTTCACTTCTCTCTCTCTAACTTTCTCTCTCTAAAAAAACATCAACCCCCTTGTTTCACAAGATTATCACTGTTCTACAATATATATATATATATATATATATATATATATATATATATATATATATATATATATATATATATATATATATATATATATATACTAGTTGCAAAACCCGCTCGATGAGCGGGTATGACTTATGATTATCGTTTACCTTTTTTATTTAACTAATTATTGTTGTTATAAACTTTTGTAGTTTAGAATATTGTTGCTATATTCGTTTTTTGTGTAGATAACATTGTAAGACTCATGTTTTGTCTCACTTGTGTACCTAAAATTTTTTCTTGGTATATGCTAAGTATGATCGAAATATTTAGATGATCATAATTTTTTCTGTTTAACGGAGATGATCATATTTTATCTATCTTTATTTAATGTGAGAATAATGATATTCAAACAATTATAGACAACGATTAATGTTTGTCTATTTGAATTACAAAATATTTTATGTCGTTGAGACCATTCTTGTGTTGCATTGCATCGAGTATTATAATTTATGAAGGTTTGTTTATTTATTTTTTGTGTTGCATTCTTCGAGTATTTTACTTCACGAAATTTGTTTTTATACTCTTTTTTGTGGCATTACTTTTTTTAATCAAATTATATGTTGCTTCAATTATTGAAAATCACTCATACAACTCATTTTTTCGTTTTATTTATTTTAAACAACTTTTGACACTTCAAACGTATAAGCCCTTCGAGTCACCTACATTAAAACTATATGTTAGTATAAGTTAGATTTGAACATTCGACATGTTGAAGAAATAGCTTATATTATGTTATTAATATTGTTATGCACCAAAATGCTCTTTGGTTACATGATTTTGTTACAGCTAGGGGTGTTACTATTTTTTACCCGACCCGAGCATATTTGAGTCGGGTTATTTGAGTTGAAATTTTAATTTGGGTTAGACGGGTCAACCCGATTAACTCGAATTCGAACTCGGGCCAGACAACGGGTAAAATATTTATGTCTACTCCGGGTCAACCCGATTGACCCGAATAAGAATTATTTTAAATTTTTTTATTTTTAAAATTTAAATTAAATATAAGTTCTATTAAAAGAATAGATTTTTATTAATATTTTACCCATACTCGGGTTGACCCAAACCCGACTAACCCTAGTTCAACTCGGGTCGGGTTCAGGTAAATTATTTTTATCCTCGACTCGAATTCGACCCGACCGGAATAACCCGAACCCGACCAGATTCTCACCCTTAGTTACAGCTAGATATTCTTCTTAATATATGTATCGGGTGAGATGTTTATTCAAGGCCTTCAAAGAATTGAATGTTGAGTGCTTTTACGAAGTCTAAATCTAGCTCTAATGCTTTTCTTCTAAGTTGTTAACTGATTAAGAAGTCTAATGCTTATCTTCTTACTAATTATTAATGGCAAAGAAGTCTAAATCTTTATGGCCGCATAAACAGCCGACTATACTTTTCGATTTCAAATCTTCACAACGCAATCAGTCCATCACGAAGTGCAGATAAAAAAATATCGTTTCTGTATAAACCAACTGCCTAAGTTCAACACCAACCGTGCGCTATCTGCTATATATCAAGCAAGAGAGTTTTCAAATTTTATAAAAAAAATGTAAAATCATACATCATCGTACCTGATTATCCAAAGCTGATTGGTGACTAAATATATCTGATAATAATAAGTTAAATATGTTCAGCGAAACATTACATAATCGGTTCTAAATTATATAATCACTGCATGAGCCATGCTTCCAAGTTGATTTATGGGTGCTGCAATACAGGTGTTGCATCCCATTGCAACTTCTAGGTTACGCTTAAGTGCAAGATCTTGTACAACAACAACTTCAGGTACATCAGGGAGGACAAGCATCTCTCCAATCTTGTGAACTTTCCAGAAAATGATGACGCCAAATCCACCATAAAACCGATCATTATTTCCAGTCAAAACGATAACATTTACATCATCCCTACTCACCTTTTCTGTAAACTTTTCAACTAATCCAGCAAGAATTGTGGCCAATGTAACACCATCTCAGCTTCACTTGTTGTCACTGTTACTATGACACTATCCTGAACAACCTCAGAAATAAATCCCCAACAGTCACGAAAAAGAAGGGACTTGTAACAATATTAAAATCTACCCATACAAAATTCAAATACACAATGTCAAACAACCCCTAGATGACAAGTTTGGAATTGAGATGGAGATACATCAGGTAACCGCATTGCTCGCTGCTAATTACCGCCTCTTTGTTTCTGCATCATTTAAAAGTACCTAGTAGTGATAAACTCAAGTATTATTTCAGAAATAGTAGTCATTCGACAGATGTTGCAGAAAGTGTGTTATACTTCAAATACGCATTGTATATCCCGAGTTCAGATATTGCATGTTCATTATAGTAAACACCGTCTCGGACAAGAATGTTGGGAATTCATTTGGGAAAATCCATTGCATATGATTCTGTAAATAAATTAAGAATCAAACACCCTCATCGAATTAAGACTTGTGTTAACACCGATTGAGAAAGAAATTTGAATGTGGTATTTAAAGTGTCACGTACATACCATCTTTAGACAGTTTTAATGCTCACACTGCTCACTTTGCTATTTTCCTTAGCGGCCGGCTCCTAATTTTAATCAATACTTCTTTTATCTAAACTAAATAATGTAAAGATAAGAAACTGTCCAGTTGACACATTTTTCTCTTTCGGCCAATCACTGTAGTGCGAAACTTGATAAAGCTATTTGTATAAGAAAACTACGACTGCAAGTTAAAAAATATCTTGACTATTTAGAATATGTTTCTGTTGATTTCCTGTTGTAAGTGCTTCATTGTAATTTCAATAGGAATATTAACTCATCATAAATAGACCCATTTGAAATAATAAAACTCATATAATATAAGAAAATCTCAAAGATATTCTATATGACCCAATCCACCAGACCCATTTGAGATGCACTTAATTAATTACCATGAAATTTCATGTGAGTATGTTCTCAACCATGACCCAGCCACCTTATGCATCTTGACCTGCATTGAATTTTTACCCGTTTGATGCAATTTTGTACTCACCCGTTACCCAGCCCACGTGATTTTTCTATCCTGTCACCCATCTATAGTCACAGGTCTAATAATTTCATAATTAAGTTGAAATACAAAGGTGTTTAATTAATAACAAAGTTACAATATTGAAAAGAATCCATCAAGCAGCATATATTAAATACGATTCAGAGACTGGCGACCATGTGTAGGCGACTAAGACTAATCCAAGTTGCTAAATATGCTAACTTACCCACCTAAATATGTAACAAAATTCTACTTATAGATTAGTTGCGTAGTTTCGCATAAGATAACGCTTAGATATGTAAGAGTCGGTAATGAGTTCGTGTGAAACTATGCATAAACGTTTACTTGTGCAAATAATTTTTCTAAACATGTCCTAAAGAATCTTCAACTTTAATCTAAAAAACTCTTTCTACTTCTTCAACTTTGATCTAAAAAACAAAATCTCATAAGTACATGGATGTTTACATTTCATGAAAAGACCAAACAACCTTTTAAAATGAGAAAAAAAAACTACTACATAAATTTTAATGAACCATCAAAAGTATTATTAAGCAATCCAAACAGTGTTTATTTCTCATACAAACACAATAAGTGTGTCAACTCCAACAATAAGCAATCCTAAAAAAATCTTTTAATCCACGATAGGGATGCTAATCTCAAACTATTTATTCAAAGCAACTTTTATAGCAACCACATAAACCTTGACCTTCGGGTTAGACTGCATTCCACTATAGTTAAACACAAAGGATTGTTCGCAATAGCTTCAATATGGTTCCCTCTCGAAGACTTCAGTTAATATCCGAAGCCCTTGGTTGATTCACTACGCTGCCTCCTAAAGCGACCAAATAAGCTAAACCAAACATCCCCTCTAATCATGAATAACTTAGGTACACACTCGTTTACAGACCATAGTAAAATAACTTAGGAACTTCCTAACGCTTATCAACTTTACCCTTATATTATGACCCTTTAAAACAAATTGAAATCGAAAATTTGCAATATCAGATTACCAATTTAACAGTCTACAGCACCTTTATACAGACTCGACGAAACTATACAGAATGAATATCTCAACCCATTACTTAGCTTCTCAATTTGAAGAGACGGAGGATTCCCAACTTCAGTTTGGGATACATGACATTATGGGTCTAGCTATTTTATTAAAAACTTTTTTTTCTGCTACCAGGTTTATTTCTATACTTATAAGCCAAAATATGGTACACATAATAGAAAATGACAATATATAACTTGAGAAAAAATTGTTGATGTTGCGACTGGAACTCATACCAGAATGTGGAGTCAATTCTCGGCCAATGGGAAACAGTTTCTAGGGATTGTTAATGCTACAAAGCCTAAACTATTCACTTTATTAGTTCATTTATCTTTTAAAAAAAATTGCATTTGATTTCTCACAGTATTATTAAACTTGATTAGTTGATTCCAACCAAGTTATAGGACCCGTCTACCATATTAGTTGCCATAACTGACTACAGACTACTTGCTACATAATACAATGCCTCGCCACTCGCGATAACAACTTTGATTGTTTCTTTTGATTGTTCCGTTCCAAATTTCTATTAAAGTGGCCACCTAAAGCCATTTACAATCAGCAAGATACTAAAGACAACATATTATCAGACTATGAGAGTCTGCATGAGTGAAAATAACTTACCACGTTATCTAGATGTCCAAGAATTGCATTTTGATCATTTTGGTTGAATGTCATCTTCATTTTTGAATACCACCTACATAACAAACTTTCGCCATTTAGAAACTATACTACTATATTTTCATAGAAATAAGGGCATGTTGACACAATCCCATTACCTTTCGCTTTTCCGCAACCACTTCAGGCTTAGTATAGACCGAAGCTCAGTGACTACTTCTATTATAGGTCCATGAAAGAAACTTGCGGAATGTAACCTGTAAGCGCCAAAAAAAAACAATTGATCAAATAAAAATCAAACTTTTTTATATAAAGAAAACAAATAAAGAATACAAAAGTTTATGGCAGTTCTCATTTGGTCAGCAGCTCAATACGCGTTTGAGGTCAAACTCAGCAACAAAAAAAAAATTAGAAACTTCTTAAGCAATATAACTTTATTACTTACACCTAAGAACCAAAAATGTCATAAATGTCATGAATAAGCAACAAATTAATCGTCATATCTGAATAACCAATTCCAAATATTCTGAGAAGGCAATAATCAAACCCAAACAACCCTTTAGATATCATCAATTGCAAAAGCTGTTTTCGCTTTTCCACATAAGAATTTAACACACACATAAAAATGAAAAAACGTATCAGTCAATCAATATTTATAATTTATAAATCAACAAAAGGGAAAAAAATGAAGACCTAACACTAATTGAATCCATGGAGAAAAAAAGTAGTGAATCGAAGATTTTGATTTTGTTACTTCTAATCCTAACCAAAATCATCATATCAGGTACATACTCCTTTAAAAGCTAAAATGTTCATTAGTGTCAAATAGTCTTTCATCCCAGAAATCCAAAAAACATCACAAAAAAATTAAAAAGACTATACCTCTTATATAGCCGACCTTAAACCGGTTACTGCTCCAGCCACCATGTGTTAACTTTAGCACTTTGCCAACAAAAAATAAACAAAAGTCCATTCTAATTAATCCGCCCTAATGTGTTTTTATATAAATATGAATTCAATACAGATAAATTAGGTCATAAATACCTTTAAGCACAAATGATTTAGACTGAATTGTTCGCCGTTTCTACTGACAGTGATATAATTATTTGCTGGCGGAATGCATATCCAGAATTGGTCAAACCTATCATCATAAAAAAAGCAGAAAATTACAATCGATCTTTACACTTTCCACAATATAACAAAACCAAAAATCTATAAAAAAAATTGAAAAATCAGATTTGGATATATCCTAACAGAAAATTACCCATTGATAGGCCTTTTGTGGTCGGAAGAGATCGTCGGTCTCTGAAAATTGAGCAAATATAGGATTTTTGTTGATAGCCGAGATGATTTGGTGTGTGTGTGGGGGGGGGGGGGGGTTTGCATATGATAGGATTCGAGAGGCGGTTTTATGAGAGTGGTTTAGGAAGAAACAGTTTGCTCAAAACCACTCTGCTACTTATGTTACTATAGCAATCACGTGAATGTAACCAATAAATTAAGGGTACAAAATATATCACTTCAACTGTGGGTTACAAATGTTAAAGTTGTGATAAGGATGAATTATCCCATCACGTCAGTTGGGTTACAAAATGTATCCCTTTCTCTTACAAAATTTATAACAGTTAACACAACAAATGTTAAGAAGCCCGAAATACCTCATTGCTTTGACATCCAACTCAACATAGGGAAATACAAGGCAATGTTGGACGTGGCTGCAAATAGGAAAATTGCATCTCTTCCACCTTTGAATATTTGTTTACTTACAGCGAGCACATTTTTGAGCATGACACATGAAAGGATCCTCCCAGCAATCTTTGGTTCAAGAGCTTGTGTCTCAGCATCATTGTCCTTCTATAGCAGCTTTGCTACTCATTTTGGGTGATAAAAGTGACTACAAGTTGCAACACTACATTGAAAACCCTGCATATAAAACTACCATCAGAAAAGGCAAGACAAAACGGGCGAGTAGCACGGCAATGCAATAATCACGAAGCAGCAGCAACACTACATCTACCAATTCCATATCGAAAAATCGAACCGATTAAAGAACCATTTGATTTGTATGAGTCAACCATGTTGTCAAAACTCGTAGCAAAGTCGCTTACTTCCATGTTGCACTTATTTTGACCCATTGCCAGACACGCATGATGAAAACATATTAGAACTAACTTAATTAAAATTGAGAAGGAAAGCTACTACCTTGGTTCTTGACTTTAAGCCGCTGCTGGTAGCGCATAGTTGAGGCACGATCTAATCTGTCCATCCCAGCATGTTCGAATTATCACCATACCCCATGTGTGCCAATTTAAAAGATTTGGCAAGAAAAGGATTTGAATCTAGATTTAAATAAGGGAGACGATATCCCCAGCAATTTTACTTGAAGACATAAGCTTTTCTTCAGCCATGTTGCAAAAGCTTTCAGAATCGATTTCAGAAGGTACTCTGGACTCGAGAGAATGAGTTCGTAGAAACTTTTAGGCCAGACGATGGTAACGCAAGTAGCAGAGAATCATTCATAAGTTCCGACTTCCTTCTGTCGCAAAAAGGACCTTTCTTATTGTCACAGGTCTAAACATAAAAAATAGAATCCTCACTTTCTGAAACGATATGTTTCGTATCTGATGTGAACGAAGCAAAAAAGGATTTCAAGCATTTCTTTGACATGAAGTTCAGCAGTTTTTGTTCAAAAAAAAAAAGTTCACCAGTTGCCAAATAATAGAATGATTTTTATTAAGAAGGTCAAATGATTAACTAACATGTATATAGCTAAAGACTAACATCTGAATTTTCCAATAAGCTGACACCATGGAGGATTTTGAAATATGATTCTCAACCACTGGTGACGGAACAAAAATGAAATATATAACTCGCGTAACTACATGACGAAAATTTGTCAGAGTAATCAATCATGATTAGAATGGCCTTGTTCGACATTAGAAGACGTCCTACATTAGGTGACTCATTTAAATCTTGGTTTTGGTATAATAATAAGTAGTTTTATAAGAAAATGAATACGTTATACCATCTAAATTAAAATACATACCTTCAAATGTGCTGACCCAAAAACTTTTTAACCCATTTTTACCCATCACACTACTTGCACAACCCTCCCAATTTGGCACTTCTAGATAATGCAAAACATAACATACCTTTTTCTAACTAAAAAGTACGCAGAAGAAATATGTCGCCTGAAAATCTCACATGAGTTTTCTCATCTTTCGACGTTCGGCTCGCACATGACCATATGTTGTAACATGGATTTATTAAAAATCCTTTTTAAGGGTAATTTTTGAATTCGACTTCAAATATTTACTCGCTCATAGCCTCATACAGTTCATCAATCCCTGCCAATTATGCCCTTGTTCAACGACCTGCTACAAATCTAAGCTTGCTATATTTTGAGCCATCAACTTTCTTGTAATGAGCTGTAACAGCAGAAACAATCTAACATAAGAATATGGCACATTAATTCTTGTTATAGTAACACATTATTGGTGTAACAGTATTTTGCCATAATTTTGACAACATTACTGGTGTAATTCCTACGATGTAACACATTATTGATTTCATCAGAAGTAACACATTATTGTTGTTAGACTTACCGGAAAACCCCCTCAACCAATTGTCCCACCGGGTCCTCCTGCCTCACGAATATATGCCTTTGTATCTAGCAGCTAATCAAGTCCATGGGTTGTATCCTATCAGTAGCCAGCTGCGGGTTCTGCTACATGGTATCCACCACCACCACCACCTTCTAGCTATGCGTCTTACCAACCTCCACCTCCACCTCCAAGTTCCAACATGTACCCTCAGTTCATGAACCGACCAGCACACCCTTATCGTATGTAATATACCCATGCCTGTCGTATCGTCCTCCACGACTTCCTCAACTGATGGTACGTCTGCTGAGCCTAATGCTTCTTATGGTTATGGTAACACGGTGGCTCCAGCTCCACCAAGTGTTCATCCTACATATCCACCACCTCTATATCCCTATACGTCGTATTATGGTGTACCTCCTTCTCCTGCCTACGCACCTCCTACAACCAATATGGACCAATCACAAATCTTTTGTAATGTTCCATGGGCGTCAAATCCAGCTCCTCCTCCTCCGCCGCCCACTGTACCAGCTAAGACAAATGCATCTGGCGCTGATGAAGAATTTGAGAAGTTCATGGCAGAGACGAAATGATAGAACTTCACCCTTGTAACTATATGCGGGCCCTTTAACGAAGGCAAACAATATGAAGTAAATACCCTGACATACAACACGGATAAGCTTCTCAGAAGTTGGAATAGTAGAGCTTAGAAAATCAAATAATCTGTATATGAAAGTAAAATATCATTTTTTTAGTAGAAATTTAGTACCTTAACGAAGCCTGCAGAGGAGAAATCCTAGACATGGAACCCACATACTAACTCTATCACCTGCATAAATAGACAGTTATCATCCCACAGAGTATATAAACATAAAAAGAGCATGTTTTGGCCCATTTACTTAACTTCGTATGCAGCGTAAAAGTAGAAGATGCCTTTCTTAAAGGTGAACGTTTTTTATGTGGAATGATACACATTCTTAAAACTTTGTATTTACCATTATTACAGATAATATGATCAAGCGTGATGAATCTAAGAGTGAGAGATGATACGACGAAAAAAACTATATCATAATGATAAGCAAGTCTAGAGATAAAAGCTGCACTCTCCAACTACAACCAAATATTTGGCATATTTAGTTGCAAACTTTTGATATTGATGAAGGTGGCGACAACCATCCAACTACAACAAATATTTGGCATCCTGTAAAAATCTACCTATGAATGAAAAAGATCAATTCTAACATAAACCTAAAGTAGAATCAAATGCAAACACTAAGAATCGAAAATACATACCTTGTTGATCGAGGTTTTGTAAATCAAGATAATGATTATATCTCAGCATAGGTTTTCCATGTAAAACCCTAAAAAGAGCAAACCCTAATCGACCTAAAATCTTGAACGAATAGGTTACAGATGATTTAAGGTTTCTTAATTCGATAATGTAAAGCATATTATGTATTCGAATAGGTATGTATCATGTTTTATTCGAATAGCAGAATACATACCTGGGTTTGAAGGTATCTATTCTATGAACTTTTTGGTTCATATATATAAAAAAAACTTCGTATTTATCACTATACCTGCTAATTAGATCATTAGATCTTCAACCTTCATTGATTGATCAATTTCTTCTTCCGGTCATTGATTCGATTTTCGATTACTTTTTCTTCATTGATTGATCAAATTCTTTCCGATGATTGATTCGATCTTCAATTTGGTTTTTTACGGATTTGATTTTGAAACTTTTACCTACAGTTTTTGTTCGAATGTGTTTATTATTTTGGTTTTTTAATGGGTTTGTGTAAAAAGACGTTAAGCCCAAACCGTCCCGAACGTAAGCCCATGTGCTGACTGGGATTAGTACCCTGATAGATGACGTGGCAAATCCCTCCTCTTATATATATATTAAGATATATATATATATATATATATAGAATTTGGATCATATGAGAACTTTTTAAAGTTGTAAAAATGAGAACCAACCAAAATCTCACAAATAACACTCTATTTGAAACAATTTTAAAACATGATTAAGTAAAAACATAATTCTTAAAGATTCGATGGGATTTCTTTTAAAAATTGGCGAAATCTAAGTGATACATTTTAATTCGAGGTGTGATACGTATCATGTTTTGGTATCGTGTATCAAGTTATTTAGTGGTGGTTGTGTATCAAGTGTACCAATTTATGTATAAGATATTAACTTTTTGAGATTTTGATGTATATGTATCACATTCTTAATTGTGTATCAGTAACTTATTACACACTTATCCGTTGTTTATTAGTCGGTATAGTGTTTTGTTGTATAAATAATTTATATTTTAGTGCAGTATTACTAAAATGGTTATGTATCAATGTTTTAATGGTGATTTAGATTAGTTCTCATTTTTATAACTTTAAAAAAGCTCTCACATTAACCTCCCTCTATATATATATATATATATATATATATATATATATATATATATATATATATATATATATATATATATATATATATATATATATATATATATATATATATATATATATATATATATATACTAGTTGCATAACCCGCCCAACGGGCGGGTTCGGTTCATTAATCTTTTTTTAACAACATTTATTGATCTGTTATAATGGTTGAAATGGTGCATATAGTTGTTTGTGTAATGAAACAACTTTTGTTAAAATGAAACCAACTTTTGACAGTGTTAGGTCTTGCCTCACCCAAAGGAAGGGTCCGATGCTTAAGTATTTGTCGTTACCTTCTTATTTCTGATTTTTGAATGTTAATATTTAGTTACATTTGTTAAATAAACTAAATCCAAACACATTGGGTCTTGTCACATTTGTTTTGTGTATTTATGTCATGTCAAAGGAGATATTACAAATGCCGACTCTCTAATAAATTATCCCGACGCAAAAATACTTCTCACTTAAATGAAGATATGAACAATATCGATGAGTTGATTTGTATGTTATTCCTTTAACGGAAAAAAAATTGTATATTGCCCCTACTTGTTCTAGCTTGAATTTTTCTTACATTCATAATGTTTCGAGAAGTGAGTTGAATTGTACATTGACTACTTTTTGCGTCTGAATTATTGATAACTCCACATCTACTTAAAAATATATAATTTAACTGGATGTAACTAAATATAAGACAACGACAAATATATTAAACACTGAAAACAAAAATAAAGTCTTCGTGGATATTATGTGTAAAAAGAACAATAAAAAGTTAGAGAACAACTAAATTACATGGTCTTTTTTCATAAACATGTAAAACTCGGCTTTACATAAAACTTTTGGCGAAATTTGTGTATTAGCCGAATTTGTCATAGAAAATAACCACCAAACCCCTTTTTCGTCTTGACTATTGAAAATGTCACCAATGTTGCAAGTGCATGATGCATATCACCGGTAAGTGTAGACAAAGCCATTAGATATATAAACTTTTATGTACAATGGTCAATCTTCCGTAATAGATGATGTACTACAATCACACACATTCTACAAGAAAATATTTACACAATGACATGTTTTCTAATTAGTAGTATTCTCTTTCTTACTTTTTGATTTTCTCTCTCATAAGCATCCAATCATAAATATTACATGTCATTGTGTGGATAAAATTATGTAAAATATGTGTGATTTTAGTATTTCTCAAAAATAAAACATTGGATATGCTAAATAGCATCGACACATCACAATTTATGAATACACTGCCAATGATATATCGATACATAATACAACATGAACAAATCAATGCATGATTAACCAAATAATTAACTAACAGAAAACTTAATACACCAATTTATAAACAATTAAAAATTACCAGCACAAAGTTCACGCACCAAAAACAATTCATTACAATTGGTCTTTTATGAAATACCACAAACTATCTTTAAATAAGATTTGTCGTATGAAATTATACATCTTCTATTCAAAATAGAAATTGATACATGACTAATATCTACATCACTAAATAATAATAAGTAGGTTGATACACGAATGAAATAACATGTATAAATTAAAGAAAACATTTTTGACACTGTGAGTCGAAAGTCGACTTTGATGCGATGTCGATTATTCACATTTATTTCGGCGACGGTGGCTGCTGTGACTGCTCCCGCCACAATCGTGAGAGGTTGTTTCCTTTATTGCAAAGACGACAAAGCCTGTGGCTTGGAAAATATTCGCCTTCGGGTTCTTCCGCATAACACATGTGGCAAAAACTGATTGATGGATGTAGTAAATATTTGGCTTGTTATAGAAATATACGTGTTGGCTTTCACATTTTTGAACTCATACTTTTCGGACAAGCCGACTCAAACTTTGGGGACAAAAAATGGTATGCAAACATCTTCTTTTCCTTTTACGCCAAAGTGCAAGACGAAAGTTAAGACGAAAGTTAAGATGCAAGGTTTCAACACTAAAAAAATAAAAATTATTTATTTACTAAAAGTTTTGGTTACTGATAATATAAACAATACTTAAGTTATTATAACTTTTCTTTAATAAAATAAAATGAATATAAAAGTGACCAACAGAAACCTAGAATATTTGCTTACTTTTTTGCCTATTAAAAAAATAGTTATTAAAAGTTTTATATATTTGTTTACTTTTTAAACTTTTAGTGATCCCTTTTATTACTTACTCTTTTTCTTAAAAATAAGAGTTGATAAAAATAATTTTTGGTAAAGTTCTTTTAGTAGAAATTGATAAAAAATTATTGCTAGCGTCTTTTATTTTTTTTACTTTTTAAAAATTTAATTTAATAAGCAAATTTCATAAATTTTGTTATGCAAGCTTTTGTACTATAGTTTTTTTTTAAATCCCAATGTCTTAAAAAAATCCCATTGAGATATCACTTCGATACTATAGCCTTTATATCTACATATGTGAAAGACCATGCCGATTAGATAGCTAATACATTTCAATGATGTTTAAACATAAGCTTTTAATAAATATGGGGCATCTATATTTTTTTAGTAAAATGTGACTTTATGAGATACTCACTCATTCGGGTCTAAAGATCCTTTAGGAAACCATTCAAATTGATATGGAGGAGATGGTTACTGCTATCCAAAAATAAAAGTTAGTAATTGAGGTACATGAATTTGTCCACGATTTGTCTTGTTGATGCTAGCACCAACGTACTCTTTTGTATTCAAGAGCAAATTTTGGCAATGTCCACACCTAATAAAATTATAATACATGTGACATATAATAGTTAAGCTTCCACATTTTAGTATAAAATTTTGGCAATGTCCACACCTAATAAAATTATAATACATATGACTACTTTGTTGACATTCACACCTATGGGGGCACTTATCGTAAAGCAAAGTGACATATAATAGTTAAGCTTCCACATTTTAGTATAAAAAGTAACCACAACTTCTTGCTATTGTAGCACACTGGATCATCTTTTTATGTACAGATAATGCAAGATTAAGCTTTGTTATGACTTCAGCCATAGTAGGTCGTTGATTCCAAAGACCATGCAAGAAGCTTGCTGCTACATGTGCAGAATTTCTTTCAAACAATCAGTCGATATTTGCCCCCTCAAATTAGAAATAATAGTTTGGGATAATTTTAGTTCTCTTATACAATCTTGAGCTAAAGTTGCGAGACCCCATTGTTCTTCTTCAAGAATTTTGTTAAAAGCTGGCAGCCCACATAATACCTCAAACAATACAACACCAAAGGTAAATACATCAGCCGCTGTACATATATACAGGTTGGCTAACTTTTAATTAATTATGCATGTCTTTACATAGATAAATTGTAATGGTGTGTTGCATGAGATATGTTAATGGTGCTCCTTTGTTTGTCC
The DNA here is from genome assembly GCA_025667525.1 of Glebionis coronaria. Lineage (NCBI taxonomy): Eukaryota > Viridiplantae > Streptophyta > Magnoliopsida > Asterales > Asteraceae > Glebionis > Glebionis coronaria. The sequence goes on along the minus strand of CM046880.1, from coordinate 46,147,143 downwards.
AGTAACTTGTTGTAGATTTTGTTCATCTATCAGATATACAGATTGTGTTGTTTCTTCGGCTGCTTTACCCATGTTTTGAATTTCTTATTTTCTATGTATTTGTGTTGATAGTTGGACATGTTGCTCATATGTGATAAAAAGGAATACAGCCTGGTTAGCACTTAAATTAGCCGTAATTGGTTATAGCTTTCTAAGTTATTGAAAGTGCTTGGACTGTGAAGTTGGTTTGCACAAATGTATGCATGCAGAAATTGAATGTAGGTGAATTGGGCAGGTCATACAGATTGGGTAACTGGTCAAGTTGAGTCTGGAAAGCAAATAATGTATGGGTCAAAAGGAGTTGGCCCGGAGCACTTCCTGTCCAAATGTTCAGTTTTTTATAAACTATGAATGTTAAAAAACACTAAATTTGCCATATATCTCTAATAGATGGCTATTGCTACTTTTTTTTTCTTTATGGTATTGTGGTATGTAGTTATAGTCAGAAGCTTCTCCTATCTATGGTAGTAGCATTAGCTATTTACAATAGAACAGTCGAATCTCATAATAGCAATTACAACAACAAAAAGTCAAAGGCAAGTCAATACCTTTTGATTATCCTCAAAGTTGTAGGACTTAATCCTCCACGTTTGGTGTATATGCGGTCGAATAATCTGGTGCTTTAGCCTCCTCGAAACCACCTTTTGATAAAATAAATTAGACAGATTGCAAATTTATAATGAGAGAAAAATGTCTTACCAAATCTTTAGGCATAGAAGTAGTCACGGGAATCAAATATATGTATTACTTAACAACAATCTCTCTGAGCCCTTGCTACTTAGCAGAAACCCCTAATTACAAACTGTCATCAGTTAACTCATAGTAAAAAACTCATCGGTGGACCCTCATCAAGTCATTTGTAAAACCCTTTATCATAAACAATTTTAATCAGCAACTCGTCCTTAGAAAACCCTCGTTCAGCATCTTGCAATAATATGAAACATAAAATGACAACCTTCTTCTATCTAAAATCAAAATAGTCAACTTCATGTATTAGAATACTTATGATAAAACCAATGGCATACAGTTTTTATTCCGGTATATCTGGGTTTTCAACTCGACATTGCGAGTTGACTAATCCCAGGGCGGCTACCCTTTTGGATAGCCCGGAGTCGTCGCAGGTGATCAACCTCAGTGGCCACCCTCAAATGTACACACCTAGTGAGGTTTGAACCCCTAACCTCTTGTTTGAGAGTTAAAGACCTTACCAGTAGGCCATTTGGTGGTGGTTATGGCATACAAATTTGGTGCTTTATAACATGGACACATTTGATACGAACTCTATTTGTAACAGCATCATAACACCCCTCCCCACTTTAACTATACAGGCAAGCAAACATAAACAAATATAAAAAATTCCCAATGAATTACTCATGGGAAAGCTGAGTTTCCATTTCTTGCAATTTCTTGAAGGATTTTTTGTCTTCATAACTTAAATACCTAGAGAGATAAACTAAAGGAATGTAGCGTAAATACTAAGGATACATATAAAGTGCATACCAAGATAATTGACATAACTTTATCAATGTTAGTGAAAATAAGAAAAACGCCTCTAACCCACCATTAGTTTATGTAAAGTTACATTACCATTACCAAGTAAAGTTCTTTTAAACTATTCAAGATATCAATCAAATATTATAAATGACAAGTTACATTACCATGTGTATAATAAGAACAGATGTAGCAATCACAAATAGCCCATATAGGCAGTTTCAATTAAATTTTTATCAACTGAACTGATATAGCAATCCAACAACAGGAGACATCCTCAATGAAAAAGATAATGAGCATGAAAATTACAGATCTAAACATAAGAATTGCTAAGATGATAAAAAGTTCTACCTTGATAACCATTCTAGCCATAGTTGTGCAAGTCACGATGCAAAACTTCCAGCCATGGCATATTATTTACCAATACATAGAAGGTTAATATTAAGTACAAAGAAACTGTCAACACTTGTGATTCTTCTATTGAGTATTTCATAGTTTTCATAATTACAAACGTGAAAGCTTGTATGGTTCTAGCAGTTCGTTAAAAATTAAGTACTATTGATCATCATGATCTCATGTTACGCAAAAAGGAGTAAACATACAGTTCACCACACTATTCTAACTAAAGAAAGTACATTTTTTATAAGAAGAAATATGTCATCTCCCCCCCCCCCCTTGTATCCTTAAGTCTGAGGAACTATTAAGATGCCACTTTTCAGTTGCTCTGCTCCTCCTTTAATAATCAGATTTCATGTTGGTATTTATTAATCAGCTATTTCTCAACAATAATCTGCAATATTATGAGCTTACGTTAGAGCCTTGTAAGAAGATGACACAAAATCACCAAAGGTTTCATGTCCTTGAGGAAATCTATCCATTTGACACGTTAAAGATATTTAATAATCCTACTGTATTTAACCTTTGTGACTCTAGTAAATTAATGGGTTACCTCAGTAAATTACTAAATTATAAGCCATCTTGCGAGACATGTAACGGTGTACACCTATTAAAGAGGTTGTAGGAGACTCATAACTAACATCAGGAGATACAAAAGCAGGACAATTAGACCCACTAAGATGAATCCAATATTTTAACACAAATAATTTAACGGAAACTAATACTCTTGTTATCACAAATAAATGAGAGTACAAATGAGAACCTGAGCAAGGAGCATTTTAATGAACGTGAACCACATGGGTAGCCATGTCTGGACACTATACCATGGTTAAAAAGGTAGAAGACCATGAAGCTATAAAAATCATACCTTCAATTTCTCAACACGCTCATGTAAATAAATACACATTCTTATATAATCAGGTAAGAAGAATAAGGGGAAAATCACTTTTTTTCTAATTATATGGTCAATAAGAAGAATTAGGGGAAAATCAGCAACTATGACGTGACCAAACATTAATTAGATGCTGCAACATTATACACTCAAAGTCCACAGGTAAAAAGCCACCTAGCATGTATCAGCGACCGAATTTATACGATCTTTGCATCACCTTCACCTGCTGAACTAAGATTAGTAATAACAACCTATAGGAAAAAGGGTTTGGAAACGTTAGGCTTTTTTACTTGATGTACACATAATATGGGTGGGTTCGTTTAGGGAATTTTGACTTTGCAACTCCAGCGAATGTTTTAATATGCGAGAAGATGACCTCTGCTTTAGGGTTATTAGCATCATCTTCCTATATCTATCGAGAGACATGGATGAAGCTGAAACAAAAAAACAGTATTTGCATAGCACCACCAATAATACACAAACCTGTATCATAACTTATCTTTTTATATCACAAATCCTTATCGATCACCGGCTTTTAATATATTTTCAAAAAGTTAAATGCTCACCTCCTCATTGTTATCAATCTCAACAATTCGCTTGAAGCTTTAAAGTTGCAATAGCCACCTGACAACCTTTGGATCCTCAAATCCAAAAAAAATAAGAATTAAAACAGTTAGTTTGCAGGCAGCTATATCTCTAACTTTTTGGTATACATAATGCTAGAAAAATAAAATAACTTGACGGAGTTTATATGCATAAATTCTTTATGACACACTGCAACAACTTTTTAAGAGCATAATCTAATATCCATTCATCCGAATTTTCTTGTTGCTTTATTCCACACATCTATCTGATCTCGGTTTCTTTACTCGAGTGATCATAAATAACTGATACAATAATCAAATGATAGTGTTTGAGATCTTTTGATAATTCAAGAAATCAGAAACTAAATAATCGATAAGTGATTATAAAAATAATCTGTTTGCATACCTAATTGAGTTTATGATTTATGAATACATATGTAACATAATATGCATAAAATTATTAAAATACCTCATGGTGTTGCTTTTGAGTTTCTACAATCGCTACTTTTGGAATTGGCTTCCAGAAAGCAGAACGACTTGAGATGACCCCAAAACCGAAGCCTAAAGATTTACATCTGCAGGTGCAAAAGAGGCAACCCTACCATCTTCCATCTTTAACAATTTTGAGGGATGACCATTTTGATCTCTACCATTTACAAAGCTTTCATTTTCATGTAATCTAGATAACATATTTGGATGAGGATCGACTTTCCGTCCGCAAGACATTAAGTCGCATAACCTGAGACATTAAGTTGGGGTTAGATATCTGGCGTTTGATAAAAGGGTAATAAAAAGGATATGAATGGGTCTATATGGGTTACTCTTTATCTATGATCGGTTAAACACGTAATTAAATAGGTTTAATGGATCAAAATCCCAAAAAGTGAAACTTTCGAAACTTACATACCAGCTTGTTGTATGCCATCATTGTAGATACCTTACAACCATATTGTTCGCGTATGCCTCCGGTCAACACCCCCGGAGACGAACGCTTCCCCACCTCAGAACCAGAACCTTTGATCATTTAATAAGGTCGTTGCGTGAACAGTAGAGCATTAATGAGGATAGCAAGGCCCGAGGTGAAAAGCAAAAGGCATCTATCCTATTATCCAGGGACCCTCCGTCTGTCCTGTGGATAAAAGGATACACCGCCGCCCTTGGGACAATAAATCCCTCGATTGTGGGGATTTGACTAGCCCAGGTTTCAAGGCCTAGCCTATGATGTGACTACTCAGACAGGTATGTGCCTTGGGGTAGTATAAATACCCCTGCATTTAACACACAACATACACATTCAATACTTCCATTAATATATACTCTTACCTTCCGGTATTTACTATTAAATACCATTCGTGTGTGATAGTTACTTATTCTCACACCGGAGCTTGGTCTCGGGGTCAAACCTGGGGCGAGTTAACGTGTGTTGTCTTGTGTATCCTAGGTCCAAGGTCAAGAGACGAGCACACCTTTATGATGTCGAGGCAAGATCATTGACCGCAGTCTAGCCGGAGGATTTTGTTTCAACATTTGGCGCCATCCGTGGGACCCTAAACTCGGATCTCCACACAACAGCTAAACAATGGCAGGGGTCTCAGGGGATTCGGATACGTCATCATCCCCTAGTCGTGACCCCGCAACGATAGTGAAAGAGACGGAAACGCCTCTAAATTTACGGGAAAAGATCTTGGAGAGTATGAGCGCGCTACAAAGTCTGGTGGAGCGTCATAACGCCGCATCCAAGAGGCCCATTTCGCCTGTACGCCTAGATTTCAAGGAAGATGTATCGAATCTACCGAAGGATAAGGACGAAGGGCGAGAGGCTCAGAAGGAAGCTAACCTCCCGGAAGATGATTTACAGAAACCTTTCAAAGATGTGATGGCCTCCCCATTTACTAAAAGAATCATACAATTCTCCTCACCAAAGCATAGGTTACCCGCAACTCTCAAATTGTATTCAGGGGCTACGGATCCTAATGACCATATTACTCGGTTTGCCGGTGCCGCCAATTCGGGAGAATGGCCGATGCCAGTATGATGCAGATTTTTCCAGCAAACCTTAGACGGAGCCGCTGGAGGATGGTTTGAAAGGTTGCCGAGGGGTAGCATAGACAATTGGGAAGATTTGAAGGAGCAGTTCCTAGAAAGATTCTCCTTGAGGAGAAAAAGTCTCAAAGCGCCAATGGAGATCACCACCATCGTCCGCAAGGCTCATGAAACGTTGGCAGTATTTAAAGAGCGCTGGACAGATGAAGCAAGTTATATTCAAGGCGTTCCGGAAGTGATGAAGATATCAGCCTTCGTAAATGGAGCCAAATGCCCGGAATTGGTCCGACGTTTTACAGATGATACTCCGTTGACGGTAGCAGAGATGATGCAAAGAGTAGATGATTTCATAAAATCCGAAGATGCATACCGAAACACTGAGTTGCCAACGGGAGAAGCACGTGATGGTAACATAAAGTATAACAAGGAGGAAAGGTATGGTCCTTCTGGTTCACGTGGACGGCAAAGAGGGCGTCAAAGAAATGATTATCGGTCCAGACCCCCGTTTCCCCCGTATGTACCTCCGGTTAACCCAAATTATGGAAGAAGGGCACCATACCAGCGTTCCAGCTTGGAGTCACTTACCAAATTTCCAAAGGAAATCTTAGCAACTGAGTTGCAATTGTGCCTCCCTCCACCGCAACCAACCAAGGGTATCATCCGGCCGGAAAACATGGATAAGTATTGCGACTACCATCAAGAGAAAGGACATCTTACCAATAATTGCCATCAGTTGAGGAAACAGCTGGAGGCTGCTCTAGAGTCCGGTAAGCTCAACCATTTGGTAAAGGACCTACGGGGAAGAGTGAATAAAGGGAATCAAGGAAGAGGAAATGGAGATTTTAAGGGAAGGACTATAAACATGATCGAAAGAAGGTATAGCGGCATGAAGAGGAAGGAGGTGTGCAAGATCGAAATGGATTGGATGAATGTCCCCATAACCTTTCCGCCTATACCCGACGATGAGGCTTCGGAAGAACCTCTGATATTCGAGGCCGAAATAGAGGGGTATTGGGTAAAAAGGGTGTTTGTGGATGAAGGAGCCACCATGCAGGTCATGTTCGAGCATTGCTTCCTAAATCTAGATCTATCAATCCGAAGAAGGTTAACGCCCGATAACGTGAAAGTCCGGGGCTTTTCGGGGGAAGAGACCACCCCTCTCGGGAAGATAGATCTAGAAGTAACCTTTGGAGCAGACAGTTTAACAAGGAGGACGATGATGAACTTCACAGTGATCAGAGCACCATCCCCATATAATATCATATTGGGGAGAACTGGAATCAGGGAGTTAAGGGCCGTGCCCTCTACTGTACACTCGTCCATGAAGTTTCCAACCCCCAACGGAATAGCCACGATGACAACCAAAGCACAAGCCATCTATGAATGTCGAATCATAAAGGATAGTCAAAAGATAAAGATGATGAAGGCATCGGCTGTAGGAAAAGAGTTAGATGAATGGATTGCCAAGGAAGAATTCAATCAACAACAAAGAGTTGCAGGAGACATGACGGAGCAAGTCTGCGTCAATCCTGGATACCCGGAACAGTTGATCACAATCGGGAAGTTGTTCACAAAAAATATCGAATCCAACTCATAGATTTGCTTAAGGACAACGTTGATGTGTTTGCATGGGAGCCTTCGGACATGACGGGAGTACCTAGGCGAATCATTAAGCATTCATTGAACGTGGATATGGAGACCACACCGATTGCCCAAAAGAGAAGGACGTTGGGTGAAGAAAAAAGCCAAGCGGTTAAGAAAGACGTAGAAGAGTTAACAAAGGCAGGCATCATCCGACCGGTACGATACCCGACATGGATCTCTAATCCGGTCCTGGTCAAGAAGCCGGATGGAAACTGGCGAATGTGCATTGATTTCAAAAACCTCAACTCCGCTTGCCCGAAGGATTATTATCCCTTGCCGGATATAGACGTCAAGATAGGGGCTGTTGTGGGATACAAATTCAAATGTTTCCTAGACGCGTACAAAGGCTATCATCAAGTGCAAATGGACGAGGCTGACGAAGAAAAGACGGCATTTTATACCAATGAGGGAACATACTGTTACACGAAAATGCCTTTTGGATTGAAGAATGCAGGAGCAACCTATCAAAGGTTAGTCGACTCGGCCTTCCGTTCGCAAATCGGTACGAATTTGGAAGCATACGTAGATGACTTGATGATCAAAAGCCAAACCGAAGAGGATATGCTTGCAGACATCCAAGAAACCTTTGACAATCTAAAGAGAATCAACATGAAGCTGAACCCGAAGAAATGTTCATTCGGTGTCGAGGAGGGTAAATTCTTGGGTTATATGGTAACATCCGAAGGTATAAGAGCCAACCCCAAGAAAACCAAAGCAATTGCAGAAATGAGATCTCCTAAGACTTTGAAAGAAATGCAGTCCCTGAGTGGCAAGTTGGCGGCTCTCAACCGTTTTCTATCCCGGTCGGCCGAAAGGTCCATGCCTTTCTTCGAAACGTTGAAGAACATCACCAAGGAAAACAAAAATGAGTTCTGGTGGACGGACAAAGCAGAGGAAGCTTTTCAGCAGTTGAAGAAAATGATTCTAGACCTTCCATTGTTAACATCCCCACTCAAAGGAGAGATTCTGTACGTCTATCTGGCTGCATCCAAAGAGGCAGTCAGCGGTGTACTCCTAGCGGAACGAAATGGGATTCAAATGCCCATAAGATACGTGAGTAAAACGTTACATGATGCCGAGAGAAGATACGCTCCATTGGAAAAGCTGGTCCTAGGGTTGCTGCACTTATCTCGAAGGTTAAGAAGACATTTCGAAGCTCACGACATTCATGTCATATCAGACCAACCGCTGAATCAGATACTAAGCAAATCTGAGGCCTCCGGAAGATTGGCAAAATATGTAGTAGAGCTAGGGACGTATGAAATGTTCTATGTGTCCAGAAATTCCATCAAAGGACAGGTGTTAGCGGACTTCCTCAACGAAGCTCCGTTAGACCAGCAGGAAGCTGCAACAATATACAAGGTATCCGAAGAAGAAGAGCCGGAACCACAATGAATCCTGTATACAGATGGAGCGGCCAATAGTAAGGGAGCCGGTGCCGGTCTGGTACTAATTAACCCGGAGGAGGTAGAATTTACGTATGCATTGAGGTTCAATTTCAATTGCTCAAACAATGAGGCTGAATACGAAGCCCTTCTGGCGGGACTCCGTCTGGCCGAAAAGATGGGAGTGAAAGAGTTGCAAGCCAAGGTAGATTCAAAATTGGTGGCTTGTCAGATCAAGGGGGAGTTTGAGGCAAGTGATGATAGGATGTCCAAATACTTAGCTAAGGTCAAATAACTTCTCCTCGTCTTCACCAAGTTCGACATAGAACACATTCCACGCCAAAAGAACCAAAAAGCTGATGTCCTAAGCAAGCTCGCTTCAATTGCATTCAACCATTTAACCAAAGAGGTGCTGGTAGAAGCATTGGACGCAAGGTCAATAGATGTTCAAGAGGTCAACGATATAGTGGAAGAAGAAGGGGAATGTTGGATGTCTCCTATCAAAAGGTGTTTGGAGGAAGGAGTATGGCCTCAAGAGCCAGAGAGGGCCAGGAACTTAAGGATGAAAATTCCCATGTACACTCTGGAGAACGGTATCCTATTCAAAAATTCATACTTATCTCCAATGCTAAGGTGTGTCGGCCCATTACAAGCAAACTACATAATCAGGGAGGTTCATGAGGGGGCGTGCGGAATGCACGCCGGAGCAAGGTCTGTTGTGGCAAAGATAATGCGTCAAGGTTATTTCTGGCCAACCATGCACCAAGATGCATGGGACGATATCTCCAAGTGCGATTCATGCAAAATACATGGTCCTATACCGAGGCTCCCAAAAACCAACCTCACTTCAATAACGTCACCTTGGCCTTTTTACCAATGGGGAATGGACATACTAGGTCCAATCAGTGGAAATGCCGGAAACATCAAGTTTGTGATAGTGGCCATTGATTATTTCACCAAGTGGATTGAAGCAAAACCGGTGGCTAAGATAACGGGAAAGGAGGTGCAAAAATTTGCTTGGGAAAACATAGTGTGTAGATTTGGCCTACCAGGAGTGATAGTGACTGATAATGGCAAGCAATTGATAGATGGATCCTTCGGAAAGTGGTGCGAGAAATGGCATATCAAGCAGATGAATACTGCAGTAGCACATCCGCAAGCCAACGGCCTAGTCGAAAGAGCCAACAAGTCATTGATGCATGGTTTGAAAGCAAGGCTGGGGAGAAGGTTAACCGGGTGGGTCGACGAACTGCCCCATGTGTTATGGGCCCACCGTACCATGCTCAAGACAAGTAATGGAGAAACCCCCTTCAGTCTCACCTATGGAAGTGAAGCAGTCATTCCTGCAGAGATAGGCATCCCCACCGCAAGAGCCTTGTTGTTCGATGGTGACGCAAATGAAGAAGAACTGCGGCTAAACCTAGATCTTTTACAAGAAAGAAGAGAGGCTGCGGCCATACAGGAAGCCAAATATAAAAAGAAGGTGGAACAATACTACAACAAACGTGTTAGACCCTGCTCTTTCAAGGTCGGAGACTTTGTATACCGGCGCAACATGGCCAGCCGGCAAGAGAAGATAGGGAAGTTAGGTCCCAACTGGGAAGGTCCCTACAGGATTGTCGAAGCCTATCAGACTGGATCATACAAGCTGGAAACCACCGAAGGGAAAGAAATCCCACGTACCTGGCATGCAACCAACTTGCAAAAATGTTTTATGTAATATGAACAAGATGTATCATTTCCAGTTGTTTTTAATGAATGAAGGTCTTTAAGCATGTTTGATTGCGGTAATTATAAACCTCGGCTTAGCTAACCGTATGGTATGTGAATACGCTTTAAAATGCTGGATGCGCCCAAAAGGCAATCCGGGGATAAATAAAAAGCGGTCTGGTACAGATATCTCCTACATACACTTAATAAAAGTATTATTATACATGATAGGATGCGTCCAAAGGACAATCCGGAGACAAACAAAAAGCGGCTCAGTACCGATGTCTCCCAAACCATATATACACTAATGTAGACGTACAAGTGTCGGATGCGCTCGAATAGCAATCCGAAGACAAAATAAAAGCGGTCAAGTGCCGATGTCTTCCGCATATATGAAGTGTAAATAATAGAAAATAAGGCCAAGTCTATAAGAGACATTTTGAATAACAAGTCGGTAGTCATAGCGGTTCAGACAAAGATATAACACAAAGGAAGTTAGATAACCATTCATAAAACGATAAGTGTTGCAGGTGAAACTTGTTTACGGAGCCACAAATGTTAACAATTATTACAATAACCACAAATGTTTCAAAGTAACAGATTACAAGATATCCCGGCATACCGGGTCTTCAGATCATGAAGCTTCGCCGCCATGGGTGGTGGAATTAGAGCCGGCACCATCTTGGTTGTTCGCTGGAGGTTGAGTAGCATCAACAATCTCGACCGTAGGGGCGGGGGGTTTCTCAGCTGGAACAAGCTGCATGATATCGACAATGGAAAGCTTGTTGGCCGCTGACACTTTGGCTACGAAGGGATACTCAGCAGAGAATAGAGCAATGAAATCTTCCTTCCAGGTCCTAGCCATCTCTGTGTTAAGATTGTCAGCAGCGGCAATAGCAGCCTCAATTTGTTCCGGCGTACGCCCATATTCAACAGCCTTCAGAAACCCTGCGTTATACATACCGCCGGTACCCAAGGAGAGAGATCGCCTTTACTCATAGCTAGCAAGAAGTTTGCGCACCAAAATAGGGAAACCGTCTCTCACCAAAACCTGTTTGTCCACTTCGGCTTGAGCGAGTAGAGAGGTTAAATGTTTGTTTCCGGCTTCAAGCTCTTTTATCCTCTCGGAATCCCTGACGTGATCCTGGATGCTTAGACTTGATAGATGTTCCAGCTCAGCTATCCTCTCGTCTTTGGTAGCGATCAGGGCACCGGAATCTTCAACCTCCTGCTTCAACCTATCGATAGCCCCCAGGTGTTCCTTCTCCCGGTCAAGACAACTGTTATACTTATCTTCAAGAGTTTTGTGCGCCATAGCCATCTGATCAAGAACGGATTTCCCGGTAGCAAAGTGCCCTTGAACCCCCTCCGGTACAGCAGTCAGTCGGGAATGTTCACGGCTGAGAGCCTCGTACCTCTTCATAAGCTCGGATACGGTCAGAGTACTTCGGGCCATAGTCTGGTAGGCATAACTCAGGACATCATAATTGGAAAGAGAAGACAGTCCTTCTTGTTCCGCAGGAGTGGCCAAATGGTCCAGCAGTTCTCGGGCAGAATAATGAGAGTCGATGCGCACATCTTCGGTTAAACGCCACAAAGGTACATGACGGCGTACCAGCCCTTGCACATTTCCTGAGCAAAAATAACAAGATAAAGAAGAGAGCATAGAAGCAAGAGACGTTGTTAAGAAGAAGGGTCTGAGAGAATACATACCAGCGACATCGTCATCACCATCCGAATGGTCACTCAGATTTATGTGAGTAGAAGTCTTGTTGGTAGCATCCGATTTGCTATGACCATCGGCCGAACCAGAGGGATGGGACTCATGGATTGGGGAAGGCGAATCCGCTTCCATATCCTCAGCTTCAGACTGCACTTGGTTTTGTGTAGCTTTTTGCTTCAGCTTGCGACCAGACGACTGACCCTCGACAGGTCTCTTTTTGTTCACTACCGGGTTCTTCCCCTCGTGACGAAGTCGAGCAGCCAGGATCTTGGGATCAGGAGTAGTGACAGCCTTTTGGCGAGCGTTCAACGCAGGTAAAGGAGTAGTCAACGGTAATGGCTGGGTAACCCTGGGGGTCGGCACTGGCACCTTCTCGTTTTCATCTCTACCAACCTTAGCATTCTCGAACGACGGAAGCTTGATAAATTCATCCATAGTGAGCTCTGCAAATAAAAGGGAAACAACAGTTAGAGCGAGCAACAAGAGCTCGCAGAAAATAAAGAAAAATATATGTGTAAAATACCCTCATCATCAGGGTCAACAACTATTCGACGAAGGGTAGGATCCTCATAAGGAACCCACAAGCCGGCCAGAAACAACAAATGCCGGTGAGGAGGACGAAGCAGAACAGGGTCATCAGCAAGCATTTTAGCGTGATCGGCATTGAAGCCAATTGGAAAGTCATCATGGACATCGGTGTCCCTATCCCTCCAGGGCATGGCATGAGGGATGGCCCTTCGGTCTATGAGGAACCACTTGTGTTTCCAAAGTTTCAAGCTAGAAGTAGTCTCTTTCAAACATTTGCCATACCGAGCTGGATACCGGCTTTCAAAGGAGAACCAGTGTCCCTGTTTACCCAACTTATAGAATACACGAAACAAAGTCACGGAACAAGGAATGTTTAAGCTCCGACAGCGGATTTCAAACATAGTAACGCGGTTGACACTCATGGGAACTAATTGAGAGATATGCACAAGAAAATATCTCAACACAGATAAGAGGAAGGTGGAAAAAGGAATCCGAAGCCCCCCATGCTTCAAATAATCTTCATATATCCCAATAAATCGATCCGGAAGATTGTTCATAGTAAGAAGCGGGTCCGGTAACCGTGGACGAAGCTCACTGGGTATGCGATACTTTCTGCGTATCTTTTTAAGATCATCCTCCGTCAAGGTCGAAACCCTAATGTGCATATCACATTTGGGATCGCGAAAAGTAGCCTCCTCACCGGAACTACTGGTAGACATAACAAAAGTACGAACAAAAGTGAGAATAAAGAGAGGGGCACACCTGCTAGGAGGGAATCCTGGAAGAAAGAATAACAATGGCGGAAACAAGAAAGAAAAGAAGCGTGAAGTAAATGAAAAAATAGGTAGGTATTTATATTAGAGAAAGGGGGCATTGAAGGGACGTGCACAAATCCCCAAGTTAAATCCATACCGTTGAAAAATGAAAAGCCACGTGGAAGCAGATGGCGAGTCAAAGGGCGAAAATCAATGCCACAAGTGGCCGACAACCCGAAACCCAACAGACAAAATCAATTAATGCGAAGCCAAAAAGGCGGCTCGCATTAATTACACCCGTTACTATTTGAAGGACACGTATTTTAAGTATCACACCGCTAGCTTAGGCTAACGCTATGATACTGGGGGGACTTGTTCGCGTATGCCTCCGGTCAACACCCCCGGAGACGAACGCTTCCCCACCTCAGAACCGGAACCTTTGATCATTTAATAAGGTCGTGGCGTGAACAGTAGAGCATTAATGAGGATAGCAAGGCCCGAGGTGAAAAGCAAAAGGCATCTATCCTATTATCCAGGGACCCTCCGTCCGTCCTGTGGATAAAAGGATACACCGCCGCCCTTGGGACAATAAATCCCTCAATTGTGGGGATTTGACTAGCCCAGGTTTCAAGGCCTAGCCTATGATGTGACTACTCAGACAGGTATGTGCCTTGGGGTAGTATAAATACCCCTGCATTTAACACACAACATACACATTCAATACTTCCATTAATATATACTCTTACCTTCCGGTATTTACTATTAAATACCATTCGTGTGTGATAGTTACTTATTCTCACACCGGAGCTTGGTCTCGGGGTCAAACCTGGGGCGAGTTAACGTGTGTTGTCTTGTGTATCCTAGGTCCAAGGTCAAGAGACGAGCACACCTTTATGATGTCGAGGCAAGATCATTGACCGCAGTCTAGCCGGAGGATTTTGTTTCAACACATATTTTTCTTATCTGTTCATATGGATTACATAGTAATCTTAAGCAAAGAAGAATTAACCACAGAGGAGTGGAATGCTACTGAAAACACAAAAACAGCCATGATTAAAGTTCGAAAACTCGTCATTTTTTAAAATTATGGACAGTCTTCTTCTTTGATTTGTCAAGTTTATGATTATGTATGTTGGTTGTTGTTGTTCTTGTTGTTTTTTGATGCTTTATATAGCTTGTCTTACCTCTAGATCCCGTGATGTTCATCAGGTTCTTCATTCTCGCCCTATAAGTAATAACTACAGAAAGAAAATGAAGCTATGTAAAAATAATGACTACAAAAGGTTTGCAACAGACGTTCAAAAAAATTACGAAAGAAAACCTCTAAAACATTGTTCTTTATAATTATTTTAAAAAGGTATCAGTAGAAAACAATAATGCTCAATTTTGAGAAGTTCCGATAGTGGTTAGTGCGACGCCAGGATTAAAAGTTTGTTGATCGTTGACAGTTGTGGTGACGGATGTGTTAGTGGAAATCTATTGAGTATCTACACAACGCCCGTGCATGTTTTGTTCATAAAAATCCTGCCATGAAAGGGAACGAATTAATGTTACCTTCAACATCTTCTTCAAAAGGATAACATCAGTACCATCTACACATGGTGTGTCGATTGTCAGGCTGTTGCTGCAAACAACACATAGTAGCAAGACAACTACTGAGTACTCTATATTATGATATTTCTCAGATTTACCAAGAGATTGTGCTGCAAATTTGCAAAGATTGAAACGAAACTAAATATAGATAATAACGAATGAGCAATCTAACCTAGCCACGGACAAATGACGCAACTACTATTCAAATATTCCTTAAGAACAAATGACTTTTTGTCGTAATTTACAAATAAAAGAAACAACTTATAGAGTACGACCAGTAACACAACAACTTATTTCTGTTAGGAGAAATAACTAAGGTTAAAACCAAATCTGGTGTGTGACAGCCAGTTTTATAGAGTGTGATTAATCTTCTCTACATGAAGAATGCACAAGCAAAAGTGCACTGTTTTTTAATATTTAATTATACCCCATATAAAAAATAGAATCATACCCCGTAAACACAACTCACCTCACGAGCAGACCCGATACAGCAAAAAGAATATTCTTCTTTGGAAACGTGTCTGAAATCTTTGTGTTCCAGCTGGAAACAAAACGTTTGAAGATTTCGAATCTCTAGATATCTGCACCAAAACAGATGAAGACAATGTTATAATCAGAGGTGCAATAGAAAGAGGTCCAGACTGGTTTGATAATACATCAAATCAGACTCGGGTCAATTAAAGGTTTTAAAACATATATCTTCAAAACAAATAAGGTGATCAACCTATTACAAAATCCGTAAAAAAAATATGCATACACAATCTAAAAGATATAAAACATGACATCATTAGGAATTTGGAAAATAGGTGTACCTGTTGTTTTAGGATCAATAAAAGACGGAAACAGTGCATACGATGATGAATAAAATTACAGGATGTATGAAAGTACATACGGTATTATAAGGATTCGTCAAACCATTATCTTCCTACAGTACTTGTCTATATACATCAAATAGAAGCACATTAGCATGAAAGAAAAAAATCATACATGGATCTTGTGAATCAAACAAACCCATAATAACACTGAGACAAAAAAGTTTATTTTTTAGCACTCAATTAAGCGCACATGATGTTTATCTCAGTCTAGGTTTTTCATGAATAAATCGAGTTAGGGTTTTAGGGCATGTTTCCAAGTCATGAATGACTGATTATGATTATGAAGGAGATTAGGGGTTTTCATGGTTGTGTGATGAAGATGAAGATGAAGATTAGGGTTGTAGGGATAATGGATCGAATGTTACATATGTACATCAATGAAAATTAAAAGTTGGAAAATTGTGACACTATATAGAAAAAACTTACGACAATCTCATGTTTCCCTGCCTTGTTTCTGCAGCATCGATCAAGCCCTCGGTTTTTATGATGTGTGTAATGGAATTGGCTTCTGATTCAGTTGGCATGAGTCATCATCATCTTCCCTATGACAGTTATGATCTGAAAAGGTTATACTGAGATTAGGGTTTTTTTCATGGATGTGTGATGAAGATAGAGATTATAGTGTAGCGGGGTAAGGGTTTTAGGGATTATGTAACAGACGAATTTTCTTTTTAGAACAAAGTAAATATTCGAGTATATAATTTTTGCAAAAAAAGATACCGATTGTTATTATTGCTAAAAATATATTGATTGTTATTGGTAATATCCAATGAGAGGCCTCAATATTTTAGGATATATTATAGCCAATGAGATAATGCCACGTAAGATATGAGGTGGCGCCATTTTATTTTCCTATGTCAAACTTAGCCCCATATATATATTATAGATATATATATATGTATATACTTGAGGGACTTGTGTTGTAAATTCCTTAAACTTATATAAACCCTAAATATATATTTTCCCTAATGATTAAAAAGCATAAATTTAAATACAAAAACCATGTTCGTTCATAAACTTGTCATTTAATTAAATTACATAAACTTTGGAGACTTTTATTAAATGAAATATAACACGTTTTTGAAAACATTATTTATATAAATTATATATATAAATACAATTAATTTATAAGAATAAATGTATTAAATATATTTATTATAAATCTTTTACATTTTAAATAAATATAAAACCGTCTTTTATAAACATTTAAACTCACTTTATAATGGTACAAGTACGAAAATATTTTTTAAACGAAGTAGTAACTTGAACAATATTAATTATTACTCACTTAAAAGTATTACTCTATTACTTGTATAACGATAAATTAAATTACAAGGATCACAATAAAATACTTAAAACCAGTAGAAGCATGTACAGCTTGTTTCAGTGACTTTTATACATCCTATTATACTTTTACTAAGACTGTATAATTATTTAGGTTGTTGACTGTGTTGTGGGCATTACTTTGGATTCTTGTGACTTTTACTATATTACTGAGGTGAGTTCATGGCCCCACTTTATATATTGATAAACTTTTAAATCCTTTATGGGGAAGAAATCATGCAATTTACTTTATGGATGTAAACTGAACTATACCAACTTTAATTACATGTTTCTATTGTAGAATTCCTCATGACCTGTGAACTGAAACTGTTAGAATTATAGAATTACCTGAATGTTATAAATAGATCTATTTGGGATTGACCATCCCCACCTGAGTGAGTCATGCTCACTGTGCCGTGGCCGGGACAACATGTGTTTACCATGTTAGAACGGAATAATGGGTGCATTATTTTAATGCGAAGGGCTCTTATTTGTTAAGGGCTTAACATGTCAAGTGTCAGTTTCGGGCAATAGGCAATGTAATTACCTTTAAGTATTGATGCTTTGTGCATTACTGCTTCAGTGACTGTTTTACTATCCAAACTTATTTAATAAACCTGTGAATTCAACAACTTTATGTTGACCCTTAAAAGCATGTTTTTCTTAGGTATTTGAAGCAGGTAGTTATATTGTGCATGGATCTCAGCATCAGGCTAGGCAGCATTCTAGCACGCATCTGGGGATTTTTATTACTGGGGACTTATAAACAATATTTTATTTATGTTGGAATCATTTAAGCAACAACTTGCACTCTTGATCATGTAATAAATGTTTGATAATCTTTTATCTGATGTTCTATGTACTATATGCTATTGATCCACCTACGTGACACCCAAATATTGTTTCCGCTGCATTTGACCAATTTGGGGGTGTCACAGGTTTGATCTCAAAACAAATATTAAAAACATGTTATGGGTTTAATTAAAACAAGATTAAGGTTTGTTTGGTTTGTTTTGATCGGCCGCACATCATACGAGACCAAATCATGGTCTCGGTGTCGTTTGGTTCACCAACCGAGACCCCCCAAGAAACTCGGTGTGGTGGTGGTGTTCGGACAGCATAGGGACCGAGACCCCTTTGGGGTTTGGTGTCGTTCTCAGACAAAAAATGTTGAATCCATTGGATCGTTAGACTCAATGGTTTACACCATTTATCTAGGTTGATTAACATTCTTATGAATTAACATAGCGGAATAGAATGATAATCATGAACAAGATGTTTGACAAAGATAAATAATTCCCAAAGGGTTTGTATCATTGATTAACACAAACCACTCTAGGTGTGTGTACATTGAATCCCACACCTACGTATGGTTCCTTTTATAACATAAGGAAAACATGATACATGGAAACTAAATAATATACTAATGAATAAATCAAAACAGAAATATTCATACTTATCACTACTTGACCAAATCTCCAGCTTTTTAATTATGGCAGGGGAAATATCACAACAGGGGAAAGTAACATAGCAGGGGGATCTTCTTTGAATTTCCTCCACCAGCTTGAACTCTTTCCTAATGCCATATTTGGTCCTTCTAGTTTCCATGGTGATTTGACTCATCAACTTTTGGCCCAACAATCTTCCCCTAGTTGATGATGTCAAAACACTTCCCCTTAAGCATACAACACCAAAGATCAACAGGCAGAACATTCTCTGTAGACAACTTCCCCTTTTTGACATGATCAAATAGGGGTCTTGTAAGTGAACAACCTTGATTTTTAATTACTATCCACCAATACCATACTTCTAACCTAAGTATTCCACCTTTCAAAATACCCTCCATGAAGCACATAGGCAGCTCCTCCTAATAAAAAATGATTTTGAGCAGTAGATACTCACACTAGTTGTAGTAATACTAATGAGCAGTAGTACAAATCTTCACCTTGACATCATATGTGAATGACTAACACTCTATCAAATGAGCTTCCCCTTAAAGTGTGCTAGTCATTTATGAATCTTCTAATTCAGTAGGCTATGTATAATGATCATGAAGAAAAATAATTATCAAAATCTTGATGCTGAAGTAGAATAACCCAACCTCGTGTTCCATGTCTTGTACTAACCATGTGACTCCGAAACTCACGGCAATAATGAGTAGGCCCCAAAACTCACGGCAATAATGAGTAGAAGCCTCGTGATAAAATGAGTCCTCACCCCTGTAAATGAGACACATATAATAGCGAATACGAGCATAGAGCGTCTTAAGAATGATCTCGTACCCAACTACCTTTTTATCAAGTCTTTATCACAACATAAAAACACCTACAAGTTATCTTCATGCCCTGCTAAGTAGAAGATATAATAGAACACCAATTCACAAAAATCTACCTCAAACGTCAATATCATCACAAAAATTATTCTTCACAATCATGAAAATAAATCAAGCCTTTATACCATTATACCAGTTGCTGTGAATATACCAAACGCCAAAACATTGCTGTCCCAAAACTCAAATCTGACAGCAGGGGGAACTTTCAAAAATAGTGGGAATTTGTTAATGAAAGCAGGGGGAACTATTGAAGGCAGGGGATCGTAGTAGGGGGAACTTTTAATGAAAGCAGTGTAAACTTTTTCAAAAGCAGGGGAACTTTTAATGCCGCTGTTTTTGTTATTTAACTGTGCCAAACCCACACTTAATGGGAATGAATTTATAACAGGTGATAAATAACAAAAGTAAAAGCAACTAAAACAAACCCCACTGTGAAAAAGTGTCCACAGTGCATTCCTCAATCATTATACCCCTTTTCTTTGTTTCTTCTATCAGCAACACAACCTATTTGTTCAAAGTAAATCACATTCGTGCGAATGCAAAGTAAGAACCATAGTTTCGGCTGCATCTCTTATCCCTACTTACACAGACACGTGGACCTTTATCTTTTGCAAAAACAAATCACACACAGTGGACCCCTCCTTCCATTCATAACTCTCGTGAACTATTTTGCAAATAAACAAAATCCCACGTGAACCCTTGTTTTGACCAATTAATATTAAAACCATTATAATGTAAACCTCAGCCGTCGCATTGGACTATATCCGTGTGAACACACAATTTGCTTATACCATATTTATTTGTGTGAACACAAATAAATCTTTGTCACGTCACAATCATCCACAATGATAGAGACGTCCTTTATTTTGGCTTTAATCAAAACCAACTTGTGATCCACAACCGACCATAAAAAGAACATTGGTACAAACAGTGACTCGATTTGTCAATATTCGGTTGGACCAAACGAATATAGACTATCAATAATCAATATTAAATTGTACCTTGTACTTGTGTTATGCAATAATGTCACACGTCCAAATCAACAACATCAAACAATGAGCCGATGCCTATTTTTCTTCTTGGAACGGAAACTTACGAATTATAATATTGAGACTGCTTTAGTTGCTTTCCAACGAATATATATGTACCACATATATCACCGACTCCAATCTTCATGGCTTCAACTAATTAATTAGGGTTTTAACATAAACCCTAAATTTTCACAGCAACAAACACGAAAAACATCTTATTCTCCTAGATATCAAGAGCCACCCGCTCTGATACCACTTGTTGAATCCATTGGATCGTTAGACTAAATGGTTTACACCATTTATCTAGAATGATTAACATTCTTATGAATTAACATAGCAGAATAGAATGATAATCATGAACAAGATGTTTGACAAAGATAAATAATTCCCAAAGGGTTTGTATCATTGATTAACACAAACCACTCTAGGTGTGTGTACATTGAATCCCACACCTAGAGATCAATGTTTACAGTAGGTTACATTGTGAATATGAAAGTGATAAACAAAAACCTACGTATGGTTCCTTTTATAACATAAGGAAACCATGATACATGGAAACTAAATAATATACTAATGAATAAATCAAAACAGAAATATTCATACTTATCACTACTTGACCAAATCTCCATCTTTTTAGTTATGGCAGGGGAAATATCACAACAGGGGAAAGTAACATAGCAGGGGGATCTTCTTTGAATTTCCTCCACCTGCTTGAACTCTTTCCTAATGCCATATTTGGTCCTTCTAGTTTCCATGGTGATTTGACTCATCAACTTTTGGCCCAACAGAAAAGGGAACCCCGACGCAAGGCGGGGTGTGTTTGGTTCGGACAGTAGGTACGCGAGACAAAGCAGGGGGAACCACCGGCTTAATCCGGTGGGAATTTTGCTCGACCAGTGGCACCGGCAGCGCCGGTGTGAGCCACGGCCAACACACCAGCCGCCGGCTGGGGGTGTTTTTCTCGGGGTTTTGTTGTCTCGGGCTTCGGGCTCGGGATAATTGTGTAAGCTAATTTTATAAGTAATTAAGTTAGTTTACATGCTTGATAAATTAATTTAATTTGGAACCATGACTTAGGTTAATTATCTAAATTAAATAATACAAGTTTTAACTTAAGTATTTTTATCAGACTATAGTTTATTAATTAATTATTTTATTTAAACTACATGAACTAATAATTAGTTAATAATTCCATGACTTAGGTTAATTAATTAAAATTAATAGTACATGTTAACCTAAATATTATACTAGATTTAATTTAATTAAACCATGACTTAATTTAATTAAAGTGATAACCTATAGTTTATTAATTTAACCATGATATGTTATTAATTAATAAAACATGTAATTTCATTATTAATTAATAATCAGATATAACCTATAGTATTTAATTAATAAACTATGCTATTAATTCTATGACTTATAACTTTTAACTAGTAAGCACTAGCTTATACTTTTTGCTTATTAGTCCAACTTATTTCTATTTATGGAAACTTTCTATTTCAGGAAACTTACTATTTTTAGAAACTGTCTATTTTTAGAAACTTACTATTTCAGGAAACTTTCTATTTTTTGAAACTTTTATTTTTGGAAACTTTCTATTTTTGGAAAGTTTCTATTTTTGGAAACCTGCTATTCTTAGAAAGTTACTTATTATTACACTACAAGTATAATAATACAAGAATACATGAAAAATACATAATCAGAAGACAAGTAAAACATGAATAATACAATATACCATTTAAAACAGTAAAATAAGATAAGAACTTATAAAATGAGTTAAGAATATACAAGAACCAGTAACACACTCATATATCAAACAACTCATATATGTCCCTTATTTATGTAGCACTAGTGAGTTCGGAGTAGGACTTTTCATCCTTTCATATTTCCTCAGAGTGAGAAAGTCATTAAAAATCATGTTGATCTCCGTGACAATAAAACAAACTTCTTTTGAGAGAAGCCTGAGTAGCTAGGAAAGGGTTGTGCTTCACATCACTGGGTCCATGATGAGTTGTCTTCATGATGTGTTGACCCGGTTTCTGCCTAAGTTGTATGGAGGGCTTCTTTCTTTACACCCTTTATCCTTACATTTCTTTTTCAATCTTCAACCCCTTCAATGCTTACCAAGACATCATTAATAGCACATTGTTGTGATTGTTCCAGTGCCATCATCAGTACTTAGTCGACATTCAGCTTTGTTCACATTCTACTCCATCTTTCCTAAGGACTACTAATAATCTATTGGATTGTCCCTGGGAAGATCCCTCCGGTTCTGGTTGGATCATAGGACTTAAACCTAACCACCCTTTTGACACCAATAACGTCGTGAATTAAAGATGTTGTGGGTATTTGATCATAACCATGAGTGCTTGAGTCTTTAGATCACATTTTAATCACATTTTCTCCCCTATCTCTAATATATAAAATCGATTGATATTAGAGATACCAAATTTGATTATAATATATTGTTAAAAATAGTCTTGAAAACTTTCAGGAGAAAAATGTGTCAAACTTAGCATGAAATTTGGAAAGCTCCCCCTCAAAAATTGATCCAATGGAATTGTCATTACGAGGATATGATCCACATTAAAATTTTGAGGATAGGAGTTGTTGAACACACAATTATTGAAAGATTTTGAATATCATTGTGAAATTCTTGAAAAAATTGTGTTCAACGCTTTTTGAAAAATCAATTCTTTTTGGCGAAAAGGTTTTTCTAAAGCATAAACTTGAGTTCATAGACTTTGAATGTCTTGACAAATCCACTCAAGTGTAAGAAGATTTAACTTCTTTTGCTGAGGGTAAGGGCACTAAATCGTACACTCCCCCGTGAATATATATCCAGGTTGTAATCTAAAAGTGATTACATGCCATTGTGTTGAGATCAAAACGTTGAATGTTTTGTAACAAGCTCAACCCGAGATAGATTGCTCTACCCGTTGTTGGAAATATTGTCCAAAAGAGACAATTTTCTTTAAAAAGATAGAAATGACATGTTTTGAAAGATATATTCAACTTCCATTCGAGCTTTATGTACATACTCGTGTCGTTATTGAGCGACATTTCTAGGTACGTCCATATTATCGATACTGAAAGACATGTCGAGAAGAATCTTTTTGGTATTTTTGAAAGATTTTTAATTTTGTGTTTTGCTTTTATATGTTTTATATTTTTGTATTTTGTTTTTCCATAGATATATACAAGTAGATGTTTGAAATATGAATCAAGCAGGTACCTTTTTCCAGAATCTCCAGGTCTGCTGGAGTCAAACACCTCATACCAATTTGCCTAACGAGGTACTCAAACCTATCTTTCGACAGAGCTTTTGTGAACAAGTCGGCTAACTGATAATCCGTTCTAACAAAGTATAATTCAATGATTCCGCGTTCAACTTGTTCCTTGATGAAGTGATATCTGATGTCAATGTGCTTCGTGCGGGAATGCTGTACCGGATTGTAGAAGATGGCTATGGCCGACTTTGAGTCACAGTACATAGGTACTTTATCAAAGTAGAAGCCATAATCCGTGAGTTGTGTTCTCATCCAAAGAACTTGAGCACAACACGCAGATAGAGACACATACTCCGCTTCGGCTGATGAAAGTGACGTGCAATCCTGCTTCTTGGAAGACCATCCCACAAGCTTATCTTGACCTAGAAATTGTGCACCACAAGAAGTACTTTTTCGTGTATCAAGACACCCTGTATGATCAGAATCTGAATAGGCCGTTAGAAAGAAACCGGTTTCCCTCGGATACCAGAGTCCCATATGAATGGTATTCTTAAGGTACCGAAAGATCCATTTAACCTCCTTGAGGTGCTTTTAAGTGGGTCGTGCTTGATATCGTGCACAATAGCATGTAGATGATGAATATCAGGTCTGCTTGCTGTCAAGTACATGAGGGACCCGATCATGGAATGATATCTCGTTTGATCTATGGGTAATCCCTCCAAGTCAGCGTCTAGAGATTTTGTGGATAATGGTGTCCTAACTGGGTCACATGAGGTCATACCATGCTTTTTGATTATCTCTTGACAATACTTAGCTTTGTTGATAAAGATACCACTTGGGGATTGGTGAACTTGAATTCCTAGAAAGAATTTCTGTTCGCCCATCATAGACATTTCAAATTTGCTGTGGATTACTTTTTCAAACCATTTTGAAAGTTTTGGGTTTGTAGACCCGAAAATAATATCATCAACATAAATCTGCACAAGCAAAATGTCATCCCCATATTTATAAGTGAACAAAGTTAGATCAATGGAACCTTTTGAGAAACCTTTGGATACCAAAAATTTCGAGAGCTCGTCGTACCACGCCCTTGGAGCTTGCTTGAGTCCATAAAGTGCTTTGTGGAGACGCTACACCTTATCAGGATAATGAGGATTGACGAATCCTTCCGGCTGCGTGACATAGACTTCTTCCTTCAAAGGACCGTTAAGAAATGCCTTCTTTACGTCCATTTGATAAACGATGAATCCCTTATGTGCAGCATAAGCAAGAAAAATCCTGACCGCTTCCATTTGAGCAACTGGTGCAAATGATTTTTCAAAATCAATACCCTCTTTCTGTCCATACCCTTTAGCCACTAGCCTAGATTTATCTTGATGATTAATAAGTGTGAAAACACTTATCCTTTTACCACTTATTTCCAATAATAACAAGACCAAAACGTGTATTTTATGTCGTAAAAGTCGGAATTATGCGTGGTTTGTGTTTTTATTGTGTTTCAGGATAAAAATAGGAAAAAGGAAGAAAACTCGGGCTATCACGGGCTTTTACCGAAGAAAACGAGAAAAGACGAAGTCAAAAGATCAAGAGTGTAAAAAGAACGGAAGTCCAAGGCCTATTCTAAATATTTATCGAAAAAAAGTCTAAAGACGGTAGTTTAATAAAGTTGAAGAACTCAAGTCTAATAGAAGAAGAAAATTATAAGTCAAGTTTAATTTATAACGACAAATCCCGAGACGACGTCGAGAAAGACAAAGAATTTAAATAAAGTCGAGACGAAAAGAAAGAGAAAGGAAGCAACACATGCACTCCCCACCTTCTATATATACCCTCCTAATGACACATTAGGAGAGTGTTAGTTAGTTAATTTAGCTAGTTTATTTTTTCTTTCTTTAGTTTTATCTTTAGAGAGAGAAAGTGTTTAACTTTCTCTTACTAAATCTTCATCTTTTCTTTCTTTTATGTTTAATCTTTAATTCAATCTTGTATTTAGGAATCATTAATCTACAAGTTCAAGTTTAAGCTTTTCATCATTTAATCTCGTTCTACCTTTCTTGATTTTGTTTTCTTTGATCCGAAATAATCTTTGATCTTGTTTTATCTTGATGTTTATATGATTAAAAAGTTTATCTTTTTATTCATATATAAGCTTTTCATACGATTAAGCTTTGAGCTTATCATGCTTATTGGCTTATTTTGTATCTTGCTTATTTACTTTTCATTTTCCTAAGAAGTTTTATCTTTTTATGGTTTGTTTTAAAAGATTTGCTTATTTAACGTTTTGTAAGTTCTTATTTATGCTTATTAGATCTTCTTATTATTGAATTGGTAAGGATTCGGATTGTGCTTTTTAAAAAAGTGCTTATTTGTGCTTATTAAGTTTACATACTATCAGAAAAGGGTAAACCCTTTTCGGACAGCTCATTCCGACACCAACCATCGGATTAGGGCTTTATATTCCGACTGCTTCATTGATTATTCCGATACAAGGTATCGGAAAAGGGTTTCTAATTCCGATGTTTTTTCCGATCGACATTCCGACAGATTTGTTTATTGGATTATTCTGATAGGGTGTGTTTGTCATTATTCCGATAGTCTGTTTTTCATACATTCCGACCATATTCCGTTGGGATTCCGACCATTAGTATTCCGATGGGTTTAAGTTTTTGTTTTTATAAAGTTTTAAGTTTTCAATTCACTTTTAAATTTTAAAGTTTTTAATCATTTATTTTTAACTCGAAATTTTTAGTTTAATTTTTAAAGCTTTTATTTTACTCAACGACATTTTCATATATGCTTTTAGTTTAAATTAGATAATCAAACCATTTTATTTTCCACCAAGAACGACTGAGTCGCACTTTTAACTAGTAATCAATTCGAAAAGACTTGGTTTAACGAACTTTCATACTCAGTCGTTCTTGGTGGAAAATAAAATGGTTTGATTATCTAATTTAAACTAAAAGCAAATATGAAAATGTCGTTGAGTAAAATAAAAGCTTTGAAAATTAAACTAAAAATTTCGAGTTAAAAATAAATGATTAAAAACTTTAAAACTTAAAAGTGAATTGAAAACTTAAAACTTTATAAAACAAAAACTTAAACCCATCGGAATACTAATGGTCGGAATCCCATCGGAATATGGTCGGAATATATAAAACCCTTTTCCGATACAAGGTATCGGAAAAGGGTTTCTGATTCCGATGTTTTTTCTAATCAACATTCCGACAGATTTGTTTATTGGATTATTCCGATAGGGTGTGTCTGTCATTATTCCGATAGTCCGTTTTTCATACATTCCGACCATATTCCGATGGGATTCCGACCATTAGTATTCCGATGGGTTTAAGTTTTTGTTTTTATAAAGTTTTAAGTTTTCAATTCACTTTTAAGTTTTAAAGTTTTTAATCATTTATTTTTAACTCGAAATTTTTAGTTTAAATTTCAAAGCTTTTATTTTACTCAACAACATTTTCATATTGGCTTTTAGTTTAAATTAGATAATCAAACCATTTTATTTTCCACCAAAAATGACTGAGTCGCACTTTTAACTAGTAATCAATTTGAAAAGACTCGGTTTAACGAACTTTCATACGAGGTTTAACCTTGTATTAAATGGCGCCGCTGCCGGCTCTTTTCGTTAAGACTAACGGTTTTTAGTGAGAGACGCGTTGGATTTTGGGATCCGTTCACTTTTGAACGTTATTATAATTTTCAAAAATCCATAAAAATTAAAAATTTTCAAAAATTCAAAAAAATAGAAAAACATAAAAAACCAAAAATATTTCTTGTCTATATTTCTTTTTTTGTAGGTGTGTATGCGTACCCGTGCTCGTAAGAAGAAAGCAATTCAAGCCGAAGTCGAAACTCCACCTATTGTCACCATGGACAATCGACCAATGATCAAAGCTTTTGCAATCGCAAGTAGAGGGCAACACCGATGCTATTGTCATACCAGAGATTGGAGCCAACAACTTTGAGCTCAAATCCGGCTTCATTCAAATGGTCTCTGCTCAACCATTCTTGGGGCGTACACTTGATGATCCTCATGACCATATAAAAAGGTTCCTTCAACTTACTAATACGGTCAAGTATAATGGGGTTTCACAAGAGGTGATTCGCTTGCAACTTTTTCCTTTCTCCTTAGAGGGACAAGCCCGGCATTGGCTTGATAAGGAACCGCCACAAAGTATTCTTACGTGGTCGGATTTAGAGACCAAATTCATCAACTACTTTTTCCCATCCTCACGTACTACCGCTTTGCGGAATGAAATCATTAACTTTGAACAAAAGTACGGTGAGACATTTAGTGAATCTTGGGATCGTTTTAAGGAACTTTTAAGAAAGTGTCCATAACATAGTTTCACAAAAGTACATCAAATTAATACTTTTTACAATGGTTTAAGCATGAATGACCAAGATTCACTAAATAGTGCCTCGGGGGGTAACATTTTGCTTAAGTCTTCTAATGCCGCATGGGATATTATTGAGAATAAGTCTAGAGTGCAAACTAAGAGTGTTCGGACTAATGTGGCTAGTGCTAGTACTAGTGACGCCGACAAGAGAATTGATAAGCTCACTTCGATTGTTGAAACACTTGCTCTGCAAACTGCTAACAATACCAAAAGCATCAATGCGCAAGTTAATGCTTTGAGTCAGTCATGTGAAATATGCGGGGGTTCTCATTCATACAGCGATTGTCCTTCGACTCATGACAATCCGGAAAATGTGTATGCCGCCAACGGTAACTTTTCTACGGGAGGCTATCAAGTACGTCCTCAAGGTGACCGCAATTTGCTCAGTTATCATTCAAACAACTTCCTTTCACCACCCGGTTTCCCCCCTCAAAACCAAAACAACCTCAATCGCAACAATCAAAACCAACCTCGAGCTCCAAATCAATATCAAACCCAAAGAAACCCATATCCACCTCAAGGAAACAATCAAGTTCACCAACCACCCGCTTATCAACCACCTGCCTACCATGCTCCTCCTCCCACCCAACCCACCGCATTTAATCAAGAGGTTGACACTTACATGAGGACTAATGATGCGATAGTACAGAATCTTCAGCGGCAAATCATCAACTTGAAAGGAGATATGGTGAAACAAGGGAATGATCTTCGAGCTGATATGCGAAACTCTTTGAGCAGTCAGACGAATGACTTAAGGGACATGATGGCTAGTTTCTTCCAAAGTAATCAAGCTTCTGATTCGGGTTCTCTTCCGAGTAACACAGTTGCTAATCCAAGAGGGGAGATGAAAGCAATCACCATTCGAAGTGGAAAAGGTTTAAAGGAACCTGAGCTTCCTACACCTATACCGGTGATTGTGACAAAGGAAAACGAGTCCCCTTCTCCAATTCCTCCACCTTCTATTTCTCCAATTCCTCCACCTTCTATTTCACCAATTACTCTACCTTATACTTCCACCCCTCCACCACCCACGGATGTGAGTGAGAAGTCCATTCCAAAGCCTTCATCTCAACCCAATATACCTTATCCCTCAAGGTTGAGGAAAGAGAAGTTGAAGAACAAGGATGATATTCAAGTTTCTAACTTTCTTAAAATGTTTAAACAACTGAATTACAACATCTCCTTTGCTGAGGCTCTCGCTCACATGCCCAAATATGCAAAAATGTCTAAAGATCTTCTCAGTGATAAGGAGAAACTTCTTGATATCGCTCAGACCCAACTTAACAAGAATTGCTCCGCAGCGCTCTTAAAGAAATTACCCACCAAACTTGGTGATCCGGGTCGTTTTCTCATTCCTTGCAACTTCCCCGGGGTATAGAATTGTATGGCCCTAGCCGATCTAGGTGCTAGCATAAAATTAATGCCATTAAGTGTTTGGAAACAATTATCTCTACCCGAGCTAGTCCCCACACGAATGACATTGGAATTAGCTAACCGTACGGTTGCTTATCCGGTGGGGATAGCCGAAGATGTCTTCGTCGGTGTCGACAAATTCACCTTTCCGGCGGATTTTGTTGTCGTTGACTACGAGATGGACCCCCGTGTTCCATTAATCGTTGGACGTCCATTCTTGAGGACCGACCGCACTCTCGTCGATGTAGCCGCGGGCGAATTAATCATGAGAGTTGGTGACGATAAAATCGTCTTCAACATGGGTAAACTTTCTAAGCAACCTTCTGAATACGAGAGCGTTAATTTCATTGACGTTCTTGATGAGGCTTGTGAAGAACATTTCAAAGACGCTTGTAAAAGTGGTTCTTCTTCTCTACCCATTGTTGAGACCGTTGCCTCTATTGCTCCATCACTAACTCCATTTGGAGAAAGTGATTTCCTTTTGAAAGAATTTGAAGCAACTTTGGAAGATGTGGACTTACAATATGACGATTCTCCCTCTAATTGGGATGAAGACATTCGTACCATTGAGAAACTTCTCAATGAGGACCATATTTCTCCACCATCTCCTAAGGAAATCTCTATCGATGATCCGAATTTGACTACGCCTTCCATCGAAAATCCTGCGGATTTAGAGCTTAAGGACCTACCGTCTCATCTCGAGTACGTTTTCCTTGAAGACAATAAGAAGTTACCCGTCATCATCGCTAAGGACTTGAAAGAAGAAGAAAAATCTCGACTTATCAACGTGCTGAAGAATCATAAGAAGGCAATTGCTTGGAAAATATCCGATATCCGCGGAATTGATCCGAACTTTTGTACTCATAAAATTCTCATGGAAGATGACTTTAAACTCGCAATCCAAAGCCAAAGAAGGGTTAATCCTAGAATTCATGACATCATCAAGAAAGAGGTTATCAAACTTCTAGATGCTGGAATGATTTACCCTATTTCGGATTTGACATGGGTTAGTCCCGTCCATTGTGTGCCTAAGAAAGGCGGAATCACCGTTGTGCCCAATGAAAACAACGAGTTGATTCCTACTCGTCTCGTTACAGGGTGGAGAGTTTGTATAGACTATCGCAAACTCAATGATGCTACGAGAAAGGATCATTTTCCCCTTCCTTTTATGGAGCAAATGCTTGAACGTCTAGCGGGTAATGACTATTATTGCTTCTTAGACGGTTTCTCCGGGTATTTTTAAATTCCGATCGATCCTAAAGACCAAGAGAAAACCACATTCATTTGTCCTTATGGAACATTTGCTTACAAACTAATGCCTTTCGACTTATGCAATGCTCCTGGGACTTTCCAATGGTGTATGATGGCTATCTTCCATGACATGGTTGAAGAAACTATGGAAGTCTTCATGGATGATTTCTCGGTCTATGGTGACTCCTTCTCTTATTGCCTTGCCAATTTGCAACGCATGCTTAAGTGGTGTGAAGATACTCGCCTTGTTCTAAATTGGGAAAAATGCCATTTCATGGTAAAAGAAGGCATTGTGCTTGGAAATAAAATCTCAAAAGCCGGTCTCAAAGTGGACCATGCTAAAGTTGATGTCATAGCCAAATTACCTCCACCTTAAACCGTGAAGGGTGTGAGAAGTTTCCTTGGTCATGCGGGATTCTATCGTTGCTTCATTCAAGATTTTTCTAAAATCGCTCACCCGATGACCCACCTCTTGGAAAAAGATACCCCCTTTATCTTTTCTAAAGAGTGTATTGAATCCTTCAATCTTCTCAAGGATAAGCTAACTAAGGCACCGGTCTTGGTTACCCCTAATTGGGAGCTACCTTTTGAATTGATGTGCGATGCTAGCGACTTTGCCATTGGAGCGATTTTGGGCCAAAGAGTGAACAAACACTTCCAACCAATCCATTATGCTAGCAAGACAATGACGGGGGCTCAATTGCATTATACCACTACCGAAAAAGAGCTTTTAGCTGTAGTGTATGCTTTTGAGAAATTCCGCCCCTATCTTGTACTTTCCACCAACATTGTCTATACCGAACATTCCGCATTGAAGTACTTGTTAACTAAACAAGATTCCAAGCCAAGACTTCTTCGTTGGGTTTTGCTCCTAAAAGAATTTAAAATCAAAATTCGTGACAAAAAGGGAGCCAAAAACCTAGCCGCGGATCATCTAAGTAGACTTGAGGATCCTTACCAAGGGGATCATCTGAATCAAGAGATCAATGACTCTTTTCCCCTTAAGGCCTTAATGTCTATCAATTCCAATCTTGATGACACCCCGTGGTTTGCGGACATTACAAACTACTTAGCGGGTGGTATTCTCATCGAAGGGTTAACATCCCAACAAAAGAAGAAGTTCTTTAAAGATGTTAAGAATTACTTTTGGGATGACCCTTATCTCTTCAAACAATGTGCTAATTTGATTATTCGTTGGTGTGTTGATGGACCCGCAACTTTAGACATTCTTGAAGCTTGCCATAAAGGACCCAACGGTGGTTACTTTGGTCCCAACTACACCGCGAAGAAGGTTTTCGACTCTAGATTTTATTGGCCCACCGTTTATCATGACGCTCATGATATGGTTAAACATTGTGATGCTTGCCAAAGATAAGGCAAGATCACACATAAAGATGAGATGCCTCAAAATTTCATACAAGAATGTGAAATCTTTGATGTTTGGGGCATCGACTTTATGGGGCCATTTCCATCATCTAAAGGGAACAAGTACATCCTCGTAGCCGTTGACTACGTATCCAAATGGGTTGAAGCTAAGGCTCTCCCTACGAACGATGCGAGGGTGGTTGTGAACTTTTTGAAGCAACTTTTTGCTCGATTCGGTGTTCCTTGTGCTATCATCAGTGACCGCGGGACTCATTTTTGCAATGATCAATTTGCTCAAGTCATGGCTAAGTACGGTGTCAATCACCGTCTTTCCACCGCTTATCATACTCAAACAAATGGTCAAGCCAAGATTTCTAACCGTGGATTGAAGAGAATATTAGAGCGAACTGTGAGAGAGCATCGTGCCTCATGGGCCGATAAGTTAGATGATGCTTTGTGGGCTTTCCCTACCGCATATAAGACGCCGATTGGTTGCACTCCATATCGTCTTGTGTACGGGAAGGCATGCCACCTCCCTATTGAGATGGAACATAAGGCGTACTGGGCCTTGAAGTGGGCCAATTTTGACATCAACAAAGCCGATGATCTTCGGAAGATTCAACTCAACGAGCTAAATGAACTAAGGAATGAAGCTTATGAGAATTCATTTATCTACAAGGAGAAGACCAAGATCATTCATGATGCAAGGATTAAGAACCGAGAGTTCCACATCGGTGATCAAGTCTTACTCTTTAACTCTTAGTTGAAGATCTTCTCGGGCAAGCTAAAGAGCCGTTGATCTGGTCCATTCACCATCGCCAAAGTCTTCCCATATGGCACCATTGAGCTTTCTCAGCCAAATAGGCCTAATTTTAAAGTGAATGGCCAGCGTGTGAAGCTGTATTTTGGTGAGGACATCTCTCATGAGATGATTCCATCCCTCATCACGTTTCCCTTAATTAGTTATGGATCGATTCAGGCTCGTGACTCGGTTAGCAAAAACAAGCGCTTCTCGGGAGGCAACCTGTTGATCTATCCTTTACCCTTTTCATAATAAGTGTAGGGGGAGCCCCGTATGTGTTTGTTGTCTTGTTTCTTATGATGTGCAGGGATTCAACCTTCAAAGAGCACTTTTGATGACATTTGACGAACCGTGATCCCGTGTACCCGTCTTCCCGGTTCTATCCTAAACTGTCATGATTCAATATTTTATATCTTATATGTTCACACTGAAATCACTTTTGTAGAATATTGATAACCTATGAATCTATGAAGTGGGTTGATGTTTTCTAGTGAGAGAAACTAGAGAGATAAAGTGAGAGAATACTTGAAAGATTTATTAATATGAAATGTGAAAATGGAACAACAACCAACCCCTTTCCTTAGTGGAAAGGGGTATTTATAGTACCAAGCTAAACATGGGCTTGGGCCGGTCCATGACAAGCCCATGGACCGGTTCTTACTTAAGTTAATAAGTAACTAACAACTATTATCTAACTACGAGCTATTACAACATGAATATTATTGTGGAGTGACCGATACTTCTAATATACGTAAAAACGTATTTCTAACAATCTCCCCCTAAGGGAGGTCACTCCACGTTTACAAAGTTCTAAACCTAGCATACTATACTAAGTCTTCGTTCTTTAGCTCGTAGTCTTTTCTTCTTTTTTTTCTTTTGTTGTGAATATGTTGATTTGATCTTTTTGGCTTTGACTTGAGAGCATTGTTCTTTGGCCTTTCACGTGCGATCTTTGCCTTTCTTGTGAACTTTGCCTCCTCGTGACTTCATGTTCCACACACTTACGTCTTTTTGTTGAATTCTCGAAAGCTTCAGAGTTTGGTACAGCGGAAGACTTTATCTTGTACTTTCTTGAATTTTTGCTGAACTTTGTTGCAAAATACATAAGCATGTGGGAACGACTTTTACAGGTACACCGCAACACCACCGTCTTCACTGGTACACAGCAACGCCACCGTCTTCAACAGGTACACAGCAACGCCACCGTCTTTAACAGGTACACAGCAACGACACGAATAAAATGGCTTTGAACATTTTATTCTAATTCGGTAGCATTTTACCTCCGGTCGGTGAAGACCGTTGGACGATATTAGATATCGTACCCGTGACGGATAGTTTCAATTAAGTAACTTCCTGACAGGATTTCGCGGGTAAACCCGTTCTCTTTATTCGACCGTCCAAAGCTGACTGCGAACATAAAGAGTGAATCACTTGGATAAATTATCCTTGTGATTAAAAGCCGTCAATTCATGAAACCTGGAACAAGTGAATTTCAATTAAGATTTTCACCATCGTTGCTTTCCAGTTGTCACGAGCTCAATTCATAAAGAATCTTGCGCGTTACCTACCAAGTGCTGTTTGATGTTGACACTAGAAGGATTTCCACTCGTCACTGTGGTCAATAAAGAGTCACTCTGAGTGTTCTGGCAAGATCATATGATAATGCGAAGAGGCCTGGAACGAGTTTAAGTTCAATTAAGAATTAAACCACTGTTACCTTCCAGTTTTTCACAAGATTGGTTCTAAAAGAACCGCACGTGTAACCTACCATGAGCTTGTTTAATGTTGGCTCAAGCAGGATTTCCATCTTCATTGTAATACTTGCGTATTACTCGGATGTTCTGGCAATATTACAGGAATACTGCGTAGGACTCATGAAAATCTCTTACTTTTCACAGTGTGTGAGAAAGCAAGGAATAAATGGAAAGTGTCCTAATGAGACTTTTGATGATCTCTTGGCTCTAGACTCGATTGTGCGTTTTGATTTAGTGAGCGATGGCTGGAGAGGAGTGCCACCTTTTCAATACCAGTCTATTCGGAGTGAATAAACCAATAGATAACGTGTTGATCTCTGTGTGATTAAAACAAATACCTTTTGAGAGATATTTGAGTTAGCTGGGGAAGGGTTGTGCATTGCATCACTGGGTCCATGATGTCTTTCTTCAATACCGAGAATCATTAGCAAAAATGACCTCAATAGCATATGTATTGACCCGGTTTCTGCCTAAAGTTGTAAGGAGGGCTTCTTTCTTTACACCCTTTATCTTTACATTTGTTTTTCATTCTTCAACCCCTTCAATGCTTACCAATACGTCATCACTAGCACCTTGTTGTGATTATTCCAGTGCTAGCTTAAGTACTTGGTCGGCATTCAGCTATGTTCACATTCTTTCTCCATCTTTCCTAGGACTTCTAATTCTATCTAGGGAATTGTCCTTGGGAAGATTCCATCGGCTCTGATGAATCATTGGACTAAACCTATTCCTACCACCCTTTTGTCACCACATCCGTCGTGAATTTAAGCGTGTTTTGGGAAGGAATTGCCACCATGAAAAATCATTGAAAATCACCTAAAGTACTTGTGATATTGAAATCAAAAGTTTTGTACCTTAGGTGTTTTGTTCATCAAAAACGCTCCCCCTTAACACGTGCTTTACACATATTAAGTTGGATAATCTTTAAGTCTTTTTCATTTTAGCCAAGTATCATTTAAATCTCCTTAATCCCATTTTCTCCCCTTATCCAAAATGTTAACCATTAATATTTGGGATATTGAATGGATTAACCGGTCTTTGGGTAAAAATGAAATTGATGTTTGGCCATAGAACAAATGATTGCTCCCCCTTAAGTTAATAAGGGGTAGTTGTAGTGCTTTAGCATGATATATTTTGAAAGATTTAGAATCGCATGAGAAATTCTTGAAAAATTATCATACCTTAACACTACAACAAGACATTAAAGCACATTATTCACAAATATACATATTCACAAATAATACCAATATAGAGTGACCTGAAATGTACGACCCTTCAGATGGATCGTTGTAGTGTCCTGTAGTGCACTCCATATGGTCTACCACCCACGAATCTTTCCAAGCTCCTCATCAACCGACGTTCACGGAGCTTTTGATCGATCTTTTTGATCACGTACTTCGCCATCTGCTTATAACCTGGATGCCAATCCTCCGTCATTTCTGGCAAAGTCTTACCCGAGTTCAGATGCTCCAACTTTCCTCTGACTTGTATAAGAGTTCCATCACTATACTTGTGGAGCTCCCCCACCCTCATAAACTTCATCAAACCTCGACTGTTCAAGTAGAAAATGCCGTAATTCGGGACAGAAATGCCGGTATAGGGACATCTTGCTACATGTTGAGGTAACACTTGGTTCACAGGACGGGTTAAATTGAGCTTCCTCTGATAGCTTTCGACTCCCAACTGAAGATCTTCAACTCGGGTCTTGATGACAACGCTTCGTGTGAACATACGAAGTGCTGTATTCAAAGCAATGAGGTCTTCACGAGGAATATGTGTGAGTTGATCTCTGGTCATCAGAAGCAGCATATCTTCGATATCCTCAAGGCGAATGATGGAAAAATCTCCCTGTTGGATTTTGTATTCCCTGTCATCCTCCCTTTTCAAACGAATCTCCGTCACATGATAGTAGCCATTCTTGGCTTCTGTTTTCATCCCTAAAATGCTGGAGATGCGGATATCGGTTCTAACTGAGCTTCCAGAATTGACTAAGCAGCAACCCCTGTACGCCCTTCTGACTCGTTCGTCCCAATGAGATGCACCTATGACAGCATACATATCATAATTACGATTTATCTTAGGGACCCAGAGTCGGTTTACCTTTTCCTCGATAAAGGGTATTGCTCCCCAGTTGTCAGCTTTCAGCAAGGTCAGGGATGTTGCGTACTTTGATGACCCCTTCAGTAGATACACCAGATCATTGGTGACAAAGAAGTCAAGAGCAATCTGATTATCTTGATCCATTGGAGGTGGAGCTCTTTCTGATTCATGAAGACCTGGCCGTTGAACGGTATTCAGAGCCTTCAGGATCTCCTCGGCATAATATTCGAACTCCATTTGGGTCAACCGGGTTTTGGCGCGAAGTCTTTTATCCTTCAGTACTTTCTTCACCAATGATGGAGTAACCGAAGTCTTATACTCATGAGCAAGAAATGCACATAAGTCAATCGGACTTCGGATACGAAGATATAAGACCTCTGTGTCGGCGTCGGTGATCGGATCATACTGCGCCGCTGCCGTGATCCAAGCCTGTGGTGGAGCAGTCTCGTCGATTTCCAACGTGTCCTCCCAGTTCCTTGTGCTTGGTTCAGGTATAGTTGATTGTGGGTTTTGTTGCTGAGGAGTGGAGACGTGAACATCTGCTTGTTCAGATTCAGGCATTTCAGCAGTGTCATGGAAGGGTGAGTGTTGTGCAGCTTCTGGTTCGGTTACTGATTCTGCAATCACAGGAGTAACAACACAAGAACTAACGGGGTTAGTGGTAACAGGTATTGATGCATGGATAAATGTACCAGGAATAGATGACCCTGTAGTGGCATTCACGTCATGGCGCCACTTCGATCGTCTGGATTCCGTGGATGTAGACTTCTCCTTTGGTGCTGCATCTTTCTTTGACTTGGTGCCAGACTTAACCACTTTCTTTGAGCTGGCGCCCTTATCCCCTTTCTCACGCTGTTCACCTTTATCCGCATTGCTCCCCTTAACACTCTCCTGGTGACCATCACCACCATTATTACCATCATTATCATCATCATCTGCATCCTCATCATCATCATCCTCATCCTCATCCTCATCATCATCATCATTATCATTATCGTCCTCATCATCCTCATCATTCTCATCCTCATCATCCTCCTCATTCTTATCTTCTTCTTCTTCTTCTTCCTCCTCTCCACCAGTACCCTCTTCTTCGTCGCTCTCTTCCCTTTCTTCTTCAGGGAGAATGTGGTAGGGTACCACACTTCCAAACGTCTTGAACAACCTATCATCCTCCATGATAGCGTCATTCAGGGATTTGAAGAGAGCCCGTTGTTTTCTCGATTTATCAAACGATCCAAGTTCCTTCATTCGAGCTTTGAGGATCTTCTTAAGTTCAAAATCCGTCAAGTCATAAGCGATCTTGTAGGCGGCTTCTGAAGGATTGGATGATTTGATCATTAAGTTGTCAGCAGCAAGCGTCTTCAAGTCATCACGCAGTTTAGGCATTAAGGATTCAATGGAGTCTTTCACTCTTTGCTCAATAGTAGCTTCAAGAGCTTCTTTTTGCTCTTTAAAGTCATCCTTAATAGCTTTAAGTCTTGCAATTCGTGCTTTATGCCTATCAGCTTCATCCTTTTTAACCTGAGCAAGTTCTTCTGCATGAGCTTTACGTGTAGCTTCCATGTCTGCAGCGAACTTGGCAATCAACTCTTCTTGAGTTTTCCTTGATGCTTCTTCACTTTGAGCTCTTCTATTTAACTCTCGGCGAAGTTCATCCATTTCTCTCTTTTGTTTGTCCACGTGTTTATCCAACAACTCGGCCATCACTATTGCTGCCATTGCAGATGTTGCAGAACTGCTCTGGGTTGAGGGAATAGGCTCGGTTGTGACTGCGGTGCTAAGAATGGGCTTTATTGGTGGTGGAGGAAGTGGTGTAGAAACCGGTTTGGTTGGTAAGGGTTGAGTTGGTGGAGGTTGAGTTGTTAAAGGTTGAGTAGATGCCTTTTCAATACCAGCTGAAACAGGGATTGATGGCTCCTTCGAAGTGGAATAATGTTCAGGTGACCCAAATTCGTCAACATCATCGGGTTCCATGTATTCATCCTCAA
The DNA here is from genome assembly GCA_025667525.1 of Glebionis coronaria. Classification (NCBI taxonomy): domain Eukaryota; kingdom Viridiplantae; phylum Streptophyta; class Magnoliopsida; order Asterales; family Asteraceae; genus Glebionis; species Glebionis coronaria. The sequence continues at coordinate 46,108,481 of CM046880.1, read as the reverse complement.
CGTCTACCCTTACACCTGAACCACTACCGCCAGTATCTTTCCTACTCCTTTTAATGGCTGTCTTCATCATTTGTTTCTCAGCTTTATCAAGAGTAGGATCAACAATGCCTTCTTCGTCACGTAAACGCATCTCATCAGCCTTACCCTTTCCTTTCTTACCCTCTGTCTTCTTCTTCTTGGTTTTGGGTTCAGGTAAATTTGTTTGCTTCCTTTTACCTTTGCTCTTCACCGTGGTTGACGAGTCTTCACCTGCTAGAATACTTGCGCGTTGATTCTCAATTTCTGTTAGCAAGTTCTTGTAATCCTCAGATGCAATAATCTCATCGGTCAGAAGATGACTGGGAATGGGACCAGGAATAACCGTATTCGAATGAGTCTCCTGCCTTAAGTCTACCAAATCATCATCATCTATCATGTGGTGACGACTACCTGCACGCTTGTTAATGGATGCATCGTTTTCCATAAAGTAATGTATGATCAACTTAATAAACCTAGGGTACTGGTAAGTTTTAACTTTACCCTTTGTGTTAGTGAAGAGTTGAAAAGTAAACTCCTCCCACAGCAGTGATGCATAATCAATACCCATACCTTTGAACATACCATAAAACATCTTGATGATTGGTGGACGAACAGCATCATACCCAGTTGTTTTGGGTGTTAAACAGCGGCTTAGAATCCCAAAAATAGCTTTCCATGGTTGACCAACTTTGGCAGTAGTAAACTCAGACGGGGTTCGTATGTCAAGACATCCAATGGCGGTGAACATCTCCATGATCTGGTCCTTAGTCGGGTTGGCTGAGTATGATAAGTCTTTGAGTGTCGGCCGAAATCCAAAAATCTTCCTAAAGTCTGACACAGTAAGCGTCTGCTGCTTGTTGTCCAAGGAAAAAGTGATTTTGTTGGACGTCTTCTCTTTGGTAGCCCAGAACTCGTAAAGGTAGTCGTAGGGTACTGAAGCACTTCTCCTTAGCGCATGCTTGAAATGAGATTTATCAAGCATGGCTGTACCTACCTTAAAACCATTATGGGTAGAGTGAGATACCTCCTTCAGACGGTAGTTGTTCGGAATAAACTTTAGAGTCTTGGCTTCAGCAATGGCGGCGGCTCTGTTGTGTTGTAGTTGTTGTACGGTAGGGTTAGTCATCGTCTCTGCTTAAGATAAAACACAACGGTTGATACAAACAAGTATGAATATCATTATGACTTTAAACCTAAGCATTGTACATATGACATAATCCCTTAATCATTGAAATCATTCAAACATCTTCTATTCGGAATAATTAGCCTATGTGGAATAAAATCCCTATTCTGAATAAAGGCCTATTCGGAACATTTGGCTATGCGGAATAAAATCTCTATTCGGAACATTAGGCTATGCGGAATAAAAGCTCTATTCGGAACATTAAGGCTATGCGGAATAAAAGCTCTATTCGGAACATTAAGGCTATGCGGAATAAATCTCTATTCGGAACATTAAGCCTATGCGGAATAAACACTCTATTCGGAACATTTTGTCTATGCGGAATAAAGACTCTATTCGGAACATTAATCCTATGCGGAATATATTCCTATTCGGAACATTTGTCCTATTCGGAACATTTGCCCTATTCGGAACATTTGCCCTATTCGGAACTTTTGCCCTATTCGGAACATTTGCCCTATTCGGAACATTTGCCCTATTCGGAACATTTGCCCTATTCGGAACATTTGCCCTATTCGGAACATTTGCCCTATTCGGAACATTTGCCCTATTCGGAACATTTGCCCTATTCGGAACATTTGCCCTATTCGGAACATTTGCCCTATTCGGAACATTTGCCCTATTCGGAACAATGTCCTATTCGGAACATTTGCCCTATTCGGAACATTTGCCCTATTCGGAACATTTGTCCTATTCGGAACTTTTGCCCTATGCGGAACTTTTGCCCTATGCGGAATTTTTTGCCCTATGCGGAAAAACATTTCTATTCGGAAAACATTGCTTCTATGCGGAAAGTTTTCAACAGTTACTATTTTTCTAATTTAGGCACTTAATCCGTTTGATTCAATTGTTCTAATGGACAAATCTATGCAATTAGACCTATTCCGAATCATCCCCAGGTAAAATCCCCAAATTAAGTAACCCTAATTAAGCAGTAATTTGATTCGAGTGATTTGCAATTAAAAAGAGTTAATTGAATTGATTTTCATGAAGGATTAAACCGATTATTATACCTTTTTGATGATCTTGATCTTAGAAGAGTTATTGATTTCAGATGATTGATTGGTGTTCGCGTGTTTGTTTTGTGTGTTTGTATGAATGGCGGCAAATGAAAAACTAGAACAGTGATATGAAAGAAAAAACGGGGGGGGGGGGGGGGGGGAACTTTTGACTAGGTCAAAGTTTTCCATAAGTTTGGACAAGTTGTCAACTTTGCCCCCTCAATTTTCTTTTTGCTTCATTCAATCATTCTTTTGGTTACCAAGATTTGATACTAGCCATTTTGACCCTATCTTATGTTAATTATTCGAGCCTTAGTGATTAACTTAACTTAACACAAGCACAATCCACAACAAACTTATAAGCAACAACAAGACATATGCCAAAGCAATCCAACCATTAACCATTAAGCTTTGTGAGTTTCCTTGAAAACTTTTGAATATCTTTTTGATGTGAAAGATGATGAAACATTTTCTCCCCCTTAAACGATGACCCGTTTTCTATTTAAAGAGCTGTAGTCATTGTTTAACGAGGCACATGATGATGAAATACATTTCCCAATTGATATCTTGAAAAAGTTTGATTCGTGGTGTCAATAAGATTTCTCTTATTTTAACAAATTAATGCACTGAGACGTACACAAATTCGTGTTAGACCAAGTTGTAAAGTAAACTTGATCCCTTTGCATGATTTGGCTTGTAAATCACGCCCGAGAAAATTAATTCCCGTTCTGAGCCAACGTTTTCCAAGGAAATACGTGACTTTAATATGAAAACCGGGTTGCAGTCTGAAATAACTACAAGCCATTATGGGCATGTTTTAAAAATGTACAACTTTTATACGGACTCTATTTATGGCACCGTGTCAATATTGATCGACATTTCTAAGGCCGTAAATATTACCGTACTAAAAGACATGCCCGTTTTAAACGAAAAATATTTTTGGTTTTTCTTGATTTTATAATTTTTATGGTTTTTCTAGGTTTTATATTTTTTATGGTTTTTCTTGGTTTTATATTTTTTATGGTTTTTCTTGGTTTTATATTTTTGTATTTTCTTTTTGTGGTTTATATATTTACTATAATATACATGATCACAACCAAAGGATACTCTGAATAGTTTACCACGACTATTCAGCTGATTCTTCTGCCAACTCTTTGAGAGTCGCTGGAGTGAATGATTTCATGCCAAGCTTGTCGATCAAAAACTCGATTCGTCCTCGATCTAAGGCTTTGGTGAACATATCCGCCAGCTGGTACTCAGTAGTGACAAAATACAGCTCGATCACTCCGTTTTCCACCTGCTCCTTGATGAAATGGTAGCGAATGTCTATGTGCTTGGCCCGGGAGTGTTGAACATAGTTGCAGCAAAGGGCAATGGCGCTCTTGTTGTCACAATACATCGGGATTTTGTTAAATCCAAGACCGTAGTCAGTTAATTGTGATCTCATCCAAAGGACTTGAGCACAACAACCGGACATGGCGATGTATTCAGCCTCCGTGCTAGAAATTGCAGCGCTTTTCTGCCTTTTTGAAGACCAACTGATCAATCTATCTCCTAGGAGTTGCACAGATCCAGAAGTGCTACGCCTCGTGTCTTGACATCCAGCATGATCGGCATCTGCGTATGATATTAAAGCAATCGAGGAATCTTTCGGATACCATAGACCACGATGAAGTGTTCCTTTTAGATACCGAAAGATCCTTTTAACTACATGTAAGTGCTTTTCGGTAGGCCGAGCCTGATACCGGGCACACATGCATACAACAAATTGCAAATCAGGCCTGCTAGCAGTCAGATAGAGAAGGGTGCCAATCATTCTACGGTAAAGTTTCGGATCGACAATAATCCCATCCCTATCTTCATCTAACTTGGATTTCTCCACCATTGGAGTGTCTACGGGGTCACAATTCTCAAAGTTATATTTCTTAAGAGATTCTAGAGCATATTTGGATTGATTAATAAAGATGCCTCTGGGATTCTGAGAAATCTGTAATCCTAAGAAAAATGAAATTTTTCCCATCATCGACATCTGAAAGCGTGTGGACATTATCTGCTCAAATTGTTTAGACAATTCTATGTTAGTGGCAGCAAATATTATATCATCAACATAAATTTGTACCAGAAGCATGTCGTTGCCGTCCTTGAGAGTGAATAGAGTGGGGTCCACTTTGCCTTTGGAGAAGCCTTCCGACATGAGATATGTTGACAGGAGATCATACCACGCGCGTGGAGCTTGTTTCAACCCATAGAGAGCCTTCTTAAGCTTGTACACATGGTTAGGAGACTCCGTGCTGACGAACCCATCCGGTTGACTAACATAAACTTCTTCCCTTAGTTCACCGTTCAAAAATGCCGTCTTCACATCCATTTGATAGACGATCATGTTCATATGAGCAGCAAACGCAAGGAATAGTCTAATCGCCTCCAATCTAGCCACAGGAGCAAAAGATTCCTCAAAGTCTATACCCAAGGCTTGTTTATATCCTCTAGCGACCAATCTTGCTTTATTCTTCAATACCGCACCCATCTCATCAAGTTTAACCTTATAAACCCATAACAAAGTAAGGATGTTAACCTTGTCAGGGCGAGGAACCAATTCCCATACTTCTAGTCGTTTGAATTCATTGAGTTCCTCCTGCATAGCTTCAATCCAAGAAGATTGGGTCATAGCCTGCTGCCAATTTTTGGGTTCAACTTCAGAGAGAAATGCATCAAAGTAACAATATAGTGCACTCTCTTGTAATTGATGGCGTGTAGAGACTGGTCGATCTAGATCTCCAATAACATTCCTAATTGGGTGATCTTTTGTCCATTTAGTGCTATGGTTTTCAATCCTAGGTGGTCTGGAGTGAACAATAGAAGGAGCTTCTTCTGAGGTAGACGCGGCTGAAGGGTTTTCAGGGATCGCTACACCAAATAAAGGAAGCTCTTGCAAGTGAGCATATTCCAAGTCGTGATCAGTAGAATCCTCTTCCACATCATTAGGCACAAGTAGGGGTGATGATTCAGGTGTAGTTTGAGAATCACTTGGTGAAGGTGCATCAGGTTCAATTTGAATTGTAGATGCATTAGATAAAGGTTCATTAACTTGAGCAACCACTTCAGGTATTGGAGCAATTACTACAGGTACTGGAACTTCATCAGTCGGGGGATCGAAGAATTCATCAAACAACGGTTGAAACAGTTTATCCCACTCGGGCCTTGATGGTGGTAAAAATGATGTAGAAGTAGGATTATTGGGAACTAATCCGGAACTTATAGCACCGGGTCCCATCTCATGAAGCGCGGGTTCAGAGCTGTGTTGCTCAGAAGCCATCGCTGTCAGCTCGTCGAAATCAGCGTCCATAGTTTCTACAATCTTGCCAAGACGACGGTTATAGATTCGGTATGCTCTTTTGGACGGTGAGTAACCAATGAAAATACCTATGTCGGCTTTTGGTTGAAGCTTACCCAAGTTCTCACTATTGATGTTTGGATAACACAGAGCACCAAACACATGGAAAAATGAAACATCGGGTTTGCGGTCATGTAGAAGCTCATAAGGTGTTTTTCCATGGCGTTTCCGAATGATAGAACGGTTTTGGGTGAAACATGCAGTAGAAATAGCCTCTGCCCACAAGAACAATGGAGCGTTCGCATAAATAAGCATGGTCCTAGCAGCTTCCATAAGTGTGCGATTTCGTCTTTCAACGACACCGTTTTGTTGTGGAGTGCGTGCAGCGGATGTTTCATGTGATATACCAACTCCTTCATAATAATCACGAAGAGTCTGGTTTACGAACTCTGTACCATTGTCTGTACGAATGCGGCGGACAGTGGTATTCAAACGTACCTGAATGAACTTCAGAAAAGTGATGATAGCTTTTGGTGCTTCATCCTTTGTACGTAGAAATCTAACCCATGTAAACCTGGAAAAATCATCCACAATGACGAGAATGAATTTCTTACCGCTCACACTTTCAGTTCTCATTGGTCCACAAAGATCCATATGCAAAAGATGAAGTTTTTCTTGATTAGTGTCTTCAGCTTTGGGTTTGTAAGATTTCTTGGTGCTCTTCCCTCTTGAACACGCAGAACATAAATGGTCCTTGTGAAATTTAAGCTTTGGAAGACCACGAACTAACTCGTTTTTAGCCAGATGATTAATAGCATCAAAATTAAGATTAGATAATCTGCGATGCCATAACCATGACTTGGTCTTAGAAGCTTTAGAGAGAAGACATACTGGAGAAGCGGCCATCATGTCTTGTAAGGACAAAGTGTAAAGATTTGCACCACGAGATCCCTTCAACAAATCTTTTCCTTCCAAATTGCGGATGAAACAAGTGTGTTGTCGAAAAGCAACCTCAAGGTTGGAATCACAAAACTGTCCTACTGAGAATAAGTTATGACCAAGACCTTCAACATAGTATACCCTAGAAATCGTCACGTTTCCAATCTGATATTCACCATACCCCATAATCTTTGCTATATGATCATTCCCAAATTTAACCGTACCAAGAAACTTGCTGACGAAATTTCGGAGCATCGAGCGATTTCCGGTCATATGTTTTGAACAACCGGAGTCCAAATACCACAGGATGATTTGGACCACCTGAAAATATCACCACACAAAGACAATGTAGAGGTATCGGAATCTGAGTGTTCCTTGTCATTAGCAGGTACAGATTTAATAATCTTAGATTTGCTAACTCTAGGTTTCTTAGATTTCTTAGCCTTCTTCTTCTTAATTGGTGGTGTAGATTCTAATTGGCTCAAATCCTGAGGTATTTCTACACTGATAGGCACTATAGTGGGGGCTGACCTAATTAAAGGGCGCTGTTTCCATACTTGAGTGCGAGTGTTCCTAACTAAAGGACGCTCAGACCTAACCTCAATGGATGCATTCCTAGTTAAAGGGCACATTTTACCATCTAGTGTAAAGGTCCTACCAGTGGGACGCCATTGCCAGCCAACTTGGGCACGAGTTCTACCCGTTGGCTTCCATTCAAGACCATTCTTAATAGCATTCATTTCATTAACGTGATCAATCAGACACAAATCATGACGCTGGGAAAACATACATTCATTACAATTCCAACAATTTAAATCAGAATTCACGAATGGTTTAGGCTGCTGCACAGGCGCAGAGCTTTTAGTCTTAACATGATTCATTTTATTTAAAACTGAACTAGCATTCCTATTGTGGACTTCTACTTTCTTCTTTGTGGCACTACTAGTGGAGGGCTTGATCTTAGCTTTCTTGAGTGGCGATCCTTTAGCCTTAGTAGTCTCTTTTAATCCTGTAGAAGGCAAAGTGGGAACATTAGCAGCAGATTTTAAAGGTGTCTTACTTGATTGTGCCAATGACGGTTTCGCTCCTGGAGTCTTATTAAATGGAGTGACAGCAATGGGCCTATTATTAAGTAGTGCAGAACCTGGTGTACCTATGTATTGCAAATAAGCCAAGCAATATTGAACTCGCTTAACATATTCATGAGCCGAATAATAGTCGCTACTTGAGGGATCTAAGGCATAAAGATCGTCTAAAATATCCCTAAGAAGATCGACATGCTTAATGGCATTCCTCATATAATCATCATAGGTAACCTGGTTTCTCTTATGAAGCGGATTCTTATAAAGCACTACTGACTTGGTTGTTGGAGCACTAGTGGACGGTGCAGAGTCGGTAGCTAAGTTATCAACAACTTCTTGTCGGGTGAGAAGAAGTGTCTCCTTTAACTCAGCCAAAACCATATTTTTGTCTATGAGCAGGATGTTCAAGTCAGAGATTTCTTCGCACTTTTGGTTCAATTGTTCAACATAATATTGTTGCTGTGCCGCATTAAAAGCGAAGCGTTCTTCTAGTGAACCATAAAGAGCGGATAGTCCCTGCCTTGTCCGATCCATCTCCCCTAGAACAGTTGATAGTCTAATTTCTAAGACCTGGTTTTTAGACTCTGCAGCCTCTAGTTCCATTCTTAATGTTTCCTTTGATGATATCTCTCTCTTCAATCTCATGATTTCTTCCTCTAATGTCTTAACAATTGCAATCATCTTGTCACTATTCTCAACACCGTTTTCACAAACATTTGATATCAAAAGATTTTCATTTTGATTTTGTTGTTTTAATTCTAAAGATATACAATGTTGTTCTAGTTGATTAAAGCGTTGTGAAAGTAAATTGTAAGAATCTTGTAGCTTTAAAAACTCAGCGTTAGATTCGTGACAAGAATGATTTTCTACCTCATTTACAGTATCAGCAACATTTACAGAAAGATTACAAACATCATCACAAATATCCTCACAAATATTCACAGCATCACAATTAATCACAGCAGATGTAAGCTCATTCGAATAATTCACATTTACAGTAGTAAGCACATCACACGAGATTACTTCAGACAAGAATCGGTCATATTCGGTTAAAATCTTTTCTTTTTCAATTAGTTGCAGTTCGTAAGCGGTGTCCATTTCGTAAAACACTTTTTGAACTTCCCCAATTTCAAACTGAAGATTTTCCTTAAGAGATGCAAAACTTCCTTTTAGACTTTCGACAAACGGATTGATCTTAGTTTTAAACACCTCGTTCATGTGTTCGAAAGCCCATTCTCCGGCGTTTAAGCCATTTGAAGTCGTACATTCCAAAATGACCTTGTCAAAGTTAGTAAAGTATCGGTTAATCTCTTTCAAGTTTAACCATACAGTGCTAACAGGTGGAAGATTCTTTGGAATTTCCTTAGGATCTTCCATGTTGACAAGTGTAGGAAATGTACTAGGGCTTTCTTCCTCTATCATGTAGGTTGGTGCTGTAATAAGATCTTTATCCATATGGAATCGAACTCTAAAATCAGTTTTAGCAAGCTCCTTATTCATTTTAAAATAATCACAATCGGGATATTTTGCTGAATTGTATGACCGATCCTCATCAACTAGATCCTTACTTGTTTGATCATTGGGAAAAACAATCGGGTCTAAAGCCAATCCTAATTGAGTTGCATTATAAAGTCTAGGACTATGTCTTAAAGCTTGTTTTGCATACCGTGGATTAGGGGGAAGGCCTTTTAGACGTGATAAGTTAAATTCTCTAAATGAAGCATCAAATAAATGAACTAGTTGTGAAGCAGCGTATTGTCTTAACAGCAAGTAATCTAGACTTCTAATCTTATTAGTGGCATTAATCTCCATTTCAGTCTTCTTAGATTCGAGTAATTCAAAATCAGTTTGAAGTTTTTGAAAATTAGTGACCACTAACTCCTTTTCTTTAAGTTCATTAGACAGATTTGCTCTTAAGTTTTCGATCTCTTGCAAGTGACCCATTTGTTTGTTTCTAAAATGATCATATTCGAGATTTGTGAGAACACTAGACGAAGGCACTAATTCCAAAGTTTGTACTTTCTCATTGCTTAAGGCAAGCTCATCAGACAAATTCTTATTCTTAGCTAAGGTTTCTAAGAGTGCAGCATTCATTTGGCTAAGTAATGTAGCAGGAACCATGACTAAATCTTGTTGAGCAGGAGTAGGCGTATGCGAACTGGGTCCCGGTTGTGATTCACTCAAAGTCTGGGGACTCACATTGATATTGCTATCATTGTTTGTCTCCTCGTTTGAAGGACTCACCACCGAAGATTCATTCGAATCAGCACTCTCTTGCACAACTTGATGTGGTTGAATACTAGCATCAATGGTATTATCGGTGTTATTAATAAGTACCTCAGATCTCTTATCTGGCCCTAAGCTGGAGATAGTTGCCATGAGAGCAGCCTTTGCAGTTTGAAAGTCATCACAGTCGGAGTCATACGCATCAAGATCATCGGCTTGGTAAGCTGCATTTTGCGTAATGACAACGTCTTGTTCAGCAATCCCTGGGTCAGCAAGAAATGCAAGCTCCTCTTCATCAAGTTCCCTTCCTTGCGCCTGAGCATTTACCAGATAGATCTTTTCTGCAAACCACTGTCCATCCCTTTTCCTCTTGGGTTTCTTACAATCCCTGGACATATGACCCTCTTCTTTGCAGTTGTAGCAGGTAATCATTCTCAACTTGCCTGTATTAGCCCGTGGAGGATTGTTGACCATTGGAGCAGGAGCAGGATTGATCGTGCGAGCATTGGTTGATGTGGAAGGTCTCCCCTGATATGGTTGAATTGGCTGAACCATTACCCTGCCATTCTCAATTGTAGCTTGTTGGCGAGAATTGGATGAATTCCTCAACTGATTGTTGGTAGGAGCTGATCCTCTGTATCCTCGTTTGCTTAAAGTTCGTGTGAGATAAGCAGACATAGTAGTTAGCACTTCAACTGGGTCAGCTCCTTGTTGGAAAACAGGAACGGGGACTTCTTCATCATCACAATACAGTGCTTGATCTGGATGAGCTGCATAATCAGTAGAAGGAATACTCATTTGATCAGGATAGCTTGTTGGATATGCTGCATTCTCTTGATAAGAAGAATATGAAGGCTGAGCATAAGGTGCAACATTTGCTGGATGAAGTTGTGAAGCATATTGTGATGTGGGTGCACTGAACCGATATTGTTGCTGATGTGAGGTGGGGGGTTGTGGTAAAATCGAGTATTGGGGAAAAGTTGGTGTCATGTAAGGTGATGCATGATAGGCTTGATGTCCCAAGATATAGGGTGTGTTGTTGTGTGACAAACTTGGTTGATTCGCCATCAAAGCTAAGGAATCTGGATACATACCGCGAGGAGAACGGTGCATAATCACATGCTTCTCATGCTGCTGAAGGAAGGCATATATTTGATCCAAATTGCACTTATGCAGATCCCTGGTTAACTTGACATCGGTAATATACTCACCCCATTCAGCTTGAGGTAGAGTATTCAAGAATTTGGTGTTAACCTGGAATGGAGCAATCTCAAGATTGTATACATTCAGATCATTCATGAGTGTGGTGAATCTGAAGTAATAATCGTGAAGTGTTTCCCCTGGGTTGTAGGTGAATCTATCAAACAGGTCATACAACTGACATTCCCTTTCCTGTTTTGTGAGAGATGTACCTTGTAGCAACACCTTAAGACGTTCCCATAAGTCTTTTGCTACCGTATACTTGCTTACCATCCTATAAATATCATGGGGAAGAGCTTGAAGAATTGTTTGAAGAGCTTTTTCATCTGCATCTGCAACAAGTTGTTGAGCTGGAGTGAGTTCTTCAAATTCTCGTGGTCTAGTCACGTTGTCAACCGTAATGGTACCATAGTCGAGTGGACCATTCAAAATCGATTTGACCATAAGCCTTCCGTATGTCGGTTTCCCCTTTAGATATTGCATCATTCGACCTTGCCATGCCTCAAACACCTCTTTAATAAGCATCGGTGGACGACTATCAGTCCCCGTTATGATCGAGATATCCGTAAGAGATGTCATCTGAGGCATTAATGAACTTGGATTCATTGTGATCACTTAACAGACTCAAAGATTATCGGTTGATCGAGCAGTGAAGAAAGGTTGAGAATTTGTGTTGTGTTGGTTAAACTCAAGATTAAATCCACTAAAGATCGTCGAAAAAACTCAAATACCCCTTGAACTTGCTTATACGGAATAACCCAAAATTAGAATAACCCTATTCGGAATAACTTCTATTCGGAATAATCCTATGTTGAAAAAAACCCTTACACGGAATAACCTCTATTCGGAATAATCCTATTCTGAAAATGCTCTATTCGGAATAAACCTTATGCTGAAGAAACCTTATGCGGAAAGTATGGCTATTCGGAAAGTATGGCAATTCGGAAAGATGGTGCTATTCGGAAAGTATGGCTATTCGAAAAGCTTGGTCTATTCGGAAAGAGTTACTATTCGGAAAGATGGTGCTATTCGGAAAGATGGTGCTATTCGGAATAATGGTGCTATTCGGAAAGATGATGCTATTCGGAAAGAATTGCTATTCGGAAAGTTGCTGCTATTCGGAAGAAATTTCTTATTCAGAAAAATATGGCTATTCGGAAAGTTTCTTCTAAACGGAAAGTCTATTCGGAAAAACCCTTCTATTCGGAATACTATCCTATTCGGAAATCCTATTCGGAATAATCTGGAGAAATGTTTCCGAGACTTCTAAAACAGCTTTAATCACCGATTTTTGATCCAAAACCACAAAAAGTTTTATGATTTTTACCAAAATAAGCTAAACCCAATCCTTATCAATCAATCCCAATAACAAAAACACCAAAAACAACAAGATTCAAGATTGATTTTTTCTAAAGATCACTAATTGATTCAAAAACTAAAAAAAGCAACACAATCCTTACCTTAAATCACCCCATAGCTCTTGATACCAAATGTAGAATATTGATAACCTATGAATCTATGAAGTGGGTTGATGTTTTCTAGTGAGAGAAACTAGAGAGATAAAGTGAGAGAATACTTGAAAGATTTATTAATATGAAATGTGAAAATGGAACAACAACCAACCCCTTTCCTTAGTGGAAAGGGGTATTTATAGTACCAAGCTAAACATGGGCTTGGGCCGGTCCATGACAAGCCCATGGACCGGTTCTTACTTAAGTTAATAAGTAACTAACAACTATTATCTAACTACGAGCTATTACAACATGAATATTATTGTGGAGTGACCGATACTTCTAATATACGTAAAAACGTATTTCTAACAACTTTACTTGTCCTGCTCTTAGTAAGATTTAAACAAAGTGCACAATGTCCTAAGTGTAGGGGGAGTTTACTCCCACATGCTTAAACATTGAGGATAATGTTTATATCAAGTGTAGGGGGGACTTCTATCGAAGTAAGTGAGCTTTTCCATTAATTTGTCCTCATTTTAACTGGAAAATTTGATTTTTTCGACATTTTTCAAATTTTTTAAACTATTCTGGCCTAGTTGTATAGTAGTATTTTCCTTTGCTATCGTTATTTACTTTCTTTGCTAGAATAAATTTTGAATAAAGTGGTTTTATTACTCAAAGTCATGAATCTTTTGACTCAACCCGAGTTTACTTATCTAAGTTTACTCTAGCTAGTATCCTTAACGTGTTTAAGTCAAGTTTTGCTAGGCTTTTAAATAGGGAACTTTAAAACGCGAAAGTCTTAACTCTTACGGGTTAAGAACAAGAACTTTTCTCAAGTTCCTATAATTGATCCTAGAAAGTCGTCTATCAAGGGAACTTTAAAATGCGAATTCTAAACTTGAAAAAGTCTAAGAAGTTGTAAGATCCTATAGATGACTTGAAAACCCAAAACTTTGATTTAATGGCTAAGCATCCACGAGTCTCATTCCTTGAGATTTTAAATTGTGGAGAACGAGAGATGATAGAGTCAATTATAAGTTTGGTATTCTTTCATTAATTTATGTGAGTTAATTATGAGCTTTTTCTCCCATCGCTTGTTAATAATTTAATTGCAATAAGTAAGGTTGTACGATTTGAAAAGTTACTTAGCTTCTAGCCCAAGATCGTTTAAAAGTTGCTCGGTATTAATTAGAGTTCATAGCCAAGGCATAAGTTATTGAAGCGGGATGCGAAGATTGGTGAGTCCGAAAAGGCCCTAACAAGGAATGAGGGCTACATTTTGTTGCTAAAGATCCCAATTGATGTGAAGAATCATTTATCAAAAATCAATATGAAGGATCGAGACACACGACGAAAAGCAAATACTCCCCTAAAGATCATGGAGAAGTCTATCCAAAAAGACCCTAGCAAGGTATGAGGATAAATAGATCCAAGTCCTAAAAGGAGGCGGATCGTTGTATATCAAAGTCCAAAATAAAGATTGGAGAAAAATGAAGAAGTCGTGGTCCAAGTATGAAGAATCTCTCAAAAACTTCAAGTGAAGAAATTCCTATTATGAAGAGAAGACCATAATTTCAAGAAAGTCTCTCAAAGATTCGAAGTATGAAGTCGCTGCCAAATATCGGTCCGAGAAAGGTCTCAAATCGTGAAGCGAGTTATCCCAAGATATGAACTTTAAGAGGTCCCGAGAAGCAGTTTTAAAAGATTTTGTCCTTTAGCTAACTATTGATTAAATCGTCCCACTTTATTTTCAGCCTAAATAAACTGTCGAAATAAGTCAAACAATGCATCCTCGTGATCATTCAAGACAATCTTAAAGTATAAGAGATACAACTAGGAATAAGGGAGTCTAAGTGAATAATTGGGCCACATGAGTTCGTGTTAGTTTGCTAACTTATAATAACAATGATCTCGTTTTTAAGATTGGTATGGGGAGCGTGAAACTTGAGGATGATGAACATTCATGACTGCCAAAACCCCAATGTAAGTCTTTAAGTTCTATTTTTTATTAATTTCCTTAAAGTTTAGTATTTAATAAAGGCCAAGGTGGGTTATTTAAGATGAGAAATGTAATCTGTGCTTTGAAATTAATGCATTGCATGAGGGCATTGCAATGGTCAAGTGTAGGGGATTTAATAAGTGTGAAAACACTTATCCTTTTACCACTTATTTCCAATAATAACAAGACAAAAACGTGTATTTTATGTCGTAAAAGTCAGAATTATGCGTGGTTTGTGTTTTTATTGTGTTTCAGGATACAAATATGAAAAAGGAAGAAAACTCGGGCTATCACGGGCTTTTATCGAAGAAAACGAGAAAAGACGAAGTCAAAAGATCAAGAGTGTAAAAAGAACGGAAGTCCAAGGCCTATTCTGAAGATTTATCGAAGAAAAAGTCTAAAGACGGAAGTTTAATGAAGTCGAAGAACTCAAGTCTAATAGAAGAAGAAAATTATAAGACAAGTTCAATTTATATCGACAAATCCCGAGACGACGTCGAGAAAGACAAATAATTTAAATCAAGTCGAGACGAAAAGAAAGAGAAAGGAAGCAACACATGCACTCCTCACCTCCTATATATACCCTCCTAATGACACATTAGGAGAGTGTTAGTTAGTTAATTTAGCTAGTTTATTTTTTCTTTCTTTAGTTTTATCTTTAGAGAGAGAAAGTGTTTAACTTTCTCTCACTAAATCTTCATCTTTTCTTTCTTTCATGTTTAAGCTTTAATTCAATCTTGTATTTTGGAATCATTAATCTACAAGTTCAAGTTTAAGCTTTTCATCATTTAATCTCTTTCTACCTTTCTTGATTTTGTTTTCTTTGATCCGAAATAATATTTGATCTTGTTTTATCTTGATGTTTATATGATTAAAAAGTTTATCTTTTTATTCATATATAAGCTTTTCATACGATTAAGCTTTGAGCTTATCATGCTTATTGGCTTATTTTGTATCTAGCTTATTAACTTTTCATTTTCCTAAAAAGTTTTATCTTTTTATGGTTTGTTTTAAAAGATTTGCTTATTTAACGTTTTGTAAGTTCTTATTTATGCTTATTAGATCTTCTTATTATTGAATTGGTAAGGATTCAAATTGTGTTTTCTAAAAAAGTGCTTATTTGTGCTTATTAAGTTTACATACTATCGGAAAAGGGTAAACCCTTTTTCGACGGCTCATTCCGATACCAACCATCGGATTAGGGCTTTATATTCCGGCTGCTTCATTGATTATTCCGATACAAGGTATCGGAAAAGGGTTTCTGATTCCGATGTTTTTCCGATCAACATTCCGACAGATTTGTTTATTGGATTATTCCGATAGGGTGTGTTTGTCATTATTCCGATAGTCTGTTTTTCATACATTCCGACCATATTCCGATGGGATTCCGACCATTAGTATTTCGATGGGTTTAAGTTTTTGTTTTTATAAAGTTTTAAGTTTTCAATTCACATTTAAGTTTTAAAGTCTTTAATCATTTTTTTAACTCGAAATTTTTAGTTTAATTTTCAAAGCTTTTATACTCAACCACATTTTCATATTTGCTTTTAGTTTAAATTAGATAATCAAACCATTTTATTTTCCACAAAGAACGACTGAGTCGCACTTTTAACTAGTAATCAATTCGAAAAGACTTGGTTTAACGAACTTTCATACGAGGTTTAACCTTGTATTAATGATCATGTTCTCTTCATCTATCTTGTTTTTCCAGATTCATCGAAGATTTAATGGTATTACATCGTATGGTCTGTCAACAAGTTCCCAGACTTTAAGTCTTTCAAATTGTTGAAGTTCATCCGTTATCGACTCAATCCAAGCATGATCAGCCATGGCTTCTTTGATGTTTTTCGGTTTAGCTGAACTCACGGAGAGTGCGAACATACAAACATCGCCATCGGTGTGAAGCTGTCGTCTTGTACGAACGTGCTGTGAAGGGTTTCCAATGACATGAACCAAAGGGTGATCTCGGGTCCAATGATGTCTTGACGGATGTCGTTGGTAGAACGTGTGCATATTTGACAGATCAACATGGCGAGTGGAAGACTCTCCAGTTTCGTGTACCGGTGTACCGAATGGGTTGATAAATTCGTCTTTGTCAGATAATGCATCGTCTGCTTGATCTGTGTTCTCTGGAGCAATGACAGTAGTTGTTGATGTTGTAGGAGCGATTGTTGATGTGATATTCTGAGGAGGTAAATCTGCAGCAACCCGTGTTAAAGTAGATGAAGTTGTATCCGGTTGTTGACGATGATCGGTATCATCATTCTTATCATGAGTGACAGCGGAAGACTTCGATACAACTTGTTTCTCCCCCGTGAAATATTCATCATACATTGGTCCATATAACATTTCCAACTCTTCAGTTGTCGTGTTGACTGTCATATCAGCTCTAGGAACATTTTCTGGAACCAGCGTTGAACTTGACGGTTCATTGCTGTGGTCTTGAGTTCCGTGTTCCGTGCGGTTGTGAACGGAAGTCGTTTGTCATTGTGGATCGGGACTTAAACTGTTTTGTTCAAATGCCATCTCTTGTAATTCATCAAATCGGATTTCAATAGTCTCGACTATCAATTTTGTTCTCTTGTTGTATACTCTATATCCCTTAGACTGAGTTGCATATCCTACAAGAATACATGCACCACCTTTCTCTTTCATCTTATCCAAATTTTCACAATCTCGTATTATGTAACAAGTACATCCAAAAACATGAAGGTGTTTGAGTGAAGGTTTTTGATCATGATTTATGTGATATGGTGTCTTTTCGTGTCTTGGGATAATTAAGGAGCGGTTTTATGTGTAGCATGCGGTTGACACGGCTTCGGTCCAAAAGTATAGTGGAAGTTTTGAGGATAATAATGTTCGAGCAGCCTCAAATAAAGTACGGTTTCGTCTTTCAACAACGCCGTTTTGTTCGGGTGTTCGAGCAATAGATGTTTCCTGTTCAATTCCTTCGGCTTTAAAATATTTTCTCAGTTTTGAATTCAAAAATTATGTACCTCTGTTAGTACGAACCACTTTAACTTGAGCTTGAAGACCACGTTGTATCACTTTAAGGAAGCTGATGAGAACATTCGGTGTTTCATCCTTGGACCTCAAGAAGTGAGTCTATGTGTACATTGAGTAGTCATCGACAATTACCATAACGTATTTCTTCCCATTGATACTATGAACACGCATGGGACCACACAAATCTATATGAAGAAGATCTAACCGTCCTTTAGAGCTTGGTGTAGTCTTTGTTTTGAAGCTACTTTGTTTAGCTTTACAAAACTCACAAGAAGAACAAAGATTGTAACACCCCACTTGGAAAATGGACCGTTACGTGTACTTATGGCGTGTCATCAAAGCATGCAAGGCAATGTATTAAACATTAAATGACCAAACGGAAAATACCGGAATCAAACATCGGTAGTCCAACATAAGCTCCAAAGTATAAAGACTAAGTACTGAAAGAAAAGGGACGAAACAATGTCCAACAACCAAAGAGAAGTAATGTAATGTATGCATAAAATAAAGGAGTCTGGATAGCTCCCATCCAATGCACGTACTCTCTTAGCGGTCCTAAGATCGTCCCTGTGTACCTGCCGTTTGGAAACATGAAAGGAAACTACGGCTGAGCATAACGCTCAGTGGACGGATATAGCATGAATAAGATGTACTGAAAGTAAATGGAAAGGAAGACTACAATGACACTATAACTGATATGACATGAGCTACAATTCTACAAAACTTTGATAAACCTTTTCATATATACTGAAACTGAAATATAACTTATTAATTCTGAAAACATGCATTTTCTGTATTTTAATTTGCCAAGAGCTTATATAGGTCATGTATTAAATCAACTGCTGCATGAATACATGGAGGGGTGTCCTCGTCATGCTATAGAGGGGTGACCTCTAAATAACTGTGCTGGGTGGAGGGATCAGCTCCAATGTGAAGGATGTAGAGCACACACCACATTCACCTGCTAAACTGTAACTATAGCCTAGGATGCATCCATACGCCCCACTAATAATACTGATAAAATGGCCAAGCTGAGCTGAGTGGGACGATGCAGGATATCACTCTCCTGCATGTGAGTCACGACACCGGTGCCTCTAGTGCCGTGGTTACGGTACCTCCGTAACTAGTACATAAACTAATCATGCTTGTATATAAGGCTCAGGCAATTTATTTATTTATAAACATAACTTCTGATAACTTTAAACATATACTGGGGAAAACATTTGGCTGCAGACGGGAAATCCTAATCATGCATAAGAAAGGAAGTCCTTACTGAAAGGACGGGAATCCGTACCTCTAGTCCAGTACTAACTGACAGGAAGACTGAATGAATACTACTCGGGCTTCACGCGTGCTACATAATTTAAAAGGCGCGAATAAGTTAACTGATATCCGTTGTCAAATTTATCGGTCTTATTGGTTTCCTATTTATTTGCTTCGAATATTCCATACGTACAATTACAGCTAAATCTGATCATTGAAATAATTTATTTTAATTTTAACGTTATACTAATGGCTACGTACAACGTATATCTGACGGTAATTAATTCTATAATAAGTATTTTGCTAACATAGAAATTCCTTAATTTATAAGTTCTCACATAGTTTAATTCGTTTTCTAAATATACCTTTTTAAATATTTATAAAACTAGTTTATATTTAATTTACTAATTACATTTTAAAAATATTTATTTACAATAAACTCATTAAAAAAATATGATTTAACAGTCCCAAACGCACCCTTAATTTTTCTAAACCGGTTTGCCAAACAGCCCTAATTCCTGTTTTAAAACCCACTGCCAAACACCCCCCTTACTGCCAGTTTTCCCACTGGCAGTTCTGGGTTTCCCTCGCCTGTGGTTCGGTTCCCCCTGCTAGCTACAATAATCCCAAACACCCCCTGCTATACTCTCTTTCCCCCCGTTAGTGCAAACCCCAAACCAAACCCTAATGATTTGCGGCTGGTTGTGCAGTCAATCACCGAGAGTCTTTTGACTCTCGGTTTGTGTGCCAAACAACATAGCAACATCCCGACATACAGCCCAGATCATAATATTCATAAAACATGTTTTAAATCAGTTATATGGTTTCTTGATTAATTATCAATAGAAAATAAATAAAACAAGATCGATGATGATCTTCTTCGTGTGTTAGGGTTTACAGAAGTCGAACGAATACCAACCTTTTCCTTGAATCAACTCGCGACTGCTTATGGTATGGTGGGAGATGTCGATGGCAGAAAACAAGGAAGAACTGGCGGCTGGTGCTTTATTTTTAGGGTTTTCTTATGTGTGTGTTTTGTGTCGGCATAGAAAAGAAAAAAAATACTCTCCCGTCTGTTTTATTTCCTTCACACGGGCTTGGCCCAGATCACGAGTTGCGGCGAAAGACACATGCGTTGCGGCGCAACAGATGAAGGGGCTACAGATCATGGTGCTGCGGATCACGAGTTGCGGCGCAATACACATGAGTTGCGGCGCAATACACATGAGTTGCGGCGCAATACACACGAGTTGCGGCGCAATACACATGAGTTGCGGCGCAATACACACGAGTTGCGGCGCAATACACATGAGTTGCGGCGCAATTGAAGGGCCTACAGATCATGGTGCTGCGGATCAAGAGTTGCGGCGCAAGACACATGAGTTGCGGCGCAACAGATGCTGCTGGCAAATATCCCGCGTAAAATAATAATAAACCGCGTATTTATAAATTTTCGATTTAAAATACGGGTTTTACAATTCTTCCCCTCTAAAAGAAATAATTCGTCCCCGAATTAAAATGCGGCGTACTGGGTTTTACAATTCTTCTCCTCTAAAAGAAGAATTCGTCCCCGAATTACAAGGTATTTAAGCTAACTGAAATAAAGGCTGAAATGCTGATAAATTGAACGACAATAAAAGCTGAAAGGACATACCCGAATCAAAACTGAAAGTGAGGATAAGAAGTCCGTATAGACTCCTCTGTTTCCCAAGTGGCCTCCCGCTCGGTATGGTTCCTCCACAGGATTTTGACGAAAGGAATGGTCTTCCTTCTCATGACTCGATCCTGGCGATCTAAAACCGCTTCGGGTTCCTCAATATAGGATAAATCCTCCCGAATCTGATCGAGTGGATAATTTACTTTATGAAGCTCGTGATAGTTGTACCCCCTGAGTAATGAGACATGAAACACGTTGTGGACGTGTGAAAGCTGAGGCGGCAGCGCGAACCGATACGATACTTCCCCGACGCGTTCAAGGATTTCAAATGGTCCGATGTAGCGAGGGCTAAGTTTGCCTTTGAGGCCGAAACGTCTGACACCGCGTGCGGGTGATACTTTGAGGAACACACGATCTCCAGTCTGAAATGATAGATCTCTGCGATGTCTGTCGGCGTAACTCTTCTGGCGAGTACGCGCTTCTTGCAGTTTTGCCCTAGCGATGGCGACCTTTTCATTGGTCATTTCTATCAATTCTGGTCCCTCAATCAAGCGTTCTCCAACCTGATCCCAACAAATAGGAGCACGACATTTCCTGCCGTAAAGCATCTCGAATGGAGCACGCTTGATACTAGCATGCCAACTGTTGTTGTAGGCAAACTCGACCAAGCAGATATAGTCATCCCAGTGTCCTGTCCATTCTAATGCACAGGCGCGTAGCATGTCCTCTAAGGTCTGGATAGTACGCTCTGACTGACCGTCCGTCTGTGGATGGAAAGCTGTGCTGAGCTTGAGCCTAGTTCCCCAAGCTTTATGCAAGCCTCTCCAAAAATGAGAAGTGAACCGTGGATCTCTATCTGATATAATTTCGGAGGGTGTACCATGTAACCGTACAATCTCCTCGGTGAATAGTTTCGCCAATTTACTGACTGCGAAATCTTTACGAATAGGAATGAAATGTGCTGACTTGGTCAAACGATCGACAACTACCCAGATTGCATCATGTCTCCGCTGAGTCTGTGGTAGTCCGGTAACAAAATCCATAGAAATCTTGTCCCATTTCCACATTGGAATTTCTAATGGCTGGAGTAACCCGCTGGTACGCTGATGTTCTATCTTAACCTGCTGGCAGGTCAGACACTTAGACACAAATGTTGCGACATCCTGCTTCATGCCGCTCCACCAGAAATGCTGCTTAAGATCATGGTACATTTTTGTGGAACCCGGGTGGATAGAGAACGGAGAGCTGTGAGCCTCAGTCATTAAGGCTTCTCTGAGAGCAGGATCTTCTGGAACGCAGAGTTTGGTACCCTGCCATACAATACCGTCGTCATCGATGCGAAATTCGGTCTGACGGTCAATGTTCTGGATGATCGCCCAGATCTCACCATCATCCTTTTGGGCGTCTTTAATCCTAGAGAGTAAATCTGGTTCTACCCTCAAACTAGCCCAGTATCCCCTCTGTCCGCGTACTAAAAGCTCAATATCATACCGTTCTAAATCCCGAATAATTTCTTCCTGAACTTTGATGCCATTTACCATACCTGACTTTCTGCTAAGGGCATCTGCCACTACATTTGCTTTACCTGGGTGATACTGGATGTTAGTGTCATAGTCCTTCAGCAGTTCTAACCATCGCCGCTGTCTCATGTTCAACTCTCGTTGGGTGAATATGTACTTGAGACTTTTGTGATCGGTGAAAATATCACACGACTCACCGTATAAGTAATGCCTCCAAATTTTAAGGGCGAAGACGACTGCTGCGAGCTCTAGATCATGAGTAGGATAATTTTTCTCATACAGCTTTAGTTGACGCGAAGCATAAGCGATGACTTTCCCATGCTGCATAAGAACACAGCCTAAGCCTTTTCCTGATGCGTCGCTGTAAATCTGAAAACCACCTGTACCGGATGGAAGGGTAAGTATCGGTGCTGAGATCAATCGATGCTTGAGTTCCTCAAAACTCTTTTCTCTCTCCTCGGTCCATATAAACTTCTCACCTTTTCGCATAAGTTGGGTCAATGGTAACGCTAAGCGTGAGAAGTTTTCCACAAACCTGCGGTAGTAACCTGCCAACCCAAGAAAACTACGTATCTCTGTGACAGATATCGGTCTTGGCCATTTGGTGATAGCCTCCACCTTTGCAGGATCCATGGTGATTCCGTCTGCAGACACAATATGACCCAGAAACGCCACTGTATTCAGCCAAAATTCGCACTTCGAAAATTTAGCGTATAGCTTTTCTTGTCTGAGAATCTGCAAAACTGTACGGAGATGATTCTCATGTTCCTCTTTGGATTTGGAGAAAATAAGGATATCATCGATGAATACGATCACAAACTTGTCTAAAAATTCGTGGAAGACTCTGTTCATTAAGTCCATAAATACTGCGGGCGCATTCGTGAGACCGAATGGCATGACAACAAACTCGTAATGACCGTACCTCGTGCGAAAAGCAGTTTTGGATATATCCTGTTCTTTTACACGCAACTGGTGGTAACCTGACCGTAGATCGATTTTTGAGAAGTGCTTAGCACCCTGAAGTTGGTCGAATAAATCGTCAATACGAGGAAGTGGATAACGGTTACGAATAGTGAGCTTATTCAACTCACGGTAGTCAATACACAAACGCATACTACCATCCTTCTTCTTGACAAACAAAACTGGAGCGCCCCAAGGTGACACGCTTGGACGGATGAAACCCCTTTCGAGAAGTTCCTGAAGTTGATCCTTCAGTTCCTTAAGCTCTACAGGAGCCATACGGTAAGGAGCTTTAGATACTGGTTCTGCACCTGGAATGAGATCGATACCAAATTCTACCTCTCGCATGGGAGGTAAACCTGGAAGTTCCTCGGGAAAGACATCTGGAAAATCTGACACAACTGGCTGATCATGAATCGAAGGCGTTTCAGAAATCGTGTCATGGACTGTAGCTAGGAAACCCTCGCAACCATGATATAGTAAGGTACGAGCCTGTAAAGCTGAAATGATCTGAACATGTTTTCCTGGTAGGAAGCCTCGGTGAATATATTCTGGTGTCTGGACATCACCAAAGATAACCTGGTGAGCATGGCAATCTATGGTGGCATGATGAGTCGATAACCAATCCATACCCAGAATAATATCAAAATCACACATATCCAAAGGAAGAGCACTGACTGGACGGATTTTATCATCAAACTCAAGAGGGAGATCCTTATATACTTGGGTAATGAGTACAGAGTCTCGCATGGGGGTAGATATACTAAGTGCACTGTCTAGTGGCGTAGGGGTCATGTTTATTCTAACAGCATATGAAGTAGATATAACCGAGTGCGTGGCGCCTGTATCGAAAAGCACGCATGCAGACTGTCTGTGTATAAACAAAATGCCAGTAATGGTACCTGCGGTCTTATTTGCTTGATCACGGGTAGTAGTGTAGACACGACCAGTGGTTGGTGGTAGTGGTGGTGGCGGAGGTAACATCTGAGGAGTCAGGCCTGAGGTACCAGCAGCAGTATTCCCGCTCTTGCAATCCCTCTTCAGATGGCCCGGTTGGCCACACTGGAAGCAACCACTCATACCACGACGGCACGGTCCCGGGTGCTTCTTTCCACATGTGACGCAAGTGGGATAAGTGTACACGGCAGAAGCAGCCCTGGTTTGCTGAGAACCTGATTCACGATGACAAACACGTGTCATGATGCTGATAAACTGAAATGAGGCTGTTTGACTGAAAATTAAAAAAAATTACCAGAATTTGCCGGTCGGGCAACCTGTTGACCCCTGTTGTTTTGGTCACGCCCCTGTCCAGCATCTCTGTTGGAATTACACATAAATTTAAGATCTGTTTTACACGATAGTTTAGTATTTCTTGGAGCTTAAAGGCTCACCTGTAGCTGCCAGAGGAGTTGGAGCTGCCACGGTAATTATCACCGCCGTTCCTCCTATCTGACCGATTACGGTCATATGACTGACCGTGGTTCCTGTAGTTCTGATGCGGAGTAGCCGATTGGGATCGGTCTCCTCCTCTGTGTCTGTAAGATTTTAATAGCATATAAGTTGCCAAGCAATAATGGCTAAATTGTTTAAGTCTGTGGGGTGAGATGTACCTCTTCTCCGGGCGCTCTAAATTCTCGAGCTCGTCCCTCTCAAAAAGCATCTCGATGTCCCGAGCTGCATTAGCTACTTGTGACACATTAGTGAATGTGGCACTCATCAATCTATCTGCAGTCCTAGTGTGAAGAGCCCAGCGAAATTGCTTCACTTGCTCCTCTACGGTACCCGCAGCCTCTCCTAAGAATCCAGCCATCCTGAGGTATCGGTGCATGAACTCTATGCTGTTCTCGCCATTATTCTGACGAATAACGTGAAAGTCCCTCTTCATCTTAGCTTGCTCCGCATGCGGGAAAAACTGGTCATAGAACATCGTCTTGAAACGTGC
This sequence comes from Glebionis coronaria, assembly GCA_025667525.1. Taxonomy (NCBI): domain Eukaryota; kingdom Viridiplantae; phylum Streptophyta; class Magnoliopsida; order Asterales; family Asteraceae; genus Glebionis; species Glebionis coronaria. The sequence goes on along the minus strand of CM046880.1, from coordinate 46,083,697 downwards.
CCAGGTCAATGCAAGCTCCCAAGCATCTCCCCCGTTGGACAGTTTCTGAGACCTCCACCAATGTAGAGCAGAACCCTCCAGCTTGTAAACTGCAAGCCTAACTTTGAAAACATCACCACAACCCATAGCTCCAAAAATTTTCTCTATATGGTAGATCCAGTCTTCTGCATCAGTTGGAGCTACAGTCTGCTCAAACAGTCGGGGCTTCTGTTTGTTGAACAGATCCAGCCAAGCGGGTAAGGTAGTAGGTGGTGGAGCAGGAGGGTTGTTATTCTGCTGAGGTCCATTTTGATATTCAGCTCGGATCTCATCACGAATTTGGGGTAACATGGCCTGTATAGCAGCCTGAACAGCAGCAGCAATGGCAGCTGCATTAGGATCATTCTCGGTTTCGCGTCTGGGTGGCATCTGAAATATAAGAGGATGAGTTGATAAAACTGCAATCTATCTGAATATGCTTAGTGTGTGTCATGGAGGTATAGCTAACAAAGTATGACATGAATACTGGTGAACGCCTAGGGTCAGTTCACAAAATGACAATTTCTGAAATATAAATCTGACATGAGTAAGGATGAACGCCTATGGTCAGTTCATCCATACAAAATTTAAATAACAAGGGTGAACGCCTATGGTCAGTTCACCAAAACAAAATTTTTGCTGAAATCACATGCGATTAAGTATGGCCAGTCCTGTACCAGCCGTTTACTTAATCCAAATTTTGAAAAGCTGACTGATAAAATACATAAATAGCATGGAAGATAACGACGCCAAAAATACAGGAAGTTCCTGATGACTACCCACTAGTCACAGGTCAAGTTTAGAGCCTACAGGTCGAACCTTGCTCTCTGATACCATAATTGTAACACCCCACTTGGAAAATGGACCGTTACGTGTACTTATGGCGTGTCATCAAAGCATGCAAGGCAATGTATTAAACATTAAATGACCAAACGGAAAATACCGGAATCAAACATCGGTAGTCCAACATAAGCTCCAAAGTATAAAGACTAAGTACTGAAAGAAAAGGGACGAAACAATGTCCAACAACCAAAGAGAAGTAATGTAATGTATGCATAAAATAAAGGAGTCTGGATAGCTCCCATCCAATGCACGTACTCTCTTAGCGGTCCTAAGATCGTCCCTGTGTACCTGCCGTTTGGAAACATGAAAGGAAACTACGGCTGAGCATAACGCTCAGTGGACGGATATAGCATGAATAAGATGTACTGAAAGTAAATGGAAAGGAAGACTACAATGACACTATAACTGATATGACATGAGCTACAATTCTACAAAACTTTGATAAACCTTTTCATATATACTGAAACTGAAATATAACTTATTAATTCTGAAAACATGCATTTTCTGTATTTTAATTTGCCAAGAGCTTATATAGGTCATGTATTAAATCAACTGCTGCATGAATACATGGAGGGGTGTCCTCGTCATGCTATAGAGGGGTGACCTCTAAATAACTGTGCTGGGTGGAGGGATCAGCTCCAATGTGAAGGATGTAGAGCACACACCACATTCACCTGCTAAACTGTAACTATAGCCTAGGATGCATCCATACGCCCCACTAATAATACTGATAAAATGGCCAAGCTGAGCTGAGTGGGACGATGCAGGATATCACTCTCCTGCATGTGAGTCACGACACCGGTGCCTCTAGTGCCGTGGTTACGGTACCTCCGTAACTAGTACATAAACTAATCATGCTTGTATATAAGGCTCAGGCAATTTATTTATTTATAAACATAACTTCTGATAACTTTAAACATATACTGGGGAAAACATTTGGCTGCAGACGGGAAATCCTAATCATGCATAAGAAAGGAAGTCCTTACTGAAAGGACGGGAATCCGTACCTCTAGTCCAGTACTAACTGACAGGAAGACTGAATGAATACTACTCGGGCTTCACGCGTGCTACATAATTTAAAAGGCGCGAATAAGTTAACTGATATCCGTTGTCAAATTTATCGGTCTTATTGGTTTCCTATTTATTTGCTTCGAATATTCCATACGTACAATTACAGCTAAATCTGATCATTGAAATAATTTATTTTAATTTTAACGTTATACTAATGGCTACGTACAACGTATATCTGACGGTAATTAATTCTATAATAAGTATTTTGCTAACATAGAAATTCCTTAATTTATAAGTTCTCACATAGTTTAATTCGTTTTCTAAATATACCTTTTTAAATATTTATAAAACTAGTTTATATTTAATTTACTAATTACATTTTAAAAATATTTATTTACAATAAACTCATTAAAAAAATATGATTTAACAGTCCCAAACGCACCCTTAATTTTTCTAAACCGGTTTGCCAAACAGCCCTAATTCCTGTTTTAAAACCCACTGCCAAACACCCCCCTTACTGCCAGTTTTCCCACTGGCAGTTCTGGGTTTCCCTCGCCTGTGGTTCGGTTCCCCCTGCTAGCTACAATAATCCCAAACACCCCCTGCTATACTCTCTTTCCCCCCGTTAGTGCAAACCCCAAACCAAACCCTAATGATTTGCGGCTGGTTGTGCAGTCAATCACCGAGAGTCTTTTGACTCTCGGTTTGTGTGCCAAACAACATAGCAACATCCCGACATACAGCCCAGATCATAATATTCATAAAACATGTTTTAAATCAGTTATATGGTTTCTTGATTAATTATCAATAGAAAATAAATAAAACAAGATCGATGATGATCTTCTTCGTGTGTTAGGGTTTACAGAAGTCGAACGAATACCAACCTTTTCCTTGAATCAACTCGCGACTGCTTATGGTATGGTGGGAGATGTCGATGGCAGAAAACAAGGAAGAACTGGCGGCTGGTGCTTTATTTTTAGGGTTTTCTTATGTGTGTGTTTTGTGTCGGCATAGAAAAGAAAAAAAAATACTCTCCCGTCTGTTTTATTTCCTTCACACGGGCTTGGCCCAGATCACGAGTTGCGGCGCAAGACACATGCGTTGCGGCGCAACAGATGAAGGGGCTACAGATCATGGTGCTGCGGATCACGAGTTGCGGCGCAATACACATGAGTTGCGGCGCAATTGAAGGGCCTACAGATCATGGTGCTGCGGATCAAGAGTTGCGGCGCAAGACACATGAGTTGCGGCGCAACAGATGCTGCTGGCAAATATCCCGCGTAAAATAATAATAAACCGCGTATTTATAAATTTTCGATTTAAAATACGGGTTTTACAAAGATGATCTTTGATGAATTTCAAGCTTGGAAGGCCTCTCACAATATCTTTCTTGGAAAGCAAGTTGATGGTATCAAAATTAAGATGAGATAAACGTTGATGTCATAACCATGCATGAGTCGATGAAGCTTTAGCCATGAAGCGAATTGGAGTTGATGAAGTCGTGTCTTGTAGTGAAATTGTGTAGAGATCAGTACCCCGTGTACCGGTAAGTAAGTCATTCCCATCATAATCACGAACAAAACATGTCTTCTTTCTAAAAGCAACCTCCAAATCCGCATCACAGAATTGACCAACCGAGAAAAGATTGTGATTGAGCCCTTCGACGTAGTATACCCTTTTTATCGTGATATTCCCCTGAACCAAATCTCCATATCCTAGGATCGGTGCAAATTGATCATTTCCGAATCGGACCGTACCCAGGAACTTCTCCACGAAGTTAATTAGAAGCTTGAGATTCCCCGTCATGTGCTTCATGCATCCGGAGTCCAGTATGAAGAGAATTATTTTTATCACCTGTAGAAGAGTTAGAACACGATGGAGCATTTGCTAAATTGGATACCACATTAGTTGTGATTTCATATTTATTAGTGTCCTTAGCAACATTTGAAGGCATACTAACACTCGTTGTCACATTTTCTGTCCTAACTTTAGGCATCCATTTATATCCTGGAGGACATTGATTAGCAAACCACCATTTCCAAGACTTGCTAGCAAACTCATATAATTCCTTAATTCTGCTTCTAGGGTTCTTAGTGGTGGAGTCTGATGCATTACTTTTCTTAGTGGGGGTTGCACCAGAATGGTTCACTTTGCGTTTGGGTGTACTAGCACTAATAGGCATCACAATTTGCTTCTTAGTTATAGTATCTAAGTCTTTCACAGTTTTCATAGCACACATTGAATGATTAGCATTAGCACTTTTTCCACATTTCACACAAACAAATTTGACATTCATAGCATTCAAATCATTCAAAACATTCAAATCGTCATTACGCACGATTACAGACTTTCTATTCTTAAAAACATTCAAATTCCTAGGGTGTTCTTCTACTTCCTTCATCTTCTCTTGACTCTTGTGTTTCCAGATCTTATTATTCACTTGAGTGCGTTTAAGCTAAGGCCGGCTAACACTAGCAGTGGAGACTACTCCTATAGTAGAAGACACACGAGTATTAGTGTTTCTAGAAGTCTGAGGTGAGTGAGTAACTTTGTTTGTGGGCTTAGTAGTCATTCTATACATCCCTGGTTTAATCACATTATTGTGCTTAATGCTTGGTGCTATGACATTCCTTATGGGTTGATTATGTGGTAACCTTTCCTTTCCATCCATCTTGGGGGCAAACATAGGTTTTGCAAACGAGGAATTTGATAAAGCAGATGGTTTTCCTAAGATAGAGGAGCTATTCACCTTAGAAGCATTGGGTTGTCTAACAACAGGTTTCTTAATGCTAGGTTCCACAACTTTGCCACCCATCATAGCAACGAGTTTCTGCAACTCTGCTATCGCTCTTTCCTTGTCTTGTAACTGAGCTTTCAACCCTTTAATTTCCAAATTCTGTTCATTCATTTCTCGAAACGTTTTGGAAAGTTTTTCTTGCAAGTTATTATCATGTGGAAAACTACCAACGTCTTTTTGTAAAGCAAGTTCAAGAGAATGACAATGTTTTTGAAAGAAATCAGTTTTATGTTGAAGTAACTCAAAAGCCTTTTTATCAACATTTTCTTTATGTTTCGAAAGCTCAATTTCAAGACGCTCACATTCTTTGATCTTATCAAGATATTTGCATGCAACATCAGAATATTCATCAATATCAGCACAAGATGTAAAATAAGCACACATAACATCTTTAGAAATGCATTCTTGCAAGAGTAAATCATATTCATCTGAAAAATCAGACTTCTCCATTTGAAGATCATCAATGTTTTTCTCAATAGACTCAACATATTTTAAATCATCAAACATTTTAGTCCGAATGTACTCCTCAAATTGAAGAACAGTTTCTTTAATCAACGCCGTATTTGGAATTAAGAGTTCTTTCACAAGCAAGGTAATATCTTGAGGAATCGGGCATTGCTACTCAGCATTTTCACGTTTTGCCCAATCTCTTTCAACAATAGATTTAACATTATCTATGTGGTGTTTAAGAATACCTAATGTTTTCCTACTATTGCTTTTGGACTCATCTAAAGGAAGGAAGGTCATATATTTGTAACCATTAGATTTCTTAGGGGCAAATGCTTTCTTCCATTGAATTCTCTTTTGTTTGCATTCTAAAAACACTTCCTCATGAGTTTTCTGAGTTTGTTTGTTGAAAAGACCATAAAGACTATTCTCATAAGCATAATTAAATGGTTTCACAAACTCCTTATTGACAAGAGGTCGACTATCATCATCCCAAAGGGCAGTCTCTTCACTATCGGCACTAACAGGCATGCAATCAAGATCGGTCCTTTCAGACTCATCAAGATAAAGACGCGGGTTCGTAGCTTGAGCATTGGCAAGGTACTCAGGACTTGCAAAGCTATCTTGACCCTTAAACATCGACGGAGGTGCTATCATTCTTACGGTTTGAATAGAATCATGCGTTTTATAAACAACTTTCTTCAAAAATTCGACTTGTTCTTCTAGTTTCGTTACTTTTTCGGTTTCTTTATCATATCTACTTTTGAAGTCTTTTTTTAACGCATCTACCTCTTGTTTCTTAACCTCAAGAATTTTAGCAGAATCGTTAGTGGTCATAGAAAGCTTTTGTTCAAGTTCATTAACTTTGGTATTGGCAAGGTACGTTTTTTGACGTTCATCCATTAAGAAAACATTATATTGACGCTTCTCTTTGGCTAATAACTAAAGAGTTGTATTATATTTGTTTTCAAAATCATCCTTTTGACTTTTTAACGCACTACCCTTATACCCCTCAAGCTCCTTGGTTTTCTGAAGGAGCTCATCTCTATAGCTTTCAGTGGTCTCACTAGATTTGATAAGAGCAGCTTTGCATTCTTCAAAATTCTGAGTGAGCGTAACATTAACCTTTTTTAATAGCTTGTGACTCTGTCTAGTTTCTTTAACATCTTGTTGTAAAGTAGCAATTAAATTAGCAAGAGCAAAACGTTCCTCTTCATCATACTCATTTGCATGTTGATCATCCTCAGACTCATTATTGCACACGTCTGATGAATCGGTTGTGGTATTGCTATCAACCGTTTCCATCATACATGTGTCATTGATGGCATTGGGTAGATCACTATGCTCATGAATATCACCAAACACATTATATTCATCAGTAGTGTGTACCTTATTGATTGGCTCACTATCAAAGATAGGAACGTTGTCATCTTCAGTGACTTTGAGAACTTCTTCAACCTTTGCCATGTACGAGTAATGTGCATCGAGTTCTTGATCGGAGTCTTCATCATCAGTGTCATCAAGCATTGCTCCTTCCTCAGCCGACAGTTTAACCCCAGCTTCTATCTTCTTGTATAGCAACATCTTTTCCTTATGATAACCAGAGTCTCTAACCCTTTTTGGCTTCCTGCATTCCTTTTCCATATGCCCATAACCTTGGCAGTTAAAACATTGAATCCCACTTTGTTGAACCACTTGACTTCCAATAGTTTCCCTATTCCCAGTAGCTGCAGCAATCCTCTGAGTATCATACTTGGCAGTTTGTCGATCATACCTTGCAAAACCCTCAACATGTGTTAGATTATGTCGATCATACCTAGAAGGACTCTCACCACATCGACGTGTGTCATACCTTGGAGGACTCTCAACATATTGGTTCTTTGTGTTAGATGATGTTCGAAGATTGTTGTTGGTGGGTTTGTAGATTTTCTTGTAAGTCTTCATTATGAAAGCAATTTGTTGTTTCATCTCTTGATTCTTTTGAGCTTGGTCTTCATCACTATCTTCTTCAGATGATGACTCAGAAGGTGGTGATGGTTCTCTTGGCACTGTGCCTCGTGATCTTGTGGATGATGAAGACTTAGATGATGTGGAATATCGTGGTGAGGATGATGTAGTGGAGTATGGCTTAGGAGCACGAGAGTGATGGGCTTGAACATGTTGAGTGGTAGTCACCAAAGCAAGTGGATTAGCTGTCTTTGCAGCACGTTCAGCTCGAATCTCATTTGCTTCATTCTGAAATTGCTTCAAGATATCAAAGAGTCGATGATATGAGACCTCGTCTAACTTTTCTTGTTGTTTCACTAAAGTGACGAACCGTGTCCACTCGGGTTGAAGTTGTTGAAGAAATTTAACATTGACGTGCATGGTGGAGACTTGCAGATTATTTCTTGTCATGTCATTCATCATTTTATAAAACCTAGAGTAGTATGAATCAGTTGATTCTCCATCCTTTGAAGTAAACTTGGCAAAGTTCCAAAACAAATTTGTTTTGACATCTTGTTTGTTGAGTGATTCTCCTTGTTGCAAGCGTTCAATAGCAGTCCACATTTCATGTGCTATAGGGCATGCATCAACCGTGGAGTAAATATCATTTCCAATCCCACTTAGAACCATATAGATGGCTTCCTTCTCCACATCATGCCAGTCACAATTTTCAGGTGTGAGATCGGATCTTGTTTCATCACGTTCACTTGCGGGTATTGGATCAGTAGTATCTGTGGCTGGTCTTGGAGGAATTGAGATCTTCTTGAATACAAATGGTCCATGAGTAATACATTTCCTCAAGGCATCACCATTGGGTCTTGTATCAAGGTATCGTATGAATCGTGATTGCCATTGAGCATACCGACCAGGCACAAGCATTGGTGGTCTCTATTTGTTACCCGCCACCATTATGTTGTTGTTCGTCACACGATATTCTGTAGTCGAATCCATCTCAATATTCTCTGAAATGATGAAGTGAATATGGATCTTAAGTAGATGTGTTGTGATCGTTGTTGTGGTTCAAATTCTGAAAATTGTAATTTTTCTTCAGTCCGACAATAAATTCTCCAGTCCGACAAAACGGTAGACCAAAAAATTTTGTAATCGCCAAATTTTGAAATCGAGCTAGAAATTTCCTAAAACTAGTATGGAAAAAATTTTGTAATCGCCAAATTTTGTAAACGATATTCCGAAACTAGTCTAGATGGTGGCTAAGTCTAAAAAATACTCGAACAAAATTTAGCGAAACATAGCATCTGAATGTCCATCGGAATGTGCCATCGAAATGTCCATCGGAATGTAGTATCGGAATACTGTCGAAATGTAGTATCGGAATGTGTGTCGGAATGTAGTATCGGAATGCCTATCGGAATCACTGTCGGAATATGGCTGTCGGAATGTGGTTGTCGGAATCCCTGTCGGAATCAATGTCGGAATAAGACCTGTCGGAATACTGTCGGAATACACGATCAAAATAACTTTCGGAATGTTAAAAACCCTTTCCGATGGAATTCCGTCAGAATAACTGTCGGAATATGAAACCCTTTTCCGATGGAATTCCGGCGGAATAACTGTGCAGTTCCAAAACTTTAGGTAAAAAATGAGATTTTTGACAAGAAATCCACGATTTTAACCAACCAAAAGCAATCAAATCCCTACCACAACTATGTAGGAGATGTAAATCAAGAAGTAGAGCACGGAAAGCACAAGAAAAACCTGAATCCAAGATGATTATAGGAGGAAATCACACGAACCAAGTATTATATCAACAACGAATCACAAAACTACCCTATGGCGATTGATACCAATTGTCGTCCCATATAATTTGTGATGATTAAGCAAGGAAGAAAGAAAGAAAATAGATGAAGTAGATGAATTCTAGAGAGAGAAAGTAGTGAGAGAAAGTAGAGAGAAGATGGAGAACTAGGTGAGATTAGATTAGAAGAATGAGAGTTACAAAAGGATAATCCACCCTTCCTAACATGCTAGGAAGGGCCTTATATAGCCAGGCTTACATGTAACCATAATGGGCTATATTGTTTGGACCGGGCTTGTCTTTTGGGCTTTAAGTAGCTTAAATCCAAGCCCGTGAACCACGATTATTTAACTAACTATTACAACGTTATAATAAATGTACAATAATAAACTATGACCGAGCATTCTTGTTTGACTCAATATTTTGAGGCTAACAGACATGGAATAACGTAACCATATAAGACTAATAGTAGTGGAATAACATAAGTTCTAAGATATCTTGATTCAAGTTCATAAAACTGGTTTTATAGTTTAAAAAGACTTTTGTTTCTAAGAAAATCTGTTTAATTAGCCAAATAGCCCATATAGGTCATGAGGTTCCACCGTGCATGAATACTTGGAGGGGAGACCTCGTCATGCAATTAGAGGGGTTGCCTCTAATTAAATAGTCTGGGTAGGAGGGATCAACTCCTAGTGAAAGATGCAAGACACACATCGCATTCACTCTGATAATACTGGTAAACATATAACTAGGATGCACCCATACGCCCCACATGATAACATAATATAATGGCCAAAACTGAAAAGGGACGCCACGAGCAATCACTTCGCCATGGGGAAGTCATAACACTGGTGCCTCCAGTGATATGGTTATGGTACATCCATAACTAGGTGACATTGGTCATGCATGTATATGGCTTAGGCTCTTAATCTAACATAAGTATCAAACATATAAAACAAATACTGGAAAAACAGTTGGCTGCAGACGGGGAATCCTAATAAGGAAATAATTTCCATACTAAAAGGACGGGAAATCCGTACCTTATGTCCAGTGAATGAAGAAGACGAACGGAAGGAAGTCCTACTTCGATCTCACTAATGCTACATAAATTGTATACGTGTATAAGTATTCTTATTACTAAGTACGTAACTGATTTTATATCGTGTCTTAGCTTGTTTTATATGTTCATGTCTTGTTTTACTGATTTCAACGTTATGCTGTGTTTATCATGTATTCTGTATGTTCTGATTAATTATTACTTGTATTTCTTGTATTATTATACTTGTTGTGTTATAATAAGTAACTTTCTAAAAATAGCAGGTTTCCTAAAATAGAAAGTTTCAAAAAATAGAAAGTTTCCTGAATTAGAAAGTTTCCACATTTAGACTTAAGCTGAATTAATGAGCTAATAATATAAGCTTAAGTTTACTGATAAAATATCATAAGTCATGTGATTATATTATAGTTTATTAATAATAACATGTTAATTAAATAAACTATAGGTTATACGATTTAATTAAATATATACATGATTTATTTAAATTAAGGTGTATAAAATACTTAGGTTAAAACATGTATTAATATTATATTAATATAACCTAAGTCATAATTATTAATTAATTATATCCCATGTATTAATAATTAATTAATACTATAGTCTAAATTATATAATTAAATACTTAGGTTAAAATATGTATTATTTACTAAATAATAGTTAACCTAAGTTTATGCTTTAATTAAATTAATTACATGTCATGTTTTAATTAATTTAATAACTTGTAAAAAAATAAATACTTGTAAATAAAATACTTGTATATATTTTAGTCATGAACCGGACCAATTTAATTAATTTAGACATGTCGTGAACCGGACCCGGAACCCCTTGAACCTGTCCGAACCAAACACTTCCTTAACAGTGGCAAACCGGCTTGACCAGTTGCCACTGCCTTTGTCAAGGCTGCCACCGGCTTAAGCCGGTGGTCTTGCTTCCCTCGGCTAGCTGCTGCCAATAGCAGTGGTTTCCCACCGGTTGTGTGCCAGTGGTCCCGCTGCTGCCTGCTGCGTTCCCCCTGCCTGACCAAGTCTGCCACCGGCTGTGTGCCGGTGGTGGGGCTGTGTGCTGCCGAGACCCAACTAAAACCACAAGGACACCCCGACGCATGTCGGGGTCCCTTGTCCCTGCTGTCAACCGAACCAAACACCACCGAGATCATAGATCTCGGTTGGTGGTGTGATCAACACTCGCCGAGAGCCTTGGGGCTCTCAGTTTGTGTGTCGGCCGAAACAACCAACCCGAAACAACCAACCCGAAACAACCCTTAATTTACCCCCTTGATCATGTGACATGTTTTTAATCCATGTTTTATTTAATTCATGTTCATGTTTCAATCTAATTAAATAAATGAAAAAAACAAAAGGGTTTACGGATTACCTAATGCTTGAAAAGGTTGAAGAACAAATAACACGAACACGATCTAGGATTTGATTAACTAAAAATCAAATCAACCACCCCTTTGGTGTGATGATTGCCGCCGGCCACAAGAGAGAAAAGAAAAGAATAGGGTTTTTAGTTTCTTGAAAATTCTCTGTAAAGTGAAAAAGTATTTCCTTTATTTGTTTATTACAAAAAATAAATGGGCTTGGCCCGTTCCTCTCTTTGGTGCCGCGGCTACTATGGCCCACAAGGGAAAACCCGGAGTTTTCTCGTATTCTAATTTTACGTGCTCGTGTGTTCGTATTCTCGTGTTTTCGTGTTATTATTAAATGTTCGTGTTTTAAATACTTGTACATAACGATATAAATCGTATAATATTAATTAAGTACGTTGTTACGTGTTCGTGATTTTTACATTCATGATTTCATGTTCGTGATTATAATTATTATTGTTAATAATTATCGTGTACTAACACGTACTTAATACTTGTCGTAATTATAATACGTACATACTTCGGAGATTACTAATCGTTACACGTGTTCATGCTATAAAATGAAAGTTTTTAATATGTACGTACGTTACTAAGTGTACTGTTCATGGTAAAAGCATGCGCGTTTTACAACTCTTCCCCCTAAAAAGAATAATTCGTCCCCGAATTATAGATAAAATAACCAAAAGAGGAACATACCCGAATTCAAAATAAGAAATGAGGGTAAGAAGCCCGGATAGACTCCTCTGTTTCCCAAGTGGCTTCCCGCTCGGTATGGTCCCTCCAAAGGATTTTGACGAATGGAATCGTCTTCTTCCTCATGACTCGTTCTTGTCTGTCAAGAACTCGTTCGGGTTCCTCTATGAAAGTAAGATCTTCACGAATCTGTTCCAGTGGATACTGAACCATGTGAAGGGGATTATACTTGTACCCTCTGAGTAAGGACACATGGAAAACGTCATGAACATGAGAAAGCTGCAGAGGTAACGCTAAACGATAAGATACTTCACCGACTCGCTCGATGATATCAAACGGTCCGACGAATCGAGGACTAAGCTTCCCTTTGATTCCGAAACGTCTAACACCACGTGCCGGCGATGCCTTAAGAAAGACGTGATCTCCTACGTTAAAATGTAAGTCCCTACGATGCTTGTCGGCATAACTCTTCTGACGTGAACGTGCTTCTTGCAATTTCTACTTAGCAATAACGACCTTCTCGTTGGTCAACTCTATCATCTCTGGTCCTTTAAATGTTCGCTCACCTACCTGATTCCAACATATTAGGGCGCGACACTTTTTGCCATACAACATCTCGAGTGGAGCACACTTAATGCTGGCGTGCCAACTGTTGTTGTATGGAAACTCTACCAAACAGATGTAATTGTCCCAATCTCCTGTCCATTCCAACGCACATGACCTCAACATGTCTTCTAATGTAAAACCCGGATGCTTTTACCATGAATAGTACCCTTATGATCGTACATACATGATTAGAGTTTTCCTTTTGTAGCACGTTTATGTTTCACGAAATAGTAATTACAAGTATTACGTACGTGTTATTACACGATAAGTATTTAAGCATATTAATACACGATAATTATTATCAACAATAATTATAATCACGAACATGAAATCATGAACGTAATTAATCACGAACCTATTATTAGGTATTTACGTAATATTTATTACGATTACGTATAAATATATATTATGACACGAACGATAAATAAATAAATCACGTAAACACGGCCAAGAGAACACGTAATATTTAGAACACGAAAAACATCGGGTTTCCCCTTGTGGGCCCCACCTACCCGCGGCAAGAACAAGCAAAGGGGCCAAGCCCACTTTTTTTTTTTAACTAAATAAGAAAAAGGAGAAACATGTTTTCACTTTATAGAAGATTAATAAAAATCACAAAACCCTAGCTCCTCCTTTTTCTCTCCTTTGGCCGCCGGTTTTAATCACACCAAGGAGTGGTGGTTGTCGATTTTTGGTGATCCAATTCTAGTGAGATCGTCCGAGTCATCATTCTCTTTTGTTTCACGCATTGGTAATCCTTAAACCTTTTTCATTTTAATTATTTATTAGATCAAGAACACATGAATTATGGGTTTATTAAAAACTATTAATAAAACATGTATATCTAATCATGGGGGTTAAAAACATGGATGTTTTAGGGGTGCTTGGTTCAGCCGACACGTAGAACCGAGAGCCGAAGCTCTTGGTGGGCTTTTAATCACCACCAACCGAGACCCCATGGTCTCGGTGGGGTTTTGGTGCCTCGTCCGCAAGACAAACAAGGGACCCCGACGCATGTCGGGGTTGGCCTTGTGTTTTGGGGGTCTCGGCTGAAAACAACAAGGGCACCACCGGCTTAAGCCGGTGGCGGTTTGACTTAAACCGTGGCAACCGGTCAAGCCGATTCGCCACCATTAAGGGGTTGGTTGTTTGGTCCGGTTCAAGGGTAAACACGGTCCGGTTCACGACATGTTTAGATTTAAAACACGGGTTCGGTTCATGACTTATTTGTATAAGTTAATTATTTTTACAAGTTAAATAATTACAAGATTAATTAAATTAATTTAACATGCTATATAATTAATTTAATTTAGACATGACTTAGGTTAATTATTTTTAGTAATAATACATGATTTTAACCTAAGTATTTTATGATTTAATTTAGACTAAAGTAATTAATTAATTATTAAAACATGACATATAATTATTTAATTTCCATGACTTAGGTTATATTAATAATAAATATTAATACATGTTTTAACCTAAGTATTTTATGTACTTTAATTTAATTAAATCATGTTATATTTAATTAAATCATATAACCTATAGTTTATTTAATTTACATGTATTAATTAATAAACTATACTATAAATCACATGACTTAGAATATTAATCAGTAAAACTTAAGCTTATATTATTAGCTTAATAATCCAGCTTATTTCTAATTATGAAAACTTCCTATTTTTAGAAACTTATTTGTTTTAAGCAGCTAATCAATTTATGGAAAGTTTATATTTTTAGAAACATATTTATTTTAGGCAGCTATTCTATTTTTGGAAACATTCTATTTTTGGAAACTTTCTATTTTTGGGAACTTTCTATTTTTGGAAAGGGAATTGATTGGCACACTCATGAAATTGATTGGGACACTCAACATTATGCATTAAAGAGTTGTACTGTGTTTTATAGTATGCTTTATTTGCTTGTACTGTGAGTGTCCTAATCAATTTTATAAGTGTGCAAATAATCTCCCTTTTAGAAACTTTCTATTTTTGGAAACTTTATATTTAAGGAAACCTGCTATTTTTAGAAAGTTACTTATTATTACACAACACGTATAATAATACAAGAAATACAAGTAATACTTAATTAGAATAGACAAGATACATGATAATCACAACATAATGTTAAAATCAGTAAAACATGACTTGAACGTATAAAACAAGCTAAGACATGATATAAAACCAGTTACGTACCCAGTAATCAGAGTACTTATACGCGTATATTATTTATGTAGCATTAGTGATATCGAAGTAGGACTCTCTTCCGTTCGTCTTCTTCGTTCACTAGACACAAGGTACGGATTCTCCGTCCTTTCAGTATGGACATTCTTTCCTTATTAGGATTTCCCTGTATGCAGCCAACTATTTCCCAGTATATGTTTTATATGTTTTGATTTGCTTATGTTTAATTAAATGCCTAAGCCATATACATGCATGACCAGTTTCACCTAGTTACACCTAGTTATGGAGGTACCATAATCATAACACTAGAGGCACCAATGTTATGACTTCACCACGGTGGAGTGATAGCTCGTGGCGTCCCTTTCAACTTTTGGCCATATTATTATGTTATCATGTGGGGCGTATGGGTGCATCCTAGGTTACATGTTTTTACAGATTATTCAAGTGAATGTGGTGTGTGCCTTGTATCCTTCACAAGGAGCTGATCCCTCCTACCCAAAATTATATTAATTAGAGGCAACCCCTCTAATTGCATGACGAGGTCACCCCTCCAAGTATTCATGCACGTTGATATTTCATGATCTATATTGGCTAATGGTAAACATGTTAAATAGTTTTTATAAGATAAACATATGGCTTTTCAAACTATAAAACCAGTTTTACTAAGTTACGTCAGGTTTTTCCAGGACTTAATCTATTCTGCTGCTATATGTTGTATATTCTTATGTTATTTATTCTATGCTTGTATATCCGTGCACTGAGCGTTATGCTCAGTCGTTTTCTTTTCATGTTCCCAAAGTGGTATGTACTCAGGGACGCTCGTAGACTTCAAGCGTACGTGCATATGGATTGGAAGCTTCCTAGCCTTCATTACTTTATGCATTTATTCATACTTTTGATACTCATTTCCATGTACATTGTTTAGTCCTTTTCTTTTACAGTACTTATGTTTGTGTGTGATGAGCTTTTACTTTGGGATACCGATGTTTGTTTCCGGTATTTCCTTTATAGTCATGTAATGTTTAAGACATTTATCCTTGTATGCTTTATTGACACACCATAATCACGCGTGACATTCCATTTACCAAAATGAGGTGTTACAATTATGGTATCAGAGCCAAGGCTTCGACCTGTAGGCTCTCAAAACACGACCTGTGATTAGTGGATAGTCACTATGGTCTTCCTAGAACTGACAGTCGGTTTTCAT
The DNA here is from genome assembly GCA_025667525.1 of Glebionis coronaria. Classification (NCBI taxonomy): domain Eukaryota; kingdom Viridiplantae; phylum Streptophyta; class Magnoliopsida; order Asterales; family Asteraceae; genus Glebionis; species Glebionis coronaria. The sequence goes on along the minus strand of CM046880.1, from coordinate 46,067,724 downwards.
GCATTCATTGTTTTCATGCATTCATTGTTTTCATGCATTCATATATATGTCATTATCGCAGGTTTATGACTAAGTAATGGTTGGTACAGGACTGACCCTATTTAGTCGCATGTGTTTTATCGAAACTTTTAACTTTGGGACCGACCCATTGGCGTCCCCTCGCCATGTCTTTTGTTTTGAGTGAACTAACCATAGGCGTTCACTCTCGCTCATATAAAAGTTTTCATAAAACTGCATCATGCATTCATGTACTAGTTTTCCTGCATAAAATGTTTCTCATGATTTATTGGTATAATCTTTTTTTCATGTATATATTTTATGTTTTGATCAGTTTAATCATGTATTTTTATGTTATACTGTCAGATGGTTCTCACACACGAGAAGGAACAACTTAATGAAGCAGTCCAAGCTGCAATGCAAGCTATGCTTTCTCAGCTAAGGAACGAAATTAGGGCTGAGGAGGCTGCCAACAATCAGCAACATCACCCAGTACCTCCTCCTCCTCCTCCAGTAACATTGGTCACATGGCTGGAGAGACTCAATAAGCTACGCCCTCGATCCTTCGAGAAAACAGATAGCCCCAGTGAAGCTGAAAGCTGGTTGGCTCACATTGAGAAGATCTTCGATGCAATGGGCTGTGACCCCGTCTTCAAGTCGAGGTTGGCCTGTTATCGGTTCGAAGGTGATGTGCTATCATGGTGGAAGGCACTAAAGCAGTCTGAGGGAGGTGATAATTGGGTGGCTGGTTTGACTTGGGGCTCAGTTCAGGGATTTGGTGATGGGACAGTTCTTTCCCAAGGCTGAGCAAGACAAGCTGAAGAGAGAGTACCATGGAATCAAACAGAGAGCTGGAGAGAACAACAACGAGTTCATGTAACGCTTTCTTCGTTTGGCTGGTTTTCTTGGTGCAGCAGCAGGTACTCCCGAAGAGCAAGAATACCACTGCTGGTGGGCTCTTCGTACATCGGTCGCAAACAACTTGGTGTGTGCTACGTTTAACATGGTGGCACAAGTGGCCAATGCAGCACGTAAGCTAGAGATGCTACAAGAAAGAGAAGAGTTCGGGGAAGCAGAGAGACCCGAGAAGAGGTAAACATTCGTTATTCAACGGTGACCAAACCGTATTCTTTCAGCATATGTCAATATGTACATCTCTTTTAAACTGTATATTCCAGGCAGAAAACTGGGACCGGTCTCAGCCGGCTACTCAGCAACAGCCTACTCAACCCAAGGGAAACGGTCAGACCCACGACCGTTCTGCTACGGATAGGCGTGGCGGTAATGATAATTACCGTAACAACGCTAGAAACTCCAACAGCAGTAGGTCCTTATACTTACTCATTTCTTATGAATACATGGAATTGTTCATAATTCTGACACATTAGAGAATCTTCTACCAGGGATCATGGTAACGGGAGGGACCAAAACCAAAGAGGTTCACAGCCTAACCGTCCAGTATTACTAGTATAACATCTTACGAATATTTTCCGCATTGTCCTTTGTACCTATTATCATGTCTCATGTATACTGTTCTTATCAGGCTCTCAGCCAGCAAGGACACCTGCTAGAGGATATACTCATCCTCTTTGCACTAACTGTAACCATAGGCACCTAGGGCCATGTCGCCGCGACAGCGACACATGCTACAAGTGTGGCCTCCCTGGCCATCGCATGAAGGACTGCCGCAAGGGCGAGATGGAGGGCGCATCTGGACATGCTGATACTAAGCCGCCTCCTACTAGTGGACGCTTTTACACGACTTCTCGTGATCAGGCCAACAAGTCTACAGGTACCATCACTGGAATCTTGTACATGTATGGTCAAGCTGCATGTATTTTATTTGACACGGGTGCTACTCATTCGGTCATTTCTACTGCTCATGCTAAGAATGTGAGGATATCCCCTATGCCATTAGAGAATGTACTGAACATTTCCACGCCTTTAAGAGACTCTGTACGCATAACCCATAGTACAAGAGCGTTCCCTTAGAGTTTGATGACAAGATTCGTCCTGTTGACGCACTTCCGCTGGACATGAATGATTTTGACATGATATTAGGCATGGACTGGATATCCAAACATCATGCCACCATAGACTGCCATACATATCGGGTCATCTTCGATGATGTTAATGCACCAGAGTACATTCACAACGGGTTCGTACCCGGAAGGTCTGTACAAATCATATCAACCCTGCAAGCACGTGCATTACTTTCACATGGTTGCGAGGGTTATCTAGCTACTGTTCATGACATGGATGCTGAATCTCCATCAATTCAGAATCAGCCGATAGTGTCGGAATTTCAAGACGTATTTCCAAGAAGAACTTTCGGGCATACCACCTGCACGTGAAGTAGAATTTAATATCGAGCTCATCCCGGGAGCTGAGCCGATTTCCAAGGCTCCTTATCGCATGGATCCCATAGAGTTAAAGGAGCTGAAGGATCAATTGCAAGAACTTCTGGAATGAGACTTCATTCGACCGCGCGTATCCCCATGGGGCGCACCGGTCTTATTTGCTAAGAAGAAGGACGACAGTATGCGTCTTTGCATAGATTATCACGAGCTCAACAAGATCACCATCATAAATAGATATCCTCTACCACGCATAGATGATCTGTTTGACCAACTCCAAGGGGCCAAACATTTCTCCAAGATTGCTCTGAGGTCGGGCTATCATTAGCTACGGGTTAAAGAGCAGGACATCGCCAAGACTGCTTTTCTTACACGCTATGGGCACTACGAATTCGTAGTCATGCCATTTGGCCTTACCAATGCTCCAGCAGTGTTCCTGGACTTGATGAACAGAATCTTCCATGAATTTCTTGACATGTTCGTCATTGTCTTCATTGACGACATCCTGATATTTTCTAAGTCCAAGGAGGAACACGAAGACCATCTTCATACAATATTACAGATTCTTCGCCAGAAGCAGCTGTATGCTAAATTCACCAAGTGTGAGTTCTGGTTAGGCAAGGTGGCGTTTTTAGGTCACATTGTATCAGCAGAAGGAATCACCATGGATCTAGCAAAGGTTGAGGCTATTAACAAATGGCCAAGACCGACATCAGCGATTGAGGTTCGCAGTTTCCTAGGCTTAGCTGGTTACTACCGTAGGTTCATGGAGAACTTTTCCCGTTTAGCACTACCATTGAATAAACTGATGTGGAAAGGGGAGAAATTCATCTGGACCGAAGAAAGATAGAAGAGCTTTGAAGACCTAAAGGAGATGTTAGTATCTGCACCGATTCTTACTCTCCCATCTGGTACAGGTGGATTTCAGATCTATAGTGATGCATCGGGGAAGGGACTTGGTTGTGTTCTCATGCAACATGGGAAAGTGATCGTGTACGCTTCACGTCAGCTTAAGCCTTATGAGGAAAATTACCCCACGCATGACTTGGAACTTGCATCAGTCGTGTTTGCATTGAAGATATGGAGGCACTACTTGTATGGAGAATCATGTGACATTTTCACGGACCACAAGAGCTTGAAGTACATCTTCACTTAACGTGAATTGAACATGAGACAAAGGAGATGGTTAGAGCTGTTTAAGGATTATGACATTAATCTACAGTATCATCCCGACAAGGCGAATGTAGTGGTAAATGCACTTAGTAGAAAGCCCGAAATGATAAACGACATTGAAATAAAGGAGGAAATTATTAGAGATTTGGAGCGACTAGACATGGAGATCATGGTACGTGGACAACACGGTTACTGGGATAATCTTAGAGTAGAACCTGAGTTACTCTTTAGGATCAAGGAAGCTCAGAAGGATGATGGTGAAATCTGGGCGATAATTCAGAATTTGGAGAAGCAGACATAATTTCGAATAGACGCAGACGGTATCTTATGGCAGGGCACGAGACTTTGTATTCCTGATGATCTAGAACTCCGAGAAGCATTGTTAGCTGAGGCTCATAGCTCCCCATCCTCTATTCATCCTGGTTTGACCAAGATGTACCATGACATCAAGCAATACTTTTGGTGGAGTGGTATGAAACAGGATGTTGCGACTTACGTCTCCAAATGTCTTACCTGTCAGCAGGTTAAGATCAAGCATCAGCGATTTGGCGGTCTTCTACAATAGTTAGATATTCCAGAGTGGAAGTGGGACAAGATCACCATGGATTTTGTTACCGGTCTTCCGTAGACAAAGAGGAAGCACGATGCGATTTGGGTTATCGTTGATCGACTTACCAAGTCAGCTCATTTCTTACCGATCCACAAGGTAGATTCGGTCAGTAAACTCGCCGATACTTACAAGAAGGAGGTCATGAGACATCATGGTGCTCCATCCAGCATCGTCTCAGACAGAGATCCTCGTTTCAATTTACGATTTTGGAGAAGTCTGCAGAAAGCTTGTGGTACAAAACTTAAGCTTAGCACGACTTTTCATCCTCAAACAGACGGGCAATCAGAGCGAACGATTCAGACATTAGAAGACATGTTGAGGTCCTGTGCGTTGGAATGGACGGGAGATTGGGACGATTACATCTGTCTGGTGGAGTTTGCATACAACAACAGTTGGCATGCAAGTATTAAATGTGCTCCATTTGAGATGTTATATGGCAGGAAGTGTCGCACCCCAATCTGCTGGGATCAGGTTGGTAAGCGAACACTTGAAGGACGAGAAATGATAGAGTTGACCAACGAGAAGGTCGCAGTAGCTAAGCAGAAATTGCAAGAAGCACGATCACGTCAGAAGAGTTATGCCGACAAGCATCGTAGGGACTTACATTTTAACGTAGGAGATCACGTCTTCCTTAAGGTATCGCCGACACGTGGTGTTAGACGTTTTGGAATCAAAGGGAAGCCCAGTCCTTGATTCATCGGACCGTTGATGTCATTAAGCGAGTCAGTGAAGTATCTTATCCTTTAGCGTTACCTCCGCAGCTTTCTCATGTTCACGATGTTTTCTATGTGTCCTTATACACAGGGTACAAGTATCATCCCCTTCACATGGTTCAGTATCCAATGGAACAGATTCGTGAAGATCTTACCTTCATAGAGGAACCCGAACGAGTTCTTGACAGACAAGAACGAGTCATGAGGAGGAAGACGATTCAATTCGTCAAAATCCTTTGGAGGGATCATACCGAGCGGGAAGTCACTTGGGAGACAGAGGATTCTATCCGGGCTTCTTACCCTCATTTCAAGTTTTGAATTCGAGTATGTTCCTCTTTTCCAGTTTACGTTATCTATAATTCGGGGACAAATTATTCTTTTTAGGGGGAGAGAGTTGTAAAACCCCCATGCTTTTACCATGAATAGTACCCTTATGATCGTACGCACATGATTAGAACTTTCCTTTTGTAGCACGTTTATGTTTCACGAATAGTAATTACAAGTATTACGTACGTGTTATTACACGATAAGTATTTAAGCATATTAATACAAGATAATTATTATCAACAATAATTATAATCACGAAGATGAAATCATGAACGTAATTAATCACGAACCTATTATTAGGTATTTACGTAATATTTATTACGATTACGTATAAATATATATTATGACACGAACGATAAATAAATAAATCACATAAACACGACCACGAGAACACGTAATATTTATAACACGAAAAACATCGGGTTTCCCCTTGTGGGCCCCACCTACCCGCGGCAAGAACAAGCAAAGGGGCCAAGCCTACTTTGTTTTTTTAACTAAATAAGAAAAAGCAGAAACATGTTTTCACTTTACAGAAGATTAATAAAAATCACAAAACCCTAGCTCCTCTTTTTTCTCTCCTTTGGCCGCCGGTTTTAGTCACACTAAGGAGTGGTGGTTGTCGATTTTTGGTGATCCAATTCTAGTGAGATCGTTCGTGTCATCATTCACTTTTGTTTCACGCATTGGTAATCCTTAAACCTTTTTCTTTTTAATTATTTATTAGATCAAGAACACGAGAATGATGGGTTTATTAAAAACTATTAATAAAACATTTAGATCTAATCATGGGGGTTAAAAACATGGATGTTTTAGGGGTGTTTGGTTCGGCCGACACGTAGAACCGAGAGCCGAAGCTCTCGGTGGGCTTTTAATCACCACCAACCGAGACCTCATGGTCTCGGTGGGGTTTTGGTGTCTCGGCCGCAAGACAAACAAGGGACCCCGACGCATGTCGGGGTTGGCCTTGTGGTTTGGGGGTCTCGGCTGAAAACAACAAGGGCACCACCGGCTTAAGCTGGTGGAGGTGTGACTTAAACCGTGGCAACCGGTCAAGCCGGTTCGCCACCATTAAGGGGTTGGTTGTTTGGTCCGGTTCAAGGGTAAACACGGTCCGGTTCACGAAATGCTTAGATTTAAAACACTGGTTCGGTTCATGACTTATTTTTATAAGTTAATTATTTTTACAAGTTAAATAATTACAAGATTAATTAAATTAATTTAACATGCTATATAATTAATTTAATTTAGATATGACTTAGGTTAATTATTATTAGTAATAATACATGATTTTAACCTAAGTATTTTATGATATAATTTAGACTAAAGTAATTAATTAATTATTAAAACATGACATATAATTAATTTCCATGACTTAAGTTATATTAATAATAAATATTAATACATGTTTTAACCTAAGTATTTTATGTACTTTAATTTAATTAAATCATGTTATATTTAATTAAATCTTATAACCTATAGTTTATTTAATTTATATGTATTAATTAATAAACTATACTTTAAATCACATGACTTAGAATATTAATCAGTAAAACTTAAGCTTATATTATTAGCTTAATAATCCAGCTTATTTCTAATTATGGAAACTTTCATTTTTTAGAAACTTATTTATTTTAAGCAGCTAATATATTTAGGGAAACTTTATATTTTTAGAAACTAATTTATTTTAGGCAGCTATTCTATCCTTGGAAACTTTCTATTTTTGGAAACTTTCTATTTTAGGAAACCTGCTATTTTTAGAAAGTTACTTATTATTACGCAACAAGTATAATAATACAAGAAATACAAGTAATACTTAATCAGAATAGACAAGATACATGATAAACACAGCATAATGTTAAAATCGGTAAAATATGAACTTGAACGTATAAAACAAGCTAAGACATGATATAAAACCAGTTACGTACCCAGTAATCAGAATACTTATACACGTATATTATTTATGTAGCATTAGTGATATGGAAGTAGGACTCTCTTCCGTTCGTCTTCTTCGTTCACTGGACACAAGGTAAGGATTCTCCGTCCTTTCAGTATGGACATTCTTTCCTTATTAGGATTTCCCCGTATGCAGCCAACTATTTTCCCAGTATATGTTTTATATGTTTTGATATGCTTATGTTTAATTAAGTGCCTAAGCCATATACATGCATGACCAGTTTCACCTAGTTATGAAGGTAGCATAACCATAACACTGGAGGCACCTGTGTTATGACTTCACCATGGCGGAGTGATAGCTTGTGGCGTCCCTTTCAGCTTTTGGCCATATTATTATGTTATCATGTGGGGCGTATGGGTGCATCCTAGGTTACATGTTTTTATAGATTATTCAGGTGAATGTGGTGTGTGTCTTGCATCCTTCACAAGGAGCTGATCCCTCCTACCCAAACTTATATTAATTAGAGGCAACCCCTCTAATTGCATGACGAGGTCACCCCTCCATGTATTCATGCACGTTGATATCTCATGACCTATATTGGCTAATGGTAAATATTTTAAACAATTTTTATAAGATAAACATAAGGCTTTTTAAAATATAAAACAAATTTTACTAAGTTACGTCAGGTTTTTCCAGGACTTAATCTATTCCGCTGCTATATGTTGTATAGTCTTATTTTATTCATTCTATGCTTGTATATCCGTGCACTGAGCGTTATGCTCAGCTGTTTTCCTTTCATGTTCCTAAAATAGTAGGTACCCAGGGACGCTCGTAGACTTTAAGCGTACGTGCATATGGATTGGAAGCTTCCTAGCCTTCATTACTTTATGCATTTATTCATACTTTTGATACTCATTTCCATGGACATTGTTTAGTCCTTTTCTTTTACAGTACTTATGTTTGTGTGTGATGAGATTTTACTTTGGGATACCGATGTTTGTTTCCGGTATTTCCTTTATGGTCATGTATTGCTTAAGACATTTATCCTTGTATGCTTTGATGACACGCCATAATCACGCGTGAAATTCCATTTACCAAAATAGGGTGTTACATCTAATGTCTGAATCGTTCACTCTGATTGTCCGTCTGTTTGAGGATGAAAAGCCGTGCTAAGCTTAAGTTTTGTACCCCAAGCTTTCTGCAGACTCTTCCAGAATCGTGAAGTGAAACGAGGATCTCTGTCCGAGACGATGCTGGATGGAGCACCATGAAGTCTCATGATCTCCTTCTTGTAAGCATCGGCGAGTTTGTTGACCGGATCATCCTTGCGGATCGGTAAGAAATGAGATGACTTAGTAAGTCGATCAACGATAACCCAAATCGCATCATGCCTCCACTTTGTATGCGGAAGACCGGTAACAAAATCCATGGTGATTTTGTCCCACTTCCACTATGAAATGTCTAACGGTTATAGTAAACCACTAGACCACTGATGCTCGATCTTAACCTGTTGGCAGGTAAGACATTTGGAGATGTAAGTAGAAACATCCTATTTCATACCACTCCACCAATAGTATTGCTTGATGTCGTGGTAGATCTTGGTCGAACTAGGATGAATAGAGAATGGGTTGCTATGAGCTTCAACTAATAACGCTTCCCTGAGAGCAAGATCATCAGGAACAAAAAGTGTGGTGCCCTGCCATAAGATACCATCGGCATCCAACTAAAACTCTGTCTGCTGTTCTAAGTTCTAAATGATCGCCCAAATTTCACCATCATCCTTCTGAGCTTCCTTGATCCTAGAGAGTAACTCAAGTTCTACTCTAAGATTAGCTCAGTAACCGTGCTGTCCACGTACCATGATATCGATGTCTAGTCGCTCCAAGTTCTTATAATTTCCTCCTTAATTTTAATGCCGTTTATCATACCGGACTTTCTACTAAGTGCATCTGCCACTACATTCGCCTTACCGGGATGATACTGCAGATTAATGTCATAATCCTTCAACAGCTCTAACCATCTCCCCTGTCTCATATTCAGTTCACGTTGAGTGAAGATGTACTTCAGGCTCTTGTGGTCTGTGAAGATATCACATGATTCTCCATACAAGTAGTGCCTCCATATGTTCAATGCAAACACGACTGCTGCAAGTTCCAAGTCATGCGTAGGGTAATTCTCCTCATAAGGCTTAAGCTGCAGTGAAGCGTACGCAATCACTTTCCCATGAGCATTAGAACACAGTCAAGTCCCTTCCCTAAAGCATCACTATAGATTTGAAATCCACCTGTACCAGATGGGAGAGTAAAAATCGGTGCAAATACTAACTTCTGCTTTAGGCCTTCAAATCTCTTCTCTCTTTCTTCCGTCCAGACGAATTTCTCCCCTTTCCGCATTAGTTTGGTCAATGGTAGTGCTAAACGGGGAAAGTTCTCTACGAACCTATGGTAGTAACCAGCTAAGCCTAGAAAACTGCGAACTATAGTCGCTGATGTCGGCCTTGGCCACTTGGTAATAGCCTCAACCTTTGCTGGATCCCTGGTGATTCCTTCTGCTGATATAATGTGGCCTAGGAACGCCACCTTGTCTAACCATAACTCACACTTGGTGAATTTAGCATACAGCTGCTTCTGGCGAAGAATTTGTAGTACAGTACGAAGATGGTCTTCGTGTTCCTCCTTGGACTTAGAGAAAATCAGAATGTCGTCAATGAAGATAATGAAGAAATTGTCCAGGAACTCATGCAAGATACGGTTCATCAGATCCATGAAGACAGTTGGAGCATTGGTTAGGCCAAATGGCTTGACTACGAATTCGTAGTGCCCATAGCGTGTACGGAAAGCAGTCTTGGCGATGTCCTGCTCTTTAACCTGTAACTGATGATAGCTTGACCTAGATCAATCTTGGAGAAATGTTTGGCCCCTTGGAGTTGGTCAAACAAGTCATCAGTGCGTGGCAGCGGATATCTATTCTTGATGGTGATCTTGTTAAGCTCACGATAGTCTATGCACATACGCATGCTGCTGTCCTTCTTCTTTATGAACAGAACAAGTGCGCCCCATGGAGAAGCACTAGGTCGAATGAACCCGCGTTCTAACAGTTCCTATAGTTGTTCCTTTAACTCCTTTAACTCTATGGGAGCCATGCGATAAGGAGCCTTAGATATTGGCTCAGCTCCTGGGACGAGCTCAATATTAAACTCCACTTCACGAGCAGGTGATATGCCCGGAAGTTCTTCTGGAAACACGTCTGGGAATTCTGACACGATCGGCTGATTCTGGATAGATGGAGATTCAGCCTCCAAATCTTGTGTAGTAGCAAGATAGCCCTCACAACCATGTGACAACAGTGCACGTGCTTGCAAGGTCGATATTATTTGTACGGACCTTCCGGGTACGAACCTATTGTGAATGTACTCTGGTACATTTACATCACCGAAGATGACCCGATATGTATGGCAGTCAATGGTGGCGTGATGTTTGGATAGCTAGTCTATGCCTAATATCATGTCAAAATCTCACATATCTAGTGGAAGTGCGTCAACAGGACGAATCTTGCCGTCAAACTCTAGGGGAAGGCTCTTGTACCCATGGGTTATGCGTACAAAATCTCTTAAAGGCGTGGAAATGTTTAATACATTCTCTAAAGGCATAGGGGAAATCCTAGCATTCTTGGCATAAGCAGTAGAAATGACCGAGTGAGTAGCACCCGTGTCAAATAAAACACATGCAACTTGACCATACATACACAAGATTCCAATGATGGTACTTGTAGACTTGTTGGCCTGATCGCGAGAATTCGTGTACACCCGTCCACTAGTAGGAGGTGGCTTAGAATCAGCATGTCCAGATGTGCCCTCCATCTCGCCCTTACGGTAGTCCTTCATGCGATGACCAGTAAGGCCACACTTGAAGCAAGCATCGCTCTCGCGGCAACATGGCCCTGGGTGCCTACGGTTGTAGGTCGTGCAGAGAGGGTGAGTATACCCTCCAGCAGGTGCCCTTGCTGGCTGGGAGCCTGTTTGGAAAAGTACACATGAGACATGATTATAGGTACAAAAGGACAATGCGGAAAATCATAAGATGTAATACCAATGATAGCTGGATAGTTAGGCTTAGAACCTCTTTGGTTCTGCTCCCTCCCGTTACCATGATTCATGGTAGAAGATTGCTAATGTGTCATAATTATGAATTATCACATGTAACATAAGGAAGGAGTAAGTGTAAGGACCTGCTGCTGTTGGAGTTTCTAGCATTGTTACGGTAATTTTCATTACCGCCACGCCTATCCGTAGCAAAACAGTCTTGAGTATGAGAGTTACCCTTGGGCTGAGTAGTCTGTTGCTGAGTAGCCGGCTGAGACCGGTCCCCAGTCTTCTGCCTGAAAGATTCAGTTTAAAGAGTAGGATAAATACTGAATAGTACTGAATGAATTGAAATGGTCACTGCTAAATGACGAATAAATACCTCTTCTCGGGTCTCTCAGCTTCCCCGAATTCCTCTCTTTCCTGCAGCATCTCCAGCTTACGTACTGCATCGGCAACTTGTGCCACCGTGTTGAAGGTAGCACATACCAAGTTGTTGGCGACCGATGTACGAGGAGCCCACCAGAAGTGGTATGCTTGCTCTTCGGCAGTCACTGCTACTACGCCAAGAAAACTAGTCAAACGAAGAAAGCGCTTGATAGGTGTGTAAACACCCATCCTTTTTCCACTTAATTCTTGCTAAAACGAGACCAAAACGCGTATTTAATATCATTTGTTTGGAATTATGCGTGGTTTTTGTGTTTATTGTGTTTTCAGAGCCAACCAGATGAATACTGAAGAAAACATGGGATTGCACGGGTTTTATCGAAGAAAAAGACTAAAGACGAAGTCTATTGTCCAAGAAATGCAAAAGATTTGAAGTCAATGGGCCTATTTGAAGATTTATCGAAGAAAAGGACCAAAGATGGAAGATTTACATATGTCGAAGAAACTCAAGTCTATTAAACGAAGAAATTAAAAGACGAGTTGAATTTAATCGATGACAAATCCCGAATCAGAATCGAAAACGTCAACTTTTCTGAAAAGACGAGAAGACAAGAAGTAATGGAGAAAGCCCACTCACCAACCAAATGGAGGACCTATATAAAGGCCACCCCTTCACACTTTTTGACAAGTTTTTATTCCCAGTTTTTCTCTCTTTTCTTCGGTAGAAAGCCAACACCATTAAGGTGTTGGTGATTTTTCATTCTTGTTAAATCTTTAATTTTGTAAGTGTTTAATCTTTCCTTTTGTTTACTTTACATTAATCTATCAATTTAAACCTTCCATTTAATCTTGTTCATCTTGTTCTTTGATTCAAAGTTAAAGTTCTTATTTAGTTGATTTTGATCTTCAAAAGTTATTGGGTTTTGTGTTTTTATTGATGGGATTTGATATTTATGGTTAGTACATGATTAGTGATTAGTTTTGTTTAAGTTTTGGTGAAAAACTTGGTTGATTTTTGGTAAAATCATGTTCTTATAGTGCTACTGTTCTTCGTCTTCATCATATTTTTGGTTGATTTATGAAAAACACTTGATTCGGAACTTATCAAAAGAAACAACTGATTCGGAACTTTTTTCCTTCATTCGGAACTTTCAAAATCACTTCATTCGGAACTTTTTCCTTCATTCAGAACTTTTTCCTTCATTCAGAACTTTTCCTTCATTCAGAACTTTTTCCTTCATTCAGAACTTTTTCCTTCATTCGGAACTTTTTCCTTCATTCAGAACTTTTTCCTTCATTCGGAACTTTTTCCTTCATTCGGAACTTTTTCCTTCATTCGGAACTTTTTCCTTCATTCAGAACTTTTTCCTTCATTCGGAACTTTTTCCTTCATTCGGAACTTTTTCCTTCATTCAGAACTTTTCCTTCATTCGGAACTTTTTCCTTCATTCAGAACTTTTTCCTTCATTCGGAACTTTTCTTTCATTCAGAACTTTTTCCTTCATTCAGAACTTTTTCCTTCATTCAGAACTTTTTAACAAACCTTCATTCAGAACTTTTTTTCCTTCATTCAGAACTTTTTTTTATTAGTTATTTTTGGCTTATTTTCTCTATTGCATGCATTTGATCCTTTTTTTAGTAGCATAGAAAATCATAACCCTTTTTGTACCAAGAACAACTATTCCACTTTGAGCTGTAATCAATTCGAGAGGATACCGAGATTTAATCTGAACCCATACAAAATCATTGTATCAAATGGCGCCGCTGCCGGCTCTTCTCGTTAAGATTAACAGTTTTTTGTGAGAACTTGGATTTTGGGATCCGTTCTCCTTGAACGTTACTTTTTCATAAAAATTTTCAAAAACACAAAAAAATATAAAATTTTCAAAAATCCTAAAAATTAAAAAACATAAAAACCAGAAATATTTCTTGTTTTCTTTGTTAGTTCTTTTGCAGGTGCATGCGTACACGATCAACGTCTTATCAAGAGCCCGAGCCTCTCGAAGACTTAGACATGGTCGGTGTACAAAACAACAACAATAACCCACCTCTCAACAACAATAATAACAACAACAATAACAATCCACCTCTCAACAATGGGCCTCTACCAGACAATCGCCCGATGATTGAACTTCTACAAGCACATGTATACGGCAACAATGATCCAATTGTCATACCCACGATTGCAGCCAACAATTTTGAGCTCAAATCCGGCTTTATTCAGATGGTCTCTGCTCAACCATTCTTGGGGCGTACCATTGATGATCCACATGACCACATCAAGAGATTCCTGCAACTCACGAATACGGTCAAATTCAATGGTGTTCCACAAGAGGTAATCCGTTTACAACTTTTTCCCTTTTCTTTAGAGGGACAAGCCCGACATTGGCTGCAAAGGAACCGCCACAAAGTATTCTGACGTGGACGGATTTGGAGACCAAGTTTATAAATTACTTTTTCCCACCCTCTCGTACTACCGCTTTGCGGAATGAAATTATCAATTTTGAACAAAAGTACGATGAGTCTTTTAGTGAATCTTGGGATCGTTTCAAAGATCTTTTAAAAAAATGCCCACAACATGGTTTTACCAAAGTGCACCAAATTAACACTTTTTATAATGGTTTAAGCATGAATGACCAAGATTCACTAAACAGTGCCTCGGGGGGGGGGGGGGGGGGGGGGAATATTTTGGTTAAGACTTCCAATGCCGCTTGGGATATCATTGAAAATAAGTCTCGTGTGCAAACCAAGAGTGTGCGGACCAATGCTGCTAGTGCTAGTACTAGTGACAGCGACAAGCGACTTGACAAAATTAATACGCTTCTTGAATCGCTTGTTACCCACACCGCTAACAACACCAACAACATCAATGCTAAAAACGCTCAAGTCAATGCTGTAAGCCAACCATGTGAAATATGCGGGGGTCCTCACTCTTACACCACTTGTACCACCACCCAAGACTACCCTTCTGAGAATGTGAATGCAGCATACGGTACCTATCCTCCGGCCGCTTATCAAGCTCGTCCTCAAGGTGACCGCAACTTGCTTAGCTACCGCTCTAATAACTTTCTTTCCCCGCCCGGTTTTCCTCCTAACAACCCAAACCAACAACAAAACCCCAATCGCCCTCCTCAACAACAACAACAACCTCGTGCACCATACATACCACCTCACAAACAACCATATCCACCTCAAAGAAACAACAAAGTGTACCAACAACCTGCTTATCAACCACCCGCTTACCATGCTCCCCTTCCCAACCAACCCAACGCATTACACCAAGATGTTGAAACCTACATGCGGACCAATGATATGATTGTGGAAAATCTTCAGCGGGAAGTGCTCAACTTGAAAGCAGACATGGTGAAACAAGGGAACGATCTGCGAGCTGATATGAGAAACACTTTGGCAAGTCAAACGAATGACTTAAAGAACATGATGGCTAGTTTCTTCCAAGGTAATCAACCCTCTTCTTCGGGTACTCTTCCGAGTAACACCGTTGCGAATCCAAGAGGGGAGATGAAAGCAATCACCACTCGCAGTGGCAAAGGTACCAAGGAACCCGAGCTTCCTATACCTCCACCGGTGATTGTGACTAAGGAAAACGAGTCACCTGCTCCTATTCCCCAACCTTCTACTTCCCCAATTCATCCACCTCTTACTTCTACCTCTCCTCCACCCAAGGATGTGAGTGATCCTTTGATCCCAAAGACTTCCTCTTCTTCCGATATACCTTATCCATCAAGGTTGAGGAAAGAGAAGCTCAAAAGCAAGGATGATATTCAAGTTTCAAACTTTCTAAAAATGTTTAAACAATTGAATTTTAACATCTCCTTCGCTGAGGCTCTCGCTCACATGCCCAAATACGCGAAAATGTTCAAAGATCTTCTTAGCGACAAGGAGAAGCTTCTTGATATTGCTAATACCCAACTTAATGAGAATTGCTCTGCAATGCTCTTAAGGAAATTGCCAACCAAGCTTGGTGATCCGGGTCGTTTCTTAATCCCTTGCAACTTCCCGGGAGTAGAGATTTGCATGGCCCTAGCCGATCTAGGTGCCAGTATTAATCTAATGCCTCTAAGCGATTGGAAGCAATTATCTCTCCCTGAGCTTGTCCCCACCAAAATGACTTTGGAATTAGCTAACCGTACAGTTGCTTATCCAGTGGGGATAGCCGAAGACGTCTTTGTAGGAGTCGACAAATTCACTTTTCCTGCCGATTTCGTTGTCGTTGACTACGACATGGACCCTCGTGTGCCATTGATTGTTGGTCGTCCATTCCTTAGGACCGGTCGCACTCTCATCGATGTTGAAGCTGGTAAGCTTATCATGAGAGTGGGTGACGATAAAATCGTCTTCAACATGGGAAAGCTTTCTAAACAGCCTTATTCATACGAGAGTGTTAATTGTATTGACGTTCTTGATGAGGCTTGTGAAGAACATTTCAAAGATGCTTGTAAAAATATTCCTACCTCTCTTACCAATGTTGAGACCGTTTCCTCTATTGACTCATCACTATCTCTATTTGGAGAAAGTGATTTCCTTTGGAAAGATTTGGAAGCCACCATGGGAGATGTGAACTTAGAACATGACGATTCTCCCACCGATTGGGATGAAGATATTCGCCTCATTGAGAACATTCTTAAAGAAGACAATATTTCTCCACCATCTCCCACGGTTATTGCTATCGATGCTCCGACTTTGAAAACGCCTCCCATCGAAAATCCTCCGGATTTAGAACTTAAGGAGTTGCCGCCCCATCTCGAGTACGTGTTCCTTGAAGATAAGAAGAAGTCGCCCGTCATCATTGCTAAGGACTTGAAAGAAGAAGAGAAATCTCGCCTCATCGCCGTGCTTAAAAATCATAAGAAGGCAATTGCTTGGAAAATTTCCGACATCCGCGGAATTGATCCAAACTTTTGTACTCACAAGATTCTCATGGAAGATGACTTTAGACCCGGAATCCAGAGCCAAAGAAGGGTTAATCCTCGCATTCATGACGTCATCAAACAAGAGGTTATCAAACTTCTAGATGCCGGCTTGATTTACCCTATTTCAGATTCGCCGTGGGTAAGTCCCGTCCATTGTGTGCCCAAGAAGGGCGGAATAACCGTTGTTCCCAATGAACACAACGAGTTGCTTCCCACTCGTCTCGTTACTGGGTGGAGAGTTTGTATCGATTATCGCAAGCTCAATGATGCCACGAGAAAAGATCACTTTCCTCTTCCTTTCATGGATCAAATGCTCGAGCGTCTAGCTGGTAATGACTATTACTGGTTCTTAGACGGTTTCTCCGGGTATTTTCAAATTCCCATCGATCCCAAAGACCAAGAAAAGACCACATTCACTTGTCCCTATGGAACATTTGCTTACAAACGCATGCCTTTTGGTTTATGCAATGCTCCTGGGACGTTCCAAAGGTGTATGATGGCTATCTTCCATGACATGGTTGAAGAAACTATGGAAGTATTCATGGATGATTTCTCGGTTTATGGCGATTCTTTCTCTGCTTGCCTTGCCAATTTAGAACGTATGCTTAAGCGGTGTGAAGACACTCACCTTGTTCTTAATTGGGAAAAATGCCATTTCATGGTAAAAGAGGGCATCGTGCTAGGACACAAAATTTCCAAAGCCGGTCTTGAAGTGGACCGTGCTAAAGTCGATGTTATTTCTAAGTTGCCTCCACCTTCAACCGTGAAGGGTGTGAGAAGTTTCCTCGGTCATGCGGGCTTCTACCGTCGCTTTATCAAAGATTTTTCTAAAATCGCTCGCCCGATGACCCACCTCTTGGAAAAAGATACTCCTTTTATCTTTTCTAACGAGTGTCTTGAAGCCTTCAACTTGCTTAAGGATAAGCTTACTAAGGCACCGGTCTTGGTTACCCCTAATTGGGAGCTGCCTTTCGAGTTGATGTGCGATGCTAGAGACTTTGCTATTGGAGCGGTTTTGGGCCAAAGAGTGAACAAACACTTCCAACCGATCCATTACGCTAGCAAGACAATGACGGGGGCCCAATTGCATTACACGACAACCGAAAAAGAGCTTTTAGCTGTTGTCTATGCCTTTAAAAAATTTCGCCCCTATCTTGTCCTTTCTACCACAATCGTTTATACCGATCATTCCGCGTTGAAGTACTTGTTAACTAAACAAGATTCTAAACCAAGACTTCTTCACTGGGTTTTGCAACTCCAAGAATTTAAAATCGAAATTCGCGATAAAAAAGGAGCTGAAAACCTAGCCGCGGATCATCTCAGTAGACTTGAGGATCCTTACCAAGGGGATCATCCGAACAAAGAAATCAATGATTCTTTTCCCATGGAGACCTTAATGTCTATCAACTCGACTTCTGATGAAACCCCGTGGTTTGCGGACATTGCAAACTACTTGGCGGGTGGAATTCTCGTCGACGGGTTAACATCCCAACAAAAGAAGAAGTTCTTCAAAGACATTAAGACTTACTTTTGGGATGACCCGTATCTATTCAAACAATGTGCCGATTTGATTGTTCGCCGATGTGTTGATGGACCGACAGCTTTAGAAATCCTTGACGCTTGCCACAAAGGATCCACCGGTGGTCACTTTGGTCCCAACTACACCGCTAAAAAAGTGTTTGACTCGGGATTTTATTGGCACACCATCTATCGTGACGCTCACGAGATGGTTAAACGTTGTGATGCTTGCCAAAAACAAGGCAACATCACACATAAAGATGAGATGCCTCAGAATTTCATTCAAGAATGTGAAATCTTTGATGTTTGGGGTATCAACTTTATGGGGCCATTCCCTTCATCTAAAGGAAACAAATACATCCTTGTAGCCGTTGACTACGTTTCAAAGTGGGTTGAAGCCAAAGCTTTACCTACTAATGACGCAAGGGTGGTTTGTAACTTTTTGAAACCGCTATTCGCTAGATTCGATGTGCCTCGTGCCATTATTAGTGATCGCGGGACTCATTTTTGCAATGACCAATTCGCAAGAGTCATGGCTAAGTATGGTGTAAATCATCTTCTTTCCACCGCTTACCACCCACAAACTAATGGCCAGGCTGAAATATCCAACCGAGGATTAAAGCGAATTCTTGAAAGAATCGTGGGAGAGCATCGTGCCTCATGGGCCGATAAACTTGATGATGCTCTGTGGGCTTTCCGTACCGCCTACAAGACTCCGATTGGTTGTACGCCATATCGTCTCGTGTACGGGAAAGCATTTAATACTTGACTTTAAGGCCTAGTATCAAAGTTCGTTATAGTTCCGAATCTTTTCGAATTGAAAACCGGTCTTAAGTGCGACTCAATCGTCTTTTGGTGAATCAAAGGTTTGGTTGATTTTGTTTTAAACTAATTGCAAGTAATTAAAGTGTCGTTTAGTAAAATGGAAGAATAAAGATTAATATTAAAAGTGACGAGTAAAAATAATGCATATAAACTTAAAGGTGACAATGGACAAATACTAACTCACTAAATTAAACTAACTCTTGGAAAATTCTCAGAAAAATAACAAGTACTATAAGAAAGTTATATCGAAAGAAACCAAAACAGCCCAAAAAGGTACCCGATCGGAATGTATTCCGATCGGTTGATCGGAATGTTGACGGAGCAATTCAATCGGAATAGTGGGAAAGTGGGTACCAATCGGAATGCGGGGAAACCCCAATCGGAATAATGCTTGAAGTCTCAATCGGAATATAGGACAATTGGTCGGATCGGAATAAGCACATACACCACAATCGGAATATTTAAATGTTGCCAAATCGGAATATGAGACTTGAGGTCCAATCGGAAAGGGGCAAGTAATACTGTCGGAATGTGGGAGATGGGTGCCGTCGGAATAAGGGACCAATCGGAATAGGAAGTAACAAACTTTCCTAGAATCAAGGAAATTGGTTATGGGGGTGTACCGGTCGGAAAGCCAATCGGAAAAGGGCTTTTAAACCCTTTCCGAAATCTATGGAAATGGGGAAAAGCAAGGTAAAAAGCTAAAGTAATAAGCTAGTACCAAAACTTATCAATCCACACTTAACCGAATCAAATAAGCACTTTATTCAACTTATCTAACTCGGAATCAAGCAACTTTTTAGATCAAACCATAAGAACATAAACTTTTTAATAAAACTTTTTAATAAGAAAAGTAAGATGATCATAAAAATAAGCCAATAAGCACAAAAGTCTTAAAGCTTAATCAAATGAAATCTTATAAGATGATCAAAAGATTAACTTTTTAGCATGAAATCAATTAGAACAACACGGATCACATGATAATCACACCAAAATCAATCTTAAATCAAAGAAAAGTAGAATGAGATTAAGAAATAAAAGCTTAAAATAGAACTATGATTAATGAAATAAGCAATACAAAAGTGTTTAATCTAGAAAGATTAAAAGAAAAAGGTGAACTAGTGAGAGAAAGTTTAAGACTTTCTCTCTCTAAAAACTAAAAAGTGCAAAAATTAACTAAAAATCTAACTCCCCTCCTAATGACTATTAGGAGGGTATTTATAGGGAAGGAGTGCATGTGTTGCATCTTCTCTCTTGCTTTCTTCACGTTTTCTCGACTCGACTTTAATTCTTCGTCTTTGTCGTCTCGGGATTTGAACTTGTCTTTTTTTTAATTTTCTTCTCCTATTAGACTTAAGTTCTTCGACTTCGTTAAACTTCCGTCTTTTGACTTTTTCTTCGATAAATCTTCAGAATAGGTCTTGGACTTCCGTTCTTTTTGCACTCTTGATCTTTTGACTTCGTCTTTTTTCCTGTTTTCTTCAGTAAAAGCCCGTGAAAGCCCGTGTTTTCTTCCTTTTTCATATTTTGGTCCTAAAACACGATAAAAACACAAACCACGCATAATTCCGACTTTTACGACATAAATCACACGTTTTGGTCTTGTTATTATTGGAAATAAGTGGTAATAGGATAAGTGTTTTCACACTTATTAAATCCCCTACACTAGACCATTGCAATGCCCTCATGCAATGCATTAATTTTAAAGCACGGTTTACATTCTCCATCATAAATAACCCACCTTGGCCTTAAATACTAGACACAAAAGATAGAAATAAGTAAAGAAATTAAAAACTTACATTGGGTTTTGGCGGCCATGAACATTTATCATCCTCAAGTTTCACGTTCCCCATACCAAGCTTAAAAACGAGATCATTGTTATTATAAGTTAGCAAACTATCACGAACTCATGTGGGCCAATTATTCACTTAGACTCCCTTATTCCTAGGTGTATCTCTTATATTTTATTTTTGTCTTGAATGATCACGAGGATGCATTGTTTGACTTATTTCGATAGTTATTTAGTCCGAAAATAAGGTGAACGATTTAATCAATAGTTAGCTAAAGGACCAAATCTTTTAAAACTGCTTCTCGGGATATCAGAAAGTTCATATCTTGGCATAACTTGGTTCGCGATTTGAGACCTTTCTCGGGCCGATATTTGGCAGCAACTTCATACTTCGAATCTTCGAGAGACGTTCTTGAAATTATGGTCTTCTCTTCATAATGGGAATTTCTTCACTTGAAGTTTTTGAGAGATTCTTCATCTTTGGACCACGACTTCTTCATTTTTCTCCAATCTTTATTTTGGACTTTGATATACAACGATCCACCTCCTTTTAGGACTTGGATCTATTTATCCTCATACCTTGTTAGGGTCTTTTCGGATTAGACTTCTCCATGACTTTTGGGGAGTTCTTGCTTTTCGTCGTGTGTCTCGATCCTTCATATTGATTTTCGATAAATGATTCTTCACATCACTTTTTGGATCTTTAGCAACAAAATGTAGCCCTCATGCCTTGTTAGGGCCTTTTCGGACTCGCCAATCTTCGCGCCCCGCTTCATAAGTTATGCCTTGGCTATGAACTCTCGTCATTACCGAGCAACTTTTAAACGATCTGGGGCTAGAAGCTAAGTAACCTTTTAAATCGTACAACCTTATTTATTAGCAGATTAATTTATTAGCAAGCGGAGGGAGAATAGGCTCATAATTAACTCACATAAATTCACGAAAGAATACCGAACTTATTATTGACTCTATCATCTCTCGTTCTCCACAGTTTAAAATCTCAAGGAATGATACTCGTGGATGCTTAGCCTATTAAATCAAAGTTTTGGGTTTTCGAGTCGCCTATAGGATCTTGCAACTTCTTAGGCTTTTTCAAGTTTAGAAATCACATTTTAAAGTTCCCTTGATAAACGACTCTCTAGGATCAATTATAGGAACTTGCGAAAAGTTCTTGTTCTTAACCCGTGAGAGTTAAGACTTTTGCGTTTTATAGCTCCCTATATAAAAGCCTAGCAAAACTTGACTTAAACACGTTAAGGATACTAGCTAGAGTAAACTTAGGCAAGTAAACTCGGGTTGAGTCAAAAATGTTCACGACTAAGAAAAATCTAAAACCATTTTATTAAAAATTTATTCTAGCAAAGGAAACATAACAAAGGCAAATACACTATACAACTAGGCCAAAATAGATTAAAAATTTTGAAATATGTCGAAAAATCAAATTTTCCGGTTAAAATGAGGGCAAATTCATGGAAAAGACCACTTACTTCGATAGAAGTCCCCCCTACACTTGAGATAAACATTGTCCTCAATGTTTAAGCATGTGGGAGTAAACTCCCCTACACTTAGGACATTGTGCACGTTGTTTAAATCTTGCTAAGGAAAGGACAACTAAAGTGAATTCAATGTGAACATATAGAATATGAAATATTGAATCACAAGAGTTTAGGATAGAACCGGGAAGATGGGAAACACGGTATCACGGTTCGTCAAAAGTCATCAAGATGCTCTCTGAAGCTTAAATCCCTGCACAGCACAAGAAACAAGACAACAAACATATGCGGGGCTCCCCCTACACTTATTATGAATGCAGTAAAGGATAGAACACGGGTTGCCTCCCGAGAAGCGCTTGTTTTTGTTCACCGAGTCATGAGCCTGACTCGACCCAAGTTTAGTTCATGGGGAACGTGGTGAGGGATGGAATCATCTCCTGTGAGATGTCCTCACCAAAGTATAGCTTCAAACGCTGGCCATTCACCTTGAAATTGGGCCCATTCGGCTGAGAAAGCTCAATGGTCCCATACGGAAAGACTTTGGCGACGGTGAATGGACCAGACCAGCGGCTCTTCAACTTGCCAGAGAAGATCTTCAACCGAGAGTTAAAGAGTAAGACGTGATCTCCAACGTGGAACTCTCGGTTCTTGATTTTAGCATCGTGGATCATCTTCGTCTTCTCCTTGTAGATCAGCGAGTTCTCATAAGCTTCATTCCTCAGTTCATTTAGCTCGTTGAGTTGAACTTTGCGATGATCACCGGCTTTAATGATGTCGAAGTTCGCCCACTTCAAGGCCCAATGCGCCTTATGTTCTAGCTCGATGGGTAGGTGGCAAGCTTTCCCGTACACAAGACGATAGGGTGTACAACCGATCGGGGTCTTGTAAGCAGTACGGAAAGCCCACAGAGCATCATCTAACTTATCGGCCCACGCGGCGCGATGCTCTCCCACAGTACGCTCCAAAATTCTCTTCAAGCCACGATTGGAAATTTCGGCTTGCCCATTGGTTTGGGGATGATAGGCGGTGGAAAGACGGTGATTGACACCATACTTTGCCATGACTCTTGCAAATTGATCATTGCAAAAATGAGTCCCGCGGTCACTGATGATAGCACGAGGAACGCCAAATCGAGCGAAAAGCTGCTTCAAAAAGTTCACAACCACCCTCGCATCATTCGTAGGAAGAGCCTTAGCTTCAACCCATTTAGAGACGTAGTCGACAGCGACGAGGATGTACTTGTTCCCTTTGGATGATGGAAATGGCCCCATAAAGTCGATGCCCCATACATCAAAGATTTCACATTCCTGTATGAAATTTTGAGGCATCTCATCCTTATGTGTGATCTTGCCTTGAAGTTGGCAAGCATCACAATGCTTAACCATTTCGTGAGCGTCACGATAAATGGTGGGCCAGTAGAATCCAGAATCAAACACTTTCTTAGCGGTGTAGTTGGGACCAAAGTGACCACCGGTGGGTCCTTTGTGGCAAGCTTGGAGGATGTCAAAAGCTGCCGGTCCGTCAACACATCGACGAATAATCAGATCAGCACACTGTTTGAATAGATAAGGGTCATCCCAAAAGTAAGTCTTAACATCGTTCAAGAACTTCTTCTTTTGTTGGGATGTTAACCCTTGGATGAGAATACCACCCGCTAAGTAGTTTGCAATGTCTGCAAACCACGGGGTGCCATCAAGATTGAGATTTATAGACATTAGAGTCTCCAGGGGGAAAGAGTCATTGATCTCTTTGTTCGGATGATCCCCTTGATATGGATCCTCAAGTCGACTCAAATGATCCGCGGCCAGGTTTTCGGCTCCCTTCTTGTCACGAATTTCAATGTTGAATTCTTGAAGGAGCAAAACCCAGCGAAGAAGTCTTGGCTTAGAATCGTTCTTAGACATCAAGTACTTCAACGCGGAATGGTCCGTGTATACGATGGTGGTGGATAAAACAAGATAGGGGCGAAATTTCTCAAAAGCATAGACAACAGCTAAAAGCTCCTTTTCGGTTGTCGTATAATGCAATTGAGCCCCCGTCATTGTTTTGCTAGCGTAGTAGATTGGTTGGAAGTGTTTATTCACTCTTTGGCCCAAAACCGCACCAATAGCAAAGTCGCTAGCATCGCACATCAATTCAAAAGGCAGCTCCCAATTAGGGGTAACCAAGACCGGTGCCTTAGTTAGCTTATCCTTGAGAAGATTGAAGGCTTCGAGACACTCTTTAGAAAAGATAAAAGGAGTATCTTTTTCTAAGAGGTGGGTCATCGGGCGAGCGATTTTAGAGAAATCTTGAATGAATCTACGATAGAAGCCCGCATGACCCAGAAAGCTTCTCACACCCTTCACGGTTGAAGGTGGAGGTAATTTGGCTATGACATCAACTTTAGCACGGTCGACTTCAAGACCGGCTTTAGAGATTTTGTGTCCTAGCACAATGCCTTCTTTTACCATAAAATGGCATTTTTCCCAATTCAGAACAAGGCGAGTGTCTTCGCACCGCTTAAGCATACGTTCCAAATTGGTAAGGCAAGCAGAGAAGGAATCCCCAAAGACCGAGAAATCATCCATGAAGACTTCCATGGTTTGCTCAACCATATCATGAAAGATAGCCAACATGCACCTTTGGAAAGTCCCGGGGGCATTGCATAAGCCAAAAGGCATTCGTTTATAAGCAAATGTGCCGTAGGGACAAGTGAATGTTGTCTTCTCTTGATCTTGAGGATCGATGGGTATTTGAAAATAACCCGAGAAACCATCAAGAAATCAGTAATATTCATTACCAGCTAAACGTTCAAGCATTTGGTCCATAAAAGGTAGAGGGAAATGATCCTTTCTCGTGGCATCATTGAGTTGGCGGTAGTCTATACAAACTCTCCACCCAGTAACGAGACGGGTAGGAATCAACTCGTTGTTTGCATTGGGCACAACGGTGATACCACCTTTCTTAGGCACACAATGGACTGGACTAACCCACGGTGAATCCGAAATAGGGTAAATCATACCCGCATCAAGAAGTTTGATAACCTCTTTTTTGATGACTTCATGTATTTTAGGATTCACCCTTCGTTGACTTTGAATTGTGGGCTTAAAGTCGTCCTCCATGAGAATTTTATGTGTGCAGAAATGAGGATCAATTCCACGGATGTCCGAGATTTTCCAAGCGATAGCGCGTTTATGCTTCTTCAACAAAGCGACAAGGCGTTCTTTTTCGTCTTCTTGCAGATCCTTTGCGATGATGACTGGTAGCTTCTCGTCGTCTTCCAGAAAAACGTACTCAAGATGAGGCGGTAGGTCCTTAAGCTCAAGAGTAGGAGGATCCTCAATAGATGGTGAAACTAACGATGGATCATCATTAGTCACCTCTTTAGGAGCAGGAGGAGAGAATGGGTCCTCATTGAGAAGTCTCTCAATAGTACTAATGTCTTCATCCCAATTTGTGGACAAATTATCATACTTAATATCGAGAGGACCCAAGCTAGCTTCGAAGTCATCCAAGTCACTTTCTCCAAAAGGAGTCAATGCTGGAGCAATAGAGGCAACGGTCTCAACATTGGGTAGAGAAGGAGTACTTTTGCAAGCATTATGAAAATGTTCTTCACAAGCCTCATCGAGAACATCAATAGCATTAACACTCTCATATGAATAAGGTTGCTTAGAAATCTTACCCATGTTGAAGACAATTTGATCGTCACCAACTCTCATGATTATTTCGCCTACGGCTACATCAATAAGAGTGCGACCGGTCCTCAGAAATGGACGTCCAACGATTAATGGAACACGGGGATCCATTTCGTAATCAACGACGACAAAATCCGCCGGGAAGGTGAATTTATCGACGCCAACAAAGAAATCTTCGGCTATCCCCACTGGATACGCAACCGTACGGTTGGCTAATTCCAAAGTCATTTTGGTGGGGACTAGCTCGGAGAGAGATAATTGCTTCCAAACACTTAAAGGCATTAAGTTTATACTGGCACCTAGATCGGCTAGGGCCATGCAATTCTCTACTCCCGGGAAGTTGCAAGGAATCAAGAAGCGACCCGGATCACCAAGTTTGGTGGGCAATTGCCTTAAGAGCACTGCGGAGCAATTCTCATTAAGGTGGGTTTGAGCAATGTCAAGAAGCTTTTCCTTATCACTTAGAAGATCTTTAAACATCTTAGCGTATTTGGGCATGTGAGCGAGAGCCTCGGCGAAGGAGATGTTAAAATTCAATTGTTTAAACATTTTTAGGAAGTTTGAAACCTGAATATCATCCTTGCTTTTTTGCTTCTCTTTCCTCAACCTTGAGGGATAAGGTATATTGGATGAAGAAGAAGGTTTTAAGGGAGTAGGACCACTCACAACCACGGGTGGTGGGGAAATGGGGATAGAAGGTGAAGGAGGTGGGGGAATTTGCTCTTTTTCCATGTTCACAATCACGGGTGAAGGTGTAGGAAGCTCGGGTTCCATATAACCTTTTCCACTACGAGTGGTGATTGCTTTCATCTCCCCTCTCGGATTTGCAACGATATTACTCGGAAGAGTACCCGAAGAAGAGGGTTGATTACCTTGGATGAGCGAACCAATCATATCACGAAGGTGAAGGGCTTGATTATTAAAAGAGTTTTGCATGTTGGCATTAATATCATTGCTGTGTTTGGCCATATCATTCCTTAGCTCTGCTCGAATATCGCTCCCTTGTTTCACCATGTCATTCTTCAAGTTGACAAATTGACTCTGAAGATTCGTCACCATCTCACGATTAGTCTTCATGAACGTCTCGACGTCTTGGTTTACTGCCATCGGTTGATTGAGAGGTGGAGCTTGGTAAGCTTGAGAATTTCCTTGAGTTGGGTATGGGTTTCTTTGGGATTGATACTGATTTTGAGCACGAGGTTGGGATTGGTTGTTTCGGTTGTAGCTTTGTTGTTGGTTTTGGTTTGCAGGAGGGAAACCGGGAGGAGCAAGATAATTGTTGGAACGATAACTTAGCAAGCCACGGTCTCCTTGAGGGCGGGCTTGATAGCCTCCCGTGGGGTAAGTGCCGTATGCTGCGTTAACGTCTTCAGAATAAATGCCGTGAGTAGAAGGACATTCATTGTAGGAATGAGGACCACCACATGTGTCACAAGAAATAACAACAGCTTTAGCTTGTTGAGTTTGGTTAGAAGTCAAAATTTGGAGACTTTTGTTAATATCAAGAATAGCACGTTCCAAAACAGACGAGTTGGTGGTGGAAGAAGTAGATGAAACATTGACTCTCTGATTAGATCTTGAGGATGCGGAAGAATCCCAATTCTTGTGGTGAGTAGTCATGTTTTCAATCAACTCTCGACACTCCTCCGGTCTCCTTTTCATAAAAGTACCACCGGCGGCGGCATTGATCGTGTCACGATCACGAAAGGTGAGGCCATTGTAGAAGGTGTCAATGAGAGTGACGGGGAGCATATTGTGATTAGGACAGCGGTCGATCAAATCATTGTAACGTTCCCAAGCATCGAAAAGCGATTCATCATTCTCTTGCATAAATCCACTGATTTGGTTACGAAGGCTAGTGACCATGGATGGGGGAAAGTAGCGCGATAAAAAGCGTTGAGTCATGTCGTTCCACGTATGAATAGAATTCTTAGGAAGACGGTCAAACCATTTTTCGGCATGGTGAGAAAGTGAGTGTGGAAAAAGTTGAAGGCGAAGGTCATCCATAGAAACACCAGGGCACTTCATGCTTTGGGTAATGGTTATGAATTTGTCGAGGTGTTTGTTGGCATCATCATCCGGAATTCCACGAAACGGGTTCGTTTGCACTTGCTGGATCATGTGATGCTTCAACGAAAACTCCTGAGCCGTGACGTGCATTGGCGCAATCGGGCCTCCGCGTCCGTTCATGGTGGGTTGGCACAATTCCTCCATGGTTCGTAAATCAGGTAGAAGGACATTGTTGTTGTTGTTGTTATTGTTGTGGTTGTTATTCAAATTATTTTGAGGTGGGTGATTATTGTTGTTGTTAACACCAGCCATATCTAAATCTTCAAGAGTCTCGGGCTCAGAATAGTTTGTAGATCTAGTACGCATGCACCTGCAGAAGAAAAATATACACAAGGAATATCTATATAATCTTTTTGGTTTATATAGGTTTTTTTATTGTTTTTGTATTTTTGAAGAGTTTTATATTTTTTAGGGATTTTTGGAAATTTTTTAGCAATGAAAATAACGTTCAAAGAACGGATCCCAAAATTCAATGCGTCTCTCACTAGAAACCGTTTATCTTAACAAAAAGAGCCGGCAGCGGCGCCATTTAATACTTGACTTTAAGGCCTAGTATCAAAGTTCGTTATAGTTCCGAATCTTTTCGAATTGAAAACCGGTCTTAAGTGCGACTCAATCGTCTTTTGGTGAATCAAAGGTTTGGTTGATTTTGTTTTAAACTAATTGCAAGTAATTAAAGTGTCGTTTAGTAAAATGGAAGAATAAAGATTAATATTAAAAGTGACGAGTAAAAATAATGCATATAAACTTAAAGGTGACAATGGACAAATACTAACTCACTAAATTAAACTAACTCTTGGAAAATTCTCAGAAAAATAACAAGTACTATAAGAAAGTTATATCGAAAGAAACCAAAACAGCCCAAAAAGGTACCCGATCGGAATGTTTTCCGATCGGTTGATCAGAATGTTGACGGAGCAATTCAATCGGAATAGTGGGAAAGTGGGTACCAATCGGAATGCGGGGAAACCCCAATCGGAATAATGCTTGAAGTCTCAATCGGAATATAGGACAATTGGTCGGATCGGAATAAGCACATACACCACAATCGGAATATTTAAATGTTGCCAAATCGGAATATGAGACTTGAGGTCCAATCGGAAAGGGGCAAGTAATACTGTCGGAATGTGGGAGATGGGTGCCGTCGGAATAAGGGACCAATCGGAATAGGAAGTAACAAACTTTCCTAGAATCAAGGAAATTGGTTATGGGGGTGTACCGGTCGGAAAGCCAATCGGAAAAGGGCTTTTAAACCCTTTCCGAAATATATGGAAATGGGGAAAAGCAAGGTAAAAAGCTAAAGTAATAAGCTAGTACCAAAACTTATCAATCCACACTTAACCGAATCAAATAAGCACTTTATTCAACTTATCTAACTCGGAATCAAGCAACTTTTTAGATCAAACCATAAGAACATAAACTTTTTAATAAAACTTTTTAATAAGAAAAGTAAGATGATCATAAAAATAAGCCAATAAGCACAAAAGTCTTAAAGCTTAATCAAATGAAATCTTATAAGATGATCAAAAGATTAACTTTTTAGCATGAAATCAATTAGAACAACACGGATCACATGATAATCACACCAAAATCAATCTTAAATCAAAGAAAAGTAGAATGAGATTAAGAAATAAAAGCTTAAAATAGAACTATGATTAATGAAATAAGCAATACAAAAGTGTTTAATCTAGAAAGATTAAAAGAAAAAGGTGAACTAGTGAGAGAAAGTTTAAGACTTTCTCTCTCTAAAAACTAAAAAGTGCAAAAATTAACTAAAAATCTAACTCCCCTCCTAATGACTATTAGGAGGGTATTTATAGGGAAGGAGTGCATGTGTTGCATCTTCTCTCTTGCTTTCTTCACGTTTTCTCGACTCGACTTTAATTCTTCGTCTTTGTCGTCTCGAGATTTGAACTTGTCTTTTTTTTAATTTTCTTCTCCTATTAGACTTAAGTTCTTCGACTTCGTTAAACTTCCGTCTTTTGACTTTTTCTTCGATAAATCTTCAGAATAGGTCTTGGACTTCCGTTCTTTTTGCACTCTTGATCTTTTGACTTCGTCTTTTTTCCCGTTTTCTTCAGTAAAAGCCCGTGAAAGCCCGTGTTTTCTTCCTTTTTCATATTTTGGTCCTAAAACACGATAAAAACACAAACCACGCATAATTCCGACTTTTACGACATAAATCACACGTTTTGGTCTTGTTATTATTGGAAATAAGTGGTAATAGGATAAGTGTTTTCACACTTATTAGCATGCCACCTCCCCATTGAGTTGGAGCACAAGGCTTACTGGGCCTTGAAGTGGGCTAATTTCGACATCAACAAAGCCGGTGACCTACGCAAGATCCAACTCAATGAGCTGAATGAACTCCGGAATGAGGCTTATGAAAATTCTTTGATCTATAAGGAAAAGACTAAGATCATTCACGACTCTAAGATTAAGAACCGAGAGTTCCAAGTTGGAGACAAAGTTTTGCTATTTAACTCTCGGTTGAAAATCTTTTCGGGCAAGCTGAAATCTCGTTGGTCCGGCCCATTCACTATTGCCCAAATTTTTCCATATGGTACTCTCGAGCTCGCTCAACCTAATGGACCTAATTTTAAGGTGAATGGCCAACGAGTGAAGTTGTACTTTGGTGAGGACATCTCTCATGAGATGATTCCATCCCTCACCACGTTTCCCATGAACTAATTTTGGGTCGAGTCAGGCTCGTGACTCGGTTATCAAAAACAAGCGCTCCTCGGGAGGCAGCCCGAGTATCTATCCTTTTCCGTTTAACCTCCTAAGTGTAGGGGGACCTCTATAGGTTCTTTGTGTTTGTGTGGTGATGTGATTACAGGGATGAATGCACTTTTGGAACCTTTGAAGAACCGTGCTCCCGTGTTATCCGAAATCCGGTTCTATCTCTCAACTATCGCGATTCAATTTTCTTCATACTCACATTTGAAATTGATCACTTTAGTCGTCTCTTCCTTAACTTGATTTAACCAACGTGCACAATGTCATAAGTGTAGGGGAGACTTTTCCCACATGCTTAAACATTGAGGACAATGTTTATCTTAAGTGTAGGGGGGACTTCTATCGAAGTTTTAAGTGGACTTTTCCATGAAAATGCCTTCATTTAACCGGAAAATCATCTTTTTCAACATTTTTCAATTTTTTTTTATTAACTTTGGCCATTTAGTCGTAATTTTTATATTTTTATCGTTGCTTTCATATGTATATATCCCGCAATAAAGTCAAAAATATTAATAAAGTGGTGTAGCTAGTTTAGAAGTCTTTGACATATTAGGCCCGTTGCGATTATTTTGACTCAACCCGAATAGACTTATCCAAGTTTATTCTAGCTAGTATCCTTAACCATGTAGACCTTAATTGGTTTATTAGGCTAAGCATTCACGAGTCTCATTACTTGAGATTTCAAATTGTGGAGAACGAGAAATGATAGAGTCAATTATAAGTCGGTATTCTTGCATCACTTGCTAATAATTTATCTGCAATAAGTAAGGTCGTACGATTTGAAAAGTTACTTAGCTTCTAGCCCAAGATCGTTTAAAAGTTGCTCGGTAATGATAAGAGTTCATAGCCAAGGCATAACTTATGAAGCGGGGCGCGAAGATTGGCGAGTCCGAAAAGGCCCTAACAAGGCATGAGGATTCAATCTTATTGCTAAAGATCCAAGGTGATGTGAAAAGCATTATTCCCAAAATCAATATGAAGGATCAAGACTCACGACGAAAAGCAATCAACTCCCGTAAAGATCATGGAGAAGTCTATCCGAAAAGACCCTAACAAGGTATGAGGATAAATAGATCCAAGTCCGAAAAGGAGGCGGATCGTTGTATCTCAAAATCCCAATTAGCGATTGAGGAAATAATCATGAAGTCGTGGTCAACAAAGTTGGAGTACCCCTCAAAAGTCTCCAAGTGAAGAAACTCTATTAACGATGAGAAGACCATTATCTCAAGCACGTCTCTCAAGATATGAAGTATGAAGTACATGCCAAATATCGGCCCGAGAAAGGTCTCAAATCGTGAACCGAGTTATGCCAAGATATGAACTTTTTGATATCCCGAGAAGCAGTTTTAAGAGATTTTGTCATTTAGCTAACTATTGATCAAATCGTCCTACTTTGCTTTCAGCCTAAATAAACTATCGAAATAAGTCAAAAAATGCATCTTCATGATCATTCTAAGACAAAAATAAAATATAAGAGATACACCTAGGAATAAGGGAGTTTAAGCATATAATTAAGCCATGTGTGTAAGTGTTTGATTTACTAACTTATAATAACAATGATCTCGTTTTTAAGCTTAGTTTGGGGAATGTGAAACTTGAGGATGATAAATCTTCGCAGCACCGAAGCCCTAATGTAAGTCCTTGATCTCTTTGCAAGTTATTTCCATGTAGCTATTTTCAAGCGAAAATGGTTTTCTATCCTTTTGTTTCCTTTAAAGTTTTAATTTCTTTTAGTACTTTAATTTTTGTTTAGTAGTATTTTAATAAGGCCAAAGTTGATTGATTATGAGAAGAGTGTAGAATTGCTTTATCACTAAGCATTGCATGAGGGCATGGCAATGGTTAAGTGTAGGGGATTTGATATGTGTGTAAACACCCATCCTTTTTCCACTTAATTCTGGATAAAACGAGACCAAAACGCGTATTTAATATCATTTGTTTGGAATTATGCGTGGTTTTTGTGTTTATTGTGTTTTCAGAGCCAACCGGATGAATATTGAAGAAAACATGGGATTGCACGGGTTTTATCGAAGAAAAAGACTAAAGACGAAGTCTATTGTCCAAGAAATGCAAAAAATTTGAAGTCAATGGGCCTATTTGAAGATTTATCGAAGAAAAGGACCAAAGATGGAAGATTTACATATGTCGAAGAAACTCAAGTCTATTAAACGAAGAAATTAAAAGACGAGTTGAATTTAATCGACGACAAATCCCGAATCAGAATCGAAAACGTCAACTTTCTGAGAAGACGAGAAGATAAGAAGTAATGGAGAAAGCCCACTTACCAACCAAATGGAGGACCTATATAAAGGCCACCCCTTCACACTTTTTGACAAGTTTTTATTCCCAGTTTTTCTCTCTTTTATTCGGTAGAAAGCCAACACCATTAAGGTGTTGGTGATTTTTCATTCTTGTTAAATCTTTAATTTTGTAAGTGTTTAATCTTTCCTTTTGTTTACTTTACATTAATCTATCAATTTAAACCTTCCATTTAATCTTGTTCATCTTGTTCTTTGATTCAAAGTTAAAGTTCTTATTTAGTTGATTTTGATCTTCAAAAGTTATTGAGTTTTGTGTTTTTATTGATGGGATTTGATATTTATGGTTAGTAGATGATTAGTGATTAGTTTTGTTTAAGTTTTGGTGAAAAACTTGGTTGATTTTTGGTAAAAATCGTGTTCTTATAGTGCTACTGTTCTTCGTCTTCATCATATTTTTGGTTGATTTATGAAAAACACTTGATTCGGAACTTATCAAAAGAAACAACTGATTCGGAACTTTTTTCCTTCATTCGGAACTTTCAAAATCACTTCATTCGGAACTTTTTCCTTCATTCAGAACTTTTTCCTTCATTCAGAACTTTTCCTTCATTCGGAACTTTTTCCTTCATTCAGAACTTTTTCCTTCATTCGGAACTTTTTCCTTCATTCAGAACTTTTCCTTCATTCGGAACTTTTTCCTTCATTTAGAACTTTTTCCTTCATTCGGAACTTTTTCCTTCATTCAGAACTTTTTCCTTCATTCGGAACTTTTTCCTTCATTCGGAACTTTTTCCTTCATTCGGAACTTTTTCCTTCATTCAGAACTTTTCCCTTCATTCAGAACTTTTTCCTTCATTCAGAACTTTTCCCTTCATTCGGAACTTTTTCCTTCATTCGGAACTTTTTCCTTCATTCAGAACTTTTTCCTTCATTCAGAACTTTTTCCTTCATTCGGAACTTTTTCCTTCATTCGGAACTTTTTCCTTCATTCAGAACTTTTCCTTCATTCGGAACTTTTTCCACATTCATAACTTCTTCCTTCATTCAGAACTTTTCCTTCATTCAGAACTTTTTCCTTCATTCAGAACTTTTTCCTTCATTCAGAACTTTTTAACAAACCTTCATTCATAACTTTTTTTCCTTCATTCAGAACTTTTTTCCTTCATTCAGAACTTTTTTTTATTAGTTATTTTTGGTTTATTTTCTCTATTTCATGCATTTGATCTTTTTTTAGTAGCATAGAAAATCACAACCCTTTTTGTACCAAGAACAACTATTCCACTTTGAGCTGTAATCAATTCGAGAGGATACCGAGATTTAATCTGAACCCATACAAAATCATTGTATCAGCGCTACATGAACTCGTTGCTTTTCTCCCCAGCTATCTGCCTGATTCCGTGGTACTCCCTCTTCAGCTTGTCTTGCTTAACCTTGGGCAAGAACTGTCCCATCACTAACTCCCTAAACTGAGCCCAAGTCAAACCAACCGCCCAATTGTCACCACCCTCAGACTGCTTGACTGCCTTCCACCATCCCAGTACATCACCTTCGAATTTGTAACAAGCCAACCTTGACTTGAAGACGGGGTCACAGCCCATTGTATCGAATATCTTCTTGATATGAGCCAACCAGCTTTCAGCTTCGTTGGGGCTGTCAGTTCTCTCGAAGGATCGAGGACGTTGCTTGTTGGATCTCTCCAGCCATGTGACCAATGTTGCTGGAGGAGGAGGAGGAACTAGGTGCTATTGCTAATTGTTGGCAGCCTGTACCTCAGCTCTAATTTCGTTCCTCAGCTGAAGAAGCAAAGCTTACATCGCAGCTTGGACTGCTGCATTGAGTTGTTCCTGCTCGCGTATGAGAACCATCTGACAGTATACACAAAATAGATGATGAAACTGATTAAAACATAAAATATATACATGAAAACAATTTTATGCCAATAAATCATGAGAAAATTTTTATGTAGGAAAAATAGTGCATGAATGCATGATGCGGTTTTATGAAAACTTTTATATGCGCGAGAGTGAACGCCCATGGTCAGTTCACCCAAAACAAAAGACATGGCGAGGGGACGCCAATGGGTCGGTCCCAAAGTTAAAAGTTTCGATAAAATCACATGCGACTAAATAGGGCCAGTCCTGTACCAACCATTACTTAGTCATAAACCTGCGACAATGACATATAACATGAATGCATGAAAACAATGAATGCATGAAAACCGACTGTCAGTTCTAGGAAGACCATAATGACTACCCACTAATTACAGGTCGTGTTTTGAGAGCCTACAGGTCGAAGCCTTGGCTCTGATACCATAATTGTAACACCCCATTTTGGTAAATGGAATGTCACGCATGATTATGGCGTGTCATCAAAGCATACAAAGTAAATGTCTTAAATATTACATGACCATAAAAGGAAATACCGGAAACAAACATCGGTACCCCAAAGTATAAGCTCATCACACACAAACATAAGTACTGTAAAGGAAAAGGACTAACCAATGTCCATAGAAATAAGTAGCAAAATGTATGATGAAATGCATAAAGTAGAGAAGGCTAGATAGCTTCCAATCCATATGCACGTACGCTTAAAGTCTACGAGCGCCCTTGAGTAACTGCCGTTTGGCAACATGAAAGGAAAACGACTGAGCATAACACTCAGTGCACGGATATTCAAGTATGACATGGAATAATGTAATCATATAAGACTAATAGCAACGGAATAACATAAGTTCTAAGATATCTGGATTCATGTTCATAAAACTGGTTTTATAGTTTGAAAAGACTTATGTTTCTATGAAAATCAGTTTAATTAGCCAAATATCCCATATAGGTCATGAGGTTCCACTGTGCATGAATACTTGGAGGGGAGACCTTTTCATGCAATTAGAGGGATTGCCTCTAATTAAATAGTCTGGGTAGGAGGGATCAACTCCTAGTGAAGGATGCAAGGCACACATCGCATTCACTCTGATAATACTGGTAAACATGTAACTAGGATGCACCCATACACCCTACATGATAACATAATATAATGGCCAAAACTGAAAAGGGACGCTATGAGCAATCACTTCGCCGTGGGGAAGTCATAACGCTGGTGCCTCCAGTGTTATGGTTATGGTACCTCCATGTTAGCCCTATATTTTATATAGTCAAACAAGAATGTAATAGGTCATCTTAGTCGTTAATGGTCTTGTATTGTAATAGGATTAGTTGGGTTAACCAGGCTTGGACTTTAAGCTAATATTGTATAAGTTAGGGGCGTATGCCCAAGTGAAAGCCAAGCCCGACCCAAGATGAAGCCCACAAAGGCCTTAGAGCCGTGGCATATATAACCCTCTTTCACATGTGAAAGAGGGTGTTGGTTCATTTCATAAAACACCTAGTTTTAGTGTAAACCTTCCACTTCTCTCTCTACTTTCTCTCTCTACCTTCATCTATTTCTCTCTCTAAATCTTGTGTTATGGATTGAAATAGAATTAACATTTGGTATCAAGAGCCTATAGTGGATAGGTGATTGAAGATTCGTGTGTGGTGTTCTTGATTTTTCGTGGCTTTCTTGATCCATATCTCACGTCCTAATTTTTTTTTTGTGTTTTTTTATGGTCTATTCTTGATACAAATCATCTACATACTAGTAGTAGTGATTTGAGTATCTTGGTTTTGGCTAAAACACAAGTCTTTTGGATCAAAAGTTACAAACTTTCTTGTTTTTCTACATTCCGAAATTCCAGCAAGTATCACCATCGGAAAGTACAAGTGTTTGTGGTTTGATCGCAATAACCTTTTGGTTCTACTTTGCGATCACTGTATTGCGATAACTTATTCCGATCTGGACATTCCGATTGTACATTACGATCTAGGATTCCGACGGTTTTAAGGGATTTTTAAGTCGTTACTCTGCCAAATTTGTTTCAGCCATATTCCGATCTGAACATTCTGACGGTACATTGCGATCTGGGATTCCGACAGTGCATTGCGATCTAAGCATTCCGACAGATGTAACACCCCCACAATTGTTATGCGCAGCGGAACTACAACAATGGGTGCTACACAGTATTCATTGCACACAAGATATATCAAACGACGCTAAAAAGACGTCATCTTAAAACTTGAAATTTAAAATTGTTAGATAATACATGTCCACAGTTTTTCCAACCCCAAATAGTGCACAGAGTTTAGTGTTTTCGGTCCCCATGAATCTCAACCCCAAAAACTTCAGTTTTACAACCACATGACTTTAAACATAAAAATTGTTTAAGTAGAAAAGGAGGGAAAAACAAGCGGACACCAAGCCGATCACACAACATCCATCCCATGCATGCTCCATCCTACTGCTCAGCGGTTACCTGAAACACATGCCAAAAATTTGGTCAACGAAAACGTTGAGTGGAATTCATAGGTTTTTCAATCCATTTGAACGTATATATAATAAAAACCATTCGTGATCATTTATAGTCTTGTCGATCAAACAAACTATAATCAGGATACTGACAATTGTGTTTAAGCTCATGACACTAATCCGTTAACTCAATCACCCGCGTAAATATACCGGCATGATTCAGATGAAACTAGTGCCCCTTCTAAAGGCATCAGTTGCAATTATACCTTATTTCTCATACAAAATAATCTACCGCAGAACTTACTATAAGTACAGCTTCTCGGCTAGCATTGGGTCGTTAACCCCGTAGTACTACAAATTGCATAAGCGGCTATTTCCCCCTACTCGAGGGCAGGACAATAGTTAATAGTTCATGAATTTAGGGACTTTTGCAACTTTGGTACTCAACACAATTCTAAGGCAACTTTCGGGTCTAACAATCATTCATGATATACGTTCCTTTTTAAAAACTAGCATGCATTTCCCTCGCGGGTAAAACAATTTGAAATAATATAAGCGAGGCTATAAATTCACACCTTAGATATTAAGTAGTCGGTAGTTCGAGGAGTGTTCACTGACGATGAAACGGATGCCCGGGTAAATCAACACCTATCACAAATAACGCGTAATGAGTAATCTCATTTATATACTTACGGTACTGTGTAAAATACATATATATAAGTCACTTAAGACAAATATAACTCACGCCAAAAACAAAAACAACAAGTATCATTCATTTTATTCCATTCGTTCTTATAACCTACGTTGTCCATTTTTACTCATTCTCGCCGGTACTTGACTAAAGTACGGGCTGTTTTACCTTATTAAACCATGCTTATAAAATTTGACAAAATTTCCAAAAATCCTATATGACCTGTAGATAACATGTTTTTAAGCCCAACAAAAGTTTTCACTTTTACGACCCGTTACGCAACTCATTTCCACGACTACATTTTACGGGCTGAAATTGCGCTTCGACCAATTTTGACCACTTTGACCTATATGAAAAATACCTTTGACTTCCTTGACTCATAAGTCAACCTATAGACCCATTTGTACAGGTTAGGGACCAAATTTTGACCCTTGACCATTTACCAAATTATATTTGTGACCCTCGGGATTTGACTAAAACTTTGCACAAATCCGGATTGTGAAAGTCCTCGTCTCCCGGTACCCGATCTTTAAAATGTCATAACTTTTAGCTCGTTTTGAGTCACGGGCTCTACCTTATACCAAATTAAAGCTAGAAAGACCCTCTATCACTACATTTTGTTTTCAAGACCTGGAACAAAAATCATTTTTATAAAATAGACCAAATGTTTCTGCCTAAAAATGACCATACCAAAAACATGCTTAGACTCGATTCCAAGACTTCTAACCAACACTAAACATCATCCTAAGCCTTCCCAAACATATCCTAACATCAAACTTCCATCCTACCCCTATTGATCAATCAATCTCAATATCAAAAATCAAAGAAAATAAACATGCAAGTAATAAAACCTATATGAATCTTCCTAAAACAACAAACCAAACACAAATATAACATGCAAATTCAACAACCACCATGGCTCCCCAAACACCCCCTTTGCCGTGGGGTTTGGGTGACCCAATCACCACAACCAAATTAATTTTGGTGGGTTTTCTTGGTGTTTATACTTCCATAACACTTAAAATTAACATGCATTAGCTCTTTAAGCCTCAAAAACGAATTTGGATCATATGGAAAAATCTTGAAAAATTTTTATCAATGCATGTTGGATTTGAGCACATGAATAGGTGGGGAATGACCAAACTAAGCGTGGTCTAACCTTAGATTTTTGAAAAATCAAGTGGAAAAGATTTTTGGTGGATTTTTGTGTGGGTTTGGGGTTGCCGTGAGCTAGAGAGAGAGAGAAGAGAGTGATGGTTTGATTTTTGGTGCAAGTGTTGTATGTGTTTGTGTGTGTTTCAATTTTGGCCCTTTTTGATAGTTAGGAGGGACCTTTGTGCAATTTTGGGCTTCTTTTGTCCTTAAATAGAAAACGACCTCAAAACTTTGCGGGTTTGACTCATTTGTCAATTTTGAAAATTTTACGGGAGTCGGAAATCTTCCCGAACGCTCCAAAATATTTTTGGGATACTTTAAATGTACTTGGAAGGCTATAAAACTCACACGACTCAACTTAACACGAACCGTAAATAAAATTCTCGAAAAATTACATTATCGATAAATCGTCAAAAATTATATAAAATTGGGCATCCCTCGGGATCGTAATCGTCATCGTCCTTCTCAAAACGTCAACCGTAAAAATTATAACCTCGAACATCGGTCTTAACCAAAATACTTATAATTATAGAAATTAAAATTTATCAAAAATTTCAAAAATTAGCGTAATTTAGGGTATCGTTAATGACCTCGATTCTAGGGTGTCACATCCACCCCTCCTTAAAGAGAGCGACGTCCCGGCGCTCGCCTCTTCTTGGACTCACATTTCGTCTTACTGGAACAGATGAGGATACCTTTCCTTGAAAAAGTCCTCACGTTCCCAGGTGTATTCCGGTCCACGCTTAGAATTCCATCGGACCTTCACAATGGGAATCCTACTACGCTTCAACCGCTTGACCTCCCGGTCCATAATTTCCACAGGTTCTTCCACAAAGTGCATTTTGTCGTCTAGTCGAATCTCGTCCAAAGGAATCACCAATTCCTTGTCCGCCAAACTCTTCTTCAGGTTCGATACGTGGAACGTGTCATGAATAGCACTAAGCTCGGTCGGCAATTCTAACTTGTACGCTACTGGTCCAATTCGTTCAACGATCTTAAACGGTCCAATATACCTCGGACTCAACTTTCCTTTCTTTCCAAGACGAATTACACCCTTCCATGGCGATACCTTGAGCATAACCATATCTCTAACTTCAAACTCCAACGGTTTCCTTCGGTTATCGGCATAACTCTTCTGTCGGCTTCTCGCAGCAAGTAGTCGGTTCTTGATCTGCACGATCTTCTCTGTCGTTTCTAAAACCATTTCGGGTCCAGTCAATTGACTCTCCCCTACTTCACTCCAACACACGGGCGATCTACACTTCCTTCCATACAATGCTTCGAACGGTGCCGCTTTGATACTCGCATGATAACTATTATTGTACGAAAATTCCACCAGAGGCAAGTGGCGTTCCCAACTTCCTCCAAAATCAATCACGCACGCTCGGAGCATGTCCTCCATCGTTTGAATCGTTCGTTCACTCTGGCCGTCAGTTTCCGGGTGATAAGCCGTGCATAAACTCAGTTCAGTGCCCATCGCACGTTGAAGCGATTTCCAAAATTCCGACGTAAATCTACTGTCGCGATCCGAAATGATCGATAACGGCACTCCATGTCTACAGACGATCTCCTTCACGTACACGCTGGCGAGTTTTTCCATGCTGTCCGTCTTCTTCATAGGTAAGAAATGAGCAGATTTCGTCAACCTATCCACAATTACCCATATCATATCGTTTCCACTAGGAGTCCTAGGTAAACCCGTCACAAAATCCATTGCGATTTTCTCCCATTTCCATTCTGGGATTTCCGGTTGTACCAACAATCCAGATGGTTTCTTATGTTCTGCCTGAACCTTCGCGCAAGTCAAACACTTACTGACGTAACGAGCAATATCCGCCTTCATATTCGGCCACCAATAGACTTTCTTCAGGTCGTGGTACATCTTATCCGATCCAGGATGTATCGAATACTTCGACTTATGCGACTCATTCATAACCAATTCTCGAACTCCAGGCTTTCCTTCCTCAGATGAGCACAATGGTAACCAAATCCGATTCTCAAAATATCTTAGTCCGTCAGACCTAATCACGAAAATAGGTTTCAACATTCGTCCCAAGTTCTCGGCTTCAACATTCCCTTTCATCAATCCTCTCTCCTGAGCCTTCAGTAGGGTTTCGGTTAAGTCAACGCTCTCACTCATCACTAAAGCTCTAACCCTCAAAGGTTTCTCCCGTTCTTTCTTACTCAAAGCATCCGCTACAACATTCGCCTTCCCAGGGTGATAGCGAATTTCACAATCATAATCACTCAATAGTTCAACCCATCGTCTTTGTCGCATATTCAACTCCTTTTGATCTAAAATGTGCTGCAAACTCTTGTGATCAGTGAATACAACACACTTTGTCCCATACAAATAGTGTCTCCACAACTTCAACGCAAAAACTACCGCTCCTAATTCCAAATCGTGCGTCGTGTAGTTCTCCTCGTTCTTCCTTAATTGCCTCGACGCGTAAGCTATCACCTTTTCACGTTGCATTAACACTGCTCCGTAACCCTTACGAGACGCATCACAATACACCACGAAATCTTCGGTTCCTTCAGGCAATGATAAAATCGGCGCGGAACATAACTTATCCTTGAGCGTTTCGAAAGCAAGCTCTTCCTCATTTCCCCATTCATACACCCTATTCTTCTCGGTAAGCCGCGTCAATGGTTTCGCAATCAACGAAAATCCTTCAATAAACCTTCTATAATACCCAGCTAAACCCAAAAATTGTCGAACTTCAGTCGGCGTCGTCGGTGCTGACCATTCCCTGATCGCTACGATCTTAGCAGGATCTACACGAACTCCCTCACTATCAATCACATGACCTAGAAACTGCACTGATTCCAACCAAAACTCACACTTAGAGAATTTTGCATACAGCTTCTCCTTCCTTAACAACTCCAAAATCTTTCTCAGGTGCTTCTCGTGCTCCTCCTTACTCTTAGAGTAAATAAGTATGTCGTCGATGAAAACAATAACAAACTTATCTAGATACGGCTTGCACACGCGATTCATAAGATCCATGAATACAGCAGGCGCGT
Organism: Glebionis coronaria; assembly: GCA_025667525.1. Taxonomy (NCBI): domain Eukaryota; kingdom Viridiplantae; phylum Streptophyta; class Magnoliopsida; order Asterales; family Asteraceae; genus Glebionis; species Glebionis coronaria. The sequence goes on along the minus strand of CM046880.1, from coordinate 46,025,665 downwards.
TTGTCAACCCAAACGGCATCACTCGAAATTTCAAAGTGTCCATACCGCGTACGAAAGGCGGTTACAGGAATATCCTCCTCTCTTACACGCAGTTGATGATACCCTGATCTTAAATCGATCTTTGAGTATACACTGGAACCTTGTAATTGATCGAACAAATCATCAATCCTCGGTAATGGGTACCGATTCTTAACCGTCAGCTTATTGAGTTCTCTATAGTCGATGCACATCCTAAACGAACCATCCTTCTTCTTTACGAACAACACTGGCGCTCCCCAAGGTGATGAGCTCGGCCTAATAAATCCTTTGTCCATCAATTCCTTCAATTGATCCGCTAACTCCTTTAACTCAGATGGTGCTAAGCGATAAGGTGCACGTGCAACCGGTGCAGCTCCTGGCACTAAATCAATTCGAAACTCGACCTCACGGTTAGGCGGTAAACCTGGCAACTCGTCTGGAAAAACGTCCGGATACTCGCGAATAATTGGTACCTCTTCAATCCTCGCCTCTACATCACCATCGCTCGAAACTTGTGCCAAAAACACATCGCATCCGCTCTCTACGTACTTCATCATCTTCAAACACGAAATCACCTTCAAACGAGAAGTGCATTCGTCTCCCTTTACCGTCAAAACCCTATTCCTCAGCGGAATCTGCACCAATCTCTCACCACAGACGATCGTAGCACTATGCGCCATTAGCCAATCCATTCCCACAATCACGTCAAACGATCCTAGCTCTATAGGCATCAAGTCGATTTTAAAAGCGTAGTTTCCTAACTTCAAGGTACACCCTTTCAGTATAGTATTCGTACTAACAATTTTTCCATCGGCTAATTCAACATTATAACTAGTCGTTAACAATACCGGTTCTCTATCGATATGACGACTAAATCTAACGTCTACAAAACTCTTGTCGGAGCCAGAATCAAATAAAATACTAGCATAACAAGCGTCTAGCAAAAACGTACCGGTAACCACATTGGGACCTTGTGGTTTATCAGCAGTTCCCACTTGATGCACAGCTGCCGCATTATTTCCTCCCCGTCTGTTCCCTGCCTTCGGGCAATTTGCTTGCACATGCCCCCTTTCTCCACAGCTATAACATCCTCTCATCCTGATAGCATTAGCCCCAGTGGCTACTCCTCCCGTTCGACAACTAGCAGTCCTATGACCTGCCTTTCCACATTTGCCGCATGCCGGCGGGCAGTTTCCAACATGATACAAGTTGCACTTTCCACAATGGGGGTTCACTTTCACACCTCTAGGGTTCGTCACGGCCCTCATCCCTTCGTTCCTTCTCTGATTAAACTGCTGATTACGGTTCGGCCCTTGGTTGTTTCGATTTCCTCCTCGGTTCTGGCCTTGGGATTGATTGCCTTGTGCTGCCTCCCATTTTCTTTTGTTGCCCTCAGCAATGTAATTCTGCTTGTCCTGAAGCTTAACGTCCATCAAAGCGTGAGCCATTTGAACCGCTTCGTCAAACGTTCCAGGTTTCGACGAAGTTGTTTCACCTTTGATGTTGCTAGATAAACCCTTAATATACTGCTTCATTTTCTTGGCATCATTGGCAAATATGTCCGGACACAAAAGACTTAACTCATTGAATCTCCTGGTGTAAGCAGCTATATCGTTGTTCTTTAAGGTCAAATGCCTCAATTCGTCCTCCAATTGCCCCAATTCCTCCTCTGGGCAGAACTTCTTGGTCAACAAAGCTTTGGTCGCATTCCACGTTCTTGCATTTGCCACAGCCAATCCCACCGTAGCTACCTGGGTATTCCACCAGCTTAACGCATCATCCAGAAACGTAGCTGCTGCAAACTTTACTTTATCCGCCTCTGCACAACCACTGATTTCAAACGTACTCTCAACTTTTTCCAACCATCGCCTAAGTTCTAGGGCTCCACCCGATCCACGGAACTGCGTGGGACCGCACTTCGTAAAGCTGGAATAGGTACACACTCTCGGGGCTGGTTGTCTCCCCGCGTTCCTTCCTGGATCCTGATTTCTCCCAGCTCGGTCCGCTTGCAACGCATTAGCTATCGCTTCCTGAATCATGTTGTTAACACGATCGACAGTCAACTTTGGAGGCATTGTTTTATCGAATATCTCTTTCTGCAAGACAAGAAAAATAGAAAAACAATGTAAGTATTCATATCAAGTTTCCCAGACATAAAATACATACAACGACACATCACTACGGAGTTACTAATATTCATCAATTCACACCACAAAAGATCAAATTTAAGACATATCACAGATCATGAGAGGTAACATAGATTGTATTGATAGTTAACCAAAATCGTGACAAGTAATGCCACTACAATCATTCACCACAAAACATCAAGTACTTGAGTTTCTCGTCATAATACCATCATACAAAGGTCTAAAATAGTTCTATTACAATGATCAAAGAAAATACAAAACAAGTAACTAGGCATGTGGTGATCCACACGGCCTCTTGGATGGCGGCTCGTCGTCGTCTTCCTCGGTTTCCTCATCACTCACGTCCTCGTCCACATCATCCACTTTTCCCTTTCCTTTCTCATCCGGCCCACATTCTGTTCCCTTTCTCGTCCCTGATGTGGATCCATACTCAATCGCTACTTGATTTCCCACCGAAATACAAGCATCTCCAGTAGGCAGCTGAACCATGAAGTCATTCGCCTCCATCTCCACATCGTCCACGAATCTCCAATCCGGGGGCAATGAATCCCTCACACGATGCTCCCAACTCTGCATCCTCGACAACCTCATCTGATCTTCCCTCACACGATCAAGACTAGCACTTAAATTCGCAACCATTGATTTTAGACTGTTGATGGCACTTGTGTTCATCATCCCATCATACGCAATCCTTGAAGTCCTTTCCAACAGTCTTTGATGTTCCCTCTCAGTCTTATCAATCTTCTTAATCACCCTAGTCTCAACTACAAACCGCTCATACATTAACCTTTCCATCCTCCCCAAACGACCTGCGGGATCCCAGTAGTGACTCGGTCTCGGAAAATAGACCCTTGCAATATTCTCATGAATCGATGGCGACTTGGATGACTCTCCACTGCTCCCATTACCATTGTCCATCGGGCGATCAAAAGGTTGCTGCTCATAACGACCGGTCGGTGGTACCTCATAACCCTTCGGCGAACTCGGGGATTGAAACAAATCGGGTTCGGAGGAAACGGTCCCCCTTCGTGACCTACGACGTAATCGTTTCCGTTATCGTTGGGCGGTACCTCGGCCATTCCTGCAATAACAGCGAATTTCGGAGGGTACATAAGTAATTATACAATAATTATAAATATATGCATGCAAATGCAATGCAAAGGTGGTACATATGCCCGAAATGTAATAATATGATGCTCATGCATGATTAATATGAAAATTACGATGTCGGATATTCCACGTAAAATTTAACGTCTACATATAGTAATTCCATACTTATATAATAATTACCCACATATATACTTTACTCAAAAGTATACGTCAAATGCCATAAATACAACAATAAATCTTACCGGAGCCATGCAGGATAGTTGTGTGTGCTTGGACCTTTTTCTTACGACACCAAAAGTTATAGTTTAGGATTTTCAAAAACGACCTAGTTCTCTATAACTCGTGGCTCTGATTACCAATCTGTAACACCCCCACAATTGTTATGCGCAGCGGAACTACAACAATGGGTGCTACACAGTATTCATTGCACACAAGATATATCAAACGACGCTAAAAAGACGTCATCTTAAAACTTGAAATTTAAAATTGTTAGATAATACATGTCCACAGTTTTTCTAACCCCAAATAGTGCACAGAGTTTAGCGTTTTCGGTCCCCATGAATCTCAACCCCAAAAACTTCAGTTTTACAACCACATGACTTTAAACATAAAAATTGTTTAAGTAGAAAAGGAGGGAAAAACAAGCGGACACCAAGCCGATCACACAACATCCATCCCATGCATGCTCCATCCTACTGCTCAGCGGTTACCTGAAACACATGCCAAAAATTTGGTCAACGAAAACGTTGAGTGGAATTCATAGGTTTTTCAATCCATTTGAACGTATATATAATAAAAACCATTCGTGATCATTTATAGTCTTGTCGATCAAACAAACTATAATCAGGATACTGACAATTGTGTTTAAGCTCATGACACTAATCCGTTAACTCAATCACCCGCGTAAATATACCGGCATGATTCAGATGAAACTAGTGCCCCTTCTAAAGGCATCAGTTGCAATTATACCTTATTTCTCATACAAAATAATCTACCGCAGAACTTACTATAAGTACAGCTTCTCGGCTAGCATTGGGTCGTTAACCCCGTAGTACTACAAATTGCATAAGCGGCTATTTCCCCCTACTCGAGGGCAGGACAATAGTTAATAGTTCATGAATTTAGGGACTTTTGCAACTTTGGTACTCAACACAATTCTAAGGCAACTTTCGGGTCTAACAATCATTCATGATATACGTTCCTTTTTAAAAACTAGCATGCATTTCCCTCGCGGGTAAAACAATTTGAAATAATATAAGCGAGGCTATAAATTCACACCTTAGATATTAAGTAGTCGGTAGTTCGAGGAGTGTTCACTGACGATGAAACGGATGCCCGGGTAAATCAACACCTATCACAAATAACGCGTAATGAGTAATCTCATTTATATACTTACGGTACTGTGTAAAATACATATATATAAGTCACTTAAGACAAATATAACTCACGCCAAAAACAAAAACAACAAGTATCATTCATTTTATTCCATTCGTTCTTATAACCTACGTTGTCCATTTTTACTCATTCTCGCCGGTACTTGACTAAAGTACGGGCTGTTTTACCTTATTAAACCATGCTTATAAAATTTGACAAAATTTCCAAAAATCCTATATGACCTGTAGATAACATGTTTTTAAGCCCAACAAAATTTTTCACTTTTACGACCCGTTACGCAACTCATTTCCACGACTACATTTTACGGGCTGAAATTGCGCTTCGACCAATTTTGACCACTTTGACCTATATGAAAAATACCTTTGACTTCCTTGACTCATAAGTCAACCTATAGACCCATTTGTACAGGTTAGGGACCAAATTTTGACCCTTGACCATTTACCAAATTATACTTGTGACCCTCGGGATTTGACTAAAACTTTGCACAAATCCGGATTGTGAAAGTCCTCGTCTCCCGGTACCCGATCTTTAAAATGTCATAACTTTTAGCTCGTTTTGAGTCACGGGCTCTACCTTATACCAAATTAAAGCTAGAAAGACCCTCTATCACTACATTTTGTTTTCAAGACCTGGAACAAAAATCATTTTTATAAAATAGACCAAATGTTTCTGCCTAAAAATGACCATACCAAAAACATGCTTAGACTCGATTCCAAGACTTCTAACCAACACTAAACATCATCCTAAGCCTTCCCAAACATATCCTAACATCAAACTTCCATCCTACACCTATTGATCAATCAATCTCAATATCAAAAATCAAAGAAAATAAACATGCAAGTAATAAAACCTATATGAATCTTCCTAAAACAACAAACCAAACACAAATATAACATGCAAATTCAACAACCACCATGGCTCCCCAAACACCCCCTTTGCCGTGGGGTTTGGGTGACCCAATCACCACAACCAAATTAATTTTGGTGGGTTTTCTTGGTGTTTATACTTCCATAACACTTAAAATTAACATGCATTAGCTCTTTAAGCCTCAAAAACGAATTTGGATCATATGGAAAAATCTTGAAAATTTTTTATCAATGCATGTTGGATTTGAGCACATGAATAGGTGGGGAATGACCAAACTAAGCGTGGTCTAACCTTAGATTTTTGAAAAATCAAGTGGAAAAGATTTTTGGTGGATTTTTGTGTGGGTTTGGGGTTGCCGTGAGCTAGAGAGAGAGAGAAGAGAGTGATGGTTTGATTTTTGGTGCAAGTGTTGTATGTGTTTGTGTGTGTTTCAATTTTGGCCCTTTTTGATAGTTAGGAGGGACCTTTGTGCAATTTTGGGCTTCTTTTGTCCTTAAATAGAAAACGACCTCAAAACTTTGCGGGTTTGACTCATTTGTCAATTTTGAAAATTTTACGAGAGTCGGAAATCTTCCCGAACGCTCCAAAATATTTTTGGGATACTTTAAATGTACTTGGAAGGCTATAAAACTCACACGACTCAACTTAACACGAACCGTAAATAAAATTCTCGAAAAATTACATTATCGATAAATCGTCAAAAATTATATAAAATTGGGCATCCCTCGGGATCGTAATCGTCATCGTCCTTCTCAAAACGTCAACCGTAAAAATTATAACCTCGAACATCGGTCTTAACCAAAATACTTATAATTATAGAAATTAAAATTTATCAAAAATTTCAAAAATTAGCGTAATTTAGGGTATCGTTAATGACCTCGATTCTAGGGTGTCACAACAGATCAACATTCCGATAGAACATTCCGACAGACATTCCGACAGGTATTCCGATGGACATTCCGACAAGTATTCCGATGGACATTCCGACAAGTATTCCGATGGACATTTCGATGGATATTGTGTTTGAGTAATTTTTAGACTTAGCCACTATCTAGACTAGTTGCGGAACATAGTTTACACGAAGATTAAAAAAATAATAAAATAAAATTTGGTGAGTAAAATCAAATTTTTTCCCTACTAGTTTTTGGCTATTTCTAACTCAAATTCAAAATTTGGCGATACAAAATTTTTTGGCTTACCATTTTGTCAGACTGAGGAATTTATTGTCGGACTGAGAATTTTTTTTTGAATTTTCGGAATTTCAATTTTAACCACACATCATCACAACAAATCCACTAAGATATGCAATTCATTCACAAATATTCACCATGTCTAACAACAACATCAACATTGCAACTGCTAATCAAATTCGTTTGGAACAAGGTGGCAACGGCAATCCATCTGTGCTCACTGCCGGTTGCTACGTTCAATGGAGATCTCGTTTTCTCAGATTTCTTGACGTAAAAAGAAAACCGAACTGCTCTTCGTCACTGCCTTGAGAATCCACCTCCAGTTTTTGAATTCAGACCAATTACAACACAGGCAGAGGATGGTACTTCATCAACTATACGAGCTATGGAGGATTTTGACACATGTTCTGCTAAGAAAAAGAAACTCCTCCAAGCTGAAGCTGATGCTGTAAACTTCATACTCACTGGAATTGATAACGATATCTATTCCACAGTTGATGCATGTCCTAATGCTTTGGAAATGTGGAATGCAATTCATCGATTGAAGCAAGGTGAGTCGATCAATGTTCAAGATCTCGAGACTAATCTACTTTGGGAGTTTGGAAAATTCACATCTGAAGATGGTGAATCCATTGACTCATATTACTCGAGATTCTACAAAATGATGAATGAGCTTGTCAGAAATCAGTGCACCATCTCCAATCATCATGCCAATGTTCAGTTTCTACTTCAACTCAAACCGGAATGGCAAAGGTTTGTGACCTTGGTTAAACAAAGGGAAGATATCAAGACCATCTCCTATCACAAACTTTATGATATCTTGAAACAACATCAGAATGAAGTAAATGAACTAAGGGCTAAAAAGGCAGAACGGTCTGTAAATTCTATTGCTTTTGTGGCTGCTACTTCAACAAAACCCGTTCCCCGTCAACAACCACCTACTCATTCCTCAATGTCATCAAGCTCATCCACCAAACCTCTAGCTACTGCTAAACACAAAGGAAAAGCAATTGTCCCCACTCCACCTCCAAAGTATGACACCGAGTCAGATGGAGACAGTGATGATGAACAAACTTCAAGGGACAAGAAGATTGAGGAACTCATGTCTTTACTCACCACAACTTATAAGAAGATCTACAAACCTACTAACAACAACCTCAGATCATCATCCAATGCTAGATATAAGGAAGTTGATCATGCACCTAGGTATGATCGTGATGCTAGTTATGATAATCAGAAGATGCCGAATCAAGTTGGGGCTAGAGATACTGTAGGCACTCCAGTTGTGCAGAAGACTGGGATTCAATGCTTCAACTGCAAGGGATTTGGGCACATGGCTAGGGAATGCAAGAAGCCAAAACGGGTTAAGGATTCGGGATATCACAAGGAAAAGATGCTGTTGTGTAAGAAAGAAGAAGCAGGGATTCCACTCACAGCAGATGAAGTTGACTGGCGTGATGACACTGATGATGAAGCCGATGATCAAGAGTTGGAGGCACATTATGTATACATGGCAAAGATTCAAGAAGTGATCCCAGAGACTGCTGATACTTCTGGACCCATCTATGATTCTGAGCCACTTGAAAAGGTACCATCACATGATAACTATAATGTATTTGCTAATGAACGACGGCATCTCGAGCAACCCGAAAGCATCAATGACACATATGTAATGGACACGGAGGATAGCAATATCTCTACGGATTCACAGCATATGTGTAATGATGACGGAAATGCTACTCAGGATACTGACTCGGAAGAGGACCGTGATTTGCTTGCGTCTATTATTGATTATTTAAAACGTGAAATTAATGAAAACAAAGAGGCTAATAAATGTCTAAAGCAAGCAAACACATCCTTAGCCGAGGAGATAGACAGGCTTAAAGAGTGTGATTATGTAAAAGAAGCTGATCGACGAGTTGCAATAGCTAATGGTTTGGTATATGAACGTAAGGTGCTCAACGAACAATATTGTTCTGAAGTAACACACGAAATTCATATGTCAAAACAAAAGATATAGGAACTTGAAGAACAACTGCTGCTACATAAACTCCAAATTACTGAGCTAGAGTCGGTTAACAAAGAACAAACTGAGCTTTATAAAACTCGTGAAGAAAAGGATATTGAAAAAATTCTTGCTTTGGAAAAGAGAGTCGACACGTTAAATAACATTGTTTACAAAACGGGTCAGTCTATTCAAACCATGAATATGCTCAATAGAAATATGAAAACGAGTTTTGCCAAGCCTGAATATCTCAAGAAAGTTCAAAGTACCAAGCCTGCTCTTTATGATATCGGTTGTTATGTTGATAATCTTGCTCTTATGCTTTCCCCTGACTGCGACGAAATCATTCGTCAACAAGAAGAAAGTCGATCGAACTTAAGTGACCTAATAAACCTTTCTGATTCTGATCATTATATTAAGTTTGTTCCTCAAAAAGAACTTTCCAAAGAACAAAAGATGTATAATAGAGTTCCACCACCAAGTGATGAACCCCAAAAGAAAGTTTCTTTAAAAAGGAGTTTCAAAAAGCAATCAATTTTGTTAGAAAAACAAATTTCGAAAGAAAAATGTAAATGGGATGAGAAAAGCAAAAGTGTTCAGCAATTTGAGTTTATAAAACAAGGGGTTTTAAATCTGTACAAAGGTGTCGCCGATTATGAAAAAGTTTCTAGAGATACCATTTGGAATATTAAACCTAACCCACAAGTAGAAGTCGTCATTCAACAATGCATTGTTCCAACCATTGATGATCTTTCAATTAATGTGGAAATGTTTTATAATGCTCTCACTGAGGAAATGTTAACTGATTTAAGCTATGTCAAATCTCTTGAAGATGAAGTTGATTTTCTTCAAATTAAATTAAAGACACAAGAACACCAACTTTCTAACGAAATTGATCGACTTTCTAAGGAATACTTTTATGTTGACCATATGAATGCTATACTTGGTGTGTATACCGATCTTGATCAATATTGTCATGTAGCATGTCTTGTGTCAGAATCGGACGAGAAATGTCGCAATCTTGAAGTAGAGCTTTCAAAACAAATTCAATCATATAACAAACTTTCGAAAAGTTTTTCCCAACTTGAGAAACACTCCATTTCTCTTGAACTTGCTTTACAAAAAGGTGATAAATCTCATAATCATAAAAAGTGTCAAGAAGTGGCAGCTTCTTCGTTTCGTCAACTAAATGAAAAAGGTTTTGAAATAAATGATTTGAAAGCTCAGCTAAAAGAAAGGGACATAGCCATCAGTGAGTTACAAAAACTCATTGAGAAAATGAAAGGAAAGTCTGAATTGGGTAAACCATCCGTCGTTCGTCAACCGAATGCGGTTAAATGCCCTAAATCATCTATTTTGGGACAACGCCCACAGACTTTGCCTAAGATAGGAAATGATAAGAGTACCAATGTGATATCACCTGGAATGTATAAGATGAACACTAAGCCCACTCAAACTGGAACATCGCGGTTACCTCAGAATATTAAGAAAACTAATCAACGTGTGTCTTCTTCTACAGGAGTAATCACCACTACTACCGTTAGCGGACCACAGTGTTAGAAATACGTTTTTTACGTATTTATGAAGGATCGGTCGCTCCAACGATTATTATGTAATGGGCTCGTGATCTACTTAATTAGTGTATAGTCCATATAGCCCACATGTAGGGTGGGCTATATATATCCCCTCCTAGCATGTTAGGAGGGGTTGTTGATTGTCATTCACACTTAATCATTTTTCCATTTTACTTTCTCTCTCTAACTTCTCTCCCTTCTCTCCTTTCTCTCTCTAATCCCTCATCTCATTCCTTCATCTTCTTCTTTATTTATCAATCAATCAACCTACTTAATCCATTAAATCAATCACATAGAATAGGCCAATGATTTCGTAGACCTTCAATTGGTATCAAGAGCCAAGGTTTGATTGGCTTATTCTAGCTTTTATTTTCTTTTTGATTTTGGTGGGTTTTGATTTAATCATGCTTAAATATTAAAAAGTTTGTATTTTTTATAAAAAGTTTGTGTTTTTATGTGTTAAATCATATCAAATCTTCAAATTTACTTACTTTTTCGATAAAAAATCACAAATTTTTATATAAAAATCAAAAATTTCTTTATCAAATCTTAAAAAGTTTGTGTTTTTATAAAAAGTTGTGTTTTTCTCTTTTTAATTTTGAATTTTTTTGATTAAATCCTTTTTATTTTGATGCCTTTGCTTGTTTGAAATCCTTAAATTGAACTTTTAATTTTGTTTTTTTTTATTTTTTTTATTTATTTTTATTTTTTTAATTTTTTTTAATCAATTTTGCCACTTTAATTTTTCTATTATTAGTTTTCTAAATTTTTTATCAATTTCATCCTTTTTATTTTTTAATTTTTTTTTAATCAGTTTTTTATATAAATTTTTTAATCAGTTGTGTCGTTTGTATCAGTTATTCGTTTATCAGTTTTTTTTCATTTTTGGATTTTTCTGTCAATTTTTTGGTCATCTGGCAATTTTTGGTCCTGTCATAACTGTCCAAATTTGTCCAACAATACTGATACAAAAGCTTCGTATCATCTCAAAAGTTCCGGGTCAAATTCACAAGTTCCGAATCAAACTCCAAGTTCCGGACGAATAAGTTCCGGGTGAACGAAACTTCCGAGTGAACCAAAAGTTCCGAATCAAACCCAAAAGTTCCGGGTGAACGAAACTTCCGGGTGAAGAAAAAGTTACGGGTGAAGAAAAAAGTTCCGGGTGAAGGAAATGTTCCGTATGAACGAAAGTTCCGAATGAATGGAAACTTCCGAACGAATTCAAAGTTCCGAATGAAGACCATTCAAACATAACGGGAACATTTGTTTTGACTCGACACCAATTTAAAACAACATCTAGACTCGACTCAGTTATCACAAACACTCTACTCAACCTTAACATTACACCTTTCATACACCCTCGTTAAATCCAAACAGACCCCCCACCTTCGACTCGATACTCACACACAAAATCTTCTTTACTGTCTCAAACAAAAACTCCAAACTTAAAAACACCCTCCCTCGTCTCTAGACCCTCACACCCTCGAAAACTTTCACTCAACATCAAAACAAAATCACCTCTCGACTCTCACCTCTCGGACACCCCTCACTCTCTCCCTCGAACCAAACAAACAACATCTAGACTCTCGACATCTACACGTACACTCAAAACTTGTTTCAAAACTCGACCCTTGAATCCACCAAGACCTCGACATAGTCAAAAGACTCAACTCACAGACTCCCCCTCACACCCTCACGACTCGACTCAAGACTCGCACACCAAACGGTCTCACCCCCCCCCCCCCCCCCCCACCCTCGACTCATTTACCCAACCTCGCAGACTCAAACCCAATCCTCGTCCCCTCACCCATACCCTCGTCTCACCATTAAGACTCGACTCAAATAAAACCCACCCTCGATTCCTCATCACTCACCCAAGACCCAACAACCTCAAAAACCCATTAATGACAACAACAAACCCACACTCTCGGACTCCCTCACCCTCTTTCGACAACAAACACTCTCGGACTCAAAACTAAACACCAACACCTTAGATTCATCAACAAAGTTTTTGACTCCATCTCTTGACAGAATGACACTACAGATGAGAGAGACAAAGATTAGAACATAATTAAACAGATAAGAAACCTACCCGAGACCCATTTTTGGATCTTGCTACTTCGATTGTTGCATGGGATTTAGGTGATTGGGATTTAGTTGATTGGGATACAGTGGTGATCTGTTCATCAGATTTGTGTTGTGAGAGATTAGGCTGCGTTTTTTTTTGAGAGAGATTGAAAGAGAAAAGACTGAGAAAGAAAGTTAAGTGAGGAGAGAGAGATTCGTTAGGTTATATTAATGGGACGGAGTTTACAAGAAGTGTTGATTTCAAACACGTTTTCGTTTTTTGACTGCCACGTGTTAATTTTTAACTTCTTCCAATCTATCTTCTAAAACTATATACGTATCAGAGTTGCTTATTTTATTTTTTTATTTTATTTTCTTTTATTTATTTTTTTTTTTTAATTTTTCATTTTTAGTTAAATAAAAAATTTTTTTAGTTAAGTTATTGTTTTAAGTTCACTTTTTATATTTTTTTTAAAGATAATTTTTGTTTATTGGTTTTTGGCAAATGTGTTGAGGCGGGTATTTTAAAAAAAAAGAATATCAGATTTTTTAGTTAAGAAAATTTTGTTTATTAATATTTTGATAGAATTAAAGTGGAAAAACATTTGCCGGTTTAAAAGTTATTGTGGCCGGTTGTAAAGTCAAAAGTGACGAGTTAACGTGACGGGATTTATTTTTTAGCGACTACGGATTTTTTTATCGGGTTTAATTCATAATTGTTTGAGCCGACAACATCTTTTGAGCCGATTCAAATTGTAAAATCCTGAAAACTACAACATCCACATCATTTTTCCTTGATTTTCAATGGACTCGACACTTAAAGAGGGAGACTTGCATCGAATGCACACCAAAGCTAGAGAAAGTGGCATAAATTCATTTCAAATGCTTCAGTCTCATCTGGTCACTCTTTCGAGGATTCTAGGAGGGAGCGAATTTGTGACAATCTTTGGTCAAGATCGTCATATATTCATGGACTCAATGTTCACCACTTTGACCGAACTCGCCGAGCAACTCAACCGTGACAACTTTAATCACTCTGCATCGTCAATTGCTTATAAGGCTCTTGTGATACAACTCACGCCTTTCCTCCAATTCAATATCATCAAGTCTGCAAGTTCAGTGATTTGCCAATCGTTTGTTCGAGATACACATACCGAGCTTCGAGTTTTCCGTGATACAATTTTGAAACTCATGTCATCGGTCTCGTCTTCGATTTATGAAATATCTCGACTTCAGCAAGGGTATGATAATGGAGTGCAAGACTCTTCGATGCAAGAGGAAACTGGTCATACGGTTGAAAACTTGGAGCCTATCGATGCCAAGAGCACGGAATCAGGAGGACAACATGATACCAGTGGCACGTCAGGGACTGTTCACGAGATCTCTTTTGCTGACACCTTACCCATTTATGACGAAGAGCCTGCAAACATGGTACAATGTGATGATGGTTATGATGTATATGCTGATGACATGCCGCATATTGAGCATTCTGAACCTAATTATGACAAACATGGGATGGACAAGAGTGATAGAAATACCACTTATGATTCATCCGATGTGAGTCATAATGGGGGAGAAATTGTTCAAAATGCTATAGTTCATCATGATAAATGCTTTATAACTGCCTCGTTAACTGATTCTGATTCCAAGATTAAAGAGCTCGAAACGATCGTAGCTCGGCAATCAAAAGATCTTGAGGATGCCAAACTTGAATTTTCTAAGAAAACGGACAAATTTGAAACATACTTTGAAAAACTTGAAAAGTTAAACGTTGTTCTTGAAAGAAAATTGGATCAAACTGTTCTAGATTCTAAAGCTGAAAAGGATAATCTTTTGAAACAAATTCAACTGCTTGAATCTAGGTTGGCATTCCAAGATAACGTGCTCAAAGAAAATGAAACATTAAAGGCTCAAGTACAGGAAAAGGTTTTTGCTATAGCTGCGTTGAAAAACGAGTTAAGGAAAACTAGAGGACCTAGTGTGGACACTAAGCTTGAAAAACCATCAATCTTGGGGAAACCGCCTACAAATCAGTTCGTCAGACAACCGATTGTTAGACAACCTACTGCATTTAGATCCGAGCGACCACAATCCTCGAGACCGCGGTTTGCCTCCCAAGTTGATTTGGTTCAGTTTTCTAGACCAGTCACTCCAGCAACTAGGCCCAATGTGATCAAAACAGCGTTAGCAAGATCTAATCAGATGATTGCCCCTAGTTTCCCTAAAAATACCAAGACCACGTCTAGAACTAGTTCAAATGACGTTGGCCATAAATCTGGTCTAAGGGAAGTTATGCAAAAGACACATGTAAGAGATAGCAATGTCAATCCTAGTCACATGCCTTCTAGATTACCCAACACTGCTAACCGTAGCATGTCATCTCCTAGGAGCATCGATCAAACATCTAGGAATTACTCGGACATTAAATATGCTACTTGTAAAACATGTAGAAAATGTGTCTTTACGGCAAATCATGATTCCTGTATCAAAAAATTGCTTAATGAGGTGAACTCCCGTGCTAGACTTAAATCCCAGTAGGTCGCTAAAATCAAACCCGTTGGCAAAATGTGGCGCCCCACTGGTAGAACTTTCACGCTTATAGGAAACGAGTGCCCTTTAACTAGGATAGTCTCTGATTCTACTAAGTCTACTAGGGAGGAAACTGATAAAGATGATACTTCACTTACGCCTAAACTTAAGGTTTTCTATAAAAGGAAACGTTTGCCAGCCAAAACTAGTGAATCATCTACTCAGGTCGCCTCTGAAACAAGTAAAGCTAACTGTGAACCCCCATGTGCTTCTATAATTGATATCGCTAACCCACGTCAAAGCATGCAAATTCCTAATGAGATTGCAGGTACCAAAGTTGATGTTCCAAAAGAACGAAGCGGTCCAATCGTTGTGTACCGTTCAACTAAGGACACTCTTAGAGTTTGGTTGCTGAAGAAGCATATATCAGAGAAACAAATGTCTCAGGGGATTCATGGTTAAGCTGCAAACAAGGACTTACAGTCATATAACAGACTGTAACTCGATCTCAAAAGACAGGAAAGTTCATCCCGATGATGACATCCTAAAAATGAGAAATTCATTTTTCTCGGGCATGAGCTTTTGTTAAAAACATTCGAAGTTTTTAAGCTCATGCACAAGGACTTACAGTCACATAACAGACTGTAACTCGATCTCAAAAGACAGGAAAGTTCATCCCGATGATGACTTATCCTAAAAACGAGAAATTCATTTTTCTCGGGCATGAGCTTTTGTTAAAAACATTCGAAGTTTTTAAGCTCATGCACAAGGACTTATAGTCACATCACAGATTATAACTCGCTCTTCAAAGAAAGGAAAGTTTATCGCCGATGGTAAACTTATCCTCATTAACGAGAAATTAAATTTTCTCGGACCCGAGCTTACGATAAAACCATTCAAAGGTTTTAAGCTCGTGTACATGACTTACAGTTAAATGTCAGACTGTAACTCGAAATTAAAATAAAGGAAAGCTTATCGTTTATGATAACTTATCCTCTTAACGAGAAATTCACCTTTCTCGGTCATGAGCTTGTATTAAAACATTCGATGTTTTAAGCTCAGAAAGGAAAGTGTATCTTTTAAATAAGAGAACTTTTCCTCGTAACGAGAAATTAACCTTTCTCGGTCATGAGCTTTCCGTTAAAACAGTCAAAGTTTTCAAGCTCATGAACACGACTTCTAAGTAAATGTCAGCTTAGGACTCGTTCTTCAGATAAAAGGAAAGTTTATCGCTGATGATAAACTTATCCTTAACAACGAGAAGTTTACAACTTCTCGGACTTGAGATTTCCTAAGATATTCCAAATCTTAAGCTCAAGTAATTGGTTCTCAAAACTTTGAACACAATTTTTCGAGAATTTCTCAAAAGGTTTTTCTAAATCTTTCAAAATTGTGTGTTCAAAAATGTTTTGATAAAACGAGCATGTCTTCTGGAATCGATAATATTTACGAACCTAGAAATGTCATTCAATAATGACACGGGGTTGTAAATAAAGTTTGAGCAGAAGTTCAAACTTTTAAAACATGCTCAAAATGGTTTGCTATTATTTCATATAGCAACCCGCTTTTCATAATCAGGTCAAGCATTTCACCGGAAAGCTTTGACTCAACAACGGGAATTAATTTTCTCGGGGACGTGACGAGGTGACCAACATTCGTGAACAAGAACCATGTGAATCTTTCATATGATGTTCTCCATCATTCAGGTCCTACCTCGTAAATTGTTAATCTTGTGAATTCATTATTATATATGATCTTTGCACGTAATGAATACCTTACACTTGTGTTTAAAAGGTATTTAATTTACGTTTCAAGTACACCCTCATTAATTTGAGGGGGAGCTTGTGTACTTTATGAAGATAATTGGATTTGCATTTTTCTTCCCAAATTTTCTTAAAATGCTATTAAATCAATTGATATTAAAAACATCGATTGGGTTAATATTTTTAATATGGGGGAGAAAATGTGATTTAATATGGGATATGATCAATCATAAATGGTTTGACTTAACGTGATAGCTCATCCCGACATGTGCAAAATGTTTTCGGATATCGTAACATATGTTAAGGGGGAGCAAAATGGATTTGCATTTCAAAATGGATTTCATGGTGACATACACTTACCCAAAACATCTCTATTCACGATGATGAAGATTGTGGTGACATAAGGATGGTAGGATAGGTTAAAGTCCAATGATTCCTCTAGAACCGGAGGAATCTTCCCAAGGACATTCCATAGCTAGAAATAGTAGTCCTTAGGAAAGATGGAGAAAGATTGTGAACGTTGCTAAATGCCGACCAAGTACTTAAGTTAGCACTGGAACAATCACAACAAGGTGCTAGTGATGATGTATTGGTAAGCATTGAAGGGGTTGAAGAATGAAAAAGAATTGTAAAGATAAAGGGTGTAAAGAAAGAAGCCCTCCTTACAACTTTAGGCAGAAACCGGGTCAATACATATGCTATTGAGATCATTTTTGTTAATGATTCTCGATATTGAAGAAAGACGTCATGGACCCAGTGATGCAATGCACAACCCTTCCCAGCTAACTCAAATATCTCTCAAAAGGTATTTGTTTTAATCACACGGAGATCAACACGTTATCTATTGGTTTATTCACTCCGAATAGACTGGTATTGAAAAGGTGGCACTCCTCTCCAGCCTCCGATCACTAAAAATCCAAAATGCACGATCGAGTCTAGAGCCATTTGAGATCATCAAATATCTCATTAGGACACACTTTCATATTTCCTTGCTTCTTCACACACTGTGAAAAGTAAGAAAGATCTTAAGAGTTCTACGCAAAATCTTCATGATCTTGCCTGAACATCCGAGTAATACGAAAGTATTTACAATGAAGATGGAAATCCTTCTTGAGCGAATATCAAAAAGCTCATGGTAGGTGACTTGTGCGATTCTTTATGAATCAAACTTGTGATAACTGGAAAGCAACAGTGGTTTAATTCTTAAATGAATTTAAACACGTTCCAGGCCTCTACGCAATATCTTAATGATCTTGCCAGAACATTCAGAGTAATACTATTAAGTATTTACAGTGACGAATGGAAATCCTTCTAGTGTTAACATCAAACAGCACTTGGTAGGTAACTTGCAAGATTCTATATGAATCAAGCTAGTGACAACTGGAAAGCAACGATGGTGCGGTTCTTAATTGAACTTCACTTGTTCCAGGAACATGAATTGACGGCTTCAAATCATGCGGATAATATTATCCAAATGATTCACTCTTTACGTTCGCAGTCAGCTTTGGACGGTCGAGTAAAGAGAACGGGTTTACCCGCGAAATCTTGTCAAGGAGGTTCTTTATTGAAACTACCTGCCACAAGTACGATATTTAATATCGTTCAACGGTCTTCACCGACCGGAGGTAAAATGCTACCGAATTAGAATGAAATGTTCAAGGCCATTTCATCCGTGTATATTGTTTGTTGCTAACTGTCTTATGCAGCGTAACAAGAAGGTGGCATTGCGGTGTACAATCCAGAAGAAGTCGTCACCACATGCTTATACTACATACAATTAGTACTTCAACAAATTCAAGAAAGCCTGAAGGTCAAGTCTTCCGCTGTATCAAACTCTGAAGCTTTCAAGAATTTAAAAGTATAAGTATGTGGAACATGAAGTCACAAAGAGGCAAATATCACAAGTGAAGAATACACAAGGTCAAGGCAAGGAAACATGCTCAAGACTAAAGTCAAAGATCACATCAAGCATATTCACAAGAACAAGATCGAAGACTCAAGCATAGATGCTAGGTTTAAGATTTTGTAAAAAGATGTGACCTCCCTTAGGGGGAGATTGTTGGAAATACGTTTTTTCCCAATAAAGTCTCGGTCACATCTTAGTTAGCATAGATCACGAGTTATAGATTAGTTAGAACTTTGTTTCTTGGAGCGACCTCCCTTAGGGGGAGATTGTTAGAAATACGTTTTTTACGTATTTATGAAGGATCGGTCGCTCCAACGATTATTATGTAATGGGCTCGTGATCTACTTAATTAGTGTATAGTCCATATAGCCCACATGTAGGGTGGGCTATATATATCCCCTCCTAGCATGTTAGGAGGGGTTGTTGATTGTCATTCACACTTAATCATTTTTCCATTTTACTTTCTCTCTCTAACTTCTCTCCCTTCTCTCCTTTCTCTCTCTAATCCCTCATATCATTCCTTCATCTTCTTCTTTATTTATCAATCAATCAACCTACTTAATCCATTAAATCAATCACATAGAATAGGCCAATGATTTCGTAGACCTTCACACAGCTTAAGAGCAATAGAATGCAAGATAAGGTCATGCCTAACAATAGTCAAGGAAAGAAGTTGGAAGTAGAAGACCACCGTAGGAATTTTAAGTTTTCTAAGAATAACACGTCTGTAACTGCATGTAATGACGGTTTAAATGCTAAGACCTCGAATGTTGAATTTGTTTGTGTTGAATGTGGCAAATGTGTTCGTACTTTCAATCATGATGCTTGTGCTCTTATTCATAATGGCGTGAATGCTAGAACTAGAAAGCCTATTCTTGTGCCCACTAGTACTAGAAAACCCACAAGAACTTTGAACCAATCCACTGCTCAACCACTTAAGAAAATAAGTGTGTTAGAATCCACTACTCTGCGTAAACAAAACATGTTAAAGAAGCTTTATGAGAACATGAGTAGGACATGTAAACATGGGTACTCAAGATTTACACCACCTGGATACAAATGGGTACCTAAGACAACCACCATTCTAATTGGGTCTATGAATGTTAGCTTGCCTTTAGAATCTAGGCCTACTAATATTTTGGAACCCACTGCTATCAAGGGCTCCCATTTGTCAAAATCTACATTGTCTTCTAATTCTTATGCAGCTCATCGAGATCATTCTCTTCATAATGGACTCCGGGTGCACAAAGCACATGACGGGAAATCTCAAGCTTCTCATTAACTTCGTGGAGAAGTTTTTGGGTACAGTGCGGTTTGGAAATGATCAGTTTGCATCGATACTCGGATATGGAGATTTGGTTCAAGGGAATATCACTATAAAACGGGTTTACTACGTCGAGGGACTGAATCACAATTTATTTTCGGTTGGTCAATTTTGTGATGCGGATTTGGAAGTGGCTTTTCGGAAATCTACTTGCTATGTTAGAGACTACGATGGGAATGACCTTCTTACAGGTTCTCGTGGTTCTGATCTCTACACAGTAACTCTTCAAGACACATCTTCAACAAATCCAATTTGCTTAATGGCTAAAGCTTCATCATCTCAAGCATGGTTATGGCATCAACGATTGTCACATCCCATCTTTGACACCATCAACTTGCTTTCGAAAAATGATATTGTGACCGGTCTCCCAAAGTTAAAATTCGTCAAAGACCATCTTTGTTCTTCTTGTGAGTTAGAGAAAGAAAAACGAAAGTATTTCAAATCAAAGTCTACCCAAGCTCAAAAGGACGATTGGAACTTCTACACATGGATTTATGTGGTCCCATGCGTGTAGAGAGTATTAACGGGAAAAAGTATATTCTCATGATTGTTGATGATTACTCTAGATACACATGGACTTTCTTCTTAAGGTCCAAAGATGAAACACCAGAGGTCCTCAAAAACTTTCTCAAGATGATACAACGCAATCTTCAAGCTCAAGTCTTAACCGTAAGAACGGATAGGAGTACTGAATTTTTGAACAAGAACTTGCAATCTTACTTTCAAGAAGAAGGCATCGAACATCAAACGTCTATTGCTCGAACTCCTGAACAAAACGGCGTTGTCGAAAGGCGGAACCGTACTTTGGTTGAGGCTGCTCGAACAATGCTTTCTGCTTCAAAATTACCACTATTCTTCTGGGCTGAAGCTATTGCAACCGCCTGTTATACTCAGAATCGTTCTCTCGTCATCCCTAGACATGAAAAGACACCTTACCACATCATCAATGGCAGAAAACCTACAGTTAAATTCTTTCACGTATTTGGATCTTTATGCTACATTCTTAAAGACGGTGAGAATCTCGACAAGATGAAAGAAAAAGGTGCTGCATGTATTTTTGTGGGGTATGCTACATTGTCGAAAGGATATCGAGTTTACAACAAGAAAACAAAGATTATTGTCGAAACAATTCATGTGAACTTTGACGAATTTCCACAGATGGTACTTGATCACAACAGCTCAAGTCCCGCTCCTCAATGTCCAGCCATGGCACCTACACAAAACAGTGTACGTCCCGTGCAAGAATGTCAAGAAAATACTCCTACAGCAGACTCGACGGATACGGCACAAATGAATGAGTTGGTTTATTTATATGATCCGATGTTTGATGAATATTACTATGGAAACAATCAAGTTGTGTCAAAGCCTTCCGCTGTCAATACTGCTGATGCACCCGGACAAAGTCAACAAGACACAACTGCATCTACTTCAACAACCATTGCTCAAGAGACAATTCCAGTGGATGCTCAACAAACTCAAGAAACAGTCATACA
The DNA here is from genome assembly GCA_025667525.1 of Glebionis coronaria. NCBI lineage: Eukaryota > Viridiplantae > Streptophyta > Magnoliopsida > Asterales > Asteraceae > Glebionis > Glebionis coronaria. The sequence goes on along the minus strand of CM046880.1, from coordinate 46,004,277 downwards.
TCCAACATCACCAACCGTCAATGCTGAAGGAGGAAACAACAATCAAGCAGTCGATGCACAACCTGACGCAAAAGAATTTATCAATCCATTCGGTACACCGGTACACGAAGTCGGAGAGTCTTCTAATCAACATGTTGATCCGTCCAACATGCATACATTCTTCCAACCATATCCATCCACTCACCATTGGACACGTGATCATCCATTGGAACAAGTCATTGGAAATCCTTCACAACCGGTTCGAACACGCAGACAACTCGAAACCGATGGCGATGTGTGTATGTATACACTCACCGTGAGTTCAACTGTACCTACAAACATCAAACAAGCCATGACTGATCATGCGTGGATTGAATCAATGCAAGACGAAATTCATCAGTTTGAACGCCTAAATGTTTGGGAACTTGTTGCCCGACCCTATGGAATGTCAATTTTAGATTTTAAATGGATCTGCAAAAACAAACTGGAGGAAGAACAAACCATCATCAAAAACAAATCTCGTCTTGTGGTTAAGGGATACCGTCAACAAGAAGGCATAGACTACGATGAATCATTCGCTCCTGTCGCTCGTTTGGAAGCAGTCAGGATATTCCTTGCTTATGCTGCACATAAGGGCTTCACGGTTTTTCAGATGGACGTTAAAACTGCTTTTCTCAACGGTCATTTGAAGGAAGAAGTGTATGTGAATCAGCCAGAAGGATTCATCGATCCTTATCATCCTGACAAAGTCTACCGTCTCAAGAAGGCTGTATATGGACTTAAACAAGCTCCAAGGGCATGGTACGAAGAACTATCAAACTTCTTGGTTTCCAAAGGATTTTCTAAAGGTTCTATTGATCCTACTCTCTTTACTAATAAATATGGGGATGACATACTGCTAGTGCAAGTTTATGTTGATGACATTATTTTTGGTTCTACGAACCCAAAACTTTCAAAACGTTTTGAAAAATTAATGCACAACAGATTTGAAATGTCAATGATGGGGAGCTAAAATTCTTTTTAGGCCTCCAGATTCATCAATCCCCACGTGGTATCTTCATAAACCAAGCTAAGTATGCTCAAGAGATACTTAAAAAGCATGGTATGACCTCATGTGCTCGCGTTGGTACACCATTGTCGACCAAATCCCTAGACGCTGACTTGTACTCATATCCCGTAGATCAAACGCGATATCGCAGTATGATCGGGTCACTTATGTACCTTACAGCCAGCAGGCCTAATATTCATCATGCCACATGCTATTGTTCACAATATCAATCCAGACCTACTCAAAAGCACCTCAAAGAGGTTAAACGGATCTTTCGGTACCTTAAGAATACCATTCACATGGGACTCTGGTATCCGAAGGAAACCGGTTTACATCTAACCGCTTTTTTAGATTCTGATCACGCAGGTTGCCTTGATAGTCGCAAAAGCACGTCTGGTAGCGTACAATTTCTAGGGGAAGACAAGCTTGTGAGCTGGTCGTCAAAGAAGCAGGATTGAACTTCGCTCTCATCAGCTGAAGCAGAATATGTGGCTCTATCCGCGTGTTGTGCTCAAGTCCTCTGGATGAGAACTCAACTCACGGATTATGGCTTCCACTTTGATAAAATACCTATGTATTGTGACTCAAAGTCGGCCATATCCATATCTTGTAATCCGGTTCAGCACTCCCGTACCAAGCACATCGCAGTCATATATCACTTCATCAAGGAACAAGTGGAACGTGGTATCGTGGAATTATACTTTGTCAGAACTGAGTACCAGATAGCAGACTTGTTTACTAAAGCCCTATCTCAAAATAGGTTTCAGTATCTCGTTGGCCGTCTTGGTATGAAGTATATGACTCTAGAAGACTTGGAGGTTTTAGCAAATGAAGCTGCTTGATATTCTCTCATTATGACTTCTAAGCGCATCACAGCTTAGGACTCGGACCTCAACTAAGGAAAGTTTATCTCGGACGATAATTTATCCTTCTCAACGAGAAATTCATATTTCTCGGTCATGAGATTCTCATAAAAACATTCAAAGTTTTTAAGTTCATGAAAAATGATTTTTAAGTAAATGTCAGCTTAGAACTCGAACTTCAACTTAAGGAAAGTTTATCACGGATGATAACTTATCCTTCACAACGGGAAATTTATTTTTCTCGGTCATGAGCTAGTCACAAAACAATCAAAGTTTTGAGCTCATGAAAAATGGACCCGAAAGGGGAGTGTACATTTCAATGCGCTTTCCCTAAGCAATAGAAGGGAAGTCTTCTATCCTGATTATTTTAAAACCGCTGAACACAATTTTTCAAGACTTTCTCAAAAGGTTTTTCTAAATCTTTCAAAATTGTGTGTTCAATACTCCCTTCCTCATAATAGGTTTTTATATCTCAAAATGTCATATGTTATTTTGATCAATTTTTGAGGGGGAGCGTTTTAAAATCAAGCCTTTTAATGTTGTTGGGTACATCTCTAAAATTGTCATAGTTTATGTATCCAACACATTTTGAAAATAATATGAAATTGTCAAATGTAATATATTATATCGGAAAAGGCATTTCATATCCGTACCTCAACATATTTTGTGGTGTCGTTTTTCCAAAATTTTGTCAAATTTTGTCTCAAGACACACATATATTGTTGAGGGGGAGCATCCCGACTGAAAAAGTTCCATGATACATGCGTGCACACATGTTTCTCTCCCAATCGGTTTTCAGAAATTGTCATATTTTAATCAATTGGTATCTCTAATATGATGTTTTTATATTAGAGATAAGGGGAGAAAATATGATTAAAATGTAATATATCGCAACATGTGATCTTAAAGACTCAAGTGCAACTCTTTCCTTCACATGCCAAACTATTTCGTATATCGATGCATGTGTATAAGGGGAGCTTTTCGGAATTGTAAAACTTTCAAAGTGTTAAACGTTTTGATTTTTATCAAGCACTTTGAATGGTTTTCAATGGTTTTATGGTTACGATCGATACCCAAAACAACCTACTATCCACGACGGAACGTTGGAGTCAAAAGGTGGTTTAGGATAGGAAACTTAGTCCTATGATCCAACCAGAACTGGAAGGATCTACCCAAGGACATTCCATAGCTAGAAATAGTTGTCCTTAGGAAAGATGGAGTTGAATGAAGCTGAATGCGGACCAATTACTTAAGTTAGCACTAGAACAATCACAACAAGGTGCTAGTGATGACGTATTGGTAAGCATTTAAGGAGTTGAATATTCTATGCAACTTAGGCAGAAACCGGGTCAATACATCTATTGAAGACAAGTGTCATGGACCCAGTGATGCGATGCAAAACCCTTTCTCAGCCATTCGAGTTTCTCTCAAAAGAAACTTGTCTGATTGTCACGGAGATCAACACGTATCTATTGACTTTCTCACGCCGAGTTAGTTAATATTGAAAAGGTGACAGTCTGCTTCAGCCTCCGATTACCAAAATGCACTTATTGAGTCTAGAGCCAAAACGAGATCTTTCTATCATCTCATTAGGACACAATCGAGTCATACGCATTATCCTTGTGATATTGCTAGAACATCTGAGTGATACGATTCACAATGAAGATGGAAATCCTGCTTAAGCCAGCATCAAACAAGCTCATGGTAGGTAACTTGTGCGATTCTACACGAATCAAACTTTGAGAACTGGAAAGCAACTAATTTTTGATTCTTAATTGATTCAAACTTGTTTCCAGGTTTCTTCGCAAAATCCGTGTGATCTTGCCAGAACATTCAGAGTGACACTCCCTAGTGCTCACAGTGACGGATGGAAATCCTTCCAGTGTCAACATCAAACAACACTGCGGTAGGTGACTCGCAAGATTCTCTATGAATCAAGCTTGTGACAAACTGGAAAGCAACAATGGTGCGATTCTTTTAGAATCAAACTTGTTCCAGGAATTCTGAATTGACGACTCTAATCAGACGGATAATTTATCCTTATGATTCACTCTTTACGTTCGCAGTCTGCTTTGAGACGGTCGAGTAAAGAGAACTGGCTATTACCGTTGGGAAACCCTGTCAAGGAGGTTCTTAATCGAATCTACCCGATCACAGGTACGGTATCTGATACCGTCTAACGGTCTTCACCGACCGGAGGTAAAACGCTACCGAGTTTGGATGAAATGTTCAAAGCCATTTCATCTGTGTCTATATATGTTGCTTCATATCAAGAAGGTGGTGTAGCTGTGTACTAACCGATGTCGATTCAGAAGTCACAAGAGCACAAGATGGCGATAATCAAGATACCTAAGAATGTAAGAATGTAAAAGGTTATCTTAGTCACAAGGAGCACAAGATGAAGATCTCAAGCACTCAAAGTCAAATGACAAAGGCTCAAGATAAAGATTACAAAAGCATGAAGGAACAAAAGCCATTGCAAACAAGATCAAGACCAAGATACAAGACCAAAGAAGGAAGATCACCTCCACAAGAATGTATTCACTCAATCATCTTATGCTTTTTAAGATGACCGATACATTGGGGGAGATTGTTAGCCCTATATTTTATATAGTCAAACAAGAATGTAATAGGTCATCTTAGTCGTTAATGGTCTTGTATTGTAATAGGATTAGTTGGGTTAACCGGGCTTGGACTTTAAGCTAATATTGTATAAGTTAGGGGCGTATGCCCAAGTGAAAGCCAAGCCCGACCCAAGATGAAGCCCACAAAGGCCTTAGAGCCGTAGCATATATAACCCTCTTTCACATGTGAAAGAGGGTGTTGGTTCATTTCATAAAACACCTAGTTTTAGTGTAAACCTTCCACTTCTCTCTCTACTTTCTCTCTCTACCTTCATCTATTTCTCTCTCTAAATCTTGTGTTATGGTTTGAAATGGAATTAACACTCCATAACTAGGTGACACTGGTCATGCATGTATATGGCTTAGGCTCTTAATCTAACATAAGTATCAAACATATAAAACAAATACTGGGAAAACAGTTGGCTGCAGACGGGAATCCTTATTAAGGAAAGAATGTCCATACTGAAAGGACGGGAAATCCGTACCTTATGTCCAGTGAACAAAGAAGACGAACGGAAGGAAGTTCTACTTCAATCTCACTAATGCTACATAAATAGTATATGTATATAAGTATTCTTATTACTGAGTACGTAACTGATTGTATATCGTGACTTAGCTTGTTTTATATGTTCATGTCTTGTTTTACTGATTTCAACATTATGCTGTGTTTATCATGTATTCTGTATGTTCTGATTAAGTATTACTTGTATTTCTTGTATTATTATACGTGTAACAATAAGTAACTTTCTAAAAATAGTAGGTTTCCTAAAATAGAAAGTTTCCAAAAATAGAAAGTTTCCTGAATTAGAAAGTTTCCATATTTAGAATTAAGCTGAATTAATGAGCTAATAATATAAGCTTAAGTTTACTGATTAAATATTATACGTCATGTGATTATAGTATAGTTTATTAATAATAACATGTTAATTAAATAAACTATAGGTTATACGATTATATACATGATTTAATTAAATTAAGGTGTATAAAATACTTAGGTTAAAACATGTATTAATATTATATTAACATAACTTAAGTCATGATTATTAATTTATTATATTCCATGTTTTAATAATTAATTAATACTATAGTTTAAATTATATAATTAAATACTTAGGTTAAAACATGTATTATTACTAAATAATAACTAATCTAAGTTCATTCTTTAATTAAATTAATTACATGTCATGTTTTAATTAATTTAATAACTTGTAAAAAATAAATACTTGTAAATAAAATACTTGTACATAATTTAGTCATGAACCGGACCAATGTAATTAATTTAGACATGTCGTGAACTGGACCCGGAACCCCTTGAACCGGTCCGAACCAAACACTCCCTTAACAGTGGCAAACCGGCTTGACCGTTTGCCACTGCCTTTGTCAAGGCTGCCACCGGCTTAAGCCGGTGGTCTTGTTTCTCTCGGGTAGCCGCTACCAACAGCAGTGGTTTCCCACTGACTGTGTGCCGGTGGTCCCGCTGCTGCCTGTTGCGTGCCCCCTGCCTGACCTAGTCTGCCACCGGCTGTGTGCCGGTGGTGGGGCTGTGTGCTACCGAGACCCAACCAAAACCACATGGACACCCCGATGCATGTCCGGGTCTCTTGTCCCTGTTGTCGACTGAACCAAACACCACCGAGATCGTAGATCTCGATTGGTGGTGTGATCAACACTCCCCGAGAGCCTTGGGGCTCTCGGTTTGTGTGTCAGCCTAAACAACCCTTAATTTACCCCCCCTGATCATGTTGACATGTTTTTAATCCATGTTTTATTTAATTCATGTTCATGTTTCAATTTAATTAAATAAAAGAAAAAAACAAAATGGTTTATGGATTACCTAATGCGTGAAAAAGTTGAAGAACAAATAACACGAACACGATCTAGGATTTGATTAACTAAAAATCAAATCAACCACCCCTTTGGTGTGATGATTGCCGCCGGCCACAAGAGAGAAAAGAAAAGAATAGGGTTGTTAGTTTCTTGAAAATTCTCTGTAAAGTGAAAAAGTATTTCCTTTATTTGTTTATTACTTAAAATTAAATGGGCTTGGCCCGTTCCTCTCTTTGGTGCCACGGCTACTATGACCCACAAGGGAAAACCCAGAGTTTTCCCGTGTTCTAATCTTACGTACTCGTGTATTCTCGTGTTTTCGTGTTATTATTAAATGTTCGTATTTTAAATACTTGTACATAACGATATAAATCGTATAATATTAATTAAGTACGTAGTTACGTGTTCGTGATTTTTACGTTCATGATTTCATGTTCGTGATTATAATTATTATTGTTAATAATTATCGTGTACTAACACGTACTTAATACTTGTGGTAATAATAATACGTACATACTTCTGAGATTACTAATCGTGACACGTGTTCATGCAATAAAAGGGAAGTTTTTAAATGTACGTACGTTACTAAGTGTACTGTTCATGGTAAAAGCATGCGGGTTTCACACTATGGGATGCGACCATATCTTTAAGGTGAGGTTAGCTTGCTACAAGTTTGAAGGAGACGTGCTTGCATAGTGGAAGGCACTTAAGCAGTCGAATGGAGGCGATGACTAGGTGACTGACTTGACTTGGGTATAGTTTAAGGAGTTGGTTCTGGGTCAGTTTTTCCCGAAAGTTAAGTAGGATCGGCTCAAGAGGGGGTATCATGGCATTAGACATAGAGCGGGGGAAAATAGCACCAAATTCATGTAGAGGTTCCTTCGACTGGCTGGAATCCTTGGCGCAGCAGCCGGCACTGAAGAGGAGCAAGAGTACCACTTTCGTTGGGCTCTTCGTACTTTTGTCGCCAACAACTTGGTATGTGCTACATTTAATACGGTGGCACAGGTTGTTGGGTAAAAATTAATATGAGTTGATGTGGCAGAAACTCAAAACGAAGAAAACATCAAGACGTTTGTCAAAGCCGCTGACACGGCTAGTTGAGACGCTGACGGAAAGTGTTGAAACGCTGACAGATGTTTACACGCTGATGGAGAATTCTATTTAGGGAATATATTGGATATATTATAAATAATATATTCAGTATATATCTATAGAAATAGAATATTTAGATGTTTATTTGATTTGATCTCTTGTAGATTCTGTTCCTTCCACTATAAAAGGAACAAGAGTCTTAGGTTTTATTCATATCATTCATTCACAATGTAAACTTAAAGTGTGTGTCAACTAGACGTGGGATTCAATGTATACACGTCTAGTGGTTGTTTGTTATTAATATAATAAGCAACCCAATTGTTTTAATTCGTGTCTTTTGTGCCTAAACACCTTGTTATGATCATTGTTCTATTCCGCTATGTTATCATATGAACGATGATCAACCTAGATATAATGGTTCTTAACCATTGAGTCTAACGATCAATAGGACTCCACAATTGGTATCAGAGCCTAAGGCTCTTGATATCTAGGTCCGACGAGGTGTTCGTGTATCGTGAAGAAGAAAAATTCGTATGGAGTTTTTCTGGACGTTTTTGTGTGCGCAGCAGTATTCAGAAGGTCATAACTTTTGATTGAACCGTTGGATCGTCACGAAATTTTATATGTGTGTTCTACATACATAGATCTAAACATCCACCGGAGGGATTGTCGAGTTTTATCCCCAGGCAAAAGTTATTAAGCGTCGAAGTTGGCTGATGGTAGATTTTCAGTTTTCTGCTTTTACATAAAATCATGACCTAGGGTTTCTCAAACCCTAGATCTACCTAGAAAGCAGAATGTTATGATGTTCGTGGCTGTTAAAACGTGTGAAGATACACGATCTAAGGTTATTTACAAACCCTAATTAGGGTTTCAATGCTCAAAGTTCCAAACCCTAGATCGCTGTTACAGACGTGAAGGTTAATGCAGATTCGTGTTGCTGTTTTTAATTCGAATCCTATACATGCTAGTCTACAATAACTCACATGGGGCTAAGTCATTCGATTCTGATTGGTTCTTCAAACGTGTGTTCACACGGTGCTAGAGTTCTGATTGGATAACTTATTCACGGCGATATACATGTCTGCACAAAGTGATTTGCTATTCTACTGATTCCCAACATGATTCAAGATTCTGTTCACTCGTCCAAGGTAATTCACGTAGGCAAAATCACTCAATTATAATTGGAAGGAAAAGTCTTCTGTTCACACGATGGATAGATTTTGATTGGCTACTCATGTTTGCATTCACACGACAATTATCAACCTATATTCACACGACTCCAATTTTAGAATTGAAGGAAGGTTTGTCTTTGTGTCCACACGGCTCCTCAGATGTGATTGGTCAAAACCAATTGTGTTCACACGGCCAAGGAGTAAAGTTTATATATTGCAAATGCAAACCGTTTCTATTGGTTCTTCATGGCTGTGTTCACACGATTGAAAACATCTGATTGGCCGATATTTATTGTGTTCACACGAAAGCATCATATGATGCTTGCTGCTAAATGGTGGAACAAAAGTGTATTCACACGATCTATGTTCACATGGTTACTATGGGCGTGCGGCTACAGGATCAAAGAAGCTTTATCACTTGTTTAAGGTTGAAAGGGTAATGTTGATATTCAACGTTGACAAGAAAGAATGCAACGCTGACAAAAGTATGGTTTGACGTTGACAAAATCATGACGCTGACAAGGTTTATGGTTGGCGCTGACAAGAGTAATGTTGACGCTGACAGGAAGTGTTTTGACGCTGACAGAATAAGTCAACACTGATGGAGTTGACAGTGTCGTCCGATATATGAGCTTCAACGCTGATAGGTATTGTCAGATATCGGACAATACATCTGACCAAGATATTGGACAGAAGAGATATTGGACAACACAAAGTTTGCTGCTGTTTGAGAAAACTGGTACGTTTTAAGCACACAAAAAGGAGGAAAATACACACGAAGGTACATGGGATCTCCGTTTCTATACATAATATCAAATTGATATTCATGGCTCGGATATTTTTTTTTATAAAGTCGTATATGATTAAGGGGAAGAGTTCTTATGGTAAGTTTGATGTTGAAGTTAGTTTTCACAAATTTGTTTTTCTTATTTAGGTGAGCAATACACCTTGTCTCTGTACTAAATATATTGTTATAGCGTACGACTGGCTCATAGTCGTTAGGTTACCAGTTCCCATGTAACAAAAACTGTGGTGAGCAATACACCTTGTCATTGGACTAAATATATTGTTATAGCATACGATTGGCTCATAGTCGTGAAGGTTACCAGTACCCATGTAACAAAAACTGATGGGTGAGCAATACACCTTGATCATTGGATCTAAATATATTGTTATAGCTAACAACTGGCTTATAGTTGTGCGGTTTTTGTTGGTTTCAGTTCCCGTTCTTACCAATAAACTGAGCCTCCTTTTGCAGTGAAAGAGTTGCATTTTTCTCTAGTCGTTTCGACAACTAGGGGAAGAGTTTATCAACTAGTGAGCAATTGGGTAAAAGAAATACAAAGTTTGGGTTATTCTGCTTCTACATTAAAATTATTGTACTTATTTTTCTTCAAGATCATTACACAGAGCCTACATTTGGAGAATCTTCAAGATTGCATACTTTGTTTACTTCCCTGTTGATGTGACAAAAAGGGGAAGACATACATGCTACATTTGAGGGGAAGCAATTTGAAGATCATGTACAACTTACAAGAGGTATACAAAGAGTTTTGCCGACATCAACTAGGGGAAGATTGTTGGGTCAAAATTAATATGAGTTGATGTGGCAGAAACTCAAAACGAAGAAAACATCAAGACGTTTGTCAAAGCCGCTGACACGGCTAGTTGAGACGCTGACGGAAAGTGTTGAAACGCTGACAGATGTTTACACGCTGATGGAGAATTCTATTTAGGGAATATATTGGATATATTATAAATAATATATTCAGTATATATCTATAGAAATAGAATATTTAGATGTTTATTTGATTTGATCTCTTGTAGATTCTGTTCCTTCCACTATAAAAGGAACAAGAGTCTTAGGTTTTATTCATATCATTCATTCACAATGTAAACCTAAAGTGTGTGTCAACTAGACGTGTGATTCAATGTATACACGTCTAGTGGTTGTTTGTTATTAATATAATAAGCAACCCAATTGTTTTAATTCGTGTCTTTTGTGCCTAAACACCTTGTTATGATCATTGTTCTATTCCGCTATGTTATCATATGAACGATGATCAACCTAGATATAATGGTTCTTAACCATTGAGTCTAACGATCAATGGACTCCACACAGGTGGCAGACGCAACCCGTAAGTTTGAGATGCTGCAAGAGAGGGGTGAGTTTGGATAGGCAGAAAGACCTGATAAGAGGTATATCTTTGTCATCAACGGTGATCATTTCATTTAATCCAGTACTGTCCATTTATTCCAATCTCTATACAATTGCATCTTTCAGGCAGAAGACTGGGGACCGGTCCTAACCGGCCACTCAGCAGCAGAATCAGCCTAAAGGAAATAGTCAGACTCAGGACCGTTCTGCATCAAATAGGCGTAGCGGTAATGACAATTACCGTAACAACTCCAACAACAGCAAGTCCGTAAATTTACTCATTTCTAAGTTATGTTGCTTTATGATTCATGAAAATCGACACTTGAACATCTACTACCAGGAATACCGGCAGCGGACGGGATCAGGACCGCAGAGGTACACAACCCAACCGTGCAACAGCATCTTGTATTACATCTTAATTTCTCTGCGTAGTCCTATTTGTACCGAATAATCATGTGTCGTTCTTACTTTTTGAAAGAGGCTTCCAACCAGCAAGGGCACCTGTTGGAGGGTATACTCACACTCTTTGCACCACGTGCAACCGCAGACACCCAGGGCCGTGCCGCCGTGCTAGTGATGCTTGCTTCAAATTTGGCCAACTAGGCCACCAGATGAAGGATTGCTAAAAGGGCGAGATTGAGGGTACTTCTGGGCATGTGGACTCCAGGCCACCTTTGACTACTGGACGTGTGTACACTACCACGCGTGACCAAGCTAACAAGTCATCAGGTACTGTTGGGAATTATTTGTTAAGTGTCAAGTACCGTCAGTGTAATTGAAGTACTGTTAATGTTATGTAAGTACCGTTAGTGTTAACGTGGTACATAGTAAGTACTGCTACTTATAAAGTAAGTACTGCTATACTGATTAGGACGAATATATCTTTGTATAGGATATGTCATAGTTATAGTAAGAGTATATCTTATGTGATATACTTAAATAGTTAGAATATTGATAATATATCGTCTGCGATATAGTTATCTTTATAGAATATTCTAAGGTTTCTAGGATTCCTTACTCTATAAAAGAAACATAGGTACAATGTCTTTCATGTACCTCATTCAAGTCGATTAATAAGAGAATCGAATAGTTAAAAGTAATTATGTTCTTCTGTGCTTTATATGTTAGATTACGCATAACTTATTTAGTGTTAGTAAGAGTGCTCAAAGTGTTTTAGTTTGATTACAAACTACTATACTAATTCTTAACAGAATATAGATCCAACCAAAGGGATCAACAAGTGGTATCATAGCTTGTTGAGAAACTCTGAAAAAGAACAACACAACCCCAAACACTCCACACACACCAAAACTCAATGTCTCAACCAGAAGGTGATGATGCTCACTTGGATGATGTTCAGAACCCTGATCCTATACCACATGGACAACCACAAGTTGTGCATCATGCACCAGTACAAGGTGTTCAAGCCGTGAATGCTGTAGCTACCTCTACAACAACACCTTCTCATACTCTATCTGCTGTTAAACTCCCAGTTCTAAAGGTGACAATTATGAGACATGGGCTATGCAGATGGAACATTACTTGAATCATACAGATCATACTGTGTGGCAAGTTATCAAGAATGGGAACACACCAAAGAAGCTACACTGGTTGCCAGACGGTACATGCTATGCTCTACCTGCTGAGGAGGTACAAGCAGAGATCAGAGAGAGAAAAGCCAGAACTGCTTTGGCTATGGCTCTTTCAGAAGACATCTTACCAAGCTTTCATCATTTGAAGATTGTTCTTAAGCAAGAATTTGATAAATTCTCAATTACTAGTATAGAGGGGATACATGGTGGCTATGGAAGGTTTAGTAAGTTGCTTATTCAATTGGAAGTTTATGGACAAGTAATTACTAATGAAGAAGCTAATCTAAAATTCTTAGGAAGTGTTCCACTAGAGTGGAAAGCAATGGCTATGCATTTCATCACAAGAGATGATCTAGAAACAATTCCTTTTGATCATCTCTACAACACTCTTAGAGCATACGAGACGGATGTGAAAGGAACTGAAGTAAAGCCAGCGACTACTTCAAAGTCTAACTTGGCTTTTGTGTCAGATGGAAACAACGGTACTTATTTTAATAATACCGCTAGTGGATCTAGCTGCGGTACATACTTCACAAATACCGCTGGAGGACTTACAAGCAGTACTTACCCACAAAGTATTGAAGGCAGCCCTATAGTCTCTCAAAATCCACATGGAAGGTCTTCACCATTGTTTAGTGACAATGATGCCTTCTCATTCTTCGCTGGACAAGACAACAGGCCAAGATTAACACTCAATGACTTGTTCCAAATGGATGATGCTGATGTTGAAGAGATGGATCTTAAATGGCAAGCTGCTATGGTGTCAGTAAGATCTAATAGGTTCTTCAAGAAGACTAGAAGAAAGATGACTGTTGATCCTAATGAGCCATTAGGATATGACAAGTCAAAAGTTGAATGCTATAACTGTGGAATGAATGGATACTTTGCAAGAGAATGATCTAGAGACAAAGCTGAGAGTAGCAGTCAGAAGTCCAAGCACAACTATAGAACCAGTCTACGAATAACTGAAAGCTTTCCAAAAGGAAACAACAGAAGTCCTAAAGGAACCAAAGCATTGGTAACTTTAGATGGAGTGGTGAATTGGGCTGAAGATAAAGAAGAAGAGCTTGGTTTAATGGCTCTCTCACATGAAGATACTGAGGTACATCCTTGTTCTAAAGATTGTGTTCTTAAATTTAATAGCTTAAAAGTAGAACTAGAGGAACAGTATCAAAAGGTTAACACATGTACTATAGAATTAAATGCTTTTAAATAGGGTGTTGTTAAATTAGAAGAAAATATAGTTTTGTATACAAAGGCTCAACAAAACTATGAAGAGAAAATAAAAATTTTAACTCTCCAAATGAGAGAAAAAGATGTGGAAATAAAAGCTTTTGAAAGACAACTTTTAAAAATATAAACAGAAAATGAAGCTTTAAAAGCCAGTCTTTATAATGAAAGGGAAGTGATTAATCATTGGCAAAAATCCTCTAAAGGATTGGGAAAATTGATTAATTCACAAATGGGGTATTATGATAAATCAGGCCTAGGATATATTAGGACCAACCTGGGATAACTTTAACTGACAAAGACTTATCAAAAGGGATTTTTGATAGTTCTAGTGAGGTAGATAATACACCAGAAAAGGATAGATATGATAAAGGAATGAAGGCAGTTCATCCACCACTATCAGGAATTTTTATGCCCCCTAGTAATGATACAAGTATAGAGTTAGAAGAATCCAAGGTTAAGAATACCTCAAACTCTAGCACTTTGTCCCAAGAAAAGATTGTTGTGACCAAAAACATTGTTTATCCACCTTTAATGAACAACTTTGTTTTTGAAGAATCTAAGTCTAGTTCTACTCCCAAGCAGGTAAAAACTCCTAGCAAGATATTGGAAAACAATGTAAAACATAATAAAGCCAAAAGGGGTGGGCTAGGTTTTGAGAAAGTTAAGTCAAAACAACCTTTTGGATCTTCTTTAAGAAGAAAGGGATGTTATGTTTGTGGTAGTCTAAGTCATTTTATCAAAGATTGTACTCTACATGAAGATAAAATTGTGAAACAAAAGGCTGCACAAAGAGTCATGAAAAACAATAATGAGAAAAATGCACAGGTTTATAGGAATCAGAAACTTAAGAATGACAAACCTAAGTTTGATCATTCAAAAGTAGCCAAACAGGATAAAAATATTCCTGTCAAAAGTTTTGTTCCTAAAGCAGTACTTCTGAAACAAGGTCTAGTACCTTTAAAGTTTGGTAAATCAAGTACCGGCAAGTCTAGACCTGCAAGTACTGCTAGACCAAACTTAAGTACTGTTGGTTTAAAGTCTGTCAAACCAAAGTTCTCTAAGAATTCTAAGAATGTTGTTGAAAAAGCTAAAACATCTAGAAGTAAGGATAATAACAAACCAGTGCAAATGTGGGTTCCTAAAAGAGATAAATCCTGTGTTAAAGCAAGTACTGCTAAAGCAGTACTTAAGGCAAAGAAGTCTGAGCACATAGAGTCACCCTATGTCTTTGACTACATAACTGAAACCATGAAGTATAAGAGCAAAAGTAGCATTACTGGGAATGCTTCAGAACAAACTCTTAAGTGTGTAGGTCCCAAAAGATCCGAGCCAAATATGGCTTGGGTCCCTGTTAAAAACTAATGAGTTTAATTTGTGTGCAGGGGCATCTAATTAATGAACTGAAAGATAAAGGTATAGTAGATAGTGGATGCTCAAGACACATGACAGGAAACAAAGATTTTCTTGCTGAATTTGAAGAATTCAGAGGAGGACTAGTAGCCTTTGGAGGTAGCAAAGGTAGAATCACTGGCTTAGGGAAAATCAACACAGGGAAGTTGGAATTTGAAGATGTGTTCTTTGTAAAAGAATTGAATGAGTTCAATCTCTTTTCTGTATCACAAATGTGTGATAAGAAGAACAAGGTGTTGTTCACAGACAAAGACTGCTTGGTGTTGTCTAAAGACTTTGAGATGCCTAAGGAATCTCAAATACTGCTTAAAGTACCCAAGCAAGAAAATATGTACACCTTTAATCTTCATACTATTAGTCCAACAGGTGGTATTACATGTTTGCTAGCTAAGGCTTCTTTTGATGAGTCTAATTTGTGGCATAGAAGGTTAGGTCATGTGAATTTCAAGAATCTTAATAGATTAGTGAATAGGAATTTGGTAAGAGGTTTACCTAACAAATCTTTTCAAAACGATTTCACATGTGCTGCCTGTAAAAAGGTAAACAACATAGAGCCTCTTGTAAGACCAAGACTATCAACACTGTGATAAAACCTTTGCAGCTTTTGCATATGGATTTGTTTGGTCCAGTTTCTATAAGAAGCATTAGTCATAAGACCTTTTGTCTAGTCATAACTGATGATTATAATAGATTTAGTTGGGTTTTCTTTTTAGCTCTTAAAAGTGAAACAAATGAATTATTTAAGTATTTTATCACTTTAGTTGAAAAGCATTTCATTAAACTGGTTTTAATCATTAGGACTGATAATGGGACATAATTCAAGAATGCTGAATTTGATGAATTCTATACGTCTAAAGGAATTAAGAGACAATTTAGTAATCCTATGTGACAACCGTGGTTTTGAGGTTCGTCACTTGGTCTTTTTTTTAGGTTATTTTATGCGTGATTACTTGATTTGTGTGTTTACGTGTTTATTTTGTGTGAACGAGGTTGGTGTGTGATGAGATGGCATTTATACATGATCTCATCGTTCTTTTCGGGCTTTAAATGCATAAAAATGTCATAAAATACCATATATATGCTTGTGTTTGTTTACTTGTGTATTTTAGGTATGGATATCGTGAAAAAGACAAAAGATCACAAGATACAAGGAAAAACGAACACGAGAAACGAAGACGCACAATGAACCGGGCCCTAATCATGGAATTCTCATCAAATACCCTTAAAGACTTGAAGACAAACAAGATTGATCCTCCAAGAATGAAGAAATGACACTTAAAACCCTTGTATATTAATAATTACAAGTTTGGTCCCTTAAGTTTGTCAAAATTGCAAAAAGGTCCTTCAACTTTGAAGAAATGGCAAGATTAGTCCCTCAACAATTTCAAATTGTCAATTATGGTCCCTCATGAAGTCAAAGTTATAAGGAAGACCTTTGAAGATCAAAGAAGTCCAAGAACAGCCCTTGAAATTACTCAACATGGCAAAAATGATCCTTGAAACCTTTTTCCAAAAGATGTGTGCCAAAAATGTCAAAGTATGAAAGTATTTTGCAAAGAAAACACGTTTTTAGGGCTGAAAACATTAATTGCCAAAAATATCAAACCACAAGGACTGAAGTTGCCAAATGAAACATTCAAACTGAAAAAGGGCGCCTAACACTTTCACTTCCCCTAAAAACGGATTGAAATGGTTACTATTCACTTTCACCCCACCCAGATTTTACCTAACTTAATACTTGGGTAAAATCTAATTACTTTTGCCCACGTGTGATTCACACACGCAGGAACTCAACCCACACCAAAAACACCCAATCCCACGCCTATGGACCCCTACCCCCAATTCCCTCTCCTCCAATCAAAACACACCTTGGTCCCCAAGTTGTATGACGTGTCCCAAATCAACCACCAAGGTTTATTACTTCCTCCCAAAGCAAAAATAAACGGATGAGATCAAAAGGACAGCTCAACACCTTGAAATCGTCTAGAAGCTTTTAAGGGCATTTTAGGATTTTTCTATGTATTAGGGTTTTGATTTTAGGATTCTAGAGTGTTCTATAGTCATTATAAAAGGAGAATCCGACTTGTGGATTTCCCTTTGTTCCAGTTTCAAGCTTTTCCTTGTAATTCCTTTTTAAAAAAAATAAAAGTTTGGTTTTTGATTTAATCAAGTGTAATCCCTTTTTATTGTTTTTAAAAGTTGTGTGTAGTGTGAAGCTTGATTCTGAGTTCCAATTTTAATTTGGTTAAGTAACTTTGATTTTCAAAGTTATTTAAAAGTTTTCTGAAAATTTAGATTTTTGGAAGAAATCTGTTCTAAGGTTTTGATGTTAAGAGGATAGTGTTAATTGGTGATATATTGTTATTTAAATGTGTTAAGAAGGTTTTAAAAGTTTTGGTAAGGTTTTAAGAAAGAAAAAAGTGAAACAGATTATATACTTTTGCTTGTATTTTTCTTGTTTTCTTTGATTGTTCTTAAAACAGGTGTGCAAGGTTGTTGATTATAGATCTGCATGCACCCGGGTGCATAAGGAAGTGGATTTTCATCCACCAAGGGCTTGGATGTAAGCCCTTGAGGTAAAATCCTTTTACCTTTTGAAAAATTTCAGAAAATAGGAGTTTCATGTGATATTGTTTGATTTGGTGGCATAAGTGTGTTTAAGCTGTTGGAATTAAGTGCTTTTGTGTTTGAATGCATGCTAGACTTGATTTGGATCAGTTTGAATAGGTTCTATAGAGTTTTGGCTTGTTAAAACGTTTTCAAAGATTATCAAGGGGTGTTTGGATCTATGTTTTAGCAGGACAATGATCTTAGAATTTGCTTTGAAAACGTGTTAGGAAGTTTCAAATAGGTTGCATTTAGTTGCTAGTTAGTTGGTAAACATATTTGGTCAAGTATTGAACAAGTTGCAAGAGTTAAAAGGAAAAAGTCAAGCTCAAATCTGCATACTCACTTTTCTGTATATTTATCATGAAATTTGTGCATTGATTTTGAAATCTGTTAAGTTCTAGGGTGATTTAAGGTTTGTTTTGGTTTGTATGCTGATTGGTGATTGTGTGTGCATAAGCTTGAAGTCTAAATCTCATTGGTGTGCATTTGGTTTAGCTAAACAGTCCCCAGACCTTGTCACTTTAGATCAGCAACTTGTAATTGCCCTATGTGCTTGGTTTGTTGATTATTTTGCTTGCTAGTGTGCTTAATCCTTGCTTTTATTGACTCCTTGTGCTTAAATAAGCACAAGGGTGCCCCCTGTCCACAATAAGCTATACCAAATAAGCTCAATAAGCCAACTCCTTTGGCTTTGTCACCTGTGAAGAAAGCAAAACACAAGCATAACCTGCTTGTGTTCAAAGTTAAACTGAACACATTTTTGATCTTCAACTTGTTGAATCTGGCATAAAATGGAGGATTGGAGAGTGTTTATTAGCTTATAAGAGGTCACTGATTTGTTGGAAAAGAAAAAAATAAAAAAATAAATAAAACGTGCAAAAAGGGGGTTGCTAAGCCTCGAACCCGCATCACCACACTCACACACATCATCCTTAACCGTTGCGCCCTTGGGTCTTTTACTGACCAAGGGTGCAAAGGTTATTCATTTAACCTGTTTTTCACTTTGTAAGCTTATTATAAGCCGTAGCTTATTTATCATTTTTCCAGCTTATTTGTTAAGCGTTTTTGCTTATTTTCATTTTTCCTAGGACCCTTATTAGATTTGTGACTTTTCTAGCTAATTTTTATATTTTTCCTTTTATTTAATTATTTTCTAGGATTTATTTATTATACGTTTTTTATAAAATCAATAAAAAATAGAAAAAAGAGTTTTAATTTTTAGGAAAAATAATTTTAGTTTTTAAAATAATATTTTGAGGTTTACAGCTTATTAGGTTTTTAATTTGGCTTATTTTTAATTTTATAAGATTTTAGGATTTTTTAGCAACTTTAAAAATTAGTATAAAATTAATTAAGAGGTTTTAGAAACTTTAATTTACATTTTCTTCTTAGTTAGAATATTTAGGATTTTTAAGAATTTTTTAGAATTATTTTTATAAACTTTTTATTTTTAGTATTATTTTAATATTATTTTATTATTAAAAAATCAAAATTTTCTTTTTATTTCTTTTTCATTTTTCTTAAGTTCTTTAGCATTAATTAAGACCTTTTCCATTTTTAGAATATTTTTATAGCTTTTAGATTTATTTTTATAATTATTTCAAGTTTAATTAGGTTTTAATCATTTTTAATCATTTTTAGAGTTTTAAAAATAGTTTTAATAACTTTTAATTTTTAGAAAATTACTTTTTAGTCTTCTAATAATATAAGTTAAGTGATTATTCAATAAAATCATATTTTAGACATTTGAATTAGTTATATTTAATTTTAGGGCTTTAATTAGCATTTAAAATTAAATATTTAATTAATAAAAGGTTTTAAAATATCTTTGTTGGATTTTTATCTTTGTTTATATTATTTAAGACTTGTTTTTAGCCTTTTTGATATTTTGTTTTTGGTTTTAGTATTAAATTTTTTTAATTTGGGTAGTTTTTCACGGCTTTACGTTTACGTCTTTTACGTCGTAGTTTAATTTTAACGTAACCGTCTTTTCATCTTCTCATCCCCATTCTTCTCAATATTAATCTCAAATAAATACAAGTTAAAACACACACATATACCTCCTTGGGAAACGAACTCTCCCATCTCTTTTAAGTGATTGGGTCATTTGTGTTGATTTTTCCTAAAATCATCACTCGACACTTACCGCTATTTACGCTCTTTTCCTAAAGAGTAGTAAAACTCTACAATCATTTTGGCGCCGCTGCCGGGGAGGTGTGTTGTGCTTTAATTTGGAAGCTTTTGTTTTTGATATTATCCATAATAAGTATTTGTGTTAAGTGGAACTCCCTTAACACGTATTATCGGTTTTCTTGTACAAATATTATTAATATATTGTATTAAGTATCACAATCAAAATACAATATCTCCAAAAGTGTGAAAACACAACCTTAATTGGGATTTGATCTCCTAATTATTGTATTCGAATCTCAAACAAAAAGAAAAGGCAAAAATAGATAAATACTTTCGTGAAGCTCGATTTTGAAAAATACAAACTATAAGGTGGGTATAAGGCGGGTATTATAAAATATACCCTAAGGAAAAAGGCTCTTAAGTGCTTCGCGCCGCCTCGTTTCCCCGCTTGCTTGTGAGTATTTTAAGATTGAAGGCTAATCGAGGGTTTTGCCGCCCAAAGTATTAATACGTATACTATATTTGCTTGGTTTCTTTGTGATTAAACCCTCGTGAACAATTTGGTTTTCACCAAAGTTCTAAAGTCATTCGAAGTCGTTCAATCCACGTGATCATTTTCATTCCTTTGAGGCTTCTTTAATCAAGAGTTTGATTCGCGGAGAGATTTTGTAGATTGTTGTCTACGAAGATACACCAAAATCCAAAAAAAATTTAAATATCATCAAAAACACAAAAAAAATTGAAAATTCACAAAACAACCAAAAAGAATCTTCTTTGCTCACCTCCCATTCTTCGTGTAGTTTATGATCACTCGTAATCAAGCTAAACGAGCTCGTAAACGACTTCAAAAGCAAGCAAATCAAGGATCGTTGATTGTTGAAGAACCTCCAATTGTTGAACCTATTGTAGAACAAGAAGTCGTCATGGCTAATCGTACTATGATGGAGTTGCTACAAGCACCCACCGAGGGTTTTGGAGAGGCTATTGTTATTCCCGCCATCCTTGCGGAGAATTTCGAGATTAAGACGGGTTTAATGTCGATGTTGCAAGCAAATAAGTTTAGAGGTCACGAGAAAGACAACCCGCATTACCATATTAGGAATTTCAACCGTCTCACCGCTACTAGCAAATTTAAGGATGTTCCACATGACGCCATTAAGATGATGTTGTTTCCATACTCGTTGGATGGACCCGCAAAAATTTGGCTCGAGAAAGAACCGCCAAATTCGATTTTGACATGGGCCGATCTCGTTTCTAAGTTTGTGAACAAGTTTTTTCCACCATCTAAAACAACACACTTAAAAAATGAGATTTCACGATTTGTGCAACGTAACAATGAAAGTTTTTCAATGGCATGGGAACGATTTAAAGAGATGTTACATGAATGTCCTCACCATGATTTTTCGGAACTGCATCAAGTGGATACTTTTTATAATGGGCTTAATGATCATGAACGAGATTATTTGAATGCCGCCGCGGGTGGTAATTTTTTGTGCAAGACGACAAATGAGGCTTTACAAATCATTGAAAATCGATCTAAGGTTTATAGCCCTCGTAACACACCGAGTGTTGCCAATATGGGTTCGTCATCTTCGTCACAATCGTCTCGTAGCATTAATGCCTTACATGATGAAGCTAATGAGGAAAATCGGTTTTTTGATAGATTTGCTAATCTAATGTCCCATTGGAAGGCTCAAGAAGCTTCCAATTCCGCTTCGGTCAAAGCGGTTGCTAAGAGTTGTTTATCTTGTGGGGGAGCTCATGATCTTTCCGAGTGCATTACCGCGGATGGTAACACTTCGAGTGCTTATGTAGCAACGGGAACTTACAACCAAAACGGCCAAGGTTCTCGTCCAAATCAAGCTCCACCAAACCAAAATGTTAATAATTATCGAAACAACAACCAAGGTAATTACCAAGGCAATACACGCAATTACAACAAAGGGAATTATCAAAGTGGGAATGGACAAATCTCTAATCAAAACCAAAACCGTGATTTTCAAAACACTACACAAGGTTTTCAAAATGCTCACACGAAAAATTTGCAAGGAGAATTTTTGGATTATGCAAAAGCAAATGATGCTAAATTTGATAATATGCAACGTGAGATGATTAGCTTAAGGTCCGAATTGAAAAACGAGCTTAAAAATGAACTTGCTAATGAACTTAAAACTCATGCAAATAAAATGGAAGGAAATGTCCAACGTCTTCAACAAAACCAACAAAAGATGGAATTAGGACAACATGAGATTAAGCAAGAGTTATTAAAAGCGGATGCTAGGCAATCAAAATTTGAGGACCGAATGGCTAAGATGTTTGAAGCAATCATGTGTAAGCCCTCTTCTTCGGGTGGTCTTCCTAGTGATACCATTAACAACCCGAGGGGAGAATTGAAGGTTGTTGCTACACGAAGTGGTAAAACTTTCAAGGAACCAATCTCTCGTCCAAGTACTTCTACAGAGAAGGAAATCGAGAAAGAACCCGAGGTGATGGTAGAAAAGGAGCATATTACAATCCCACGAAGTACCGCTCAAACCACACCTACGGTTGAACCAATACCAATTGTGGAACCCGAGTTTCCAAGGCCGTTGCCTAATGACCAACCCACACCACCTTTACCCTACCCTTCAAGACGAAACAAAGAGAAAGCACAAGAAAGGAACAATTATCAATTTGAGCTATTCATGAAAATGTTTCGTGATCTACATTTCAACATAAGTTTTGCCGATGCTTTAATCATGATGCCTCGATTCGCCGCAAACTTCAAAAGTATGCTTAACAACAAAGAGAAGTTACAACAAACGTCTAGTTGTTCATCGGTTTTTCTAAGCCGCATACCACAAAAAGTCGGTGATCCCGGTAAATTTTTGATTCCGTGTGCTATTCAAGATATGGAGGAATGCTACGCCTTGGCCGATCTTGGCGCTAGTATTAATTTAATGCCTCTCGAGATTTTCAAATCGCTTTCACTTCCGGCTCTTACTCCTTCGAACATGTCTATCGAGATGGCCGATCATTCTACGATCTTAGCATGTGGAGTAGCCGAGGACGTTTTCGTTAAAGTCGGAAAGTTTTACTATCCCGTTGACTTTATCGTTGTAGACATTCCTATCGATCGAAAAGTTCCTCTCATTTTGGGTCGTTCATTTTTAGATACATCAGGAGCACTTATCGATGTTCATGCTCGAAAAATCACCCTTCGTTTCAATGAGGAAGAACTTGTCATCAATGCAACATAAAACTCCAATCTTTCTCATGTCTATTCTATTGCAACTTTAAACCATGGTGACTCGACCAATGTCATTTGCAAAGAATTTTCACCAAGAGTTTTAGGGAATGTCGCCAAAAACAATTTACCATTTCCTCCGCCGGTGGAGGTTATGAGTGTAAAGCCTACAAAGAAGAAACCGTCAATACTTGAATCGAAAAATCCTTCGCCTCACCTCGAACATTCATTCTTGAAAAGTGTTGATAAGTTGCCGGTTTCTACGGAAGATCTTTCGGATGATGAATATGTTGGCCCCGATGGGGAGGTTTTCTTCGTCGATAAACGTTTTGAGAACTTGCCACCACCAAAACCAAAACGGTTTCAAAATGTGAGAATTTCTAGTGTGACTAACATCATCTTAGAAACACCGAATATTTTCGACATAATCAAAAAGGGTTTTCATAAGGAGAGTTCAAAAGATAAAAAAGGAAATGATTTTAAATGTGATTTAATTGATTTTTCTACAAATCTAACTCCGTCATCACCGCGTGCTTTGAGTGCTACAAACTCGTCTACTCCTTTTGACGATGTTTTGTGTGGTTCTAGTATGGGGGAAGCCCCTTATGTTCCCTCATCCTTGTCCACCGAGGACGAGATTTTCGATCCCGGAATTTCATGTAAAGGGAAATCTCGGTCTTCCACCGATGCAATAAATGGAAACTATATCTATTTGCTTGGTGCGAGTCTACCTCGAGTAGCTCGAAAGTTTGTCTTACCAATTATCTCACCCTTCTATTTCTCATCTATTTTCTTCAAACTCTTTGAGTTTATGGCACATGTTGGAGTGGCGTTGAATTGTTTTTCCAATGGAAACGAGAACGCCATCTTCGACCCCGGTATTTTGCATCATTTAAGGACTTAGTCCTTTATACCGGTTGCTTTTTGGGCCTTGTTTATCATGTAAGCCCCATCAAAAATTGAACACACCATGATTTTCCCTAAATGTTCACATTTTGAGGGGATCGAGTCGAGCTCATGACTCGGTAATAAAAAACGAGGTGCCTCGTGGGGGAGATCCCATGCTTATCTTTTATATTCACTAATAAGGGGACTTGTACCCTTCCAACTCGTTGTCTCGTGATTGTTTGTGATTGTGTTATCTAGATCATCATCATCTACGATTGAAGACTCTCGTGTTCGTTTACGTGAGCCTCCATCGTTCGTTTGAAGAAGTTTTTCACGATTCCATGACATATCCTTTATTGTTCTAACAATTATCTTTTAGCATAATTAATAAACGGCTTTAGATATATTGTTGATCACCCTTTCCATGCTAGATCCTAAGCATTCGATTCTTCGTCTCTAGTATGGGGGTGCTCCACCTTTAGACTCGAAACATTGAGGACAATGTTTACTTTTAGTATGGGGGGGTGAATAGGTACTTGCTTTGCTACGCCCTCACGCTTTCCAACTTTCAATGTTTTGTTTTGCTAATAAGGCTAAAAATGGCCAAATTTTAAAATTTTTCTTAGTTTTCATAAGTGTTTTTAAGACACGAATGTATATTTTCCGATGGGTAGAATAAGAGTTAATTTTTGACTTGATGGGCATTTGGAGCCATTTACATTCCTTAACCCGCTCAATTCAAGTTTTGCTAGACTTTTATATAGGGAGCTTTAAAACGCGAAAGTCTTAATTCATTCGGGTTAAGAACAAGAACTTTTCGCAAGTTCCTATAATTGATTCTAGAAAGTCACTTATCAAGGGAACTTTAAAACGCATTCTCTAAACTTGAAAAAGTCCAAGAAAGTGCAAGATCCTATAGGTGGCTTGAAAACCCAAAACTTTGATTTGATATAGTCTTAATGAAAGCTAATCCAAATTTGGCTTAATTTTGACTTGCATGGCTAAGTATTCACGAGTCTCTTTAATTAGAGGTCTTTATATAGTGAAGAACGAGAAATGATAGAGTTAGACAAGTGATCATGCTAAACGTAGAACATGAAAATGTTCTTTCAAAAACTCATATGTTTTTAATTGTGGCTTTTTCTTCCCATAAGATCAATGCATTAGGAATAAATCATAATTGCAATAAGTAAGGTCGTACGATTTGAAAGGTTACTTAGCCTCTAGCGCAAGATCGTTTAAAAGTTGCTCGGGGTTGAATAGAGTTCATAGCCAAGGCATAACTTATTGAAACGGGACGCGAAGATTGGAGATTATCCAAAAAGGCCCTAACAAGGCATGAGGAGCTCTATTTTTGCTAAAGATCCAAAGATGATGTGAAGTATCATTATTCCTAAATCAATATGAAGGATCGAGACACACGACGAGAAGCTATTACTCCCTTAAAGAATGGAGAAAGTCTATCCAAAAAGAACCTAACAAGGTATGAGGATAAATATATCCAAGTCCGAAAAGGAGGCGGATCGTTGTATATCAAAATCCAAAGTAAAGATTGAAGAAAAATGATGAAGTCGTGGTCCTATATGAAGAATCTCTCAAAAACGTCAAGTGAAGAAATTCCAAATATATGAAGAGAAGACCATAATTTCAAGAACGTCTTCCCAAGATTTGAAGTATGAAGTACATGCCAAATATCGGTCCGAGAAAGGTCTCAAATCGTGAAACGAGTTATGCCAAGATATGAACTTAAGGAGATACACGAGAAGCCGTTTTAAAAGATTTTGTCCTTCGGCTAACTATTGATCAAATCGTGCTACTTTGCTTTCGGACTAATAACTACTCAAAATAAGTCAATATGAATCACTTGTGATCCATGACAAATAGATAAAAAATGCTAGTAACCCATTTCCTTTTATAATAACTAGGATTGCGGGGAGAAAAAGTATTACACAATTTGGACGTATGAGTAGTGTTAGCATTGTGACTTGTACCAACAATGATCTTGTTTTTGCACTTAGCATGGAATGTATGACAATCAAGGATGACGAAGTTTACTCTAAGGGACATTAACTTGTTTCTATTCTTTGACCCTAAAAGTCACTTTTCGTGATGAAAATCATACATTATGTCTTTACACATCATCGTAGTATGTTGCAAGTCTTTTACTCTTCAATAAAGGTTAATAAAATTGAACTTTGGTGATGCTTAGATACTTTATTCTAGCATTGCGTGAGGGCACGGCAATGGCTTAGTATGGGGGAGTGATGAGATGGCATTTATACATGATCTCATCGTTCTTTTCGGGCTTTAAATGCATAAAAATGTCATAAAATACCATATATATGCTTGTGTTTGTTTACTTGTGTATTTTAGGTATGGATATCGTGAAAAGGACAAAAGATCACAAGATACAAGGAAAAACGAACACGAGAAACGAAGACGCACAATGAACCGGGCCCTAATCATGGAATTCTCATCAAATACCCTTAAAGACTTGAAGACAAACAAGATTGATCCTCCAAGAATGAAGAAATGACACTTAAAACCCTTGTATATTAATAATTACAAGTTTGGTCCCTTAAGTTTGTCAAAATTGCAAAAAGGTCCTTCAACTTTGAAGAAATGGCAAGATTAGTCCCTCAACAATTTCAAATTGTCAATTATGGTCCCTCATGAAGTCAAAGTTATAAGGAATACCTTTGAAGATCAAAGAAGTCCAAGAACAGCCCTTGAAATTACTCAACATGGCAAAAATGATCCTTGAAACCTTTTTCCAAAAGATGTGTGCCAAAAATGTCAAAGTATGAAAGTATTTTGCAAAGAAAACACGTTTTTAGGGCTGAAAACATTAATTGCCAAAAATATCAAACCACAAGGACTGAAGTTGCCAAATGAAACATTCAAACTGAAAAAGGGCGCCTAACACTTTCACTTCCCCTAAAAACGGATTGAAATGGTTACTATTCACTTTCACCCCACCCAGATTTTACCTAACTTAATACTTGGGTAAAATCTAATTACTTTTGCCCACGTGTGATTCACACACGCAGGAACTCAACCCACACCAAAAACACCCAATCCCACGCCTGTGGACCCCTACCCCCAATTCCCTCTCCTCCAATCAAAACACACCTTGGTCCCCAAGTTGTATGACGTGTCCCAAATCAACCACCAAGGTTTACTACTTCCTCCCAAAGCAAAAATAAACGGATGAGATCAAAAGGACAGCTCAACACCTTGAAATCGTCTAGAAGCTTTTAAGGGCATTTTAGGATTTTTCTATGTATTAGGGTTTTGATTTTAGGATTCTAGAGTGTTCTATAGTCATTATAAAAGGAGAATCCTACTTGTGGATTTCCCTTTGTTCCAGTTTCAAGCTTTTCCTTGTAATTCCTTTTTAAAAAAAATAAAAGTTTGGTTTTTGATTTAATCAAGTGTAATCCCTTTTTATTGTTTTTAAAAGTTGTGTGTAGTGTGAAGCTTGATTCTGAGTTCCAATTTTAATTTGGTTAAGTAACTTTGATTTTCAAAGTTATTTAAAAGTTTTCTGAAAATTGAGATTTTTGGAAGAAATCTGTTCTAAGGTTTTGATGTTAAGAGGATAGTGTTAATTGGTGATATATTGTTATTTAAATGTGTTAAGAAGGTTTTAAAAGTTTTGGTAAGGTTTTAAGAAAGAAAAAAGTGAAACAGATTATATACTTTTGCTTGTATTTTTCTTGTTTTCTTTGATTGTTCTTAAAACAGGTGTGCAAGGTTGTTGATTATAGATCTGCATGCACCCGGGTGCATAAGGAAGTGGATTTTCATCCACCAAGGGCTTGGATGTAAGCCCTTGAGGTAAAATCCTTTTACCTTTTGAAAAATTTCAGAAAATAGGAGTTTCATGTGATATTGTTTGATTTGGTGGCATAAGTGTGTTTAAGCTGTTGGAATTAAGTGCTTTTGTGTTTGAATGCATGCTAGACTTGATTTGGATCAGTTTGAATAGGTTCTATAGAGTTTTGGCTTGTTAAAACGTTTTCAAAGATTATTAAGGGGTGTTTGGATCTATGTTTTAGCAGGAGAATGATCTTAGAATTTGCTTTGAAAACGTGTTAGGAAGTTTCAAATAGGTTGCATTTAGTTGCTAGTTAGTTGGTAAACATATTTGGTCAAGTATTGAACAAGTTGCAAGAGTTAAAAGGAAAAAGTCAAGCTCAAATCTGCATACTCACTTTTCTGTATATTTATCATGAAATTTGTGCATTGATTTTGAAATCTGTTAAGTTCTAGGGTGATTTAAGGTTTGTTTTGGTTTGTATGCTGATTGGTGATTGTGTGTGCATAAGCTTGAAGTCTAAATCTCATTGGTGTGCATTTGGTTTAGCTAAACAGTCCCCAGACCTTGTCACTTTAGATCAGCAACTTGTAATTGCCCTATGTGCTTGGTTTGTTGATTATTTTGCTTGCTAGTGTGCTTAATCCTTGCTTTTATTGACTCCTTGTGCTTAAATAAGCACAAGGGTGCCCCCTGTCCACAATAAGCTATACCAAATAAGCTCAATAAGCCAACTCCTTTGGCTTTGTCACCTGTGAAGAAAGCAAAACACAAGCATAACCTGCTTGTGTTCAAAGTTAAACTGGACACATTTTTGATCTTCAACTTGTTGAATCTGGCATAAAATAGAGGATTGGAGAGTGTTTATTAGCTTATAAGAGGTCACTGATTTGTTGGAAAAGAAAAAAATAAAAAAATAAATAAAACGTGCAAAAAGGGGGTTGCTAAGCCTCGAACCCGCATCACCACACTCACACACATCATCCTTAACCGTTGCGCCCTTGGGTCTTTTACTGACCAAGGGTGCAAAGGTTATTCATTTAACCTGTTTTTCACTTTGTAAGCTTATTATAAGCCGTAGCTTATTTATCATTTTTCCAGCTTATTTGTTAAGCGTTTTTGCTTATTTTCATTTTTTCTAGGACCCTTATTAGATTTGTGACTTTTCTAGCTAATTTTTATATTTTTCCTTTTATTTAATTATTTTCTAGGATTTATTTATTATACGTTTTTTATAAAATCAATAAAAAATAGTAAAAAGAGTTTTAATTTTTAGGAAAAATAATTTTTAGTTTTTAAAATAATATTTTGAGGTTTACAGCTTATTAGGTTTTTAATTTGGCTTATTTTTAATTTTATAAGATTTTAGGATTTTTTAGCAACTTTAAAAATTAGTATAAAATTAATTAAGAGGTTTTAGAAACTTTAATTTACATTTTCTTCTTAGTTAGAATATTTAGGATTTTTAAGAATTTTTTAGAATTAATTTTATAAACTTTTTATTTTTAGTATTATTTTAATATTATTTTATTATTAAAAAATCAAAATTTTCTTTTTATTTCTTTTTCATTTTTCTTAAGTTCTTTAGCATTAATTAAGACCTTTTCCATTTTTAGAATATTTTTATAGCTTTTAGATTTATTTTTATAATTATTTCAAGTTTAATTAGGTTTTAATCATTTTTAATCATTTTTAGAGTTTTAAAAATAGTTTTAATAACTTTTAATTTTTAGAAAATTACTTTTTAGTCTTCTAATAATATAAGTTAAGTGATTATTCAATAAAATCATATTTTAGACATTTGAATTAGTTATATTTAATTTTAGGGCTTTAATTAGCATTTAAAATTAAATATTTAATTAATAAAAGGTTTTAAAATATCTTTGTTGGATTTTTATCTTTGTTTATATTATTTAAGACTTGTTTTTAGCCTTTTTGATATTTTGTTTTTGGTTTTAGTATTAAATTTTTTTAATTTGGGTAGTTTTTCACGGCTTTACGTTTACGTCTTTTACGTCGTAGTTTAATTTTAACGTAACCGTCTTTTCATCTTCTCATCCCAATTCTTCTCAATATTAATCTCAAATAAATACAAGTTAAAACACACACATATACCTCCTTGGGAAACGAACTCTCCCATCTCTTTTAAGTGATTGGGTCATTTGTGTTGATTTTTCCTAAAATCATCACTCGACACTTACCGCTATTTACGCTCTTTTCCTAAAGAGTAGTAAAACTCTACAATCAGTGTGGTTATCGTTTATGAGTATAGAGTACTCATAAGTAAATCGAGGAACGGTTATTTCATGTTCATGAGCTCACATTTAGTGAGTATGAAATGAAATGGCGATATTTTGGTGTTTACGTATACGTATAAGTATTATAGTAATAGTATATTTTTTTAGGTTTTACGGTTTAGGTTTTGGAGGTCTCGGATGAGGTAATTAGTCATATGAATATTTTTCGGGATGGTTTTAAGTCATTTAGGACTTAGTTATAAAGTTTATTTCAAAATTTGAGATTTTTTTTAAAAGTGTATATTTTACGTCTTTTACGGTAAAACGCGTAAATTTGACTAGTTTTACGGTTTTGAGGTTTTGGAGGCTTTAGGAGCTGAAATAAATTAAGGAAAATTAAGGTAATATTATTAATACAAATATTAATAATAAAAAGGAAAAAAAAACCGAAATTAAATGGGTATAGGTCAGTTATGTGAAAAAAAGAAAAGAAAAGGGAAAAAAGGGAAAAAGGGAACCGGGCTTTTGTATTTGGGCTAGGACTGGTTAGGATTAATTATATAAGGTTTTTATTTATCAAAACACTTCATAAAATCCCTGGAGATCAATAAGGAGTCGAAATATACAAGGGAGGAATTAGGGTTTTCATAAAAATCTTGGTTTTTCATAAATCAAAGGTAAATCTTTATAACCCTTTTTAATTAAATTGTTTTTATGTTTTCTTTAATCATCTTATGATGTATTTAGGTTAGGGTTTATTATAAAAACAGTAAATTAATGTTATATTAATCATAAAATGATGATTACATAAATTAGGGCTTGTAATTAGAGGGATTAGGGTTACTTAATGAGGTTGATTTTTTTAAACCCGTTTTTAAAAACTGGGCAGAATTTTGGGTCATTGTTTTGATCATATAGGGAGTTCTATAAACTCTTATTTTACGATCCAAGTACCCCTGGAAAGGTATTTTAAGTGGCTTTCCAATGCAAGAAACTAGAACTAAATTGGAGGTCGGGAAGTGGGTCAAAAACAGGTTACAACAGTCGGAGGTCAAAACAGTTTTGAATTCAGCCTGTTTTCTTTTTAAGTTTTGGGTTGTTTGGGATACTTAGGGTTGCATTGGGATCTTCTCACGAACATGAGAGATGGTTTATATATTGTAGTAAGTATCTGCACTTGGGCTAAGGTTGTGGTTTAGGGTAAGACCCCTTAATGGTAACAAACGTTTAGTACGTTTAAAATCAGGAAATATAGAATGATAAAAGTAGATATATGTATATCGGGGCCTTAACAGTAGCTTTAAGGTTAGGTCAAGTGGGAGGTGTTAGCCAACATACCTAAGAGTATGAATATTCCTTTTACAGAAACCATGGGTATGTTTAAGTGGACGTTTGACTTTAAGTTTTGAGACCTAAAAACTGGGACTGTTTTGGGTAAAATATGAACGGGATAGTTATTAAACTTAACCAAGTTAAGGACTTGTTAAGGAAGGGTAATGGGGTGATTAGAGCTTAACAATGAGGTAATTATACGGGAATAGACTAGATGTCCATCGTAGGTTGATGAGCCATCTTAGTGATTGGTTCGTGTATTGATTTCGTGTTTTTGGTTTGTTAGCTTGTTGCTAGTGCGAGGACTTGTGAAGAAGCTATCAGGTGAGTTTTCATAGTCCCATGTTTACTATTGTTTTTGACTTCCAGATGGGATGGAAGAGACACTATGTTGAATTATTTTCTAAATTAATGCTGTGAATGTTTTAAGGTTTGAGATGGACTTGTGTGTACATTTATGTGATTAACTGCTATGTGATTCTTGTTTGTATGTGATCTGGATTGGAAAGGTAGATAGGTGTATGGGCGCCTATGGGACCTATGGTTAATGATAAGGCGTGATGCCTTGGAAATTGTGATTGTTGGCACCTATATGTGATTGTTAGTGTTATTTATTTGTCTTGGGTAAGCGGTAGGACTGTTACCTACTTACCTAGACTCCTGAGTTTGATGAGGTATTGTCATGACTTTGTGTCTCCATTTTATGACATTTCTTATTTCATATAGTTCTCTCTATAGACACACTATTATTATGATGATATCCATACGTCGCGCCCCATATTCCGCCATGGTGGGGTGTGACATCCTAGGACTCCACAACAAAATGGAGTAGCTGAAAGGAAGAATAGGACACTGATTGAGGCTGCTAGAACTATGTTGGCTGATTCTCTTTTGCCAAATACCTTTTGGGCAGAAGCAATCAACACTGCATGTTATGTATTAAAAAGAGTCTTAGTGACCAAGCCTCGAAACAAAACACCTTATGAACTTTTTACTGGTGTGAAGCCTACCATAAGTCATTTAAGACCTTTTGGGTGTCATGTGTCTATACTAGATACTCTTGATTATTTGGGAAAGTTTGACAGAAAGTCTGATCCAGGATATCTTGTAGGATATTCAATGCAAAGTAAAGCATATAGGGTTTATAATTTGGCATCTAAAAAGGTTGAAGAAAATTCCCATGTTAATTTCTTAGAAAATAAACCCAATATACCAGGAATAGGTTATGCTTGGATGTTTGATTTAGACTATCTAACTAACTCCATGGATTACTATTCTTTGCAAAAGGATTGTCAAACTAACAATGCAGGTGAGGAGTCAAGTACAACTAATGCAGGTACTCAAGAAGATGCTTCTTCATCAGATGATGATGTTCATGTCTATGTGCCCAAAGATACTCCTACAAAGCAAACCATGCCATCAAAAGATGATCAAGCCTCCCAAGAGCTTCAGAGGCTTCAAGATCAAGAAAAGAATGCTACATCTGCTAATAAGCATTCAGGAGAAGAATCTTTTGAGTCACAAGACTCAGCAGTACATACTACACCTAGCGGTACTTCATCTTCAAGTACTGCTAAGTCAAAGTCTGCTAAATCTGTTGACTCACTAGAAGAGATTTTACAAGCTATGGACGATGAATATGTATATGCTAGTCTAGCTAAAGGAATCTTCTCTAAAGCTTCCTATGATGAGCAAGGTTCAGTAAATGATTTCAACAATTTGGAAATAAAAATTCTAGTCAGTTCTATTCCCACTCATAAAGTCAACAACAACCATCCTACTACACAGATTATTGGAGATCCCAAATCTGTTGTACAAACTAGAAGACAACTTCAAACCAATGTTGAAACTCATGCACTTGTGAGTTATGTCAAACAACAACAAAGAACAAATCATAAAGATACTCAACATTGTTTGTTTTCCTGTTTGTTATCACAAGTAGAGCCCAAAAACATTTCTCAGGCTCTTGATGAAGAAAGCTGGGTAGATGCCATGAAAGAAGAATTAACACAATTTGAGCTACAAAATGTTTAGATTCTTGTGGATCTTCCCTCGGGTAAGAGAGTAATTGGTACTAGATGGGTCTTCAGGAATAAGAAGGATGAAAGAGGAGTTGTTGTGAGAAACAAGGCAAGACTTGTTGCTCAAGGCTATAGACAGGAAGAAGGGATAGACTATGATGAGGTTTTTGCACCAGTGACAAGGATAGAAGCCATTAGGTTATTTTTGACCTTTGCATCATATATGGGTTTTATAGTCTATCAAATGGATGTGAAAAGCGCCTTTCTTTATGGTACTATTTTAGAGGAGGTGTATGTCTCACAACCTCTAGGTTTTGTAGATCCTAAATTCCCCAATAGAGTCTACAAGGTCATCAAAGCACTTTATGGTCTGCATCAAGCTCCAAGAGCCTGTAATGCAACTTTATCTAATTTTCTGCTAGAACATGGATATAAGAGAGGAACCATTGAAAAAACTCTGTTCATCGAGAAGAATGCTAAGGATATCATTCTAGTTCATGTTTATGTTGATGACATCATTTTTGGTTCTACCAAGAAGACATGGTGTGAAGAGTTTGAAGCTTTGATGAAAGGAAGATTTCAAATGAGTTCTATGGGATAACTAACTTTCTTTTTAGGACTGCAAGTCAAACAAAGGAAAGATGGTTTGTCAGCCAAGATAAATATGTTGCTGAAATCTTGAAAAAAAATTCATGTATGGATACAAGGAGTACAAGCACACCTTTTGAAGCTAAGAAGTCTTTATCAAAAGATGAACATGGAGAAAATGTTGATATTCATCTAGACAGATCAATGATTGGTTCATTGATGTATCTTACTGCTTCAAGGCTAGATATTATGTTTACTGTGTGTGCCTGTTCAAGGTTCCAAGTTCATCCAAATGTGTCACATCTACATGCTATGAAGAAGATTTTTAAGTATCTTAAAAGTCAACCCAATTTAAGATTATGGTATCCTAGAGATTCCACCTTTGAATTGGAAGCTTACTCAGACAGTGATTATGCTGGAGCTAATCATGATAGGAAATCCACAACAGGAGGTTCTCAATTCCTAGGCAGAAGACTCATATCATGGCAGTGTAAGAAGCAAACCATTGTTGCTACTTCTACAACTGAAGCTGAATATGTAGCTGCTGCTCATTGCTGTGGACAAGTACTTTGGATTCAAAATCAATTGTTAGATTATGGTTTTAACTTCATGAACACCAAGATTTACATTGATAATGAAAGTACTATATGCATTGTCAAAAATCCAGTATTTCACTCCAAGACCAAGCATATTGAAATAAGACATCACTTTATAATAGATGCTTATGACAAGAAGCTTATTCAAGTCTTGAAGATTCATACAAACAACAATGTAGCTGATTTGTTCACCAAGGCATTTGATGCAAAGAGATTTGAATTCTTGGTGACACATATTGGTATGCTCAACCAATAGACTGCTGCATATGTTGAGGGGAGGTAATAGCTGTACAGTATTTTATAATTTTTATTGTATGGTCTATGTTTTGTGTTTTTGATGTAATTGCAGGTTAATAGAAAAAGATAAAAGAGGTAACAATGATAGTTGAAAGCATGAACTGGTCGAAATTGTGAGGTACCGTTATCACTCCAAGTACCGCTAGCACAAATTCAAGTACCGCTTATGTTCCATGTACCGCTACATGTCTGTTGTACCGTTAAGGGTCTCTTTTGTAAATTTGGCGGTTTCTTCGCTTGGGTTTGTTATTTTTTTAAATACTTACTCCAATTATATAATTGATTCACCTAATATTTTATTTTTATCTCTTGATTCTATAACATTCTCTCTAATTTTTCGATCATCAAAAATACTAATGGCTGCTTTACAAGTGATCTCTAAGCATAATCTGGTTACGAATCTTGCTACGAATGATGACTCTCTTAGTTTCCATGAGATTCTTGAGATTCTTGGATTCATATGCTAAGGGCAAGTTTGAGATTAAATGATGAAAATGGACTTAGTATGCTTAATAATACAAAGATTCATGATGGCCTTGCAGCCATGGGCTATGGAGGTGGTAGGGAAAGTCTTACTTTCTTTAAAGCTTTATTTTCACCTCAATGGATATTGCTTTTTCATGATATTATTCACTGTTTAAGCTCTAAAAGTACATCTTTTGATCAAATTCCTGCTGCATTGGCATCAGCTGGTATTTGTCTAGCAAATAACAAAGTTTTCAATTTTTCAAAATTAATTTTTGAAGGCATGACTAGGAATTTGGAAGGGACTAAAAAGTTTTTGATATATCCTAGATTCATTCAGACTTTAGTTAGTGACCAAATACCTAACCTACCAGAGTTAACTGATACATGGGATGTTCCTACATTCACAAAGAGAACCTTCTCTTTCTTGACCAAACAAGGCAATGCCTTTACAGGAACAGTTACACCATTGTTTTCTCATATGTTAGCCCAACCTGCCAATCAAGAAGGTGAGGAACCTAGTAATGCTAGTACTTCTCAGCAAACTCCTTCTCACCAGAGTTCCCATTCCCTTGAAGATTCACAATCTTCTTCTCACAATGTTGGTGCTTCACCAATCAGTGATGAGATGATCCATTCACTTGTTGCTTCTATTGCTGCTAGTGGTTCATCACAAGCACAAGCACTAGAGGTGATGGATGTTGCAAATTTAACTGCTTTGTGTACTAGTTTGTCCCAACAGGTACAGGTGTTGCAGAAAGAAAAGCTTGTTCAAGACAAGAAAATAGCTGAATTAGAAGCTAGCCTAATCAAGTTGAGGAACAAATTATCATCTTGGGCGAGGCAACATTACTCTATTCAGAAGGCTGCACTCAAGAAGCAAAGATTCAGGAACCACAAGAAGAGGCAACTGAATGCAACCAAATAGGGGAGGAATTATGAAGAACAACCACTTTCTTCTGATAATCAAACAAGGATCTCTGGAAATGACATCAATTTTGAGCTAGATGAAGATGTCATGGGGACTTATGAAGATGGAACTGGTTTAGAGACTGGTGTGGATGGACCATTAAACATGAAGATTCAACAGGAAGAACTACAACCTACTCATGAGGAGCCACAAGTTGAAGAAATGATGGTAACTCAGCCAACACCAATACCTCAATCACCACTTCAAGTGAATTGGAGTGCTTTTTATGAGAAGTTGGAGGAAATTAACATTCAATTTCCTGTATCTTCAATTTCACCACCACAAAGACAAGTATGGTTTCAAAGGAAACAGACTTTGCAAGTACTGTCTAGATCAAGAATGAGCAAAGGATCAGACAAGACTGAAGAGGTGCAAGTTGAAATGATGACTTCTATGGAAGAAAGAGTATCTGGGGATACACAAGTGATTGAAGAAACAAGTGTGTATAATACTGGTGAAATCAACATTGTTGAAGATCCAAGTACTGCTAAGCCAACTAAGCCGACTGGACGTACTGCTGACATTGTTGAAGACCCAAGTACTGCTAAGCCAACTAAGCCGATTGCAAGTACCGCTGGTGATCATCCTTCACTAGAAAGTGTAGAAATGTAAATCTATGCTTATGTTTTTAGAGAGAGAAAGAGATAGAGAGATGGTGGATTTCTCACAAAGCTAGAGAGAGA
Source organism: Glebionis coronaria (assembly GCA_025667525.1). Taxonomy (NCBI): domain Eukaryota; kingdom Viridiplantae; phylum Streptophyta; class Magnoliopsida; order Asterales; family Asteraceae; genus Glebionis; species Glebionis coronaria. The sequence goes on along the minus strand of CM046880.1, from coordinate 45,967,407 downwards.
AACTAAAAAGAACTATGTGTAAATTATGAAACCACACACCCTCTCCATCAAAGGAGAGGGTTTATATACCCAAGCCTTGTAATGGGCTTGGGCTTACACGTTTGGGCCGGCCTACACATGTTGTAGGCTAGGCTTGAACTTGTTTGATAAATAAAGAAGGTTAACTAAACTACGAGCTATTACAGGGACTATCGTTGGAGTGACCGATCCTTCTTAATATGTAAAACGTATTTCCAACAATCTCCCCCTAAGGGAGGTCACTCCAAACAAGGGAGTTACCCAAGTTACAATAATAAAATAAACCTAGCATACTATGCTTGTCTTGAGCTCGTAGTCTTCGTCTTTCTTTTTCTTTTTCCTTTTCTGGTGAACATGCTGATGTGATCTTTGATATCAATCTTTGAGCATTAATCTCTTGCCTTGATCTCGTGCATCCATCACTTGTGATCTTCGCCTCTTCGTGACCTCACGTCCCACATACTTATACCTTAGTAATTCTTGAAAGCTTCAGAGTTCAATACAGCGGAAGACTTAACTTTTAGGCTTTCTTGAATTAGATGAGATATTAAGTAAATAAAGTATAAGCATGCGGGGACGACTTCTTCTTGGATTCCGCAACGCCACCGTCTTCAAATGCCGCAACATAAGAAGACACGAACTAAATGGCTTTGAACATTTCATTCTAATTCGGTAGCATCTTACCTCCGGTCGGTGAAGACCGTTGGACGATATTGGATATCGTACCCGTGACGGATAGTTTTAATTAAGTAACATCCTGACAGGATTTCGCGGGTAAACCCGTTCTCTTTATTCGACCGTCCAAAGCTGACTGCGAACATAAAGAGTGAATCATTTGGATAATAATATCCGCATGGTTGAAGCCGTCAATTCTGATTCCTGGAACAACTGAAATTCAATTAAGAACCGCACCATCGTTGCTTTCCAGTTGTCACGAGCTTGATTCGTATAGAATCTTGCAAGTTACCTACCAAGTGCTGTTTGAGGTTAACACTAGAAGGATTTCCACTCATCACTGTGAACACTGAGGTATCACTCTGAGTGTTCTGGAAAGATCACTGAGATATTGCGTAGAGGCCTGGAACGTGTTTAAATTCAGTTAAGAATTAAACAGCTGTTGCTTTCCAGTTATCACAAGTTTGATTCATAAAGAATCGCACAAGTTACCTACCATGAGTTTTTTGATATTCGCTCAAGAAGGATTTCCATCTTCATTGTAAATACTTTTGTATTACTCGGATGTTCAGGCAAGATCATGAAGATTTTGCGTAGGACTCTTAAAATCTTTCTTACTTTTCACAGTGTATGAAGAAGCAAGGAATTATGAAAGTGTGTCCTAATGAGATATTTGATGATCTCAAATGGCTCTAGACTCGATCGTGCACTTTGGATTTTAGTGATCGGAGGCTGGAGATGAATAAATCGATAGATAACGTGTTGATCCCCGTGTGATTAAAACAAATATCTTTTGAGAGATATCTGAGTTAGCTGGGATGGGTTGTGCATTGCATCACTGGGTCAATGATGTCTGTCTTCAATATCAAGAATCATTAAAAATGATCTTAATAGCATATGTATTGACCCGGTTTCTGCCTAAAGTTGTAAGGAGGGCTTCTTTCTTTACACCCTTTATTTTTACAATTCTTTTTCATTCTTCAACCCCTTCAATGCTTACCAATACGTCATAACTAGCACCTTGTTGTGATTGTTCCAGTGCTAACTTAAGTACTTGGTCGGCATTCAGCTACGTTCACAATCTTTCTTCATCTTTCCTAAGGACTACTATTTCTAGCTATGGAATGTCCTTGGAAAGATTCCTCCGGTTCTGGAAGAATCATTGGACTTAACCTATCCTACCATCCTTATGTCACCATGATAGTTGTAAAATCACACTCTTTAGGAAAAAAGGGTAAAATATAGGGAAGTAGGCACGACGATTTAGGAAAACCGTGTGTGAATGACCCTAAAAGTGAGTTCGTTCTCGAAGAGGCACGCGTGTTGTGTAATGAATTGATTAATGTTTGTGATTTTATTGTTGAGAAAATGAAAATAGAAATGGGGTGAGAAGAGAATGACGGTTACGAAGACGGATCGAGCTAAGACGAAAAGGTCGTTCACGTAAAACCGTAAAAACCTACAAAATTAAAATTTTAAACCTAAAAAATAATTAAAAGCTAAAACTAAGTCTAAAATAATATAAATAAGAATAAAAATCTAATAAAAATATTTTAAAACCTTTTATTAATTAAAAATTCAATTTTAAATGCTAATTAAAGCCCTAAAATTAAATATAATTAATCAAAATGTCCAAAATATTATTTTATTGAACAAATAACTTACTTATATTATCTAAAGACTAAAAAGTATTTTTCCTAAATTTTCAAAACTTATTTTCTATTTTTAAATCACTAAAAACTATTTTTAAACTAAAATAATTATAAAAAATAATAAAATAATGCTAAAAATAATTTGACACTTTTAAAAATCCTAAATTACTCTAATGAACAGTAGAAAAATGAAAAAGTTTGAAAAATATAAAATTTTTCACTAGAAGACAAAAATAGTTTGAATTAAAACCCTAATTAAACTAAATTAATTATAAAAAATAAATAAAAAGTGAACAGTAAAATATTTTTGGATTAAAAATCTTAAAATGTTTTTCTGAATCCAAGAAAATTCTTAAAACTGAAAAATGATAATTTTTTACACTAAATGCCAAAAACAGATTAATAAAAAGTATTTAAAATAGCAATTAAACCTAAAAAATAGCAAATGAACAGTAATAAAAATTTCACTTAAACAGAAAAATCAGAAATAAAATTAGAAAAATATTGAAATTGGTTTCAAGAGCTAATTCATGTTTTCACCCACTAAAGACAAAAAAGTTCAAATCTGATAGTGACACTTTGCTTGGTTTTGTCCTTTAGCTTGGCAGTACTAACTTGTGTGCTACCAGTGGGAAATTTGTTCCCACTACTAGTGTTAAAAAAATGGTCAGTTGACCTTAGAGCTTAGGAAAGCTTATGGCTTGGTTTGCCTTGGACAAATGGGCACTCCCACAACCAGTTGGGTTGTGGGAAGTCAGTTACACAAGAGAAACACAAGTCACTTAGCAAATAAGCACCAAATAAGCCAAAGAAGTTACTGATTAAGCTAAATGGTATCTGATGAATAGTATGCTGATTCAATATGCACTCAAATGGATTTCAAAGGCTCAAAACTTGCACACAAATCAAACCAAATCACATATAAGCTATTGCAAACCCTACTCCAACCTATCTCTAACAGATAATCAAACTTGATGGCACAAATTCCTCACAAAGCAGGCAGCAAATGGATTGACTGTTTTTAGCTAGTGAATGTCATTATTTAACATGCAAACTTGTAATAAAACTTCACCAAACTGAAAACCAAGAGCATATACCACCTACTAACAACCAAATGAGTGAATAAAACAGGTTTCAAACAAGATTCATATCATTAAACCCTACTATAAACCCTAATCCAAACACTCCTTTATAATCAGAAACTGAAATTTAACCAAGCCAAGCTATTCTAAACTACCCAAATCTGATCTATATCACCTCTAACATGCATTCAAACATCAAACATGCATAAACCAACCAATAAACAGTCACTTGAACAATCTTTCATACAAATTCACAAATCACAAACTAGAAAACTGAAAATAAGGACACAAGGGATTTACCTTATGAGACCCACATCCAGGTCCCACAATAGCTGCATAGCCATCTCCCACAAGCTCGGGCTTGTGCTGAACCTTGGATAACAAGCTTCTAACAAGCTTCCTGCTAAGATCAACAAAAGAACACAATATAGCCAAATATTCTGATTTTTTTTTCTCTTTTTTAAACCTTTTCAAAATCTTTCCAAATAATTTTCTCTTAACACACACTTAAATAAACCACTTAAAAACTGAAAAACCAAATCTTGGAACAAGGTTTTACCAAGAAAATTGCTTTTTCAGAAACTTTGAAACCTTTTTTGAAAACTCAAACACAAAGTGTTTGCAAAATATGAATGGAACTCAGATTCTTCACAAATTAACACCAACTTTTAAACAAGGAAAATGAATTACTTTTGTTTAACAAATACCAACTTTCATTAATTTTAAAAAGGGATTACAAAATTTTGAAAAATCTGTAACAAGCCCTATCACATGTTGATAGGTGTTTTATATAGATACTAATAGAACTATCTAGATACTGGAATAAAGAAATAATAAGATGGAACCCTAATTGGATAAAAATCCGAAAATGCCCTTGTTCTTGACTGAATTCTTGGTCAAAAAGGCTCCATGTGATGTTGCCAGCTGTTTGGTTGATCATAGACGTTCAAATGGTCTTGGGGGCCAAGGAGTCCATCTCATTCGTTCAATTGGTCGGATATTGGGTTTGGGAAGAAAGGGACGGGGCAGGGGATGGTCCCACTTCCCATGTGGTGGTGTTGGCATCATGTTTTTGTTGTGGGATGGGATGACAAAGACCCTAATTAATGATCTGGAAAAGATAAACAAAACCCCTTTGTTTTAATCTTTGTTCATCCTGGGGATTAGCTAGGGTTTATGGGTGGATTAAGGTGGGTTTAATCTAGTTTTGGGGGTTTAATATTTAAATAAGTGTTTGGGAGGAAAAGATTAAATAATCAGATTAAGTGATTATTTAAGTTGGGTGGAAGTCTGACGTGGGAGGGAGAGTGAGGTGGTGGGTGCTGATTGGCTGGTGTTGATGATGTGGCTGGATGATAGGCTGGCGTGAGTTAGAGTGTTTGACAGTTTTGGCCCCCAAGGTTTCTTCCTTTGTTTAGCTTGTAATAAACAGCAACAAACCCCATTTCCTTTATAAACAAGTTTGCCAACTTGTCAAATATGGCACAACAAGTTTTTAAACTTGTTTCAAGGACTTCAAATGTAATTTCTTCAATCTTCAAGGGTTGTTCATGTAATATCTTGATATTTTAGGGACCCACAAGTAATTTTGAGGATTTACAGGGGTATAAAATGACAAGTCTTCAATAGTTGAGGGACCATTCTTGCCAATCTTCAATTCTTCAAGGTCCAATTTGGAAAATCATGATTCGGGTCCGGTTCATTGTGCGGCTTCGTTTCCCGTGTTCGTTTTTGATTGATTCTTGTGATCTTTTTGTCATTTCCTCAATATCCGTACCTAAAATACACAAGCAACAAACACGAGCATATATTTGGCAGTTTTAATGATATTTAATGTATTTTTAAGCCCGATTTGGACGATGAGACTATGTATAAAAGCAGTCTCATCACTCCCCCATACTAAACCATTGCCGTGCCCTCACGCAATGCTAGAATAAAGTATCGTACCACCTCTAAAATTCATTTTATTCACTTTATTAAATTATAAACTAGCTACACTACTACTACTTGTGTTTTAGATATAATGTATGATTTTCATCGCAAAATGGGACGTTTAGGTTCATAGAATAAGAACACGTGAATGCTTCGTTAGAAATAATTTCATCGTCCTCGATTTTCACCACAATTCCAAGCCAAGCGTGCAACGAGATCATTGTCATTATAAGTTAGTAATGCTAACACTACTCATATGCCCTAATCACGTACTTATTCTCCCATTATTCCTAAGTTGTATCTCTTATATTTTAATTTGTCTTAAATGTTTCACGAGGATACATCATTGACTTATTCGATGGTATAGATTTAGGTCTAAAAATAGAGTCCTAACGGTGTAACTAAGACAATCAAATCAATAACCCCTCCCAATAGACAACGATGTCAAAAAATTAAGTTGACAAGAAGAATCGATAAACACGGTTTTATAACGGTTTTGAACATGAGACTTATTACCAAGACTTTTATACGCCCCCTAACGGAAGGGACTTATTATCTTTGGTTTACCTCCATCTTTTATTTAACTTCGCCATGAAGCTTTTATTATGACTTCGGTCTTGCCTTGCCTTTTATTATCCGCCTCATCGGTGGTTTTATTAGCCAAAGACGTATATCCTCACGCTAAAGCGAATTTTGGATCTTTAAAGCTTCGAAGATTAAGGCTTGATTCACTTTCAATTTTGCATAGATTTTTCGGCCTTGTGGGGCTTCAAATTGTTTGCTAGATTTAGGTGAGCACTTGAAATCTTATTATTGGGTGAAGCTTTCGATTATTCGGGTGCCAATACTTCAAAACCATGACGCTGGCGATACCTTAATGTCTTCCCAATTTAATTACACGGAAGCTACTAGAAAAGACTAGAAACCCAACAATCCTAACTAAACCTCTAAGTCAATATTTATTAAGCAAAAAATATTTACAAGCGAAGGGAGAATAAGCAAACAACGAGAACACATGAGTTTTTGAAAGAATACGAGTACTCTACGTTTAGCATAGTAACTTATAATTAACTCTATTATTTCTCGTCCTCATTTAAGAGACTTAGCCTAATGTGTAGTTAAGGAATCAAAGATAAGTGCTCAACACGCACGGTCGAGTAAAAAATTACTCTTATTCTCGCCATCGGAAAATCTACATTCGTGTCTTCAAACACTTATAAAACATGAGGAATTTTTAAAATTTGGCCATTTTTAGCCTTATTTTGCAACAAAACGATAAACAAAAAGATAAACTTTGGAAAGCGTGAAGGTTTGGCAAGGAAAGTATCTATTCACCCCCCCATACTAAAGTTAAACATTGTCCTCAATGTTTCGAGTCTATGGGTGAAAAACACCCCCATACTAGAGACGTAGTCGAATGCCTAATCTAGTATGGAAAGGGTGTAACCAATAAATTAATAGCCGTTTATGAAGTGTGCTAAAAACCTAAGGTTAGAACATCAAAAGGATATATCATTTGGATATTGAGAAAGTCTTCAAAGCAAACGATCGAGTGCTCCCATAAAACGAACACGAGAGGCTCCAATCGTGAAGATCATGATCTAAAAACCACAATGCACAAACAACCACGGAACAAAGGTTGGAAGGGCACAAATCCCCTCACATTACACTAATTAGAAAGCAATAATATGTACATGGATAAGCATGAGACTCCCCCACGAGGCACCTCGTTTTTGATTATCGAGTCATGAGCTCGACTCGATCCCCTCAATACTAATTATCATTGGGGAAGGTGACTTGGTCGAGGTAGTTCAAGGATGGAACTTCCCCGCCAAAGTAGTGCTTCAACCTATGTCCATTCACCTTGAAGTTAGGACCATCATCTTGAGCTAGCTCGATGGTCCCATATGGAAACACGTGAGTCACGGTGAATGGACCGGACCACGGGATTTCAACTTACCGGAAAAGATTTTTAATCTTGAATTAAAAAGCAAAACTTGATCCCCAATGTTAAAAACCCGGTTTTTACTTTTAGAATCATGCAACTTTTTAGTATTTTCTTTGTAAATCAATGAATTTTCATAAGCAATGTCTCTCAATTCATCCAATTCATTTAGATGCATTTTTCGGTGTTTTCCCGCGGTCTCCATATCATCATTACAATGCTTTAGGGCCCAATAAGCCTTGTGTTCTAATTCGATAGGCAAATGACAATTCTTTCCATACACAAGCTTATAGGGAGTGCACCCAATGGGTGTCTTATGAGCGGTCCTAAAGGCCCATAAAGCATCGTCCAACTTATCTGATCATGATTGTCGGTTTTCCCCAACGGATCTCTCCAAGATCCTCTTCAACGCTCGGTTTGAAACCTCGACTTGCCCACTCGTTTGTGGGTGATAAGCCGTAGAAAGCTGATGTGTAACCCCATATTTCCTTAGGACCCTTTCGAATTGGTCGTTACAAAAATGGGTTCCACGATCGCTTATGATCGCACGAGGGGTTCCAAACCGAGAAAACAAGCTTTTCAAGAACTTAACTACCACACGAGCATCATTGGTGGGCAAGGCTTTGGCCTCCACCCACTTAGATAGGTAGTCAACCGCAACGAGAATGTACTTATTACCACGAGATGATGGGAACGGCCCCATAAAGTCTATACCCCAAACGTCAAAGATCTCACACACTTGGATGATATTTTGTGGCATTTCATCTTTTTGTGAGGCTTTTCCTTGTCGTTGGCATGCATCACATGACTTCACAAGATCTTGTGCATCTCGGTAAATAGTAGGCCAAAAGAAGCCGTCATCAAACACCTTTTTAGCCGTGAGATTAGCACCGTGGTGACCACCCGTAGGTCCCTCGTGACAAGCTCTAAGGATGTTAGAAGCTTCGGTGCCAAATACACAACGTCGGATGATTTGATCCGCACAAGTTCGAAACAAGTAAGGGTCGTTCCAAAAGTAGAACTTGACGTCACGAAAGAATTTTCATTTTTCTTGAGTCATCATATCCTTAATGATGAAGTTACCCGCATGGTAATTTGCAAAATCCGCAAACCATGGGGTGGAAGGATCAAGTTTAGAATTCACTACACCAAGTGTCTCGAGCAGAAATGTTTCGGTGATTTCCTTGGGCTCGTAAGCACTTTGGTGAGCATCTTCCAAACGAGAAAGAGGATCAGCCGCTAGATTCTCGGCTCCTTTTTTGTCAACAATGGTGTGATCAAATTCTTGAAGGAGGAGAATCCAACGAAGTAATCTAGGCTTAGCATCTTGCTTTGCCATGAGATACTTGATAGCCGAATGGTCCGTATACACTATGCATTTAGCTAAGACGAGGTAAGGTCGGAACTTCTCAAATGCATACACCACGGCAAGGAATTCCTTTTCCGTTGTAATGTATTTTAGTTGAGCCTCGGTCATCGTCTTGCTAGCATAGTGAATAGGCAAGAAGTGCTTATCATGACGTTGCCCCAAAACGGCCCCAATAGCGTAATCACTAGCATCACACATGAGCTCAAAGGGGAGGTTCCAATTGGGAGCAACAAGAATGGGAGCTTCGGTAAGTTTCCTCTTAAGGATTTCAAAGGCTCGTACACAATCTTCGTCAAAGACAAAACGTGCCTCTTTTTCAAGAAGATGTGTAATGGGTCGAGAAATCTTCGAGAAATCCTTGATGAATCGACGATAAAAGCCCGCGTGGCCTAGGAAACTCCTAACTCCCTTAACGGTTTTGGGATGAGGTAATTTGGCGATGACGTCTACCTTAGCTTGATCTACCTCAATCCCCGCTTTCGAGACCTTGTGCCCTAAGACGATTCCACTCTTAACCATAAACTGACATTTTTCCCAATTGAGCACAAGGTTGGTTTCCTCACAACGTTTTAACATTCTCTCAAGGTTCGACAAACACGAAGTGAACGAATTACCAAACACGGAAAAGTCATCCATGAAGACTTCCATCGTCTTCTCGGGATCATATCATGAAAAATAGCCATCATGCACCTTTGAAAGGTTCCTGGTGCATTGCAATGTCCGAATGGCATTCTACGATAGGCAAACGTTCCATATGGACACATAAACGTAGTTTTTTCTTGATCACGAGGATCGATGGGAATTTGGAAGTAACCGGAAAAACCATCTAAAAAGCAATAGAAATCGTTTCCCGCAAGACGCTTCAACATTTGGTCCATGAAGGGCAAGGGAAAATGGTCTTTTCGAGTGGCTTCATTCAACTTACGATAGTCAATGCACACTCTCCATCCGGTCACGAGTCTAGTGGGAATTAACTCGTTGGCATCGTTTGGCACAACGGTCATCCCTCCCTTTTTAGGGACACAATGAATAGGACTCACCCAAGGGCTATCGGAAATAGGGTAAATCATTCCCGCGTCAAGGAGTTTAAGGACCTCCTTTTTGATGACGTCATGAATTTTAGGGTTCACCCTCCTTTGACATTGGATTGTGGGCTTGTAATCCTCCTCCATTAAGATTTTGTGAGTACAAAACTTGGGATCGATTCCCTTAATGTCGGATAACTTCCACGCAATTGCCCCTTTTGATCCTTTAGAACATTGACAAGTGCGGGTTTTTCATCATTCGAAAGTTCCTTCGCAATAATAACCGGCAACTTGTCATCCTCCTCCAAATAGACATATTCGAGATGAGGAGGTAAATCTTTCAACTCGAGGATAGGTGGTTTCTCAAGTGAAGATTTGGGCTCGATACTCATAACCTCCTCGGGTGGAGGAAATGGGAAATCGTTAAGAAAATCCTTGATAATCGAGAAGTCCTCATCATTGTCGAGGTCTTCGTCACAAGTACGTAGAACATTGAATTCTTCCAACGTTAAACCACCACCTTCAAATGGAGTGAAGGTTGGTGTCGAATTATCAAGAATTGGATCTAACATAGTGGGATTGCCACTAGTTTCTTCATCACCAAATCCTAGAACTTCTTGTGAAAATTCCTCGCAAACCACGTCGATCATATCAACGAGGTTTATGGTAGCAACGGAATAAACATGAGAAAGTTGAGAATTTTGAGTTGCGTTTATAACAAGTTCCTCGTCGTTGAAACGTAAGGTGATCTTTCTAGCATGAACATCGATCAAAGCCATAGACGTATCTAAAAACGAACGACCTAATATGAGAGGAACTTGAGGATCCATGGGGATATAAACAACGATAAAGTCTACGGGATAGTAGAACTTCCCCACTTTCACAAAAACGTCTTCCGCCAATCCACATGCACGAATCGTGGAATGGTTGGCCAACTCGATAGACATTAGCGAAGGAGTAAGATTTGGAAGATTGAGTGACTCAAAGATTGCAAGTGGCATCAAGTTAATGCTAGCACCAAGATCGGCCAAGGCATAGCATTCTTCCATATCTTGGATTGCACAAGGGATCAAAAAATTACCGGGATCACCGACTTTTTGAGGTATGCGATTAAGATAAACCGACGAACAACTAGACAATTGATGCAATTTCTCCTTGTTGTTCAACATACTCTTAAAGTTAGCGGCAAATCGAGGCATCATGACCAAAGCGTCGGCGAAACTCACATTAAGGTGCAAATCACGAAACATTTTCATAAAAATCTCAAATTGATAATTGTCGCGCCCTTGACGTTTCTCCTTCCTAAGTCTCGATGGATAGGGCAAAGGTGGTGTGGGTTGAGGCATAGTAGGCATAGCCTTTGGAATCTCGGGTTCCAATGATGGTAATGGGTCAACCGTAGGTGTGGCATGAGCGGTACTTCGTGGGATTGAGATATGCTCCTTTTCGACCACCACCTTGGGTTCTTCCTCAATTGCTTCCTCCGTAGGAGCAATTGGTTGAGGAGTCGGTTCCTTAAGTGTCTTACCACTACGTGTGGTAATCACTTTCATCTCTCCTTTTGGGTTTACGAAGGTATCACTAGGAAGACTACTCGAAGAAGAAGGTTTACACATGATAGCTTCAAACATTTTTCCCATTCGGTCTTCAAACTTAGATTGCCTAGCATCCGCTTTTAACAATTCTTGCTTAATCTCATGTTGACCTTGCTCCATTTTTTGTTGATTTTGTTGGAGTCGTTGAACATTTCCTTCCATTTTATTAGCATGCATTTTAAGTTCATTAGCAAGTTCGTTTTTAAGCTCGTTTTTCAACTCGGATCTTAAGCTAACCATTTCACGTTGCATATTATCAAACTTAGCATCGTTTGCCTTTGCATAATTCAAAAACTCTCCTTGAAGATTTTTGGTGTGATCATTTTGAAAACCTTGTGTCGTAGTTTGAAAATCACGGTTTTGGTTTTGATTTGATATTTGCCCATTTCCACTTTGATAATTACCCTTGTTGTAATTACGTTGATTGCCTTGATAATTACCACCTTGGTTGTTTTTTCGATAGTTATTAGCATTTTGATTTGGTGGAGCTTGATTTTGGCGGGAACCTTGACCGTTTTGGTTATAAGTTCCCGTGGCTATATAAGCACTCGAAGTGTTACCATCCGCGGTAATGCACTCGAAAAGATCATTAGCTCCACCACACGACAAAAAACTCTTAGCAACCGCTTTAACCGAAGCGGAATTCGAAGCTTCTTGAGCTTTCCAATGGGACATATGAGTCGAAAACCTATCGAAAAACCGATTCTCCTCATTTCCCTCATCTTGCAAGGCATTAATGCTACGAGACGATGGTGACGATGATGAACCCAATTTGGTAACACTCGGTGTGTTACGAGGGCTATAAACCTTAGACCTATTTTCAATTATCACCATAGCTTCCTCAACCGTTTTACACAAAAAATTACCACCCGCGGCGGCATTTAAATAATCTCTTTGATGATCATTAAGTCCATTGTAAAATGTGTCAATTTGATGCAAATCGGAAAAACCGTGATGAGGACATTCATGTAACATTTCCTTAAACCTATTCCAAGCCGTTGAAAAACTTTCATTTGATTCTTGTGAAAACTTTGAAATCTCGTTTTTCAAATGCGTAGTCTTAGAGGGCGGAAAAAATTGGTTCATAAATTTCGAAACGAGATCCTTCAACGTCAATATAGAATTGGGTGGCTCTTTCTCTAACCAAATTTTAGCGGGCCCCGCTAAGGAATACGGAAAAAGCATCATCTTAATCGAGTCATTCGAGACATCCTTAAATTTGCAAGTGGCGGTAAGACGATTGAATTGGCGGATATGGTTGTGGGGATTGTCCTTCTCATCACCACGGAATTTGTTGTTTTGGATCATCGACAACAAACCCGTTTTCACCTCAAAATTCTCCGCAAGGATAAGGGGAATCACAATAGCTTCTCCATAACCCTCGGTGGGTGCTTGAAGTAACTCCATCATAGTTCGATTCTCCATGGTTGGTGCTTCTCTTACAATGGGTTCGTCAATAGGAGACTCCTCACTAGAATGATTGGGAGTGGGAGTTTTGTTCTTTCGTTTACGTGCACGTCTTGCTTGATTACGAGTTAGCATAAACGTCACGTACAACAAGGGGACGAGCAAAGAAGATTCTTTTTGGTGTTTTGTATTTTTTTAATTTTTTTTTGTGGTTTTTTATTGTATTAACCTTTTTGGAACTTGGTGAATGTATTAGGTAGACACAAATCTACAAATCTCCTCCTTAATCAAATCTCTCGATTAAAGAAGCCTCAAGGAATGAAAACGATCACGTGAAGTGAACGCCTTCGATGGCTTTAGAACGTTGGTGGAATACCAAAACGTTCAAGAGGGTTTAATCAATCAAACCAAGAAAATATATATGATACTTAGTAATACTTTGGGCGGCAAAACCCTCGATTAGCTTTCAATCTCAAAATACGCACAAGCAAGCGGAGGAAACGAGGCGGCGCGAAGCACTTAAGAGCCTTTTTCCTTTAGGTCGTGAAATACAACCGCCTTATACCCACCTTATAGTTTGTATTTTTCAAAATCGAGCTTCACGAAAGTATTTATCTATTTTTGCCTTTTTCTTTGGTTTGAGATTCGAATACAATGATTGGGTAATGACCTCCCAAGTCAAGGTTGTGATTTCTCACATATTTGGAGTACTTGTGAATTTATTGTTCTACGTATACAATATAGTAATAGTATTCACACAAAAACCAAAAAACGATAATACGTATTAGTAGAGTGCTACTAATACAAATACTAATTATGGTTAGTATATAAAAACAACAATTCCAATCAAAACACAACACGCCTCTCCGGCAGCGGCGCCAAAATGATAGTTGTAAAATCACACTCTTTAGGAAAAGAGGGTAAAATATAGGGAAGTAGGCACGACGATTTAGGAAAACCGTGTGTGAATGACCCTAAAAGTGAGTTCGTTCTCGAGGAGGCACGTGTGTTGTGTTATGAATTGATTAATGTTTGTGATTTTATTGTTGAGAAAAAGAAAATAGAAATGGGGCGAGAAGAGAATGACGGTTACGAAGACGGATCGAGCTAAGACGAAAAGGTCGTTCACGTAAAACCGTAAAAACCTACAAAATTAAAATTTTAAACCTAAAAATTAATTAAAAGCTAAAACTAAGTCTAAAATAATATAAATAAGAATAAAAATCCAATAAAAATATTTTAAAACCTTTTATTAATTAAAAATTCAATTTTAAATGCTAATTAAAGCCCTAAAATTAAATATAATTAATCAAAATGTCCAAAATATTATTTTATTGAAAAAATAACTTACTTATATTATCTAAAGACTAAAAAGTACTTTTCCTAAATTTTCAAAACTATTTTCCTATTTTTAAATCACTAAAAACTATTTTTAAACTAAAATAATTATAAAAAATAATAAAATAATGCTAAAAATAATTTGACACTTTTAAAAATCCTAAATTACTCTAGTGAACAGTAGAAAAATGAAAAAGTTTGAAAAATATAAAATTTTTCACTAGAAGACAAAAACAGTTTGAATTAAAACCCTAATTAAACTAAATTAATTATAAAAATAAATAAAAAGTGAACAGTAAAATATTTTTGGACTAAAAATCTTAAAATGTTTTTCTGAAGCCAAGAAAATTCTTAAAATTGAAAAATGATAATTTTTTACACTAAATGCCAAAAACAGATTAATAAAAAGTATTTAAAATAGAAATTAAACCTAAAAAATAGCAAATGAACAGTAATAAAAGTTTTACTTAAACAGAAAAATCAGAAATAAAATTAGAAAAATATTGAAATTGGTTTCAAGAGCTAATTCATGTTTTCACCCACTAAAGACAAAAAAGTTCAAATCTGCTAGTGACACTTAGCTTGGTTTTGTCCTTTTGCTTGGCAGTACTAACTTGTGTGCTACCAGTGGGAAATTTGTTCCCACTGCTAGTGTTAAAAAATGGTCAGTTGACCTTAGAGCTTAGGAAAGCTTATGGCTTGGTTTGCCTTGGACAAATGGGCACTCCCACAACCAGTTGGGTTGTGGGAAGTCAGTTACACAAGAGAAACACAAGTCACTTAGCAAATAAGCACCAAATAAGCGAAAGAAGTTACTGATTAAGCTAAATGGTATCTGATGAATAGTATGCTGATTCAATATGCACTCAAATGGATTTCAAAGGCTCAAAACTTGCACACAAATCAAACCAAATCACATATAAGCTATTGCAAACCCTACTCCAACCTAATTCTAACATATAATCAAACTTGATGGCACAAATTCCTCACAAAGCAGGCAGCAAATGGATTGACTGTTTTTAGCTAGTGAATGTCATTATTTAACATGCAAACTTGTAATAAAACTTCACCAAACTGAAAACCAAGAGCATATACCACCTACTAACAACCAAATGAGTGAATAAAACAGGTTTCAAACAAGATTCATATCATTAAACCCTACTATAAACCCTAATCCAAACACTCCTTTATAATCAGAAACTGAAATTTAACCAAGCCAAGCTATTCTGAACTACCCAAATCAGATCTATATCACCTCTAACATGCATTCAAACATCAAACATGCATAAACCAACCAATAAACAGTCACTTGAACAATCTTTCATACAAATCCACAAATCACAAACTAGAAAACTGAAAATAAGGACACAAGGGATTTACCTTGTGGGACCCACATCCAGGTCCCACAATGGCTGCATAGCCATCTCCCACAAGCTCGGGCTTGTGCTGAACCTTGGATAACAAGCTTCTAACAAGCTTCCTGCTAAGATCAACAAAAGAACACAATATAGCCAAATATTCTGATTTTTTTTCTCTTTTTTAAACCTTTTCAAAATCTTTCCAAATAATTTTCTCTTAACACACACTTAAATAAACCACTTAAAAACTGAAAAACCAAATCTTGGAACAAGGTTTTACCAAGAAAATTGCTTTTTTAGAAACTTTGAAACCTTTTTTGAAAACTCAAACACAAAGTGTTTGCAAAATATGAATGGAACTCAGATTCTTCACAAATTAACACCAACTTTTAAACAAAGAAAAGGAATTACTTTTGTTTAACAAATACCAACTTTCATTAATTTTAAAAAGGGATTACAAAATTTTGAAAAATTTGGAACAAGCCCTATCACATGTTGATAGGTGCTTTATATAGATACTAATAGAACTATCTAGATACTGGAATAAAGAAATAATAAGCTGGAACCCTAATTGGATAAAAATACGAAAATGCGCTTGTTCTTGACTGAATTCTTGGTCAAAAAGGCTCCATGTGATGTTGCCAGCTGTTTGGTTGATCATAGACGTTCAAATGGTCTTGGGGGCCAAGGAGTCCATCTCATTCGTTCAATTGGTCGGATATTGGGTTTAAGTAGAAAGGGACGGGGCAGGGGATGGTCCCACTGCCCATGTGGTGGTGTTGGCATAATGTTTTTGGTGTGGGATGGGATGACAAAGACCCTAATTATTAATCTGGAAAAGATAAACAAAAACCCCTTTGTTTTAATCTTTGTTCATCCTGGGGATTAGCTAGGGTTTATGGGTGGATTAAGGTGGGTTTAATCCAGTTTTGGGGGTTTAATATTTAAATAAGTGTTTGGGAGGGAAAGATTAAATAATCAGATTAAGTGATTATTTAAGTTGGGTGGAAGTCTGACGTGGGAGGGAGAGTGAGGTGGTGGGTGCTGATTGGCTGGTGTTGATGATGTGGCTGGATGATAGGCTGGTGTGAGTTAGAGTGTTTGACAGTTTTGGCCCCCAAGGTTTCTTCCTTTGTTTAGCTTGTAATAAACAGCAACAAACCCCGTTTCCTTTATAAACAAGTTTGCCAACTTGTCAAATATGGCACAACAAGTTTTTAAACTTGTTTCAAGGACTTCAAATGTAATTTCTTCAATCTTCAAGGGCTGTCCATGTAATATCTTGATATTTTAGGGACCCACAAGTAATTTTGAGGATTTATAGGGGTATAAAATGACAAGTCTTCAATAGTTGAGGGACCATTCTTGTCAATCTTCAATTCTTCAAGGTCCAATTTGGAAAATCATGATTCAGGTCCGGTTCATTGTGCGACTTTGTTTCCCGTGTTCGTTTTTGATTGATTCTTGTGATCTTTTTGTCATTTCCTCAATATCCGTACCTAAAATACACAAGCAACAAACACGAGCATATATTTGGTAGTTTTAATGATATTTAATGTATTTTAAGCCCAATTTAGACGATGAGACTATGTATAAAAGCAGTCTCATCACTCCACAATCTTCATCGTCGTGAAATAAATGGGTTTTGGGTAAGTATATGTCACCTTAAAATCCATTTTGATATGCAAATCTGTTTTGCTCCCCCTTAACATATGCCATGATATTCGAAAACATTTCGCACATATCGGGATGAGCCAGCACAATAAACCATTTATGATAATATCCCATATTAAATCACATTTTCTCCCCCATATTAAAAATATTAACCCAATCGATGTTTTTAATATCAATTGATTTAATGAAGTTTTAACAAAGGTTTTGGGAAGAAAAATGCAAGTCCATTTTATCTTCATGATATCAAACGTATGAGATATGATACCGATTTGTAACATGATCACATATTCACCATATTAGAAAAATTGACAAGGTTGGACCTGATAGATGAGAACATCATATGATAAGATCAAATGGTTCTTGTCAACATATGTTGGTCGCCTCGTCACGTCTGAAGTCATCTCTTGACACCACGTGTACGATTGGTATTTTTGTCTTGACACCAGTTAGTGAGCTTGGCACGTTCGGCATCGAAGATTCTGAATGCTTGACAATTGCTCCCCCTCAATTATGGACCCGTGTTCTATTGAAAGAGCTATAGTCGTCGGTTGAGTAGTCGCATCGTCGAGTATGTAGATACCAATTATAAATAGCATGGTTGTAGAGATGATAGCTTCATAAAAACAAGACTTCTCTTGTTTTAACAAATAAATGCACTGAGGCGTACATATATTTGTGTTAGACCAAGTTATAAAGTAAACTTGATCCCTTACAAGGTTTTAAAATAAACCTTGCCCGAGAAAATTAATTCCCGTTGTGAGCCAAAGCTTTCATATGGAATACTTGACTTAAATGTGAAAACCGGGTTGCAGTCTGAAATAACTACAAGCCATAAGGGCATGTTTTATGAAATATTTACAACTTTTGTACGAACTCTATTTATGGCGCCGTGTCAATATTAATCAACATTTCTAAGGCCGTAAATATTATCGTACCAAAAGACATGCCTTTGAAAAAGAAAGTAAAAAATATTTTTTGGATTTTTATGAATTTTTCAATTTTTATGGTTTTTATATGGTTTTATATTTTTGTATTTTGCTTTTGTGGATAAAAATATAAACAATATATACAAATGATCACCAAGGATACGGAGAATAGTTTTACCACCACTATTCTTTCGCTTCATCTGCTAGTTCCTTTAGAGTCTCAGGCGAGAAAGTTCTCATTCCTAGTAATACTTGGCTTTAATACACCTAGTATCAAAGTTCAAGTTCGTTATAGTTCCGAATCTTTTCGAATTGAAAACCGGTCTAAAGTGCGACTCAATCATCTTTTGGTGAATCAAAGGTTTGGTTGATTTGTTTTAAACTAATAGCAAGTAATTAAAGTGTCGTTGAGTAAAAGGGAAGTTAAAAGATTAATATTGAAATGACAAGTAAAATGAATGCATGGAAACTTAAAGGTGATAATGGAAAAGTACTAACTCTTTAAATAAAACTAGCACTTGGAAAATTTTCAGAAAAATAAAAGGTACTATAAGAAAGTTATATCGAAAGAAACTAAAACAAACCAACAAGAGCCCCCGATCGGAATGTTTTCCGATCGGATGGTCGGAATATGGTAAACGTGACACGATCGGAATATGCAAGACTGTCAATCGGAAAGTGGGATTAGGGACCCAATCGGAATGTGCAAGCTTACCCAAATCGGAATATAAGAAATGATAGCAATCGGAATATCCAAAATCACACGAATCGGAATAATGCTAGAAGTCTCAATCGGAATACGTGCAAATGCACCAATCGGAATAAGGGACAAGCCCTACCGTCGGAATACTGAAGATGGTGCCCTGTCGGAATATGCACCAATCGGAAAGGGGCTAACAACCCTTCCGAAAATAACGGAATTCAGTTAAGATGATGCACCGGTCGGAATATAGGGGCCAATCGGAAAGTGGGTTTGAACCACTTCCTAAAATTATGGAATTCGGTTAGCAAGAGAATAAGCTATATTTTAGAGCTTATCACAACACTAACCCGAATCAATGCTTAAACCGGATCAAATAAGCACTAGAATCAACTTATCAACCCGAAATCAAACAACTTTTTTTATCAAACCATAAAAACATAAACTTTTTAATAAAACTTTTTAATGATAAAAATAAGCTAATCATAAAAAATAAGCCAATAAGCACAAAAGTCTTAAAGCTTAATCAAATGAAAACTTATAAAATGATCAAAAGATTAACTTTTTAGCATGAAATCAATTAGAACAACACGGATCACATGATAATCACACCAAAATCAATCTTAAATCAAAGAAAAGTAGAATGAGATTAAGAGAAAAAAGCTTAAAATGGAACTTGATTAATAAGAATAAGCATACAAAAGTGTTAATCTTGAAAGATTAAAACTAAAAGATGAACTAGTGAGAGAAAGTTTAAGACTTTCTCTCTCTAAAAACTAAAAAGTGAAAAATTAACTAAAAACTCTAACTACCCTCCTAATGACTATTAGGAGGGTATTTATAGGGGAGGTGGAAGGAGTGCATGTGTTGCATCTTCTTTCTTGCTTTCTTCACGTTTTCTTGACTCGACTTTAATTCTTCGTCTTTATAGTCTCGGGATTTGAACTTGTCTTTTAATTTTCTTCTTCTATTAGACTTAAGTTCTTCGACTTCGTTAAACTTCCGTCTTTTGACTTTTTCTTCGATAAATCTTCAGAATAGGCCTTGGACTTCCGTTCTTTTTGCACTCTTGATCTTTTGACTTCGTCTTTTCCTGTTTTCTTCAATAAAAACCAGTGAAAGACCGTGAAAGCCCGTGTTTTCTTCCTTTTTCACATTTTGTTCCTAAAACACAATAAAAACACAAACCACGCATAATTCCGACTTTTACGACATAAATCACACGTTTTGGTCTTGTTATTATTGGAAATAAGTGGTAAAAGGATAAGTGTTTCCACACTTATTAAATCCCCTACACTTGACCATTGCAATGCCCTCATGCAATGCATTAGATTTAAAGCACGGTTTACATTTTCCATCATAAATAACTCACCCTGGCCTTTATTAAATTCTAAACATAAAAGGTAGAAATAAGTAAAGAAATTAAAAACTTACATTGGGTTTTGGCGGCCATGAACATTTGTCATCCTCAAGTTTCACGTTCCCCATACCAAGCTTAAAAACGAGATCATTGTTATTATAAGTTAGCAAACTATCACGAACTCATGTGGGCCAATTATTCACTTAGACTCCCTTATTCCTAGGTGTTTCTCTTATATTTTATTTTTGTCTTGAATGATCACGAGGATGCATTGTTTGACTTATTTAGATAGTTATTTAGTCCGAAAATAAGGTGAACGATTTAATCGATAGTTAGCTAAAGGACCAAATCTTTTAAAACTGCTTCTCGGGATATCAGAAAGTTCATATCTTGGCATAACTTGGTTCGCGATTTGAGACCTTTCTCGGGCCGATATTTGGCAGCGACTTCATACTTCGAATCTTCGAGAGACGTTCTTGAAATTATGGTCTTCTCTTCATAATAGGATTTTCTTCACTTGAAGTTTTTGAGAGATTCTTCATCTTTGGACCACGACTTCTTCATTTTTCTCCAATCTTTATTTTGGACTTTGATATACAACGATCCACCTCCTTTAAGGACTTGGATCTATTTATCCTCATACCTTGTTAGGGTCTTTTCGGATAGACTTCTCCATGACTTTTGGGGAGTTCTTGCTTTTCGTCGTGTGTCTCGATCCTTCATATTGATTTTCGATAAATGATTCTTCACATCACTTTTGGATCTTTAGCAACAAAATGTAGCCCTCATGCCTTGTTAGGGCCTTTTCGGACTCGCCAATCTTCGCGCCCCGCTTCATAAGTTATGCCTTGGCTATGAACTCTCGTCATTACCGAGCAACTTTTAAACGATCTGGGGCTAGAAGCTAAGTAACCTTTTAAATCGTACAACCTTATTTATTAGCAGATTAATTTATTAGCAAGCGGAGGGAGAATAGGCTCATAATTAACTCACATAAATTCACGAAAGAATACCGAACTTATAATTGACTCTATCATCTCTCGTTCTCCACAGTTTAAAATCTCAAGGAATGAGACTCGTGGATGCTTAGCCTATTAAATCAAAGTTTTGGGTTTTCGAGTCGCCTATAGGATCTTGCAACTTCTTAGGCTTTTTCAAGTTTAGAAATCGCATTTTAAAGTTCCCTTGATAAACGACTCTCTAGGATCAATTATAGGAACTTGCGAAAAGTTCTTGTTCTTAACCCGTGAGAGTTAAGACTTTCGCGTTTTATAGCTCCCTAAATAAAAGCCTAGCAAAACTTGACTTAAACACGTTAAGGATACTAGCTAGAGTAAACTTAGGCAAGTAAACTCGGGTTGAGTCAAAAATGTTCACGACTAAGAAAAATCTAAAACCATTTTATTAAAAATTTATTCTAGCAAAGGAAACATAACAAAGGCAAATACACTATACAACTAGGCCAAAATAGATTAAAAATTTTGAAATATGTCGAAAAATCAAATTTTCCGGTTAAAATGAGGGCAAATTCATGGAAAAGACCACTTACTTCGATAGAAGTCCCCCCTACACTTGAGATAAACATTGTCCTCAATGTTTAAGCATGTGGGAGTAAACTCCCCTACACTTAGGACATTGTGCACTTTGTTTAAATCTTGCTAAGGAAAGGACAACTAAAGTGAATTCAATGTGAACATATAGAATATGAAATATTGAATCACAAGAGTTTAGGATAGAACCGGGAAGATGGAAAACACGGTATCACGGTTCGGCAAAAGTCATCAAGATGCTCTCTGAAGCTTTAATCCCTGGACAGCACAAGAAACAAGACAACAAACATATGCGGGGCTCCCCCTACACTTATTGTGAAAGCAGTAAAGGATAGAACACGGGTTGCCTCCCGAGAAGCGCTTGTTTTTGTTCACCGAGTCATGAGCCTGACTCGACCCAATTTTAGTTCATGGGGAACGTGGTGAGGGATGGAATCATCTCCTGAGAGATGTCCTCACCAAAGTACAACTTCAAACGCTGACCATTCACCTTGAAATTGGGCCCATTCGGCTGAGAAAGCTCAATGGTCCCATACGGAAAGACTTTGGCGACGGTGAATGGACCAGTCCAGCGGCTCTTCAACTTGCCAGAGAAGATCTTCAACCGTGAGTTAAAGAGTAAAACTTGATCACCAACGTGGAACTCTCGGTTCTTGATTTTAGCATCGTGGATCATCTTCGTCTTCTCCTTGTAGATCAGCGAGTTCTCATAAGCTTCATTCCTCAGTTCATTTAGCTCGTTGAGTTGAACTTTGCGATGATCACCGGCTTTAATGATGTCGAAGTTCGCCCACTTCAAGGCCCAGTGCGCCTTATGTTCCAGCTCGATGGGTAGGTGGCAAGCTTTCCCGTACACAAGACGATAGGGTGTACAACCGATCGGGGTCTTGTAAGCAGTACGGAAAGCCCACAGAGCATCATCTAACTTATCGGCCCACGCGGCGCGATGCTCTCCCACAGTACGCTCCAAAATTCTCTTCAAGCCACGATTGGAAATTTCGGCTTGCCCATTGGTTTGGGGATGATAGGCGGTGGAAAGACGGTGATTGACACCATACTTTGCCATGACTCTTGCAAATTGATCATTGCAAAAATGAGTCCCGCGGTCACTGATGATAGCACGAGGAACGCCAAATCGAGCGAAAAGCTGCTTCAAAAAGTTCACAACCACCCTCGCATCATTCGTAGGAAGAGCCTTAGCTTTAACCCATTTAGAGACGTAGTCGACAGCGACGAGGATGTACTTGTTCCCTTTGGATGATGGAAATGGCCCCAACCTACTTCGCTATTAGCAGCTAATCGCACTACGAAGAAGATGCGGAGGACGAAGTTGAAGCTTTAAGCCGCTAAGGCGAATAGGACGAATGAAGGCGAGCAAGAAGCAGCTAACTTTACGAAGGATTCCTTTGTGCGATAGCGACGAAGAAGGTGGCAGGTCCGATAGGCGAAGAAAGTTTATAGGCGAACAAAGGCGAAGGGATTGGCATGTATACCCGCTATTCATTGATAGTTAGAATAGATTTCCTCGCAAAGGAGGTATACCTTAAACAAGCTCTTTCTTTAACAGGAAAGCAGTCAGAAACCCTGGGATCCTCACTCATCTTCTATTTCAGACTCCCCCGATGGTACTACTTAGCTATTACCAGGTTTTGCTTAGCATCCTTACCGATTTCACGTTCCCGCGATCCACAAACTGACGCATGGGACTCACCCTTTACTTGGGAATAGAGAGGGGAAACATAGCATGTCACAAAAGCGAGGCGAGGTTTGGAACTCTACTGCGAGAGGGACGCCTCGCGAGCCGGGCTTTTAGAGATGAGGCCTTTTGGCGAAGCCAAGTCAATTTCGGGCCACCAAACCCTGCAACTGATGAAAAGACCCTACTATCATTATGCCTTTGCAATGTTACTTGGTTCAACTCTATTTGTGACCTTTTCTCGTATGTGGGACTCTCTATCTTCTTAAAGTCGATGCCCCATACATCAAAGATTTCACATTCCTGTATGAAATTTTGAGGCATCTCATCCTTATGTGTGATCTTGCCTTGACGTTGGCAAGCATCACAATGCTTAACCATTTCGTGAGCGTCACGATAAATGGTGGGCCAGTAGAATCCAGAATCAAACACTTTCTTAGCGGTGTAGTTGGGACCAAAGTGACCACCGGTGGGTCCTTTGTGGCAAGCTTGGAGGATGTCAAAAGCTGCCGGTCCGTCAACACATCGACGAATAATCAGATCAGCACACTGTTTGAATAGATAAGGGTCATCCCAAAAGTAAGTCTTAACATCGTTCAAGAACTTCTTCTTTTGTTGGGATGTTAACCCTTGGATGAGAATACCACCCGCTAAGTAGTTTGCAATGTCTGCAAACCACGGGGTGCCATCAAGATTGAGATTTATAGACATTAGAGTCTCCAGGGGGAAAGAGTCATTGATCTCTTTGTTCGGATGATCCCCCTGATATGGATCCTCAAGTCGACTCAAATGATCCGCGGCCAGGTTTTCGGCTCCCTTCTTGTCACGAATTTCAATGTTGAATTCTTGAAGGAGCAAAACCCAGCAAAGAAGTCTTGGCTTAGAATCGTTCTTAGTCATCAAGTACTTCAACGCGGAATGGTCCGTGTATACGATGGTGGTGGATAAAACAAGATAGGGGCGAAATTTCTCAAAAGCATAGACAACAGCTAAAAGCTCCTTTTCGGTTGTCGTATAATGCAATTGAGCCCCCGTCATTGTTTTGCTAGCGTAGTGGATTGGTTGGAAGTGTTTATTCACTCTTTGGCCCAAAACCGCACCAATAGCAAAGTCGCTAGCATCGCACATCAATTCAAAAGGCAGCTCCCAATTAGGGGTAACCAAGACCGGTGCCTTAGTTAGCTTATCCTTGAGAAGATTGAAGGCTTCGAGACACTCTTTAGAAAAGATAAAAGGAGTATCTTTTTCTAAGAGGTGGGTCATCGGGCGAGCGATTTTAGAGAAATCTTGAATGAATCTACGATAGAAGCCCGCATGACCCAGAAAGCTTCTCACACCCTTCACGGTTGAAGGTGGAGGTAATTTGGCTATGACATCAACTTTAGCACGGTCGACTTCAAGACCGGCTTTAGAGATTTTGTGTCCTAGCACAATGCCTTCTTTTACCATAAAATGGCATTTTTCCCAATTCAGAATAAGGCGAGTGTCTTCGCACCGCTTAAGCATACGTTCCAAATTGGTAAGGCAAGCAGAGAAGGAATCCCCGAAGACCGAGAAATCATCCATGAAGACTTCCATGGTTTGCTCAACCATATCATGAAAGATAGCCAACATGCACCTTTGGAAAGTCCCGGGGGCATTGCATAAGCCAAAAGGCATTCATTTATAAGCAAATGTGCCGTAGGGACAAGTGAATGTTGTCTTCTCTTGATCTTGTGGATCTATGGGTATTTGAAAATAACCCGAGAAACCATCCAGAAAGCAGTAATATTCATTACCCGCTAGACGTTCAAGCATTTGGTCCATAAAAGGTAGAGGGAAATGATCCTTTCTCGTGGCATCATTGAGTTTGCGGTAGTCTATACAAACTCTCCACCCAGTAACGAGACGGGTAGGAATCAACTCGTTGTTTGCATTGGGCACAACGGTGATACCACCTTTCTTAGGCACACAATGGACTGGACTAACCCACGGTGAATCCGAAATAGGGTAAATCATACCCGCATCAAGAAGTTTGATAACCTCTTTTTTGATGACTTCATGTATTTTAGGATTCACCCTTCGTTGACTTTGAATTGTGGGCTTAAAGTCGTCCTCCATGAGAATTTTATGTGTGCAGAAATGAGGATCAATTCCACGGATGTCCGAGATTTTCCAAGCGATAGCGCGTTTATGCTTCTTCAACACAGCGACAAGGCGTTCTTTTTCGTCTTCTTGCAGATCCTTTGCGATGATGACTGGTAGCTTCTCGTCGTCTTCCAGAAAAACGTACTCAAGATGAGGCGGTAGGTCCTTAAGCTCAAGAGTAGGAGGATCCTCAATAGATGGTGAAACTAACGATGGATCATCATTAGTCACCTCTTTAGGAGCAGGAGGAGAGAATGGGTCCTCATTGAGAAGTCTCTCAATAGTACTAATGTCGTCATCCCAATTTGTGGACAAATTATCATACTTAATATCGAGAGGACCCAAGCTAGCTTCGAAGTCATCCAAGTCACTTTCTCCAAAAGGAGTCAATGCTGGAGCAATAGAGGCAACGGTCTCAACATTGGGTAGAGAAGGAGTACTTTTGCAAGCATTATGAAAATGTTCTTCACAAGCCTCATCGAGAACATCAATAGCATTAACACTCTCATATGAATAAGGTTGCTTAGAAATCTTACCCATGTTGAAGACAATTTGATCGTCACCAACTCTCATGATTATTTCGCCTGCGGCTACATCAATAAGAGTGCGACCGGTCCTCAGAAATGGACGTCCAACGATTAATGGAACACGGGGATCCATTTCGTAATCAACGACGACAAAATCCGCCGGGAAGGTGAATTTATCGACGCCAACAAAGACATCTTCGGCTATCCCCACTGGATACGCAACAGTACGGTTGGCTAATTCCAAAGTCATTTTGGTGGGGACTAGCTCGGGGAGAGATAATTGCTTCCAAACACTTAAAGGCATTAAGTTTATACTGGCACCTAGATCGGCTAGGGCCATGCAATTCTCTACTCCCGGGAAGTTGCAAGGAATCAAGAAGCGACCCGGATCACCAAGTTTGGTGGGCAATTGCCTTAAGAGCACTGCGGAGCAATTCTCATTAAGGTGGGTTTGAGCAATGTCAAGAAGCTTTTCCTTATCACTTAGAAGATCTTTAAACATCTTAGCGTATTTGGGCATGTGAGCGAGAGCCTCGGCGAAGGAGATGTTAAAATTCAATTGTTTAAACATTTTTAGGAAGTTTGAAACCTGAATATCATCCTTGCTCTTTTGCTTCTCTTTCCTCAACCTTGAGGGATAAGGTATATTGGATGAAGAAGAAGGTTTTAAGGGAGTAGGACCACTCACAACCACGGGTGGTGGGGAAATGGGGATAGAAGGTGAAGGAGGTGGGGGAATTTGCTCTTTTTCCATGTTCACAATCACGGGTGAAGGTGTAGGAAGCTCGGGTTCCATATAACCTTTTCCACTACGAGTGGTGATTGCTTTCATCTCCCCTCTCGGATTTGCAACGGTATTACTCGGAAGAGTACCCGAAGAAGAGGGTTGATTACCTTGGATGAGCGAACCAATCATATCACGAAGGTGAAGGGCTTGATTATTAAAAGAGTTTTGCATGTTGGCATTAATATCATTGCTGTGTTTGGCCATATCATTCCTTAGCTCTGCTCGAATATCGCTCCCTTGTTTCACCATGTCATTCTTCAAGTTGACAAATTGACTCTGAAGATTCGTCACCATCTCACGATTAGTCTTCATGAACGTCTCGACGTCTTGGTTTACGGCCATTGGTTGATTGAGAGGTGGAGCTTGGTAAGTTTGAGAATTTCCTTGAGTTGGGTATGGGTTTCTTTGGGATTGATATTGATTTTGAGCACGAGGTTGGGATTGGTTGTTCCGGTTGTAGCTTTGTTGTTGGTGCTGGTTTGCAGGAGGGAAACCGGGAGGAGCAAGATAATTGTTGGAGCGATAACTTAGCAAGTTACGGTCTCCTTGAGGGCGAGCTTGATAGCCTCCCGTGGGATAAGTGCCGTAAGCTGCGTTAACGTCTTCAGAATAATTGCTTTGTGTAGAAGGACACTCATTGTAGGAATGAGGACCACCACATGTGTCACAAGAGATAACAACGGCTTTAGCTTGTTGAGTTTGGTTAGAAGTCAAAATTTGGAGACTTTTGTTAATATCGAGAATAGCACGTTCCAAAATAGACGGGTTGGTGGTGGAAGAAGTAGATGAAACATTGACTCTCTGATTAGATCTTGAGGATGCGGATGAATCCCAATTCTTGTGGTGAGTAGTCATGTTTTCAATCAACTCTCGACACTCCTCCGGTCTCCTTTTCATAAAAGTACCACCGGCGGCGGCATTGATCGTGTCACGATCACGAAAGGTGAGACCATTGTAGAAGGTGTCAATGAGAGTGACGGGGAGCATATTGTGATTAGGACAGCGGTCGATCAAATCATTGTAACGTTCCCAAGCATCGAAAAGCGATTCATCATTCTCTTGCATAAATCCACTGATTTGGTTACGAAGGCTAGTGACCATGGATGGGGGAAAGTAGCGCGATAAAAAGCGTTGAGTCATGTCGTTCCACGTATGAATAGAATTCTTAGGAAGACGGTCAAACCATTTTTCGGCATGGTGAGAAAGCGAGTGTGGAAAAAGTTGAAGGCGAAGGTCATCCATAGAAACACCGGGGCACTTCATGCTTTGGGTAATGGTAATGAATTTGTCTAGGTGTTTGTTGGCATCATCATCCGGATTTCCACGAAACGGGTTCGTTTGCACTTGTTGTATCATGTGATGCTTCAACGAAAACTCCTGAGCCGTGACGTGCATTGGCGCAATCGGGCCTCCGCGTCCGTTCATGGTGGGTTGGCACAATTCCTCCATGGTTCGTAAATCAGGTAGAAGGACATTGTTGTTGTTGTTGTTGTTGTTGTTATTGTTATTGTTCAAATTGTTTTGAGGTGGGTGATTATTGTTGTTATTAACACCAGCCATATCTAAATCTTCAAGAGTCTCGGGCTCAGAATAGTTGGAAGATCTAGTACGCATGCACCTGCAGAAGAAAAATATACACAAAGAGAATATCTATATAATCTTTTTGGTTTTTATAGGTTTTTTAATGTTTTTGTATTTTCTGAAGAGTTTTATATTTTTTTAGGATTTTTGGAAATTTTTATAGCAATGAAAATAACGTTCAAAGAACGGATCCCAAAATTCAATGCGTCTCTCACTAGAAACCGTTTATCTTAACGAAAAGAGCCGGCAGCGGTGCCATTTAATACAAGGCTTTTTTGACACCTAGTATCAAAATTCAAGTTCGTTATAGTTCCGAATCTTTTCAAATTGAAAACCGGTCTAAAGTGCGACTCAATCGTCTTTTGGTGAATCAAAGGTTTGGTTGATTTGTTTTAAACTAATAGCAAGTAATTAAAGTGTCGTTGAGTAAAAGGGAAGTTAAAAGATTAATATTGAAATGACAAGTAAAATGAATGCATGGAAACTTAAAGGTGATAATGGAAAAGTACTAACTCTTTAAATAAAACTAGCACTTGGAAAATTTTCAGAAAAATAAAAGGTACTATAAGAAAGTTATATCGAAAGAAACCAAAACAAACCAACAAGAGCCCCCGATCGGAATGTTTTCCGATCGGATGGTCGGAATATGGTAAACGTGACACGATCGGAATATGCAAGACTGTCAATCGGAAAGTGGGATTAGGGACCCAATCGGAATGTGCAAGCTTACCCAAATCGGAATATAAGAAATGATAGCAATCGGAATATCCAAAATCACACGAATCGGAATAATGCTAGAAGTCTCAATCGGAATACGTGCAAATGCACCAATCGGAATAAGGGACAAGCCCTACCGTCGGAATACTGAAGATGGTGCCCTGTCGGAATATGCACCAATCGGAAAGGGGCTAACAACCCTTCCGAAAATAATGGAATTCAGTTAAGATGATGCACCGGTCGGAATATAGGGGCCAATCGGAAAGTGGGTTTGAACCACTTCCTAAAATTATGGAATTCGGTTAGCAAGAGAATAAGCTATATTTTAGAGCTTATCACAACACTAACCCGAATCAATGCTTAAACCGGATCAAATAAGCACTAGAATCAACTTATCAACCCGAAATCAAACAACTTTTTTTATCAAACCATAAAAACATAAACTTTTTAATAAAACTTTTTAATGATAAAAATAAGCTAATCATAAAAAATAAGCCAATAAGCACAAAAGTCTTAAAGCTTAATCAAATGAAAACTTATAAAATGATCAAAAGATTAACTTTTTAGCATGAAATCAATTAGAACAACACGGATCACATGATAATCACACCAAAATCAATCTTAAATCAAAGAAAAGTAGAATGAGATTAAGAGATAAAAGCTTAAAATGGAACTTGATTAATAAGAATAAGCATACAAAAGTGTTAATCTTGAAAGATTAAAACTAAAAGATGAACTAGTGAGAGAAAGTTTAAGACTTTCTCTCTCTAAAAACTAAAAAGTGAAAAATTAACTAAAAACTCTAACTACCCTCCTAATGACTATTAGGAGGGTATTTATAGGGGAGGTGGAAGGAGTGCATGTGTTGCATCTTCTTTCTTGCTTTCTTCACGTTTTCTCGACTCGACTTTAATTCTTCGTCTTTGTAGTCTCGGGATTTGAACTTGTCTTTTAATTTTCTTCTTCTATTAGACTTAAGTTCTTCGACTTCGTTAAACTTCCGTCTTTTGACTTTTTCTTCGATAAATCTTCAGAATAGGCCTTGGACTTCCGTTCTTTTTGCACTCTTGATCTTTTGACTTCGTCTTTTCCTGTTTTCTTCAATAAAAACCCGTGAAAGACCGTGAAAGCCCGTGTTTTCTTCCTTTTTCACATTTTGTTCCTAAAACACAATAAAAACACAAACCACGCATAATTCCGACTTTTACGACATAAATCACACGTTTTGGTCTTGTTATTATTGGAAATAAGTGGTAAAAGGATAAGTGTTTCCACACTTATTACCTAGCTTGTCGGCCAAAAATTCAATTCGAGCGCGATCTAAAGCCTTCGTGAAAATATCCACCAACTGATACTCAGATCGGACAAAGTAAAGCTCGATTACTCCATTTTCCACTTGCTCCTTGATGAAGTGGTAGCGAATGTCAATATGCTTCGACAGGGAGAATTGAACGTTGTTGCAGCATAAGGCAAATGCACTCTTGTTGTCACAGTACATTGGAATCTTATTGAAACCTAGACCATAGTCGGTTAATTGCGATCTCATCCAAAGAATTTGAGCACAGCAACCGGACATAGCTATGTATTCTGCTTCCGTACTTGAAATTGCAGCGCTTTTCTGCCTTTTCGATGCCCAACTGATTAGTCGATCTCCTAGTAGTTGCAAAGTTCCACTCGTGCTACGCCTTGTATCTTGACAACCCGCGTGATCCGCATCTGCATATGCCATTAGTGCAATAGAAGAGTCCTTCGAATACCAAAGTCCCCGATTAATGGTTCCTTTAAGATATCGAAAGATCCTTTTAACAGTAGCTAAGTGTAACTCAGTAGGCCTAGTTTGATACCTGGCACACATACATATAGCAAACTGAAGATCAGGTCGACTAGCTGTGATATACAGAAGAGTACCGATCATTCCACGATAAAGTGTCGGATCAACAGCAATTCCATGAGGATCTGCATCAAGCTTAGTTCGTTCCACCATTGGAGTATCCACGGGGTCGCAAGATTCCATCATGTATTTCTTAAGCGATTCAAGGGCATACTTGGATTGATTGATAAAGATGCCTCTGGGACTCTGAGATATCTGAAGACCTAAGAAGAATGATACCTTGCCCATCATTGACATCTTAAACTTGGAAGACATAAGTTTCCCAAATTCGTCGGATAAAGTTTGGGTCGAGGCTACAAATATAATATCATCAACATATATTTGTACCATAATCATATCTTTACCTCATTTCTGAATGAACAGCGTAGGATCCACCTTGCCTTTAGCGAAGCCTTGCGTAATGAGGAATTGTGACAAAAGATCATACCATGCGCGAGGAGCTTGTTTCAACCCATAGAGAGCCTTCTTAAGCTTGTACACATGATTAGGATAATTAGGATTCACAAAACCATCCGGTTGTTGAACATAGACCTCTTCCTTGAGTTCACCATTAAGAAATGCCGTCTTCACATCCATCTGATAGACGATCATATTCATATGGGCTGCATAAGCGAGGAATAGTCGAATAGCTTCCAAACGGGCAACAGGTGCAAAGGATTCCATAAAGTCGATGCCCAATAATTGCTTGTATCCATGAGCTACTAGTCGAGCTTTGTTCTTCAATATTCCGCCTAACTCATCGAGTTTCACCTTGTAAACCCATTTCAAAGTGAGTAACTGCACTTGATCAGGGCATGGGAAAAGTTCCCATACTTCAAGACGTATAAATTCATTAAGTTCTTCTTGCATAGCTTCTATCCAACATGATTGAGTAAAAGCTTGTTGCCATGTCTTAGGTTCAACTTCAGTGAGAAAAGCATCAAAGTGACAAAACATTGCACTTTCTTGTAACTGACTTCGTGTGGATACCGGACGATTAGTGATTGTAGTAAATTACACCTCTTAGGAAAAAGGCGTAAAAGCGGAAAGTATTAAGTGTACGTTTAGGAAAACGTAAACACTAATGACCCTTAATGTATGAAAGTTCGTTTCCCAAGGAGGTATATGTGTGTGAAAAACTTGTTAAATGTTTGTGATTAATGATTGGTTTAGAAAGGGATGAGAAGAGAAGATGACGAAGACGTAAAAATAAAAATCAACAAAAAATCACTACTAGAAAGTTAAGACGTACAACCTTAAAAACCACAAAAATAAAAATAAATTCTAAAAATTACCAAAAATTCACCAAAAATCTAAAATAATAAACTAAGAGTTTACCAATGATCAAAACTTTTTCAAACCTTTTAAATAATTAAATATTCAATTTTTAAATGCTAATTAAAGCCCTAAAAATCAAATAAATTATCAAAAAGCCCAAATAAAGATTTTTCAATTGGTAAACCTCTAAAATTACCTAAAAAGATTAAAAACTATTTTTAGAAATTTTAAAACTAATAAAAACTATTTAAAATGATTTAAAAACTATTAAAACTTAAAATAATTATAAAAATTAATCTAAAAGTGATAAAATTATTCTAAAAGTTGCTAAATTCCTATTTTAATGTAACTAACCTAAGAAAAATGTAAAAAGTTGGAAAATGTGAAATTCCAAAAATAATAATAAAATAATAATAAAATAATATTAAAAAGCCAAAAATTATAAAAAATTCTAAAAACTTGCAAACTAGTTTATTTTAACCTAAATAATCAGAAAATCAAAGTGAAATTACCAAAATACCCCTAATGGGCCCTCAAATGGGCCAAATCCAAAATCAGTCAACACAAATGGGCTTTTGGGCCCAAAAAGTCAAACTTGGCCCAATTGACTTGGAAAAGCCCTATCTGACTTAAAATTCAATTCTAAGAACAAAACACTAAAGGCCCAAAAGCTGAAAATAAGCTTATTGAACACTCAGCTTATTCTTATTGGGCTTTTCAGCCCATTAAGCCATAAGCTAATGTCATAAGCTCTAATTTGACACACAACCTTCTTTTGGGATGCTTATGAGATCTGTAAAAAGAATTTTTGAAAAAGCTTACTAAATAAGCCAGAAATAAGCAAGGTATTATTTCACAAAACGACAAAATAGTCGGGTTTGAGAAATAAGGCACCTCAGAAGCTCTAGTTTGTTGCAAAAGCTCACAAATAGCTTAACTAAGAATAATAAATCAAGAAAATCACAAAAAGCCAAGTAGAATAAGCTGTAAGAATAGATAAGCTGGCTGAAAAAGCCAAATAAGCTAGTTTTCTAGCAAAAGCTTAACCAAAAGACTTGTAACCTTCCAGATTCTATATTAAGCTGAGAAAAATGATTTCTATTACAAAAGATAAGTTGTTGCATGTACCAATAAGCAAAACAGATTCAATAAGCTTAGAAACCAAGTTTGACCAAAAGTCAAACGTTGATAAGTTGAAATCAAACGCTGACAGGAACAAAGTAGGCGTTGATAGACTCAATGAAGTGTAAGGACTTGTTTTTCACCCTGCTGGTCAAGGTTTGAGTGCAAACCTTGTGAATCAAGGCTTACCAGTTGGGTAAACTTGATGTATTTTGGCACAAATAAGCCAATAAGCCAGTGGGCTTATAAGCTATGAACAAAGCAATCCAAATAGCCAAATATTCTCACAAGCAGCATACAAATAAGATCCAAGCAATAATACAACAATCCTAATGCTAGAAATCACAATGCAACACCAAATGAGGTGGTCACTTTGCTGATGCAAATGACCACTTCAGCAGACTTTGATAAGCTATAAAAACCACAATAAGCCACCAAACTTAACCAGATGCATACACAAGCTATATAAACTATGGATAAACACAAAGCAACAAGAATCAAACACTGAATCAAAGTAAATAACAAGATCAAAGCACAAAATGTTTTTGATGAACAATGAACATATGCAGAAACAAGTTTTGCTGAACTACTTGACACTTGATCCAATTTCAAGCCTCAAATCCTTCTTCCCTGGTGTGATTAACTATGATTTAACACTTGTTAGCCCTAACCTATGCTTAGATCTAGGTGTCCTCAAAATCCTAGCCAATTTTACCAAGTTTTAAAGATTTTATAGCCAAATCAAGAATCTATGTGTTCAAAACCTCAAAACCTGCAAACAGATGAACAATATCACCTAAACAACAGATACCAACTCTTGCTTACACAAAACAAGCACTTAACAAACCACAATCCTAACTTATGCAGTAATCCCAAACACTCCTTAATCTATCACTTAACAAAAGAACTTGTGATTTTAACTAATAACCTACTGATTTTAATGATCAAAAACACTTAAACAATAGCAACTAACATAATCAAACTCAAAAATCACCAGCACTAACACCAATACTCAAAATCAAAGCACCAAATCAAAATCAGTCATAAACATGAAATTTTGAGTGGAATCTTAACAAGGGATTATACCTGCCTTCCACAACATCCTAGGAAGGCCAGCTATGCTCCTTGGACCTTGTTCAACAACTAGAACAAGACCAAGGTACTTCAATGAATATGATGCAAACTGCCTTGGTTGATGGTTCTAAGTAGAACCTCAAGGACTTTATATCTTCAACACAAACAACAAACAACTCAACCAAGGGCTCTAATCCCTTCACAAGCTTGGTGTCAACAAGCTTGTAAGAGCTTATAGCAAATGGCCAAGGGTTAGTACACAAAATAAGCCAAAACAGAACCTAGGATTTCAAGGTATTCAAACCTTAAAAACCTTATGAAACAAGACGTGCCTTAACCACAAGATTAAGGTAGGCCTTAACAATCAAATGGAACTCAGAATTAGGCTACTCAAACACCAAACTTTTAATTAAATCAAAAAGAGATTTCACAATTTCAGAAATTCAAATTTTATTTAAACTTAAAAAGGAATTACAAAGATAATAGCCTAAAACTGGAACAAAGGGACTCTCACATGTTGAGGTCTCCTTTTATAGGCAAATGCCTGGCTAAACACTATTCACAAACCCTAGAAGTGAAATTCCCTAAATGCCCTAAGTCCTTCTAGACGTTTTCTTGGTGTGAGCTGTCCAAATGCATCCAAACCGTTTATAGTAGCTTTGATATGAAGCAAATGATGTGGGCTGTTGATCTTGACACGTGGCAAGCCTTGGTGAGGAAGTTGTCACATGATGGTGAAACGGTTTTGGTGGTGGGGCCTCTTGGTGAGTGGGAGTGAGTGTTTTAAGGTTGGGATGAGATTATAGGCGTGTGAATCAAGTGTGGGTAAGGGTAATTTCGTTTTACCCTTTGTTTTAAGTGGAGTAAAATTTGGGTTCTTGACTGCTACAGTAATATGTTTTGATCCGTTTTTGTAGGATTGGGGAAGTGTTTGGCGCATTTCTTGTTTAAATGTTTCAAATGCCCATGTTTAACCCTTCTTTTTCCTTTCTTTTGTCATTTGTGTTTAAAACTCCATCAGAGCCCAAATATACTTGTAACAACTTCCAAGACTTGGCAATTTTGGCACAAAACTTTCTAAAAAGTGTTTCAAGGGTTATTTTTGACACTTTTGCATATTTCAAGGGCTGATTTTGGACAATGTTGATCTTCAAAGGTCTTCAATGTATCTTTGGCTTGATGAGGGACCATAATTGACAATCTTAAATTGTTGAGGGACTAATCTTGCCATTTCTTCAAAGTTGAAGGACCATTTGTGTAATTTTGACAAACTTAAGGGACCAAACTTGTAATTATGACTATACAAGGGTTTTAAGTGTCATTTCTTCAATAAATGAGGATCAATCTTGTTTGTCTTCAAGTCTTCAAGGGTATTTGTTGAATTTTCCATGATTAGGGCCCGGTTCTTTGTACGGCTTCGTTTCTCGTGTCTGTTTTTCCTTGTAACTTGTGATCTTTTGTCTTTTTCACGATATCCATACCTAAAATACACAAGTAAACAAACACAAGCATATATATGGTATTTTATGACATTTTTATGCATTTAAATCCCGAAAAGAATGATGAGATCATGTATAAATGCCATCTCATCACTCCCCCATACTAAGCCATTGCCGTGCCCTCACGCAATGCTAGAATAAAGTATCTAAGCATCACCAAAGTTCAATTTTATTAACCTTTATTGAAAAGTAAAAGACTTGCAACATACTACGATGATGTGTAAAGAGATAACATATGATTTTTATCACAAAAAGTGACTTTTAGGGTCAAAGAATAGGAACAAGTAAATGTCCCTTAGAGTAAACTTCGTCATCCTTGATTGTCATACATTCCATGCTAATTGTAAAAATAAAATCATTGTTGGTACAGGTCACAATGCTAACACTACTCATACGTCCAAATTGTGTAATACTTTTCTCCCCGCAATCCTAGTTATTATGAA
The DNA here is from genome assembly GCA_025667525.1 of Glebionis coronaria. Classification (NCBI taxonomy): domain Eukaryota; kingdom Viridiplantae; phylum Streptophyta; class Magnoliopsida; order Asterales; family Asteraceae; genus Glebionis; species Glebionis coronaria. Next base: position 45,931,080 of record CM046880.1, on the reverse strand, counting down.
AGGAAAATGGGTTACTAGCATTTTTTATCTATTTGTCATGGATCACAAGTGATTCATATTGACTTATTTGAGTAGTTATTAGTCCGAAAGTAAAGTAGCGCGATTTGATCAATAGTTAGCCAAAGGACAAAATCTTTTAAAACGGCTTCTCGTGTATCTCCTTAAGTTCATATCTTGGCATAACTCGTTTCACGATTTGAGACCTTTCTCGGACCGATATTTGGCATGTACTTCATACTTCAAATCTTGGGAAGACGTTCTTGAAATTATGGTCTTCTCTTAATATATTTCGAATTTCTTCACTTGACGTTTTTTAGAGATTCTTCATATTGGACCACGACTTCATCATTTTTCTTCAATCTTTACTTTGGATTTTGATATACAACGATCCGCCTCCTTTTCGGACTTGGATATATTTATCCTCATACCTGGTTAGGGTCTTTTTGGATAGACTTTCTCCATGATCTTTAGGGGAGTGATTGCTTTTCGTCGTGTGTCTTGATCCTTCATATTGATTTAGGAATAATGATACTTCACATCATCTTTGGATCTTTAGCAACAAAATAGAGCTCATCATGCCTTGTTAGGGCCTTTTTGGATAAACGCTAATCTTTGCGTCCCGCTTCAATAAGTTATGCCTTGGCTATGAACTCTATTCAACCCCGAGCAACTTTTAAACGATCTTGCGCTAGAGGCTAAGTAACCTTTCAAATCGTACGACCTTACTTATTGCAATTATGATTTATTCCTAATGCATTGATCTTATGGGAAGAAAAATCCATAATTAAAAACATATGAGTTTTTGAAAGAACATTTTCATGTTCTACGTTTAGCATGATCACTTGTCTAACTCTATCATTTCTCGTTCTTCACTATATAAAGACCTCTAATTAAAGAGACTCGTGAATACTTAGCCATGCAAGTCAAAATTAAGCCAAATTTGGATTAGCTTTCATTAAGACTATATCAATTCAAAGTTTTGGGTTTTCAAGCCACCTATAGGATCTTTCACTTTCTTGGACTTTTTCAAGCTTAGAGAATGCGTTTTATAGTTCCCTTGATAAGTGACTTTCTAGGATTAATTATAGGAACTTGCGAAAAGTTCTTGTTCTTAACCCATATGAATTAAGACTTTCGCGTTTTAAAGCTCCCTATATAAAAGTCTAGCAAAACTTGAATTGAGCGGGTTAAGGAATGTAAATGGCTCCAAATGCCCATCAAGTCAAAAATTAACTCTTATTCTACCCATCAGAAAATATACATTCGTGTCTTAAAAACACTTATGAAAACTAAGAAAAATTTTAAAATTTGTCCATTTTTAGCCTTATTAGCAAAACAAAACATTGAAAGTTGGAAAGCGTGAGGGCGTAGCAAAGCAAGTACCTATTCACCCCCCCCATACTAAAAGTAAACATTGTCCTCAATGTTTCGAGTCTAAAGGTGGAGCACCCCCATACTAGAGACGAAGAGTCGAATGCTTAGGATCTAGCATGGAAAGGGTGATCAACAATATATACCCCGGCAGCGGCGCCAAAATGATTGTAGTAAATTACACCTCTTAGGAAAAAGGCGTAAAAGCGGAAAGTATTAAGTGTACGTTTAGGAAAACGTAAACACTAATGACCCTTAATGTATGAAAGTTCGTTTCCCAAGGAGGTATATGTGTGTGAAAAACTTGTTAAATGTTTGTGATTAATGATTGGTTTAGAAAGGGATGAGAAGAAAAGATGACGAAGACGTAAAAATAAAAATCAACAAAAAATCACTACTAGAAAGTTAAGACGTAGAACCTTAAAAACCACAAAAATAAAAATAAATTCTAAAAATTACCAAAAATTCACCAAAAATTAAAAATAATAAACTAAGAGTTTACCAATGATCAAAACTTTTTCAAACCTTTTAAATAATTAAATATTCAATTTTAAATGCTAATTAAAGCCCTAAAAATCAAATAAATTATCAAAAAGCCCAAATAAAGATTTTTCAATTGGTAACCCTCTAAAATTACCTAAAAAGATTAAAAACTATTTTTAGAAATTTTAAAACTAATAAAAACTATTTAAAATGATTTAAAAACTATTAAAACTTAAAATAATTATAAAAATTAATCTAAAAGTGATAAAATTATTCTAAAAGTTGATAAATTCCTATTTTAATGTAATTAACCTAAGAAAAATGTAAAAAGTTGGAAAATGTGAAATTCCAAAAATAATAATAAAATAATATTAAAAAGCCAAAAATTATAAAAAATTCTAAAAACTTGCAAACTAGTTTATTTTAACTTAAATAATCAGAAAATCAAAGTGAAATTACCAAAATACCCCTAATGGGCCCTCAAATGGGCCAAATCCAAAATCAGTCAACACAAATGGGCTTTTGGGCCCAAAAAGTCAAACTTGGCCCAATTGACATGGAAAAGCCCTATCTGACTTAAAATTCAATTCTAAGAACAAAACTCTAAAGGCCCAAAAGCTGAAAATAAGCTTATCACAGCTTATTGAACACTCAGCTTATTCTTATTGGGCTTTTCAGCCCATTAAGCCATAAGCTAATGCCATAAGCTCTAATTTGACACACAACCTTCTTTTGGGATGCTTATGAGATCTGTAAAAAGAATTTTTGAAAAAGCTTACTAAATAAGCCAGAAATAAGCAAGGTATTATTTCACAAAACGACAAAATAGTCGGGTTTGAGAAATAAGGCACCTCAGAAGCTCTAGTTTGTTGCAAAAGCTCACAAATAGCTTAACTAAGAATAATAAATCAAGAAAATCACAAAAAGCCAAGTAGAATAAGCTGTAAGAATAGATAAGCTGGCTGAAAAAGCCAAATAAGCTAGTTTTCTAGCAAAAGCTTAACCAAAAGACTTGTAACCTTCCAGATTCTATATTAAGCTGAGAAAAATGATTTCTATTACAAAAGATAAGTTGTTGCATGTACCAATAAGCAAAACAGATTCAATAAGCTTAGAAACCAAGTTTGACCAAAAGTCAAACGTTGATAAGTTGAAATCAAACGCTGACAGGAACAAAGTAGGCGTTGAAAGACTCAATGAAGTGTAAGGACTTGTTTTTCACCCTGCTGGTCAAGGTTTGAGTGCAAACCTTGTGAATCAAGGCTTACCAGTTGGGTAAACTTGATGTATTTTGGCACAAATAAGCCAATAAGCCAGTGGGCTTATAAGCTATGAACAAAGCAATCCAAATAGCCAAATATTCTCACAAGCAGCATACAAATAAGATCCAAGCAATAATACAACAATCCTAATGCTAGAAATCACAATGCAACACCAAATGAGGTGGTCACTTTGCTGATGCAAATGACCACTTCAGCAGACTTTGATAAGCTATAAAAACCACAATAAGCCACCAAACTTAACCAGATACATACACAAGCTATATAAACTATGGATAAACACAAAGCAACAAGAATCAAACACTGAATCAAAGTAAATAACAAGATCAAAGCACAAAATGTTTCTGATGAACAATGAACATATGCAGAAACAAGTTATGCTGAACTACTTGACACTTGATCCAATTTCAAGCCTCAAATCCTTCTTCCCTGGTGTGATTAACTATGATTTAGCACTTGTTAGCCCTAACCTATGCTTAGATCTAGGTGTCCTCAAAATCCTAGCCAATTTTACCAAGTTTTAAAGATTTTATAGCCAAATCAAGAATCTATGTGTTCAAAACCTCAAAACCTGCAAACAGATGAACAATATCACCCAAACAACAGATACCAACTCTTGCTTACACAAAACAAGCACTTAACAAACCACAATCCTAACTTATGCAGTAATCCCAAACACTCCTTAATCTATCACTTAACAAAAGAACTTGTGATTTTAACTAATAACCTACTGATTTTAATGATCAAAAACACTTAAACAATAGCAACTAACATAATCAAACTCAAAAATCACCAGCACTAACACCAATACTCAAAATCAAAGCACCAAATCAAAATCAGTCATAAACATGAAATTTTGAGTGGAATCTTAACAAGGGATTATACCTGCCTTCCACAACATCCTAGGAAGGCCAGCTATGCTCCTTGGACCTTGTTCAACAACTAGAACAAGACCAAGGTACTTCAATGAAGATGATGCAAACTGCCTTGGTTGATGGTTTAAAGTAGAACCTCAAGGACTTTATATCTTCAACACAAACAGCAAACAACTCAACCAAGGGCTCTAATCCCTTCATAAGCTTGGTGTCAACAAGCTTGTAAGAGCTTATAGCAAATGGCCAAGGGTTAGTACACAAAATAAGCCAAAACAGAACCTAGGATTTCAAGGTATTCAAACCTTAAAAACCTTATGAAACAAGACGTGTCTTAACCACAAGATTAAGGTAGGCCTTAAGAATCAAATGGAACTCAGAATTAGGCTACTCAAACACCAAACTTTTAATTAAATCAAAAAGAGATTTCACAATTTCAGAAATTCAAATTTTATTTAAACTTAAAAAGGAATTACAAAGATAATAGCCTAAAACTGGAACAAAGGGACTCTCACATGTTGAGGTCTCCTTTTATAGGCAAATGCCTGGCTAAACACTATTCACAAACCCTAGAAGTGAAATTCCCTAAATGCCCTAAGTCCTTCTAGACGTTTTCTTGGTGTGAGCTGTCCAAATGCATCCAAACCGTTTATAGTAGCTTTGATATGAAGCAAATGATGTGGGCTGTTGATCTTGACACGTGGCAAGCCTTGGTGAGGAAGTTGTCACATGATGGTGAAACAGTTTTGGTGGTGGGGCCTCTTGGTGAGTGGGAGTGAGTGTTTTAAGGTTGGGATGAGATTATAGGCGTGTGAATCAAGTGTGGGTAAGGGTAATTTCATTTTACCCTTTGTTTTAAGTGGAGTAAAATCTGGGTTCTTGACTGCTACAGTAATATGTTTTGATCCGTTTTTGTAGGATTGGGGAAGTGTTTGGCGCATTTCTTGTTTAAATGTTTCAAATGCCCATGTTTAACCCTTCTTTTTCCTTTCTTTTGTCATTTGTGTTTAAAACTCCATCAGCGCCCAAATATACTTGTAACAACTTCCAAGACTTGGCAATTTTGGCACAAAACTTTCTAAAAAGTGTTTCAAGGGTTATTTTTGACACTTATACATATTTCAAGGGCTGATTTTGGACAATGTTGATCTTCAAAGGTCTTCAATGTATCTTTAGCTTGATGAGGGACCATAATTGACAATCTGAAATTGTTGAGGGACTAATCTTGCCATTTCTTCAAAGTTGAAGGACCATTTGTGTAATTTTGACAAACTTAAGGGACCAAACTTGTAATTATGACTATACAAGGGTTTTAAGTGTCATTTCTTCAATAAATGAGGATCAATCTTGTTTGTCTTCAAGTCTTCAAGGGTATTTGTTGAATTTTCCATGATTAGGGCCCGGTTCTTTGTACGTCTTCGTTTCTTGTGTCCGTTTTTCCTTGTAACTTGTGATCTTTTGTCTTTTTCACGATATCCATACCTAAAATACACAAGTAAACAAACACAAGCATATATATGGTATTTTATGACATTTTTATGCATTTAAAGCCCGAAAAGAACGATGAGATCATGTATAAATGCCATCTCATCAATTAGGGTCACCAATAATAGAATCTATAGGATGATCCTTTGTCCAATTGCTGTCATGTTTACGAATCCGTGGATTGGAGTAAA